>CM042758.1:20671294-20681294 GCA_022496165.2 Catalaphyllia jardinei | reverse complement strand
ATTAATCAACTGCTGGAAAAACCAAATGCTTAAAACCAAATAATAAAATATTTATGAAACAAAAACTAAAGAAATAAATATTGGAATCTTGAAAACAAAACCTATGACCTAGGTCTGGTACCACAACCCAGGATCAGACGGCTGAACCAAATATAGGAATAAAAATATAGGAATCAAATGAGGAACCAAGACCAAAACCCGGGACATCAGTCTGGAACCAAATCATGAAAATTATGAAAACTATCTGAAAAAATCTTATATTTATTTTTAACCGACTTTTGTGACCGACTTTCTCGGAAAACCAGATGTTGTATTTGGGGATTCCCCGCTGACAAGTCTAGACATGTCTAGAAAAACAGGAAGTCAACCTGTTCTTCTGTTAGTTCATCTGAAATGTGATTCCAGTTGAATATGTTTTTCAATGGGCCTTTATTGTGAATACTTCCTCGTGACTCTTTCATATGTTAATTGATTATATTATTCAAGGACCCATATACTTTATATAAAAAGTTCTTTGATTTAAGCCTTCTAATTGGGGACTCTTATTATTTATGATTATTTCAGTATTCTTTAATATTATTTCAACATAATCTACCCGATTTTTTATCAATGACAATTTTAAAGATGGCATTAATGGTAAATGGTAAAAAAGAATTACTATGAACCAGATAATTATTGAAAAGAATAACATCATTAGTATCATCAAGAATTTGAAAATGTCCTCCATATTTAACATTATCAGTATAAATGATATGATACCAGCCATCAAGTTTTATCCTTAATTTTGTATTACTGTTTGGAACTAATTCAAATGGAAATGATATTGATGGTTTCCATATGTGATTTTGTGGGAATTTGACGGTCATTTCATTGTTATGTTTTAACTGTTCAACATATGTGAAATACTTATTTATATTGATTTTTGTATCCAATAAATCCAATTGTGATTTATTGACTGCATCATTATCTGCAGTACCATCTGCAAGGTTTACTATCTTTTTAGAGTTCATATCGATTGGTACCTCATACTTTATGAAAGAATTGTCATAATAGTAAAGACGATCCCAAAGATTTACTGGTACATTGTTGACTTGACCTTTAACTCCGTAAACAAAGACATAAATAGTAGTTTGGGGATCAGTTTTACTTGTCAATCTTATGTCAATATCTAAGACTGAGGTAAAACTAGGTCGTCCTCTGTAGTTTTGTGGCATTTTTGCTCTCTGCCCGTCCGAGCTCACCGCTGTCGAACAGTTTCTTCATCTGTTCATTTAGCCTGCGAGCAGGCTCCCGGTTGGGTTTACGGTGAGATAGCCGAGTGTAGTCTAGGGCGAATGAGACAAACCGAGAGCGGTCTGGTGAGGAGGGAGTGTGCAGGGGAGTCCCCCGCGTTCCACTCGCTTCGCTCGCAGAGTTACGACGCTCCGACTCCCACTCGCTTCGTCGATTCGCTTGCCGAATGTTTTCCCCAACGGGAGCCTGTTCGCAGGCTACTGTTCATTGGAAATTGGTTTCTGACCATTTCTTATGGGCTCTATTAGGCCCGCAATGTTACCTGTTTTTCTGAGGTCTTTTGCAAATGCTCTAATGCTTTATTTGTTTCTTGTATTTCTTCTGTAGACAGCTCACCGAATTTTTTTTTTCTTTCATCCAATTTTTTGCCGACGGAACTTGGCTTCCCACAAAAAATTTTATGCTAAGGCACATTTGCCGCATTAATTTCCATATAAGGTCAAACGTAGGTATAATGGCTGGTAACCGAGATACAGTGAACCAATCAGAAAGCTAGAATTGCATTAACCGAAGTTAAGAATTTGATAATTGTTAACTATACGGTTTTCTTTTTCTGGAAAGGCGATGTTCAAGATTTAGATACATACGACATTTTACTGTTGTTTAAGTTTTCATGTGATACCACGAGTTCTTGCTAATGTAGCTAACATACGTCTTATTAGTTTGCTGCTCTCTTTTTTAATTGCGCAACTAAAAGTTAATCTAATTAAAGTGGTACTATGATCAAATTTTTACAACTTTACTTTTTAGGTGGACCACATACAATTCCATGAAAGAACAATAACGCCGTTTACCGTTTGCAAATATCTGCATTAGTTCCGTAGATATTGAAATTTAAAAAATGTGTCAAATATACAAATGACTGATGACGGCACACACTCAATATTATGTCAAGTTTATAAATCGAGCTATGTTAGCCAATTTGCAGCGCAGACCATTGGAACTTGGTAAGCTAATAGTTCTACAGAAAACACACCTACGGCAGTAAAAAATACTGTTCCTATAGCTACTCACTCTTTTCCAGTCGCTGCCCACTTGATTTCAATATGTTAGTGATTTTCAGCTCAAAAAATGTTAAACAAGGTCACAAACTCGAGCTAACATGTTTAATACTTGCTGGTTTGTGTATATGAGGCACAATTAGCAAGTATCAAATGGAACGCCAAAGGTGGCCAGAGAAGCCTTTAATACTGGGAGGTCTGGTACCCAGTATGTTGCCATGGTAACAAAACTGTTAAGCCCGTATTGTGGAGCGCATTTAGTAGAATCGTACTGCAAAGAAACAAACGTTTTTGATAGAAATTGGCTGAGACATCTTTTTCATCATATCTGATCAACATCTGGTTAAGGTTACTATGCACCTTCAGACCGACCATTTTGTTGAAATTTTGATTTTTAGGTTAATGTATAGGTCTACGCATGAACTTTTCGCCGGAAGTAAAAGTTTACGCCTCAATTGACAGTCCTATGATGTTATGCAATCAACCGAGACGACTTTTGCGGTATTATACAGATGTGAAGAATCGGCTACTCAGTTAATCAGCCAGCGAGAATCTTCCTTGGTGCAATTCTTTTGGGTATGAATAAACCTAGACCATGGAAATGTCCGTGGACCAGTTCGAAGAAGCGAAAGAAGCGAACCAAAAATAAAAATACAGTAATGAGCGAACAAGCGAAAGTTTGTGGAAAGTTGAAGCTACGGCTATCTGGGATCAAAAACGCAAAAGATCAAGTCGAGAGTTGACAAAGGCGTTGTAATGATAGTACGTGTTCTTTCTGGCTGGCTTGCCGCTTCTTATCCAATACACCCCTCTGCATGTCACAGACCTGGTGGAGCCTGGTTGATCCCCAGGTTTTTAACAAAATTTCTTCCAGGGCAGACAGAAATACACCAGGTTCATCCTGAATTCTTCACCAAGGAGGCCAATGACTTTCTTTTCTGGTTCCTTTGTATTGCATTGCGCATCCCTACTGCGCACGATTTTCGCGTCATTAACACACGCGCATAACAAAACGTAAGAGATTTCCCTCAAGCTAAGCTCGAAAGCGAAAGAAAAGCTTGTTTTCTCTTAAACGAGCACGGTGACACCCACTTTTTAATGCGTTAATTTAAAATGCACAAAGCTATCTACAATATATCTTGATTTGAAGAAGAGTTAAAGTTCTGCTCAAAAACATTTTGATTTTAATGCTGTGTAACTTCAGGGTCTATTTTGTTTAACTTCTCTAATAAATTAATCCAATAAGTTCTTTTATTAGAATTTCTAGTGCCCTTTTCTGCCAAGTAAGGTTGAGCAATGACAACCTCTTTGGTCGCAAAGTTGCTATAAAGGCCATCCATGTTGAGCAAAAACGAGCTTGGTGACCCCTATTTCTTGTTGCATTTTTAAATTTAAGGTGGCGCTAAACGCATACTACAGAATTTTTTTAAACTTTGCCAAAGTTTGTATCGCATTATGCTTATCACAATTCGGTAATAAAAAATGGGGGTCACTGAGCTCGTTTTTGAGCTATAAGCACTCAAAGCTAAAATTAAGGGTGTTTTTGGCAGCTCATATTGTTGCGATGGTAGCTGTTATATTAGAAAGATGACTGCAACTTGTTTACCAATGATTTGGCATTTGTAAAACACCGTTGTTGTAGCATCACTTGTTAAACAGTTGTAGCATTCATCCTTCAAAGTATAGCTGTTAGAAAAGTTCTGAAAACTGTTGCCAACCTCCGGGCTCAAGAGCGCTTCTCAAGCCCGCAATCCTATTGTACAACAGCATACCACATGTAATACCCGATACGTTACAAATTTTTCATATGACGGAAACAAGAACGGAATTCCAAACGCGTGACTTTTTCTTACAGGGGAGCATGCCTGGCCAGGGAGGAATAAAATCCACCAGGGAGTTCTTAAAAACCCACCAGGTGCCAGGGAGGTCACAATTCCACCACGGCGGGCAAAATAACCCAACAGGTCGGGTTTCACCAGATCTGTGACAAAGGGATGTTCCAATCCAACATGATTTTCTCCAACATATCAGCTGACGAGTTTCTGTCGAATCTGTCATAAATAAACGAAAGAGTTCTTGCCATTTCGCATGAAGGAATGGCTCGATTGCTGTATGGATGTTTGCTCTTCCTAAAAATACGGCAGTGATATTGGACTTGAAAGGCTTTCTTATCAATCAAAAATTATTTCTATCAACATCAGAATATCACCATTATTATCAAGGTTGAAAGTGAAACTAGCCTCCCTCGCAGCCGTCTTTATTCTCGTCACGCAACGCTAAAACGGCTGCGACAGAGACAAGTAAAACATGCCCGATTTCTGAATTCGCCATGATTTATTGGTTCATTTGAAGCTGTCGCGTTTTCTTTTACTAACGTGTTTTTCTCTCCTAGCCGCTTTAGTTTGCTTTCTAGTGGTCATTCCCTTTGTTGCTTTCCCCAATTTGCTCCAACAGCTTTAAGAAAAAAACGAGCAGCCAAAAAAATTATCTTCGCTTTGAGCGCAATGCGGAACACTAAGGGTTGATTGAAGATTTATACGCGCGAGAATTTCACCAGGAGGCGAACGAAAGTAAACTTTCCAAGCGCTGATTGGCTCAGTTATCTGAGAACCCAGTTGACTGTGTTTGTGGGCAGAGTTTGTTTTGCGAAGCAGGAAAATCTTTCGGCGCTGTTTTCTCGAAACAATTTTTTCACCAGAAGAGAACACTTTAAAGAGCTACAAGTCAAAGGGAATTTGTTCGATCGATCTCAAATTTTGACAGTAGCTAGTTTTACATATAAATAACAAAAACGTGTCTCCGAATTTTATTTCAAAATACTTTTTTTTTAATAGCGCTTTTTGTACGATCAGTTCACATTTTCTTAATCCTATTTCAAAAATGTTCTGTAACTTTTCACTGAAATTGAATATGGCAAATCGCAGACACGTTTTTTTAGCGCTTTGGCCCCGGAAACGGAGGAACACATTAAATAAGCGAAAAACAAAATTCGCTTTGACAGGTAACGCTCAAAAGGTGATTTGGGCGCTCGCATTCAGGAGTCGTGAAAAATTCGACCATTCATTTTTTTCAAAATTTTTGGTATAGTCTGATAGCCAGTCCTATAAGCTTTAATTTGATATAGGGGTTTAGATATCTACAGTTTAAACCGGACGCGCTACATCGCTTGCACGCGAGACACCCCTGAAGGTGCATAGTAACCTTAAGTGCATGACGTCATCACTAATTTTCATATTTAAAAAACTTGAATATCTCTGGAACGAAAAGAGATTTTTGAAAAAAAGTAAACAGCGTATTACTTGTTCATCTTTTCAAATGTGTTCGGTAGAAAAGGTGCAATTTTCGTTAAGTACCGCTTTAAGTTAGCGATACAAAGCTCTCTTATTTTTTTGATTTTTTAAAGTTTACCAAGCCTTTGCGTTTAAACCAATAACTCTTGGATTTGGTAAACTTACTAATGTTTGGCTGCTCTTTCAGATGGTGGGCCCCATTTTCAATTCAATCGATTTTAAGTCGTACCCTGCTCGTTTAGAACATGGCTAATTTTGTAGCCTATAACAAGGACATACTATGTGTTCAAATGTAGCTATATTAATCGAATTCATTAATGGATTTATGCTTTTTTATAGACCAAAACTGCAGCAAGGTGGTTTGAAAAAGGGTGTAACTTTCTAGAAGCAAGTCAGTGCTTGGAGCAACTCGGAGACTACAATGAGGCTGTTGAGGTCCTTGTTCGTGGTAATCTATACCACATCGCCATTGATGTCCTGAAGAAATTTAACAGACTGCCACCAGTTAGTCGACGACAGACCGTTGCACCAAAGAGAACTCTTCAAGAATTGTACTTGGCCTCCGCCGAACGCCATTCCAAAGCGGGCAACATAGAAAAAATGAAGAATTCACTCCAGTTTATTCATTCTGTCGAAGTACGAGTCGAGTTTTTGAAAAAGTGTAATTTGGTGGACGATGCTGCAAAGGAGTTATTAAAGGAGGACAGAGGAGTTGAAGCTGCAAAGATAATGAAAGAAAACGGATCATTTCTTGTTGCGGCTGAATACGCTCGAAGCTCTGGTGACTCAAGCCTTGCAGCTGATTGTATTTTCGCTTATGTTCGTAGCTCACCGGATATATCAAAGAAGGAGCAAATTGAACGGTTAGAAGAGGCTAAGAAGCTCTACAGGAAAGCGAAGCGGATGAACAGTGTTGGCGAGGTTCTTTTACAGCAAGCCAGACTGTCTAGGGACCGCAAGAAAGTGGACGAGGCTGTCAGGAATTTCCGCGACGTTCAAAATACCTGTGGTGAGCTTGAGTGTACTGAGTTGCTGTGGGACCTCGCAGGAGATGAACACGGTGTTCCTGGCGTAGACACTTGGATTACGATCAAAATGGTGAAAACTGCTCTGCACCTTATTAAGTCACTGAATGCCAGCAATCTGAACGTTATGACTCAGGAACAAATCGAGCGATGCGAGAAACACTTTGGACTTCACAGGGAAGGAGATCCATCAAAGAGAGTTGTTAGATGCAAAGAAGGTGATCGTTTTCTTTTGTTTGCTAAGGGAATAAAGAAACGTCCTGCTCCCGGCAACAAATGGCAGGTGGATCTCTATGATGCTCGTGAACGTATCGCTGAAGTCCTCTTTCACAGAGTCGTCAAACTAATCCAACACGTTCGCGGGTTTTTGCACAACACGTTTGTGACACACGAGACATGTCAACAATTTTTGGTCGGCCTTCCTTGCAAAGCTGAGAGTTGCCAATACCAACACAAACTTCCATCCCACGGTAGCACCGACAAACTTTTCGGAGCAATTTTGAATGAAATCTGTCTTGACGCTCAAGCGAACGATTTTCACAGAACGAAGAAGAAATTTGGCAACAAGAATGCTTATTTATTCCAGAGGCAGTTGGAAAGCTCGAACAAGGAAGCCTTTCCATCGGATAACTTTGCATCATGCGAAAAACTACTAGCATTCATTTTTCCTGCGAATGGCCAAACATCCAGTATTGAACTGAAATTTTGCATCTCTCAGTTGCGGGATAAGAAGCGGGGGTTTCTCAAAGGACGTCTATTCAAGTTTGCAGAAGAGTTGTCTCAGAAGCGTGGGACCAGGAAAGAAATCGTTTCAGGTGGCGATTTATTTCTGGCTGTTTCACAGATTCTTCAGCTAATCGGATCACCATCCAAAATCGAGCTTTGTATCAGTGATGCAGAGAAGACATTTGGAAAAACGTGCGACATCCAGAAAAACAAACCAATTAGTCCAGTACCGGTGGGTGTTGCTTCAGAAGGAGACGCACAAGTAACCTGGTTTTCCCGATGGTGGGGGGAATCCAAGCTTCATTTGCATGTTTATGGTGACATCTTAAAGGCTGGAGATATCGCAGTTCGCCACTTCGAACTGATGACAGCTAAGCAAGAAAAAGAACTACCTTTCCTGTCACCTAGAAACTGTCTTGACATCCTGGAGTACTTCACGTGTGCCCACCTTGCTCTGTTCGCTCGTCTGCAGCAGTCTCTGAAGTCTCACTATCTCGTTTGTCTTCCTGCCAGCTACATCTCGGTGATATCGTTTTGGGACAGTCTAAACTGCACTACTACAAAGCATGTTACAATATACGAGGCAGCTTTGATGCACAAAAGTCATCCATCCAGCATTCGTGAAGTAAAGCAGTTTCTGCACGATTTGGTGTCACTTATGCTGGGAGGATATTCGCCGCATTTCAACCTGTTAAAGCGAGTCTTCAACAATTGTTTCATTGAATCTGGCGAGACAGAGCGTGCGCTAATTTTGGTCCTTACCCTTCTCTGTAACTGCGGTCAGTCCGTTCCACCCGACAGCCAGGCCAGGCTCCTTCAGAACCTATCGAACACTGAATTGTCCAGTGATGTCATTCTTCCAGAGAGGATTGAAAGATGTCTGAACCAGGTCAAGCAGGCCAAAGGAATTCGCAAGATTGTGGACATTCTTCAGGATCTGCTGCAAGAAAGACACGAGGTTCTATTTGATGTTTATTGGAAAAACGTCAAGAAACGACTGTGGCTCGACAAAGTGAATCCCAGTAACTATCCTAGTACTTTCTACGCTGATGTGTTGGAGGGAGTGGACCAGAAAACACAAGATCTTCCAGCTGAAGAAGTGTTGGAGTCCGGAGATGTGGAAGATAATTTGACGGCCGAGTTTGACCAACAGCTGGAGGAACAACAGCCCAGGGGAGACGTGGATCACACAAGAAATGAAAGGCTCGAGGCTATAGAAAGAGAGGAGGCCCTTCAAGCAGAGTCCTGGGAAGAGGAGATTGCCGCAGAAGAAGCGAGGGTAAAGAAAATTCTTTCTGAAAAGGAAGTCGTTGAAGAGCCGTTTGATGACTACTTTAGTGCCTTCAGAGTTGATAGTTCTGGTTGTGGCATTTGCAATGTGAGTTTTGTCACAGACGAAAGCGAAAACGTTCAGTACTCTTTAGAAGACGACCAGAGGCAATTCGAGGACAACGATTCCGTTGCCAGTGGCCATGCTGAAGAATTGATCGAATTGAGTCACCAACACGTTTCAAGTTCGGTTCATTTTGAGGAAGGTAGTGCACATTGCAAGAAGAAAGAACAGTTTGAGGCCTACAAGAAGCTATTCCGAGAAGAATTTTCTGAGTACCAAATAAAGCAACGAAATTTATTAAAGGAGGCTGAAAATCTTCTGAAAGCAAGAGGGTCTTTGACCCTCTTGAGTAACAAGGTGGATCAAGTTAAAAGGGCTGATAATGTTATTACTGAAGTAACTCTAAGGATCCAACAAGAACGTAATTGGGCAGACTTGGGATCGTTCAAGAAAGCCATCATGTCCTTAGCAGACGCCTTGAAAGCTTGTGAGGAGGAAATTCAATTAACAAAATCTGGAGAGGCAGGTCTGTATCATATTAAATGGCGCTTTTTACACATTTTAGTATTGTATAAGGTCGTGAATTGTTCCGCAACAGTTTCGTCGAATAGCATTAGTGTAATAAGGTGCGACAAAATCACTAAATTCGTCTTTAGCCCTAATTTGCTCAAACAATAACAAGCATTTAAACTTCAATGAGTGCATTTGCTTTTTTCAGGTACAGTTCTGTTTCGTGAAAGGACCTCAGCCACAGTATTTTGAGTTATTTTGGCCACGTAAAAAATTACCTTTACTTTGAAGGAAACTTGGAAATAGAAAAACATCAAAGAGACTAGATAAAGAGTTAAGGGACAAGAATAGTTAAGGATGGACACGATTTAGCGGATTTGAAAAAAATTAGGCTAAGGAATGTAAAGTAGAATTATGGTTGGGCGGCTGTATCTCTTGTTATATTGTTTTACCAAGCTGAACTTTTCCCTGATTATAAAACTCGACTTCCTGCCTTCCCTTAACATATTATTTTGACCACGTGACATGTCACGTGATCAATGATTTTGTTAAAATTTGGTAAATCGGCGAATTGGTGGCGAATTTCCATCCTATTGATCAATAAATGAGCGTTTTCGATACAAATTTAAATTATCTACCTTACTACGTTTGGAAAGATCTTCCTTGATTTCATTTTTAGAAGATACAAATGATCAAAAGTCGAATTGTGTTGAAATCAAAGTGCTCTGTCAGCAAACTCGTGAATAGACCCTTCTCCAAAATGGCGGCCGAAAATTCAAACAAGTTAAAACTAACTAATATTAAAAATGTATAAAAGCACTA
>CM042758.1:20666109-20671194 GCA_022496165.2 Catalaphyllia jardinei | reverse complement strand
TGACTGGGGGTATGCATTATACCCCCAGTCATACAAACGTCTGTAAATTTTTCAATTTTCAACTTACATTTTCTCAGCTGATATTACACCTGAAATGCTGAAACTTTGCACGGTTACTAGTGCTGGTATACATTTTAATTTTGACTTATTTGAATTTTCGGCCGCCATTTTGGAGAAGAGTCTATTGAACAAACGAATTAAATATTTTTTGGATTATGTTTAATATTTTTAAAAAAGACTGAAGACGTTTCCTTTTAAAAATACTTTTAAATTGTGAACTCTTAGTTTATATTCGAAATATTTTTATTGTTAAGCGCTTTTGAATATTGACTTATAGTTTAAGCGCTCTATAAATGTATTATTATTATTATCATTATTATTATTATTATTATTATCTGATTTAGGGAATATTGTGGTTGATTTTCATGTTTTTATGACGAGCAGTAGTTCAGTGTTCACTAGTAACGCCGTACCAAAGAAACAAGGTAACATTAGGATAAGAAGGCATTACAATTGAAAAGATCATGCTTTTACATTTGACAAGGGTGGACTATGTCATGCGTTTTAAACATTTTTCATTTTTGTTTCTGGTTTACCAAGAAATAGTTCGCAGTAAATGTGGTTGAAAAGTGAACATTGGATTATTGAAAAATCAAGGCAATACTGTCTTAATGAAAACAATTAATCATTTTTCTCTTATCAAATGAGATAAAAAGAAACTAGTTTTAAGTTTTGCTGCAAAATGGCATTTTCATCTTCTGCTTCCACGTTCAAGACATTTTCGAGGGAAGTTTCCTAAGTAAAGATTTCGTGAAATGCAAAGTCTAGGCGATATTTTCATTTCAAGTTGCAACAAGGCGACGTGGAAACGAGAGTTATTTTCCTTTGTCGAAGGAAGTTAGAGAAAATAACAGACTTCCAGCTCACGTAACCAACGTAGGTATGCCAATGGCGAAGAATATAGAATCGGAACAAGTTGCCTAGAGTATACACAAAGAAGAATATCTAGTTCCACTGCAGCCTTAAGTTGCATTGGCGTTAAAAACAATGAAATTGAGTGGAAGAAAAACTAGCGGGCGAGAGCATCCAGTTTTTTTACTCTTGTTCTTTTTTTGCGCATGAAACAAGAGCAGAAAAAAACAGGTACCCTCACATGCCAAAGAAAAACACAAGCGACTTGATTGAGCTACGTGTTTATGAGCTAGGCACAATTCACATGGAAGTCTGATATTTTTGTACCTCAAATTGGATCTCTCCAGGGTCGCTCGTTTCCTGAACGCTGGTCAAGGGGAACGAAGACTCTTGGTATGAGGCTGCTAGCATTCCAGTGGAAACCACCAACCAGTCTGTCCACAAGAACAATTTGTGATATCACCGGAGATTTCGATCTTATCTGATTACCGATCAGTGGGTACTTTTAGCAATTTTCACCTTCAGGTTTGACTTGTCCACATTACGCCAGACATATTTGAAAAAGCAGCTTTATTTCTACGGTTAGGTCTTCCGTCCACAATAATTTGTCACGAAAACGCGCCCTCTTCAAACGAAAACACTGTTCAAACCCGGGGAATTTGAAAACGCCGACTTTGTGTTTTGATGTAAACGGAAAACATTTTCAAAATGGAGCTTTTCCAAAACGATGACGTCACGACTTCCTCCAACACAAATCTAATGTTACGTTTTCAAATTTCTCCAACGAAATGTGAACGGAAAACATTTGATGTGTTTTCAGAGTGATTAACATCCTTTTTAAATTTCTCCAGCGTAGTGTGGACAGGGCATGAGTGTTTGCAGTTCCAGGGTAGCCATTTAAAGTACATGCTTACATCCTGCATGAACGCTTCCAGATAGACCTGCCTCAAGTAGACTTCTACTTCTATAAAATAACGTCGACTTCTTCCGATTACTTGGATTCGAATTTAAAATCTGGGTGTGACTTAATGATTCACAGCCTTCCCCTAATTCCCTGGAGTTTTTTTGAAATATTTCAGAGCGATCGTAAGCAGAGAAATACATGTAAACCATATGCGAAGTAACCAGAGCCATGTATCTGATCAGATTTCAAGACATCGGTTACTTAAAGTTGAACGAATAACGGGCCAAATATATAAAAAAAAAAGAGAATCAACAAAAAGAACTCTACTTGAGGTGTATTAAAACTGATAAGAAAACAAAAAATTACATTTTTTTTCTTGCTGCGCGACAAAAGCGGAGATGATTTGAACACGCGAAAACGAGTTAATTATTGACTTTGGAGGACAAAACGACACCGAAAACAGCAAAATTTCCATTCTTTTACTATAGTGGATGACATTAGAGAAAACACCAGAAAATAAAAGCGAAAATACATATCTAAACAAAATTTAACGACAAAAAATTAGATAGTTTCTTAGCGTGCGACAAATAATGCAGCGCAGTGAAAGAAAAATGAAAGTTGTAAATAAAAAAGACGATAGAAAAAAAAAACAATTATTTTGAGATAAATCGTATTTCAACTGTGCTAAACTGGTGCGCACTTAGTTCTTTTCTCCGGTGTTTTGTAGTAGCTGAATAAAACTCAGAAAAATGTATTTGAACGACATGAATAAACAAACCAAACACGGCTGCGGAGTCGCCGTAAATTAGGCCATCCCCGTAAAATGCTCCGTTTCTCATTGTCAGACCGACCCATTCTTTTTGGAAAAGGAAAAAAAAAAACCCAGAATCACTTGTAAATAAGCAAGTACTTTAATTTAGAAGCACACGATCTTGTCTTATTAACACCAGTTGTCTTAAATTATCATCGATACTTCGTTTTTGTAGCCGTTTTAGACATTTGATAGTCCTGTTATTATACATCTTTTACCATCTGATAATATCTTTCCGACTAAACGTGAGATTTAATAAGCAAAAGTAAACTGGAACACAAACTGAATGTTCCATGGAAAACAACATTTCGTCAAGACTTTTGTCGTCATTAAAACAGTAACTTTCATTAAACAGTAACTGGTAACTTTCTAACAGTCTTGTTGACAGTTTCAATCTGTCAAAATGAAAGTTTAGTTTTAACGCAGAGTTGAATTCAAGGCTTCTTCTCCTTTCCGGCTGATGCTGTTACCGTGTTCGGTGCGGAGACAGCAGGCTTGGCGCCCTTTTCCGAACAGGTAGGGCAAACAGGGTTAACCAAGCTTTCGTACTTAGCAGACCAGCCTTCACTGACACCCAGACCCCTTCATGTTTATTATTTATTTTTTTTTTTTTGCCCGACCGACCGACCGACCCACCTTCACGAGAGGGAGGGCGATGGGAAACGAAACATTTTATCAGTGGGGATGGCCTTAAGGACGATGCCTACTAAATACAAAGGTTTTTGCGCCAGGTTACGCGGAAAAAGTAGATCTTTGCAAGGACTATTGGAATCCACAAAGATAAATATGGGTAGCCACGCATTTAGCTTTAGCTTTGAATCTCAACAAAAATGCTGACATCAGCATTTTCAGGGGCTGACATCAGCATTTTTCTGAAAAAAAGAGGGAAAGAATATTTCCTCACATATTTATATAATGTAATGTAATGTGAACTTTATTTAAGACAGGGTGGCCCAATCAGCTACGGGGCTGTTATCCTGAGGGGCCCTGTATACACCTAAAATCATTATAGCAATGAAATGAATAACAATGAACGCTTATAATCTGAAAACTACGGAAGCCGATAAGGGACAATCCCAAAATATTTACGAAATCCGAAAAAATGTTTTTAATATCCGAAAAAATATTTTTCCAAATCTGAAAAACTATTACAAATCTTAATAAAATTATTGAATCCACAAATATATTTTGTAAATAATCCTCACCCTTTTGATGTCACTGCCATGAAGCTGCATCTTAAAAGAGGCATTTGCAAGTTTCTGTTTAGTTAGTTAGAATTCACTCTTACATACAGAAAGGCAAACGCATTTTAAAAGATTTTTAAACTACATGGCAAATGGTAATGACAAACTCATTTTTGGTACGTTTTAAATAACAAAATCGTTGCAAAAGCGCTTTTAGCGTCTCTCACAGCCTTCTTCTGGTTTAGCTAAAACACAGTCGAAATACCTTTTGCTCTCAACCAGAAACTAAATAGACTTGCCACTTCCATTTAGCAACATAAAATGTAGGGGTAACCATGCGTTTTTTAAAGTTATTGATCTTTTTTGAAAATTTCTACGGCGCCCATTACATTTTTTCCTGTCACCTCCCCAGTAAGAAAGACATCTGCGTTTTTTGCGCGCGCACTACGCCATCTGCAGGTACATGTTTTCAGTTGGATCTCAGTGTAAATTTCGAAAATAACAGCTAGGTTTTCAGCAGGAAGAAGTTGACATTTATTGGTTAGCGGGCTGCTGCTATTCTGGTGTCACTGGTTTAAGTATAGGTTCATTAACAGTAGAAAATTTTTGCTTTAATTTTAGTCGTGCACTTGGTGGCGTAGTTGACTGCGTGAATGTCAACCCCAGCGTTCCAGTGCGTATTGAATGCCTTTGTGGAACGTATCCAAATCGACTTTATCTTACGCCATGTAAACCAAGCCACGCTTGCGCCGTGAAACCGGAAGTCCTAAAATCTTGGGGCGCGATCCATTGAGCCAAAATTTCCGGAAATTTCGGTCTAAAACTGAATGGATCGGTTCGGTCCAACCGGAAAAGTTTGGAAAAAAACAGTCCACCTTTCGAGGTGGACCACTTTTCTCGGTTGGACCGGTCCAATCGAAATGAAGCGTTCCATTTGACCCTTTGGACCCATTCTCAATCCCAGGACCTCGCTGTTCGGTATCTTCCATGTACAAAATGGAGGAAACTAGTTATCACTGCACTTTTATGGATTGTTAACGGCCGATCTATCGGTGTTACTCGTACATCCATGTACAGTTACCACAGGTCTGTAGCTGCTTCGCTTGCAAAGTGTATGTTTTGGCTGTTGACGGCTCTTAAAGGTGATTTATTTCCCGAGAGAATTTGGAACGTCTTATTCGTCATTCGATTCCAACGTGGTGTTTGAAGTCATATGGAAAATATCTGGGAAAGGTCTGCTCAAAATAACCCGTTTTATTTTTTTCTCAAGCATC
>CM042758.1:20653915-20656109 GCA_022496165.2 Catalaphyllia jardinei | reverse complement strand
CCTTTACTAGGGCTAACGCCCAGTGGGTTGTTCATGGGTTAAACTAGTTAATTCTCTGTTACATCACTTAAACTACTTAGCTCCGTTGACTGCCAGTTTTTCCAAGTTGATTACGTTGTTAATTATATCTGTGCTTGTTTTTGGCAGATCGAAGAAGCAGTCTGTTGTCGTTTGGATCCGACGCGTTAGTTTGGGAAAAGGACCCAAATATCAAAGATGGCACATGGGCCCACGTTCCAGGACTAAAAAAGAAGAAATAGGATATGAGAACTAGAACTAAACTCGTTTCTTGATGGAGTAAAGAGCGAAAAGATTTAGTTTGCACGGTTATTCTATTTTCATTTATTGTCTGGTCATATTTGCTTCCACAGTGAACGAGCCTGAAGCGGACGAACGAAGGCAGCTCTCTAATCTGGAGAAGGTCATATTGAGGGGCCTTGGAAACGTTCTTGCGAAACGCAAGGAATTGTGGTGGCGGTAAGATCGAAAGCGCAAGGAACTGTGGTTATGCGCGAATGGAAAAATTAGCATGCGCTGTTTTCCATGTGTTCTCTCGTGTTGAAGAGTGTTCGGCGGTGAAGTTTTCACAGCTCTGTAAATTGCTGTTTTTACGCTTGTTGCTAGGGTTTTTTTAAGCTTTTGTTATCAGTTAATTGCTGCGTAGTGAGTGAGCCAGAACAACAGAAGCATCAATTGAAATTGAGATGTGATCATTGCAGTTGTAATCGCAATTTAAGCAATTGCAAATTTTAGCCCGAAAAACATATTCAGGGCTTCAACGGGACTCGAACCCATGGCCTCTGCGTTAGCGCCGCAGTGCTCTACCAACTGAGCTATGAAGACCCATATATTGGGAGCAGACTAATTTATCGAGTTCATCTTTACCCGTGACAGGAATGGGACGTGAAATGAAGTAAATTTCAACTGCGGGAATACAGACAAAATTGAGATGTGATCATCACAGTTGTAATCGTAATTTAAGCAATTGCAAATTTTAGCCTCTGTCTTAAGAAACAAAGAAGTTAGTACGCCCACCATAAACATTAAAGCTCTCAAAACTATATTTGTTGAAGTAAACCAGTTGTAATCACTCCTGAAAAAGGTTTGACGTTGTATTGTGCTATTGATGATTGCCGTCCTTCTTCGCTGCAAATGACGGCTATTTTTGCAGGCTACTTTTTTATAGCTTGAAGCAGAGTTCCCTATAATCATCAACTGTTATTTGCCGGGTCTTTTGAGGTCAATGTTGTTTTTGAAGTCACAGATTTTACCGTTACCATTTATATATTTAATCTGCACAGCTTATTCAACATTTTAGAAATCATACAGGAGAAGAATATATTTCATTCAATTCCTTCGCAAAAATTTCTGCCTGTTACGGAAGACATTCAGCTGTGATATAACAGGGTCGTAACGAGGTATATGGGATCAGGGATCAAAGGCCTAAAAAGGGCCGGGATCAGGGATCATAGCCCCGGGATCTGGAATCACGACGCGTGGGATCGGGATCAACAGTGTTTTTCATGGAATCAGGGATCAGGCTGTCCTAGATAACCATTAAAATATCACAATGCGCTTTTATTGTGATTTAACAGCTTGATTGATGTTTTGAGATTGCACGATTTATTTCAAACTGCATTTCATGGCATTTGATTCATTGATTGATCTGTTGATCGACGAACACAGTACTGTTGTGGCTAGTCACGCAATCGTTAATAACTTTTTGAAATATTTCGTCTCACTCACTCTGTTATGTCATATAATATGTCATATGACATGATTTGATCACGTTGGCCCTTTGTTGGATGTTGTTGACCTTTCGACTTCGCGGCTTAGCGCTATTATAGCCGGGTTGTACTCGAGAGATTCACCCGGGGAGATTCATTACATCTTTTCAGTTACATTCAATATATCAATTCTCCATGGGAAAAAGGAAGAAGAAGGACACTGAGAAGGACGATCGCTCATTAAGACGGTAAATTTTGATTTAAAGCCTTTTTCAGCTGTTTGCTTGTTAAATTCTGCAATATTTTTGGCCAAATGTAATTTCATTCATTCCAGATCACGTTCTTGGTCACCCAAACGATACGACCGAAGCTCAAGGCGCTCATCGAGCAGGTATTAAAGTGTAATTTTTCTTGGTGTGGTCTGACTGAACGTTGGGATAATAATTGGCATAACTACATGCGAAATT
>CM042758.1:20641415-20648915 GCA_022496165.2 Catalaphyllia jardinei | reverse complement strand
TAGTGTAAAATTATCATTATTCAGACTTTATGCGATGATGGATATTAGAGTATCTGGCTAGTGAAAAATTTGTTTTGGCTGGTGAATGAAACCTGTCACTAGTCTTCGAGCCCTGACTTACTGTGCGTTATCCCAAACTTCAGATACTCACCGAAAGCACTAAAAGCAACCGGTGTGTTCATGGTAATCTCAGCCGTCAGCTTCCGCTTAATTTTCCACTGACTCGACTTACTTATGGACTTCTATTGCAGAATCGGTGTTGAACTAGAAAAGAAATTTGCAGCTTCTATATTCGACTCTCGTGACTGAAATGTAATGCAACTGTTTGGGATGATGCGAAAAAATGACCTGCAGCACAATTTTCTATTTTCTTTATATCTGAAAATCCTTGGGTAACGATACACAGCTGATGCAAATTGCGAGAAATCAGAATTTGGGTTAAAAGAAAGAAAAAAAGACATTAAAACATTATATCCATCTTTTAGGCGCTTGAATCTTTATTCAGAGACCTAATCTAAATTTAAGCCAGTACCTCTAAGTACACGAAAGGCTGCATAAAGATCTTCTCACATAGCCTTCAAGGTATTCCTGCTATGTGGTAGATTTTCGTCCCAGCTTTTAATGGGAAGATAACAGCTCGGTTTTCATCGGGCAGAATGGCACGACATATGCAAAGATCAATGAGCTGTTACGGCGGGCCATTCAAGCGTGAACGCTCAATGAAATCGGCACAAAAAGAGAGAAAATGGACGAATTTGGTAAAGGCCACTGACTTCAATCGCGATTTCGCGGTAACTAGGGAGAGGTTTTCTAAGACAATAGGGCAGCTTTTTGTAGTTCCCAGGTTGATCTTTAATTTTTTCAATTTGTACTAATTTATTGTTACTTTAAACAGAAACTATTTTGAAAATGTTCTTCAAAGCAAAGCCACGTACTCTCGTCATGCAAATGCAGAGCCGCTGGATTGTACAACAACAACAACAACAACAACATCTTTATTTGTACCCAAAATAATACACTATTTGTAAGCAGCAAAAATTAACAAAAATATAGAAGAGTACTAGCTGCCCCAAATAACCATAGGGGCTAGAAAAAAGGGCAGCTATACTTAAGTGATATACTTAGGTGTACAGAGGCATCCTTTCGTTGTTGCTGTGATTTTTTTTTTCACTTTTACACTGCTTGAAGATTACCTAGTTGGCCACTGTTTGCTGGACGATTTCTGTCCTTGGTTGTTTCTGCATATTACCTCAAACCCTCCCTCCTCTCACAGTTCAAACTCGATATCGTGCCTTCTTACATTACATTCCTTATAAATACATAAACGTTTGTTCATAAAGTTTTTTTCGTTTGCTTGTTGTACACCATAATGTATTAACAGAGATTTGAAAGGCAGTTTCAGTTTTAATTATAACCCACAAGAACTCCTGAGGGATGTTCGCGACATACCAAGACATCTGTCTTGTTCCTGCTGTAATGTAAGATCTGTAATGACCTGTGCACACACCGAATTCATGATGAACACCTTAAGAAGAGTTTTGACATTGGGCGCTTAACGTACGTTGAAGGAGCAGTTCCATCTGTTTTTGCTTGGAAGAGAAGCTCACCTAGGGAGAGACCTCCGCCTAAACCCAGGGCTAGTTATTATTGCCATTTGGCTCTGGACCTAAGCATAGAACTCATGATTAGTTCTTACACAGCACTGATCACCTACTCGTTTACAGAAAAATTTTGAATCAGCGCAAGCATCCAGTGGGGTTAAAGCAGATTTTGTTGATGGGCATTTAACTTCTAAAATTCCAAAAGGCTGGCTGCAACCAAAGTCAATAACTTTCCCATCCGGGATATCTGCAAAGATGGGTATATCTTTTGAAATAACCAGACCATGCTGCAACTGCAGTTTTTCTACCATTCATGAATATTTGGTGTTCATGAATGGCAGTTTTTTCATATTTTCTCCCGTGTGCAGCCGATGCCTACTTGTAAACTCCTTGGGATGAATCATTTCTTTAGCAAAAGTGTTATGATTTCTCTGCCTTCTAGAAATCAGATGAAACTTTGAGGCTGTGAACCTGAACTCTCTCATCTCTCTCCATCTCTCACTGCTTGCCTGCTTTCTTGTTTCTGCTTCAATTTTGTTTAGTATATCTTCATCAACCTCAAGTGAAGAAAAATATGTTGTTTTTTTTTTCACTAGAAAGAGTGTCTGGATAAACTCCAGCTGTAGCATCTTTCAAAGGAAATCATGAGTAGCTGTTTATGTCAAAATTTGGATCAGGACATCTTGTAACTGCACTTATATTGACATACACGGGGAAAGCTAGACTCTGTATAAGACAATTGATAACCGGACTGCTAGCAAATTTGGTTTGCACCATACTGCTGGGTGTATTTGAGGCCAGAGTGACAATTCCCACATTAGGATTTATGGCTGCAACCTCATTTTTAAACTTCTCTTCCTCTGTAATATCAATTCAGTTTTTGTTTATTTTTCTGGCGTCATAAAGTTGACAAGAACTGAAATTTCCTTGCCAGACCGCTCATTATCAGGCTTGATTTTTGCTACAACTAAATCCGTCACTGGCTGGGGGTGAATGGAGAATCACTTCTGCCTCTTTTATGCCAAGTTTTCAAAGTTGATGTACATGCCAGAGAAGGATTTTCATCTAATTCGTAATTGAGATCTTCAGTTGTTTTGCTCTCAAACAGTGAGTATTTACAAATCTTCAACATGAGAGCTAGTGTGTGATTACCATAACCAACTTTTCCTGCAGCACATGTGCAATTAGCATGCATCACTTGGGCAGATATCATGCAAAGAGCAACTTGTATAGTTTGAAGAGCTTCATGTTTTTTTTTAATAGCTGTGATAACACTTACACTTAAAGCAAAAATAGTTTTTATCATAATTTGCTTCAATATTCTTTAAATATTCATCTTGCAGAAAAGTCTTTGCACGTTTCAGACTTGTAGGAATGGTTGTCCACACTTCCCATCCCTTTACCAGAATTTTCTATGTGCTTTTTCATTTCCGGTTTGGTAAACAAAGGCAACTTTTCGAGAGTTTTCCCCCACCCAGTAGTTGGGTATTTAATTTCAGTAACTTCTTTACTGTGAGATGAAGATCCTGGAAGGGAGATAGAGAATTTCACGGAGCATTCCTCGCCATCACTTTAATCTAGCGGTTACAAAATACAGTAATGCGGTAAATGTATGAGATCAAAAAGCATGCCTTGACGTCACCAGGTCACTCCCATGCCATTTCACAGTTGTTTTAAACATAAGCTCAGTAAATTACCGTGTGTTTCTTTTCGATGGATTTTGGAGCAGTGATTCAAGCTTCTCACGACATTAGTTTTTACACAGTTTTGGCCTTTTCAAACTTGAACAAGGAGACATACTAAGTCTCCGAGGTTTCCACCAAGGCAAACTGGACGCAAAAGTCAATGCCGAGCGGAAAAATGCTAGCTGATGCTGGCACGGGGGAGGTCGACTTTTCTCTTTGTGCAGATGTGAACGAGATGATTCCCATCGCACAGGACATATTCTTCCCCGACGGAGGATGTACGTTTGGAGCTTTGTCAGAAATGGACTTCGCCGTGGCTAATTTTAAGCCGGTGCGATCGACTTGAGAGATGAGCCACTCACCTTGCAGCGTTACATCGATGCCTGTAAAGCAACGAGAATACGTTTGTACATACAAACGAAACGACTAAACTGCGAAAAAGAAAAAAAAATCAAGACGTAAAAAGCGTCCAGAAGGAGGAAGAGCTTGACGACCACTACTGTTTGATCTAGGTTTGTTCGGTATGTAATAATGTTTGCTAGTGACGGAACTGAAAGAGATCCTGTCGCTGTTTTCAAACTTTTTGCCACGAAGAGACCTAAGGGCCGGGCAGACTCGCTCGCAGAAAAGGCTGGTTCAAGTCCGGCGCTGCTGGCGTTAACAATGAAGGCAATGGTTCAAAAGGGAGGAATTCAAAACGACACTCTTCTAGACATTTGACTTTATTGAAATATGATGAACACGGTACGTTTTGTAAATTGTATTAGCTTTCATTTGAATTTTGTTGTTGTTGCGTGATTTTGAACATATTTTTACGCTTTTCATCGCCCCATTTGTGAAATATGTCTACGAAATACTACACGAAAAAATCTCAGTGCCTATATAAACAAATTAAAGCATGGAAAATGCTTTGTACGATTTTTATTCGCTCGTTGATACGTATCAGAAAACTCACTCGTTCGTTTTCTAATACTACTCAACTCGTGAATAAAAATCATACGCTCGCATTTTCCATGAAGTAATCTATATATGCTAAGTGGGTTGGCTGCAAGGTATCTTTGTTATCATATTGTAATAATTGGTCGTGATATACTTAGTCATACTATACTCGGTTTTCACTCGTGTTTTGTTTAGGAACCGAAAAACGTAACTAAGGTAAAAACATAGGCATGCAAGGCGTGCAAGAGTTATTTTTTTTGTGAACTGAAAGGTGTCGGAGGTAGCAGAATTAAATCGATGACATGTAAAATGTTTTACTAAACAAACTACAGTAATCTGACACGTCTCCAAATTAATATAGATATCATTTTATTTTCTAAGAGGCAATTTGATTCGTTCTTTGATTAAACCGGCCACACTGTGATTGGTGCAACATGCGCACATGCATAACTCCCCTTCACTCACCGATCTCATAGCCCTTTCAACTCCAATTTTTGCTCAAAAATACTCAAATTAAGAGAGCTATTCGCATTTTATACGAGTCAAAAGTTTACTTTTTTTACAAAACAACACTACTTCACCGAAAATAGAAAGAAAGAGAAAAAAATTTCTGATACGTTGAAAGTCTGATTTAAACAAGAGGCCATAGCTTGTTAGCTCTAATTGAGTTTACTCCTATGTGAAAAACAAAAGTTTTAAGTTACCATTTGTAACTAAAAATAGCAATATCTCGAATTGTTTGTTCAAACATTTCATGGGAACAAGTGGTGACGATTCGTCAGCTTTAATTAAATTTACTCCTGTTACAGCGAAACATTCAATTTAGTTTTTTTGGTTTGTTTCCCTTTGTTTTCCTTTAGTTAACTGTTTTTCTGTTTTTTGGTATTTAGCACTAGTTCATTAGTCGTTAGTATTCGTTATTGTCCGCTTTATTGTTTGTAGGAACGCTTATTTCTCATTACTTCGGGTTGTTACGTAATCACTTGTCAAGCCTTTTTAGAATAAATAGGACCTTGGTCTTCGTTTTTTACGCCACCTTTTAAGTTTTCAAGCAGCAAATTTTTTATCCCGTAAAGTCAGGACACCGTTAAGGTAAACCTTTCTTCGTATTATCCGTTCCTTCTTGTTTGTTATTTTGGTTACCTATTATTTTCTATTACTAATGTTTCTATTTTCCTGGTTTATATGTAGTACCGTACGAGTGCAAGTTTAAATAAAGGATTGGTTCACGACTACGCGTAACTTCGGTTACAACTCCCTTGTGAAAAACAAGGGTGTCAAGTTACCCTTTGTAACTAAAAATAAAAATATCGCGTTACATTTGCATACAAGAACAAAACAGTTGTCACTCCCACTTATTTTGTAAACGTTAAAACTGTTTCAAATCTAAAGCGAAAACCCTGATAACAATGACGAGGAAAGATTAAGTTTCATTTATAACTTATCTTCTCATCCCGGCCCAGTAGGAAACAATGAACATTTATAATAATAATAATAATAATAATAATAATAATAATAATAATAATTTACCAATTTATATAGTGCGTATTTACATGTGCTGATCAATAGCGCTTTACAATCATATGTTTAAAAGAAAACGAAAATACATTACCGTGAGAATAAAATAAACTAAGTTACAAACTATAAAAATACTTCTTAAAAAGATAGGTTTTAAGTCGAGATTTAAAACTGTTAAGTGATGTTGTTTGACGAAGCTCCACAGGTAGCTCATTCCAGAGTTTCGGAGCTGCTGCTGAGAATGATCTTGCTCCCAATAATTCTACATTTATATATCTAAAATCGTCACAGAATAATTTATTTCTGTTCTGTTGAAGAAATTAATCGTAGTCTCTTCGCCGTCCTCGTTGAAACTTAGCACAGAAACTGATCAAGGGATGCTGAAATTAACGACTCGCCCTGGACTCTGTAGCCGAATACTTGGGTTTCACTACAACACGCAAACAATTCGAACCTGGTCACAACTTCTTCACATTCCCACTAGTGCATTCCGCCCCCTTAATACAATTGTCCCTATCATAGAAACCCCATCAGCATTAGTAGTAGAGCGGCTAACACTCATTTAACTCAAAACCTTATATAATGGGAAAATCTTACCCTTCATCGCATGCTCGCAGTTATATCTTAAACACTATGTTTCTTTGACTGATTATCCAGTTGCTAATGACTATAAAATCCGCCCACAAAATCCTTAGCCTAACCTACAGAAAATGTTGAGGTAAACCCAATATATGAATACTTCCTCCTCTTTTACAGCAGAATAAATATGGCCGTTCTCAACTGTATCGGGATCAAATCTTCTCACATACCATTTACCTTTACAACAGGAAATTTGATTGGTGTTTAATGGTAGCTCGGAAAATAGTCTCGTCTCCTCTAAAATATGTCCTTTGAACTAGAAGCGACGATTCGTGACGACTGATTGGTGTGACATACATACATCTCTCACTGATCCACCCGCCCATAACATACCCGACTCGCCGACTAAGAGGTAGTTTTTTTACAAAAAAATAACTCAACAAATTCTCTCGGATATTGGTTTAGTCTCGATCACATAGTACCTGAAATGAAATTTACCCTATTTAGCTTGGCGAAGGTTGGGGGTCGTTGGAGTTGTTCTCAATAATAATCACCTTGGAAACGTTTTGTTTGATCAGAACCAATTTTGCATTTTCCTTGGAATTTCGACGCGACAAGTTCAAGCCCTCAATTATGGACGTTTCAATAACAGACATGTCTTTGACAGATTGCAAAGTCGTAGACAAATTTTTAATTATCCTTTTTATCGAAAACACTGGGTTTCTGGTGGGGTTATCACTGACTAATAAGATGGAGCAACCTCGTTCCCAGGGTCTTTCGGAGGGCGGTTAGATGAGAGACCCTGGGAACGAGGTTGTAAGGTGGAGGTGAGTGAGGGGCTTTGATTTTCTCTACTTCAGGCTTAGGAACACAAATCAAGCCCAGGCTAAATATGATTAATTCTTTAATTCCTTGCTCCTATCAGGTGACTGATACATCTTCCGCTGACGATCACAGCCACGAGGTCGGACAGAGAAAGCAGGGGTCGATTTAGCTGGTGAATCGCGGCGAGGAGAAAGTAAGGGTACATATGAATGTTGTGCCGCGTAGCACTATGAACACAAATGATGGATCAGAGAATTAAGTAACGGTAGATCTAATCCGGTGGTCGTGGGTTCGATTCCCACCCAGGTTAAAAGATTTTTTCTTTACCTCGTGTGGTTCCCTGATTCCCTTTA
>CM042758.1:20615250-20635250 GCA_022496165.2 Catalaphyllia jardinei | reverse complement strand
TAACCTAGCTGCTCTCTGTAGCTCATTTCGCAAGATAGGTATGTAGCAGAAGCGAAGGCTTTCTGCATGGATTAAGTCACTGTCGCAAAACAAGCCAATATCCCGCATATTTTTAAAGTATTCTATCCACCAGTCAGCACAGCCTCTTCGTAACTGGTCTCGATCACCAGCCTTTAATTCATTGATTTGAAACTGACTTGCCATAAATGAAGCTCTTATCTCCTGCAAACGCATCCTCTGCTTCTCTCTTGAAGAACCGCTGCATTGCTGTCATGGTCACATTTTCTGTACCATTTTCACCACGAATAATTAGCAATGGACCACAAGTTACTATGGTTTATAGGCTGTTAAACCACGCGGGATGTTGCCGGGTAGAACACGAGAATAATTCGTAAATCACATCCCAAGTACGCATTGCGGACCACCTATTTGTCTTCTGTTAGGCTTATAACTAGTGTTTTTATTCTAAAGATAAAAATACAATAGCAAATGAGTTTGGTAATATTTACGCATGACGCGACTGGTCGGTTCGCACTTCGAAGCCGAACTAATCAATATTTTCTCCATAGTTCTTAAAATTTGCCAGTGATGGCACAGAATTGAAGGATCTACATTAAAGCCGGGAGGCCATGGGTTCAAATCATAGTGAAACAAAGATTCTTTACTTTTTAATTTTGTGCTTTTTTAATAGTGTTTTTTCTTACTTTTGCTTAATATTTACAGAAAGGCAGCGCCGGGTTTTCTATTGCTTTTGCTCAACGCGCTAGTGTTAAAGTGTGACTACTCTAACCAAGGCCACCAGACAAAATTTTCTACAACATGCAACAAGCTGTAACGGCGAAGTCAGCAAGGAGAAAGGAATGTGACCACGTGCGCTCAGCTTTTCCATTTGACAAACAGAGCCACGTGACCGAAATCGTTAACGTTTGGCGCCACAATAGAGTTCTAAAGTGTGACGTCACAAAAAATTAAATCTGTGAAATTATGGGATTGGGCGCCATTTTCGAATGGAGTATCCTTAAGAAAGGTTCCTTGCCAAAACGTAGCTCTTAATTGTAATTCCCAGCTGAAATATGAAGGATTGAAATTTGCCCCATATAAATCTCTCTAATTTTGAGTCAGTTCCAAACTGAAGGAACAGAAACAAATTTTGAAGGGTTTGTATGGAATGCCATCAAACTTTGATCCCTTATATCTCTACCGGGAATTGCAATTCGCAACTAATTTTTGGGATGAGGACGTCTTTTAGCATGCTCAAAAAGAATATGGCATCATATCCCATAATTTCAAAAATTTTATTTTTGTGATGTCATCACTTTAAAACTCTATCAAGTGTCACTTTTGTCTTTGAATTCGTGGTCTACCTGTTTCGGTAGTAATGTACAGCTTGATTACATGGATAATTTGTTGGAAAACTACTGTTAAGATTTTTATTCATCAAATCTAAAGAAAAATTTATCATGTGGCCTTGGTTGGAGTAGTCACACTGTAAATGAAAGGAAAGAGAAAATAAACAATTGAAATATAATAATGGTCCGGGGCCCGTTTCTTGAAAGCCCCGGAACCTTTAATTTTCGAGCCCGTAAAGCCGTTTTTAGTTTAAAACGGAAAAGTATATGCCATTGAAATTTCTTGTATGAGGTTAACCTCTGTTCATTTTAAGAATATGTGAATAAAACAATTCTGTAATCGTAAGGTTCCAGATTTTACTATGGCTTTAAAACAGGTGTGACCTGGCAAAGCCACCATGTAGACATGATGCAACCAATCAATCAATGATTGAAATTCTTTTTTAGTACAGTATTTGCGCGTTGACCACGAGGAGAGAACCTCTTGCAAACTGAATTCAATTCCCAGGACCGCCATGCAAGAAGCTGGACCCAAGCACTAAGGACGCAAACGAAGGCCCAACCTGGCAACTACTGATACATGCATGAGGGGTGGCGAATGGTAAATGCAAGACTTTGCGAGACGGCGAGACTAGCGTTTTTCTTTGCGAGACCGAGACTTCAAAGTGTTTTGAGTGTGAGCTCGAGGCATTCAGGCTCTTAAAATATGAGCAGAAGATTTAGTTGAGAGCTTTAAGAATGGGGTACAATGAGCCTGTATAAAAGCCTTACAAAGGAGTCTTTTGTCGTAAATACTTGTGTCTTTACACAGTTCCCGGGGACAACAGATACGTTCTCCTGCTCTATGGTTTTCATCATGACCTATCGTGGGATTGTGCGGTGTGGCTTCTTGATTCCCGTTTTAGCCTTTTGGCCAACTTTGCAAACAAGCTGTTGGAAATTTGACTATAAAACACTACGTTGTAATATCCTTGGAGCCAAAATGACGTTGCGGTAAGTTTTGTAGCTTTCTGCGGATTTCAGACAATGTATGATTAACATTTTCTCGGAAATTTGAAAGTTGCTTTATTGAAATTCAATATCAAGTGACTAGAAGACGTCATTTATAAAGAGTAGACAAATAAACGAATCAGGACCTCCAATCCCTTAACCTTGCAAAGTGCCGAGACTTTTCCGACACATGTCCGAGAGAGCTTTGAACAAATTCGAGACTGCGAGACGCACAAAAAAAACCAGACTTCGAGACCTGTGAGATTCGCCTAAAATTTTTGCGAGACCCAGAGTTTTATAGGACCATCATTCGCCACCAACATGGCATCCCCATGAAAAGCTCTATAAATTTGGGTGAAACATTTTGCCTCGTCGTGAGAGACCTCTGCTAGCAGGGAAGGTGAAACACTTCTCCACTGAAATAACGCGCGAAGTAAAACATGCTGATATGCTTAAATGAGTGATTTATCTATCGTACCCACGTACCTTTATTTATTGGCTAGTTACAATGTTTCAGTTTTTTTTAATATCTTTATTTTTTATGTATAATCTATTTCTTTTATCCCCATTCAAACCAGAGCTGAAACATTTTTAAAAACTGTTAAATCCAGTTTAAAAGATTTTTTTGTCATAGTAAAACCACTCCGGTACAATTCAGTCTACCAGTTTTCTTTAGCTGAATTCATTTTGTTAAAACTGGATTAATTAAACATGTTTAGAATAGCTGGTGTGAAAGGGGTATTTTTTGTGGTAAATTGGTTTCTGGTAGTCTAGTAAAGCTGGCCTCGGTTATAAATTATGTCTCGTCTTGATCATCGGGCGATATCCAGCTTAACCATTAGTAACAGCTGCTTTTTATGCTTATTCTTAAATGCTTGTGTCGCACTGAATGAAGATCGGACTAGCTCCACAAACTCGCTTCAGTTCAATTCAGTGGTTATGTACCTTCTGCCAGAAGACCTTTTACAGATATCAGAGAGCAAAAATACTACCTTACAGTCGGTATAATACGAATATGCTTGATATGCGGACTCAACTGATAAAAATTAAGATTTGCAACAATAAAATGTTGGATTGCGCCAGAAGTCGCAGAACTCAAATACGGAAGTGATACACTTTGATATAACTATGTAGAGTAGATGTTTAGTTTTGCTCATTAACATGCATTAGCCATTCTTTGCATCAACCGCTTTTTATTTCTCTGAAAAACATTTTGATTGATAGCAAACGTGCTTCCTCTCCAGCTGCTAGTCGACTTAATTTACTGATTGACATCCACTAAATGAACGGCAGATATATACTGCAAGGTTTGGTAACATTTCGTCGGGGCAGTCTGTCGTCGGGGTTTAATACTGAGAAATCAAAGAAGCCAGTGTTTTTGCTACAATTTAATCAACTCTTTTTACATCTGAAAAAAAATGTGGCGACGCCAAAATATCATGAACTAAGGGATATTAATGGCATAACGTAGGTTTTTTTCCTATTTTTCACCGGAAGATGTAAAACAACAGCTGAATAACCAGAAAATTAGTTTGCTGTTCTGAGGGCATATGATCATCGAAGAAATTGCTTTTTCTGATGGGTATCTATTTGAATAAAAACATGCATTTAAGGTTAAGTAAGAAATTGTGACTGATAGACCTGGGATCGCCGGAGACGACAAACAGTTGAACACTTTTCAATACGGCAGCCACAACTGTCATCTCGCTTTTGATTCTGTTTACCGTCGGCTCAAAGAGAAAAATGGAATAATAAAAATAAAAGCGCTTACAATGCGAGCGGCAAACGATAGTCGATAGAAAAGGATAATTTTCCGCGAGGAACATCCCTTGGGTAGAGAAAGATAGATAAACTGCACGGAAACACTGCGCTCTGTGGAGAAGGGTGATCCTCTAAATAGCGAAGGAGTCTGTCGGCTGAAATTTTGACTTATGTAAAATACGTGAACCCACTTTATTTAGGGCCAATCTTGTTCATATAACAGTGACACTGACCGGCAAACAGTTATGTCAATGTCCACCATAACAGAGATAATGAAAATGTTAATTTAATTTTTCGATTAAGCGTTCGTAATTAATTGTGGCTAGTGTGTAATATGACAAGAAACTTTTAGTTTGGTCGTTTATTGAGTAGAAACCGAGGTCGAGAACAGGCTTCTCAGGGACAGAGGAGGAAGTGACGAGCAAGAGCTTGGTTTCTAAATTAGTGGGTGGTAAGTTTGCTAGTGAATATACTAGTATGTATCTTTCTTTTTTGGCTGTGAATTATCCAAAGTAGCATAAAATTTGAAAAAGTTATTGGTATTATCCCCAAGATCGGCTGACAAAATCTTTCCGTGAACAAACACAAAGGATTTTTCCTTTGTGCAAAGGAGCCAATCACATTCATTTAAAATCCATAAACCTGTGTCTATATTGTTTACGCGAGATTACAGCGCGAACGAAATGGTGGCTGGAGAGCTGTGGATGCTCAGGTGTTTTTCAAGTAAATTGCGGTTATAGTGACTAATAGAACGACAGCTTTTGTCGCTAAACCACACATAAATGCCAGAGAAAGAAGCCTTACTGCCGCTGGAGTTATGGCGGGTTATTTTGACCCATCTTTCGGTTCGAGATTTGTGTCGTTGTTCTCAAGTTTGCCTGGAATGGCGGGAGTTGGTTAAAAGTCTAGATTCTACCCGTTGGAAAGAGCTTTTCCTTTCATCGAAGCGATGGAAGCACCCAAATTGGCCAAATTATTCACAAAAGGAACCTTCGTCTTGGAAGGACACGTACAAAGTACATCATATGGCTTCAAAACAATGGGTGAATCGAAGTGTTGAAGTTAGATGTGCGCCATGTCTGTATTTGTTCAGAAGAAGGCTAGAGAGAAGACGAGTTGTTCGTGTTGGACCGGGAAGGGAATTCCTGACTATTAAAACTGCAATAGCTTCGGCAGCACCGTTCGACTGTATTCTGCTACATCCCGGTGTCTACGACGAACAGCATGTTTTAAGTGTGAAATTTCCGATTGAACTCTGCGGTGAAGGACAACTGGGAGATGTTCTTTTACAGATTCCAATCGAACAACAGGCATCAACCACTCGAATTCAAAACATTATTCTTCAACCAGGTGTGCAGCGATCGCAGAATTCCCTCCCGGTCATCTTAAAGGTGAGAGAAACTTATTTTTGTTCCATAAATTCTCCACTGCGGACATTAATCTGCATCGTAAACCAGCCTAATAAGGGCAACACAATATTAATCCTCATTTTCATAATTTCAAGTTTGTTATTGCGTTTTTCAGTTGTCGAAAGGCGTACATTAAACGTTCAGCTGTGATCTGCATGTACAATACATGTATATACTGCTTTTTAAAAGTTACAGCTTTCTTGATTCGTCTACAATGTGTATGGCTGTATATATATAGCATTCATATTTTAATAAATAGCTTCCCATTACTTCAGTGCTCTGGTGCTGAGAGATCCAGGTATTTGTGGTTTTACGTTCCACTACTTTTTTGCTTTCACGGATTTTAGCCAGAACTGTAATTATTTTTTCTTCTTATGACACTCAGGAGCCTGCACATGTTCATTAGTTTTACCATTTGTTCCAAATTTATACTAGTTTTCAGGTCTTTTTAAGGCTTAAAATAAAACTTTTCTGGTACATGCAGTTATAATGAAGAAGTTTATTCTAAGCTTTTGTATTTTATATATTTTATTTTAGTTAGGGTTTTGCAGTTGTTAGGTCAATTTTTGTAATATGATGTTAAAAACACAAAATATGAGAAGCGCTGTGCCAATAGCAAACAACATTTGAAAATTTCATTCATCTGCCATGTCCATGCAACAGTACATGTTAATTTTATTTCAAAACTTCTGGCATTGAACAAAATTCGGTTTGAGATATTTTGTAATGGCCATATGAAATCTATGAATAGTGAACTCTGTCTGACTGGAGTTCTCACATCATGACATTCTGAGACAACACATTCATTTCCCTCGTAATACAGCATAAATGTGCAGTTCCAGAAAATATCCATACTCCCCCCACAGAAGGGATTGGAATTTCCTGGGGGGGGGGGGGGTGTCTGAAAGGCCAAAAAAGTTACAGAAATGTATGAAACTTAATTGAAATTTCCAGAGTGGTGGGCGGGCTTAGAGAAAATCCCTCCCGTGGGGGGGGGGGTATGGATATTTTCTGGGATTACACAATGGTACAAAAATTATTCGAAGTTAATTAGTCACTTTTTGTACTTTACAGTAGAATACAATGTGATATGTCAAAGTCTTCCAAGTAGTACCATTTTAATAGTAATTATTTTGTTGAAAATTTTTGCTTTTGTTAATTTGTTTGTTTACATCAGGGAAAGGAAGTGTTTAGATCAACTCTGGTTGTAGTCTGCTCGTGAATTAGAGCTTTAGGACAACATTCAAAATATTTTCTTTCATTGACATTGCAATATAGATGGTGTCTTTAGATGTCAATCAGGACAATAATTATTAATTTGACAAATTAATTGCGCATGCAAATGTAAAAAGTAACTTAAGTATTATGTTATATTAACTAAAGGCTCTTTTATTCTCTCTTTCATGTGCTAGGTTAAATGGCTGTTTCTGGAAGATGCTAGCTACTTTGTAAATTTGAGATAAAATAAATGCATGTACCTTATAACATGAAATTTTGGGGACAAGTTGTTTTGCTTTTTTGATATGTTGCAACACTTAATTTCCGCAATTTTGCAAAATGTTTGTATTTGTCACTTGAACTTCGCGCTTTTGAGTAATATAATGCTTTATTTCCTTGACATTGTTACCTTAGCATGTCCTTAATTAAATTTAGTAAACCAACCTTGTCAAAGGTACAACAATGCCAAAATTAACAAGCACACAATGGCTGGACTATATGTTAGCTTTAACATAATGTGAGTCACTTATTTTTTGTGTCTTGTTATGTTCATGATAAGTATTGTTCACACCACTTTAATTTCTTGCTTTTTTTTAAATCGTGAAATTGGCGAAATTATGGTGTCGCGAAAATGTGATGTAGTAGGATATGAATGTGTGCATGTAACAATTAAATAAAAAGTTGACAATTATTTGTAATTTTATCACATTATTGTGATAGTTTATGTTTTAGCCATAGAGAGAACATTTCTTGTGTGAATGGTGATAGTTCCAAGCAGCTTTCCTGTACTTAATTCTGTACAGTCATATATTTCAAGCCAGGTTTCAGACTTTTGCCTTTCCTGTAACTCTGTAATTGCTTATACTGCTTGCGTACGAAGAACATAAAGTCAGGGATTTGTGTAATAGTTATACAACTGACTGGTCAGTAGCTTAAGGACATTCGTGCCCAAAAACGTCCCGCGTACAGATTTTTTTAAAACTTTGCCTTCAGGTAGAAAATGACAAGATTAGATTAAAAACGTAAAAAAATCGGGGGTCACTGAACTTGTTTTGAAGATATCTAAGGCGTAGCACAGACCATAGCATTTCTAGGATTTCCAGTCATTCAAGGCGATTCCGACCGGATTCATTACTATAGGCATATATTTAAGTTGAAGGATCATTTTAAGTTATGAGTGTTTGACACAGCATATAAGGCCTATTTGATAGATCTATGCTGCATATGTCATTAAATCAGCTAAAATTAGCCTTAAAAACTACAACTTCTAAGTCACACACACCTGTATCCATATACCAATTTGACCCTATTTGAATAGTATATGAAAAAATAATTAAAACTTCCGACGTACAGATTTTTTTGTTTTTTAGTGTAATGGAAAGAATCAGAAAAGGAAGTGATCTGCGGAAAAAAAAGTGGGGGTCACCAAGCATCCAACAAAAATATTGGCACACAAAGTTAATGCAAAGGTCATCAGCTCTATATTTTGTTGAGTTTTCGACTTGGTGCGCGCGCTTGAAAATGACATGGCATGCACATGCCCAGTGAATAGCGTGCGCACTAGAGATGCACAGTAGCAATGGGCACAAACATCCTTAATGTATCCAGAGATCAACATACATGTGAGAAAGTAACAAGAACTAAGAAATTGTGGTTGTAATATATTCATGTACTAGTAATTATGTATCTTATCAATTTTCATGTAGGTTGGAACAGGGCATGTTCAGCTGGATAACTGTATCCTTGAGCAAGGCCAGATTCAAGTCTCATCTCCTGGCAGCATTGTCATTCGTTACTGTACTTTCAACAATGCTTTCGTCACACTACGCTCGGTAGGTTATAGCAGGATTGAAAATTGTCAGTTTAGCACCGATGAATCATCTGCTGTTATTATAGAAGGACTTCCACCCATCTCACGGCCCAGGCCGATTTCAAGACCTGTTGAAGACTGGATGACATCAAATGGGATTGACTCTCTAGGTCTGGAAGACCTCTATGATCTCTCTGTTGTTGAACCTGATGTTCCAGGGGCGAAGAATACCAGTAAACCAATGCCTGACAAAGGGGCACCACCGCTAGGTAGTAAGTGCCCTGCCGTGCCAATCAAGCTTACAGATGGCCAAACAAAAGGAAGCAATGGCAGCCAAGTAACAGTCCTAACAAACGATCTTTGTCAACCTAAAAGCCCACATGGTGTTGGCTGTGAATCCCATCCAAGGAGATATCATCTTGATACACAATGCCGAGATGTTGTCAGATCCATACATGGTTGTGTTATAAGAAATAACTGCTTTTGTGTAGGCAAGGGGGCTGTGCTGGTCAGACGCAGAGGACACGCTTGGATTGAAGGAAATGAAATTGGTCGTTTGTCTCATGGTGTGAGATGTCTTACAGGTGCCAAGGTCGTAATCCTCAACAACAGGATTCACGATTGCGGAACATCAGGGATATTTTTCAGGGAGAGATCCACTGGTTTGGTTGCTGGAAATCACATTTATGGCAACAAAGAAGCAGGAGCAGACATCCGTAGTGGATCAGACCCAATCGTGCAACACAATCACATACACAGTGGCAAGCGCTCTGGAGTTGTCATCTTGGACCGTGGTAAAGGAGTTATTAGAGACAATGACATTTATGATAATAAAGAAGCTGGTGTCTACATTCTGTATCGTGGAAATCCCATTGTCAGGTATTTTTCTAATGCAGTGGTTTGTGAAAGTGAAGAGTGATCATTGCAGTAAATTTTCAAATTTAAGCAACTTGGAAGAAGAAGCCTGAAAAAAATCAGGGCTTCAACGGCATTCGAACCCGTGACCTACAGTATTCGCTGAGGTCACGGGTTCATACATGACACCAAGGCTCTCTGCCAAAATTTTGGTGGTTTTTACCAACCTGACGTTAAATTTTGAGACAAGGTATCTTGAAAAATTTGCAATTTTGTGCAGAAATCTTTGTGTAGGAATCTTGTTAAAAGTACATATGCATATCAAATGTTGGCTATTGCATTAAGATTGTGTTCTTTTCAGACACAACAGAATCTGGGCAGGCCGTGCTGCGGGTGTGGCTGTGACAGAGGAGGGAAAGGGTCACATTCTCTACAATGATATCTGTGGTATGGAGTGGGGAGGTGTGGACATTCGCAATGGAGGCAACCCAGTGGTGACAAACAACTGGATCAGGGACGGCCATGCAGATGGCATTGTTATTGGAGAGGGTGGAAAGGGAGTTATCATGGACAATGACATTCGAGGTAATTCACTGATCAACATGCTAACAGTATAACAGAACCCTGCCTTATGGCCACCTTATTAATAGGGCCACCTCATTATTACCTAACAAAAGCTTTGTCAGTCATTTTCGTATTTAAAAAGAACCCCTTTTACACAGCCATACCATTAATACAGACAACTTTTTGTGGTGGGCTGGTGACTGGATGAGCAGGGTTCAACTGTTCTACAGCTGTGTACTAATACAATTGCTGAGAAAGTATGCACTAGGTCCTTTCATTTTTTTTTCATTTGTTTGATTTTAAGCATCAGACTTATTGGAATGATTAGTTTGTGATAAGCAATAACTAATTTAGAAAAGCTCTAAGCAAGAATTTATTGATTGTAAAATTAGTGTAAATTTACCGTAGTCTATTGTGAATCCGTGAATTTGATTGGCTATATTACTGTTTTTTATTTGCTGATAGAAAACAGTTACACATCAGTGCACGTCATGCATCACATTCAAACCTGATGTAACATAATAAGACAGTTCTTTGCTATGCTTAACTTGACATTTTTTTCTTTTTATGCAATGAGACAACGGTAAATTTATACGAAAACGATTAGACTAGTCACCCTCGTTTTCTACGAACGATAGTGAACTTGGCTGCGCATTGTTGACTATTTGCTCGTAGAAAACTCGGGCTTGTAGTCTAATTGTTAAATGTAATTTTGTAATTGTATGATTTTAGTGTTGATATGTTGATATGCACAGGTAACAGTGGCTGTGGGGTCTGGATCCTAACTGTCTCTAAACCCCTCATCTATGGCAATCGCATTGCAGACTGTGGGGACAGTGGTGTTGCACTTGTTAGTAACAGTGATCTTCACCATGACAACCAACAACTGAGCTCACAGTTTGTACAGTCAGAGCAGGAGGTGAGCAGTGATTGTCTATCTGACCTTCAATCGGTTTTGACAGTCTTGTCTCTTCGTCAGCTGGTCAATATGGTCAGTCTTTGACTGTCCAAGAGTGTCACCAGGGGGGGGGGTCCTGGGGTGCCCATGACCCCCCCTTTATAAGCCTTTTTGTAAGCAAACAACCTACAATATTCAGGTGACAATCTGGTGAGTACCCTCTGTATGACTCAGTGTGGCCCCCCCTTTATAGTATCCTGGCTATGCCCATGCTGTCCATCAATTAGTCAAGGCTGTCAGTCCTATACATCACTTAGTCAAGTTTTTCTGTCTGTCTGTCTGCCACTAATGACAAAGCCAGTCAGCCAGCCGATCGTTAGCCACTCAGTCAAAAAGCTATTTAGTCAATCACTCAGTCTCAGGGCCAAGCTTTCATTCATTCTTGTTTGTACTGTAATATCTGTACAAAGGCATGTTATCCTGAGTTTACATGTAACTCAATGCCTTACATTTTAGGAACAGCAAATGCAGCCGTTATTCTTTGATGAAGACTTGTCTTCTACTTCAAATTTTGAGGACCATGAGCAGTCTATTGACATAAATGGTTAGTAAGTTGAAAAAGTGAAACAGATTCCAGTTGTTGTGATCTTTTTGTAAGGAAAAGCAACTACCAATGTTGTAAAGGTGCCAGTGGTATCACATGGACTAGACTGTTCATAGTCCTCTATTTTTCTGTGAGATTGTTGTTGTAGATGCTCTCCCCAGTTGCGCTTGTATTAAGAGACCAAAATAGCAGCTTGTCTAACTCAACAATAGACATCAGTGATCTCACAGAAAAATATAGGCCAGTGAACAGTCTATGTTGCAGGTCAATTTGTTCCTTAGGTCAATTTGTTTCCAACCTAGGTCAATTTGTTTCAACCTAGGTCAATTTGTTCCAACCTAGGTCAGTTTGTTCCAACCTAGGTCAATTTGTTTCAACCTAGGTCAATTTGTTTCAACCTAGGTCAATTTTTTCCAACCTAGGTCAATTTGATATAAATTACAGTAAGATTAATTTGTATATATTTAGGGCAGAGGTACAAGTACTGTAGTGTAATAATGGGTGGTATATTCACTTTTATAAGTATGTCTGATTTGAATAGTTTAAGGAAATTTATTACTACTACAATGTATATGTAATTAAAAAAAATAGTGGAACTTGCATCCAAGTCTGCATGGTTCAATGGTAAGGCATCAGGACATGAATCCAAAGGAAAACCAAAGGTCTGTGGTTCAAGGCTCCCAAGGTAAGCATTGAGATAAAAAGAATACAGGTTGGGATGTTGGGAGAGCAGGGAGGGAATAGTAGGTGAGGTAGGTGAGTGGAGATGAAGAGAAGGAGGATGAAAAGAAGATCGAAGGTGCCAAAAATATTTTTTGTTTGCCACAAAAGCCAAAAAATATATATATTTATATCAAATTGACCTAGGTTGGAACAAATTGACCTAGGTTGAAACAAGGTGACCTACAATGGGCGACAAAAGTGTTGAGACACTTTGTCATATTTGATTACTTAAGGCAAATTTCTTTCCTAATCTCTACAATACTACCCCCCCTCTCAATGTTGGATTTCCTGTCTCTAGAATTTGCCTCTTTCCTGTACAACATTGAAGAGGGGGGAGGGGGGTGCCTCTCAATATAAACCGGATTTGAAATAGAATAAGTGATATGCTGCAATTAGCACTCGATTCAGTCAACTGTCTCAACTACTTTTGTCACCCATTGTAGGTTGGAAACAAATTGACCTAAGGAACAAATTGACCTGCAACATCTACACTTGGACTAATCAAGTGTAGTGATAAAAAGAGTCTGTAATAATTGCATAGCAATAATTTCCATTCTAAAAAGGAAGCAGCAACATCTGTAGAAGGTCAAGCAAAGATTCAACTCTCCAAACCTTTTTAATCCCAGCAATAAGAGAAAATCCCAGTCTTTAAAGGGGAATGTACTGTAATTCCTAAAAGCTTCCTTTTTGTCTTTGGCTATAGCAAATAGACATTCAGTTTTTTCACTCATCGAAGTTTCAGTCTCTGAAGTACCTGCTGTCCTAAAGAAAATGTGTCTTGAAAGGAGTGACTTCAGAAGCTGCCATTCTATTACTTGGGAGCCAGGTAATGTTTATGTGACGTCATTCCACCCGACTCAAATTTGGTGGGACAGCGCTCCAAGCTGCAACCATTTTGGTCGCCATGGCGAGTGGAAAAAATATTTGGCAACCAAAATTCTGGTGGAAGTCGCCAATTGGCGACCAACAGATTAAAAGAGAAACTCACTTGAAAAATTATCAATAATAGGATGAATTTAATCAAGCGGCATCTCCTGTCTTTCTCTTTATCCCTCTCGTCATTCAGAAACTCGACATGAATGAGTAAACTTACTATAGCAGAGTAAAGGGATAAAAATGTGGCGTTCGGTGCAACAGGCCTTTGTGTACTATAGCATGAAGTGTCTTCCTCTTTTGGAAACGTGTAATATGTCATGAAGTGTCCTTCCCTTCACGTTTTCTTTTTCTTGACGACTGAATTTTTTATGGCGACCATTTTACAATTAAAGATCGCCAAAAGGCGACTTTTTGAAAAACTGAGCTTGGAGCGCTGTGGGAAGGAGACAAGTGTATTTATTTCAAGTGATTATCCACTTCACTTTGGAGTTGGAGCATGTTTGGCTCAATATAATATGGCTCAAGAATGCCATAACCCAGAATGGTAGTTAAAAGGCTTGTTGGAAGCCCTTCGGACCAAATCTGTTGGACGGAATGACGTTATGCAAATGCAGCTGTGCTGCTAAGTCCTGTTCAAAATGGCAAAAACAATGTCAAATTTCAGGCGTCTTTGGAAACAAAGGTGTAAGGAAACTTTGCTCTTTAGAGGCTGAAACTTCGGTGAGTGGCTAAACTTAGTGCAAAGTTTTTATTAGCATTGAAAAAAATATATGTTTTTCGGAGTGGCCTTCTCCTTTAACAGTTGACATGTAGGTAACATGGCATCATATCATGACATCATTTCTGACCGGACAAGAAGAGGTAGAATTATTTGGCACAAGGAAGGGGAGTTCATGTACACCTTGTAGAAAGGGTGTGAAATTATTGTTTGATTTACTTTGTTTCAACAGGCCCTCGACCAGATAAGAATTATGCCTGCATCGATAACAATACAATTTTCGACAATGCAGGCCATGGAATACGTTTTTCAGGCAGTGAAGGCCTGCTCATAAGGGGTAATAATGTTCACAACAACGAGGGCTGTGGCATCAGTGTTGCCAAACCAGCAGAGATTACCATACAAGACAACAGTGTGTGTAGAAACAACAGCTCAGGAGTTTCTATCGAAATAGGCTGTAGTGCTAATGTCAGTGGCAATGGTATCTATGGAAACCGAAAGTTTGGACTTCTTGTGTGTGGGAAAGGCTTGATCAAAGAAAACGATGTGTTCTGTAATGCATTGAGTGGAGTTGAACTGCGTGGGCCAGGTGATCCTTACATTACCAGAAACCGTATCCAATCAACAGACCATTATGGTGTAAATATTCTTGAAAATGCACGTGGATTTGTGGACAGTAATGTTATCTATCAGTGTAGCACAGCAGGTTTGAATCAACACCCTGACAGCACAGTGTTGGTAATAAACAATCGTATCATTCCAGTGGATACCAAAAACAACCGTCAGGTTTGCATTGTTAACCAAGATACCAATGAATGTAGCCATGAGCCCAATGGACTGGATTTGGATTCGCCGCCACGCCCCTTGCTTCCTAATAAGGAGAACAAATTTCCCAGGCCAGCCATGTCACAGTTGTCAATATCAACCTCAGGGAATAGTAACATTGTGGCAGGAATGGCAACATGTCACGGACGCAGTCGATTCTGTGTCATTTCTTGATGAATCTATATAATATAGCAGTAGTAAATTAGTTAGGATCCAATCAGTTGTAGAATTTACCGGTAGAACAAACCAGTAGATGACAAAAATGCATCAGCAAACATGAGGTCACCTCATCTTACTGAACTGTCTTTCCTATTTTCTCTTAGCAATTTGTTCAATAATCAGAAGGTAAAAGCTAAATTACTTATATAAAAATGTAAATAATGTTTTCAGTTGAATGATCAATGAAATGTCAGATGTAAAAATATTAGATTAAAGTGTATAGCATTTCTTGTTCATGAAATCTTGTTAGCAAATATTGTTTTGACTTACTTTTTAACTTTTATTTACCATGAGTAAGCAAAAAATGATTTTAAAAAATAGAAAAAAGAAAGTGACAGAAAGCCAACAAAATATCCAGAAGCACATGTTTAGCCCCAGGGGGTAATCCCATATCAAAAGCATGTGAGTACTTGTCGGTACCCCTGTTTTTCTTATGAGTCCCTCCCCCACAGGACTTAAAGATACCCTTGCAATATTAATCACAATCTTTCAAGGGTCATTACTAATTACTATTTCTAATGAATGACAGTGAATGATTAATACTTGAACCTGTAATCTTGACCTTTCTCTGTGAGTGGGATGATGATAAGTTTTTGTTGTTTGTGCAGTGGTGGGATGAAATGGCTGTAACTTATCAGGAGAGGTGAAGAATTATATAATTGTGAGCTCATGTGTGATGTGCGTATTCTTGGTTTCATTCAATTTTCCTGTAGATTTGCCAGTAGGCCCTCCTCTCAACGTTCCCCATATTATTCAATTTGGAAACAAGAGAAATAGTGTTTGAAACCCAGGGGTGCTTGTCTTGTCTTTTAGGGGTTAAAAAGGTGGTTTTGGTTCCTCTTAGAGTGCCTACCTCCAAAGATCCACGGTGAGAACTTTTGTGGTACCTTTTAGGTTATTGAGCTGAAAATATGACATTAGATAATGTGTTGTAATGTGCTGGTAGCTTATAGGGGTGAAAAAATTCAAGCCATGCCCACAAAACAGGGTCTTGGTTCCGTTTAGGGATTCTTTTTAAAATTCCGGCGAACACCGCTGTCCTCCCAACAAGTTCTCAGTTATTCCCAAAAGGAAAGGAGATGAGAGCTAATCCTCGGCATTTGATGCAAACTGCCGTTATCTTCATTGCCTGACGAACTTAAGGGGGAACATTACAGGAGGCAAGGCTGAATCAACAGTTTGAAAATATAACAGCGATTACTGAATGAATTTCAGCGATTGCTGAGCGCTATACTGCGAACCATTGGTGAGATGGCCAGAGAATGCGGATAGATGCTAGATGCGGACAAATCAGGGCGCTTATACGTAGGGGGCCTTTTTCTGCCCTGGCCAAGCCTAGGGGTCTGGGGATACAAAAAACCGGAAGTTATTATTTCTTGTAAGCGAGGCTAAAATCGACACGGTAAGAAAATTTCCTTTGAAGTTTACTTGATAAAATGAAGTAATATCTTTATCCTGGGGAGCACATTTTTCGTCAGTTAACGGTTGCTCCCTCATATTGTAACCGTACCTGGACCTCCTTGGATTTGCGATGCCATCTCTTGAAAAATACGTTCAAAAGATTCACAAGAAGCTGAACAATGAAAGACTCGAGGAAGCAAAGGTGAGAGAGAAGTAGTGGTTTTATGTATTGCGGAGATTATCGATTCTAGCTTCCTCTATTTGCTCAAAGGTTTGCTTATTTCTCTCTTTATGAAATCTGTAGATTAAGAAATATCTTCAGGAGCTTGACAGAATTCAAATCACGCTGGACGTCTTGAAGGTTAGTATTGAGCGAAGTCTGTCCTTTCTAACCATGAGCTTGTTGTGAGCTTATTGTTTAGTAAAGCTTGAGCTTTCTTTAACAATAGTTGTTTTTCGCAGAGTTAAAATAAATTTGCATCAACAAGAAATTAAAATCAGTTGTTAGGCGTTCTGCAGCAAGAATGAATTGTTAATGTTCTGGTGATATTCGATTCATTAGCTTTGCCTGGGCCAACAACACCGATCTGCCGGTCCGATACACGTTATAGCCTTCCTGATATCAAGCGCCAAGACACGTTGTTAGTTTTGTACTAATTTTAATGTTACGGTCACATACATAATGCAGAGAGTAGGAAGAATTATTTTCTAGTAAATATATCAGAAGTTCTGATATATTTTTAATTTGTGGTCTTCATTCAAAATAAATACCCACCTGACAAAAATATGCCACTAAATTGAATTAAGAAAATAATTTATAATTCAGTTATTTATAAATTAAGTTACCGGTATTAGTATTTTTGTTTTGAAGTAAATATCTAGATTTGGCTCTTTTTTACTTAAGACACATTATCTGTCTGGACGAACTTGGGGAAACATTCTTACATTAGTTTGTCTGGTTATACATCTCTAGTAGAAAGATGAGCACAAGATGTATTATGTGTCTAGACCAACTATCCTTTGTAGCGCGTCATTCAAGACGCATTAGGAAGGAAAGTTTGTCTTGACACATAATGCATCTTGTGCCTGTCTTTATACTAGAGACGCATAGGCAGACAAACTACAAATACTGGTATTTACCCACAGTTGTTCAGATGGATAATACCTCTTTCATATAGTATGCATTATACTTCTGGACAGAAGATGTGTCCTCTAGTATTAAAAAAGGCCATTGGTGCAGTCTGATTAATTTAACATTTATTTAATAATTTTTGCTGGTGTAAAAATAATAGTTTCAACCGGCTGACTAAAAGTGGGACGTGGGACTTGGGACACGGGATGCGGGAGGCGAGGACGTGATAAACAACACCTGAATGTTCCGCTGAATTTGCAATTTACAGTTTTCAATGGTTAAGAGCAGGGCCGGAAGTTAAAGGATTAACAAGAAAACAGTTATTTACCAGGAAAGTCTTCCATGGCTGCCCATGAGGTTTAAGACCCCCCGCGCTGGGACTATTCTGTTCCCAGGGCTCTCACGGTAAAATTGCTGGTTTTCACATGATGTCACTAAAATTCAAACTTTAGAACTATTGATCCTCCTGATATTTTACTTTCATGATGTGTAAGAGCAGCTAAAATCTAATATTCATACAAATTTTCACTCCGAATGGGTTCTTGGTTTAGCCATAAACTACGCTTGAATTTCTTAGCTTTTACATGACGGGCGAGAGAGCTGCGATTTTAGTTTAAAAAGTGACTTATTTCGGGGAATTCGGCTATCTGAACAGTTCTTGTATTAGAATAAAGTATTATTGTTATGTTATTCAGTTCTTCGAGAGATAAATTCACGCTTTTGTAGCAAAACTCAGTGACAGATGTTTCTGCTGGTTTCCAGCCGCCATGTTGGTACCCATCTGAACATGGCATCTCCATATAAATCTGGGGAAAATGTTTGTCTGCATATCTTCCATAAGAAAAATTGCTGTGACCTGAATCTTGGCGAGAGTCTTTGCATATCTACCTTCTTTCTTTTCCCTGATTCTGGACTTAATCTATTGAACGGTTTTGATTTGTTATTTTGATCTATTTTGAATGGTGTGACACTGAAAATCAGCAATAGGCAAGCAAACATATCAGGCCGACCAAGGAGTCTTTCAGGGTCTTTGGTAAAAAAAATTGTATGTGTGCCAGTTTCAGTAAAACCCTGACAAACTATACATCAGAAGAAAGCTTAATTGGAGTTTACGACAAAAATATATTTTGAGTGATTTTTCTTTTTAGTAAGTGTCAGGAGCTGGTAAGACGTGAAAGACTTTGAAAAGACTGAGGTTCCTTCTATTTAATTTATCGGGTATCAGATACCGTGGCACAAGCAAAATAACTACACAGTGTTATTCACGAGGCATCAATCAACAAAAGTGTGTCGGGAAATTCTGGCAATTAAAATATTTTTCCTGTGGCGTCCATTTACGCAACATGTCTCGCTTATTTTTAGCTACTCCAACTTTAGATGGGGATATCTTGACAACCAATTAAAATACCGAAAAAGCCTGACACACTTTTGTTGATTGATGCTTTGTGAATAGCTGTGTGCATTCAATTTGCTTGTGCTGCATCATACGATACACGATAAATTCACTAGAACCAACCTCGGTCGTTTCAACTCTTACCGGCTCCTCACACTTACTAAAAGGAAAAATCACTTAAACTACATGTTGTATATTTTATCGTAAACTCCATTTATTAAGCTTTCATCTGATATATAGTTTGTTAGGATTTTATTGAAACCAGCGTGCATACGAATTTTTTTCCTGAAGGAGACCTGCAAAGGTGGGAAGTAACCATAGCTAACCCAGGATTAGCAAGAATTTTTATTTCAGTTTTGTAATTTTTTGGTTAGGTAATCTGTTTATATTGTTTGCCCTTCAGTTTTGAGCTGTAGTAATCTCAAACTACACCTAACATTAGAGGTGAAAAACATTTTTAAACAAGAAAAAATAACGCCTCAGTTAACGTTTAATCCTGATTTAACATTAACCGGCTTTTTTTTCACCATCTTGATATGGTACAATATTAGTTTACAAAGATATGTTAAAAATGGCAGGAAAGAAACCATGGAGCTTATGCATCGTGGGCTTTCCATACTAAATAACTACAGATGAACTACTAGATAAACTGAGCGGCAAAGGCAGAGTAATAATAGTGAGACGAAAAGAGGGTGCAGGGAAAGGAACAAGACGTGGGACTTTCGCACAACCCGGCCCTGCTGACAAACGCTCTATCATATAATACCTTTCTCTTAACCACTGAAAACTGTAAATTGCAAATTCAGCAGAACCTACGGGTGTTGTTTATCACGCCGTTTATCAAGTCCCATGTCCCGAGTCCCACATCCCCACATCGAGGCGTCCCCTCGTTCCACGTCCCCGCGTCCTCAAGTCCCACGTCCTGGCGTCCCTGCATCCCACGTCCCCGTGTCCTCGAGTCCCACGTCCCAGCGTCCCCAAGTCTTCGCATCCGAAATCCCATGTCCCCGTCCCACTTTTAGTCACAGCCGTTTCTACCAGTTTATGTCATGACAAAATGATTCATTCATTATAGGGCAACTGGTAATCTTGATGTAAATCTTAGCATTTTGATAGGTTCTTTGCAGGTCAGGAATTTGCCATACAGATTGTTTCCATGATGATCTGTATGCCATGGCCATGTTTTGGAATGCCCTGTGACAAACTACTTCTCTGTCCGACCTCGTAGCTCAGTCGGCAGAGTAACGGTAGATCT
>CM042758.1:20604765-20615240 GCA_022496165.2 Catalaphyllia jardinei | reverse complement strand
TGTGTTCATAGTGCTACGCGGCACAACATTCATATGTACCCTTACTTAATACTTAACCTAGCTTTCTCAAACCATACTGATGAATATTGGCCCCTGGGTCATTTTTTAGGGTTGTTTCGTACTGCTATGACCTCAGGCCTATTTAATATTCCCCAGTGTGGCCCTCGTACTTGGTAAATTATAAGAGGTTATTCTTTTTTTGTCTTTTTCAATCAAGGCAACTGGGATTGGAAGGGCTGTGAATCGATACCGTAAACATGGAAACGATATTGGAGATATTGCTTCGTGCCTTGTTACAAAGTGGAAAGAACTCTTGAAACATGAACCAGCAAGTCAAACTTCATCTTCTGAGGCTTGTAGTAAAGAACTGTCCAGTAGTCACTTGGTAAAAGAATCAAAGGTTGATGAAATAAACAACAAACATGACAACTCCAAGAACAAAACTGGTGAAATCAAACCCAAGGTATGTATTTTACCTCATAAAAATAATTGGTGCAGATTACAATGTACACAACTTTTAATTTTTGAGTAATGGATTGAGGTCTTTTTAGTTAGTATATACCAGTTCTTGGGTACTCTCACAGTGCCTCAATCCATTCAGGTGTATTTAGAGCTTCTTTATTTGTTAACTATTTAAACATATTAATCTGTGAGCATTATTCTGATCAAAGAGAGTGATACACCTGCTGGTCTGCATAATTTCTACATTAATGCCCTCTGTAAGGTACATGTAGGGCTTGAATCTTATGATCACCAGATGTAATTTATTCACCTCATAACTCTGACCTTTCAGAACCGACCCACGCCGCAGCTCTGTGACGTGTCATTTGGCTGTGAACCTGTTAACGTCAACAAACAGAAGAAGAGACCCACAGCATCTGCAGGTGTTACAACAAAAATGATGTCAAATGAGAGTCGAGGACTAGAGCTACATCTGCCTCCCCTGCCATCATCGCTATCAGTTACACACTCACTGCTGCCAGAAATTCAACCCACCTATAAACCTGTGAGGTTACCTTTCGAGTTCTCTGATGGTTCGCCAAAAAAGAAAAAGGGTAGGATTAAACAGTTCTAGACCATTTTATCCAATCTGTTTCTGTTTTGTTAGATCTTACAGATTCTTCTCCATATATCAAATGAAATTGTCTCCCCCTAGCCTCTTCCAGGCATTTGGTTAGTTGGCTGGGGTGAGAAGCACTGCGCTGGAAGGTGTTCGCAAGTCTCCTCTCCGGTCTTCACTTGGCTGTTTGCCCCAGTGAACTGAACACCTGTAAATTACTTTCAATTGCCCCCTTCAAACACTTTGATTAATTAGCAATTTTGGCATTTTCTTCTATTCATAACAGCAATGCTAAGATTTTTTTTGATGTCTTTTGGTTCAAGGTGTAGTTGCTGGTGAAGTTGATGAGCACGCTCTCATGTCCAGAAAATCTCGAACTCAGGTGTTTTCAGGAAGAAGATTACAAGCTGCTGGTGGAAGTTAGTATTTACTGTACTGTTCATTAATCAAGAAATAAAGGATTATTAATAAATTTTTTGTGCATTAAATTATTTTTAATTAATTTATTAATAGTACCCTTTTCAATCATGATAATGTATATTTAAATTCTGCTGATAGCAAATTTAAAATATGTATCAATCCTTCTTAGTTTTACTAACAGTATCATTTATTTATTGAGATAGGTATGTAAAATTATATGTCAATCCAATACTATGAATCACATGTGATGACCTTTATGTAATACATATAATAATTATTCTATTTATTAAATTATAAAAACCAATGAAATACCAGGTGCAGCTTTCATGTGAAAACATTGATATCTTCACACATGTTATCTTAACATATGAAAAGATCACCAGACGAGTGCTTACGTTTACATAATAAATGGCACCCCACTTAGTGAAAGGGAAGTGGTTTGAGATTTCATTGGTGTTTATATGGCAAACATAGAACATTGCATGGCCACTTGAAGCTACAGAATTTCTCTTCTCATGCCAAAAAATATTTCCTCATTCATTGCACTTCACCCAGAAAGACATTTTGTATCTTTGTGCAGCCATGTGATATCTTCTATTGATTTCTATGAGGGGACAGTTTATGAAGCCAAATTTTATTATGTAGTCATTTCTAAGTAACTCTTCTTCATAGTGATTTACAATATCCTGCCTAGGCTTGAAACTTGCATCTCAGAGTACGTCTGTTCATTCAACAGTAATATTTTAACTGGTTTTTGACATCATGCATTGTTGAAATGTTCTTTTTGTCTTCTTGGAAACTGAATTATCCAGTCATATTTCTAAATCTTGTTCCTTGCAGACGTTAGGAAAATGAGAAACATTGCCGTTTTGCTGACAAACTTCAGCCCCATACGCTAATGGTTGATATTGTTAATAGCCAATCAGATTGCAGTATTTGCCTTAGTGTGAGAACAGTTGAACCCCTCTACTTCCCTGGAATTTTGAACTCAATACTATTTTCTTTGAATTTCCTCTTCAGGGATTTTCTATCAACTATTTCAAAATCCTAACAGCTATTCCGAACTATTTTTCGTTTCCCCAGAGAATTCCAAATAGCAAGGTGCAACTTTAGTTGTAATTCTAACTGATTTATTGTTGTATTTTTTTTCATAGCCATTACATCTCTATATGAATTATCAATGAAGATCTTAGTTGAGAACATTGATGGTATGTTAATTGCTAGACGTAGTAATATAATTATAGTATAATACCATAATTTTATATTACAACCATAGACTTTGTCTTATGCACATGTATATTAATGTATTTAATAAAGTTTGCTTTCCAATGCTTAGCTCCTCATTTCATGGCACATGTTGGTTTTATTTCTCCCTTTTCTGGAAACTTGAACTGAACACCTCCTTAAGTAGCATCAAGCCATGAATTGTTGTCTTTCTTTAATTAAAACTGAAATTTTTGTTGAAGAAATTTTTGCAGTGATCAGCTGCAGTCAACTTGAATTGAAGTTTCATGTACATCTCATTTTGTTACAGCTCTTGGTGACACTGGTGGAGTACCCTATGACATTCTTCATCCAGTTCTTGAGAAGTATGTTTTACTGCATAACCAACCTGTTAAAAATTGTATGACAGATGTTTGAGATTTTTACCTTTGAAAGGAAGTGGGACGTTTAGGGCTTAAACCAATTCAATATCAGGGAGTCTATGGTGTGGTGGTCTCATTGTCAGTGCTCTCCTCTCTGGATCAAGTGGTCTGGACAAACCCTGACCAGGGACATTGTGTTGTGTTCTTTCGCCCAAGACACTTTACCCTCACAGTGTCCCTCTCCACCCAGGTGTATATCAAATGGGTAAGGGCAAACTTAACACTGTGGTGACCCTGCGATGTACTAGCATCCTATTTAGGGGAGAATAGAAATACTCCTAGTCGCTTCACGCTATGGAAACTGAGATAAGCTCCAGCCTGATGAGATACTTGGCTCACATACAGACTTTACCTAACAATGTTCATTAGAAAAGGATGCCTTTAGTATAGTGTGAATGTAATGGAGGATTTATTTAAAACTACCTGACAGTGTAAACGTTTTATCAAAACTTGTGATGAATTGATTCTACCCCTGTTTTGGCAAGATTCACTTTTTAACAACCTAAAGGACAAGTGATGTGATGTGATGTGATGTTTCTAGTTGTGAATTTACTGATAATCGAAATTAATTCAAACTTGGTATAAAGGGTCCAACTAACAGCTTAAATGTTCTTTATCAGGTGTAATCCACAACAACTCTTTCATTTGGAAGAATGTAACCCTGTAAGTTGAACAGTTTTTGAACACTTTGTCAGGTGTTACAAGGCCATTACTTGTAGCAGGTTCCCCCTTCTCCTTTTTGTGAAAAGTATCCCTTTACTTCTGAGAGATTTCCCTTGGCTTGACATGTGACCTGACCTACTACAAGGAGCCTTCCTTTTCTTTGCTTTTGAGAGGTGTTCCTTAATATGTGTTATATTAAAATACCTTGTACCGGTACTTTAAATACCTTGTAGGATGTATCCCCCTTGGTGTAAGGTTTAACAGGGTCTCTGAATTGCACCTGGTATTGATAGTATGAGCACTATGGGACTCTGTCTTGGGAGGGCTAATTAAGGGGGTGGGGAGGTACTTGTGGGAAGCATCCCTTTACTTGTGGTAGGTAACCTTTTACTAGGGGGGAGGAGGTACTTGGGGGAGACCTGTATCCTCTTAGTTGTAGGAGATGTCCCCTTACTTGCATGAAAACGTGGCCCCTTACTTAGCTTGGTGGTGTCCTCTTACTTGTAGTAATTGTTCTGTTACTTCCAGGAGTTATTTCCCCTTACTTGTGGCAGATGTATTTATACTTGTCTAATACTTAATTAAAACATAATTGTTGCAGTATTTCATTGATGACACTGATCCACTTTGGGAGAGGCACTGTTGCAGAGACTTCAAAGGAACAAAACCTAAACCAGGCCAGGGTTGGAGAGAACTTTACATGGTGAGAGGTTGAAATCGATTATAACATGGTTGTAATGTCACATGCATTACTTGTTAAATTCAACATGATATAAAAATGTTTGGTTACCTTAATTATGCTATATAAATCTTGTTTTTCAGCAAAATGAAATTGAAAGAGAAGACAGGTTAAAGAAAATTAATCAAAAAATTGCTGCTAGTCAGGCAGCAAAGAAACCTGGTAAGCAGATATTAGACTTACTGTTTATAAAGATTAATAAAAGAAGAACAACATCTGCACTGCATGACAAAAGAACCAGAGGGACTCCTATAAAAAATAATGACAGGGAAGATGCTCATTGGAAATTTTTAAAAGAACCCCTAAGGTACTAAGACCCTGTTTTATAAGCGTGGCTTGAAATTTTAACCCTAAGAGGAACCAATTCTAAAGCAGCATGTAACCCAACCCTGACTTTTTTGGTCCAGTAGCCTTAATAATGATTTTGTATGATACTTGCCAACCTAGATAAGACAATTGATATAGCGTATCTCTTTCAGGAAAGAAAGTCACTAGATCTCAGGAATTTGACAAACCTGTGCTAAAATAAGAAATAAGAAAAAAAATAAAAAATAAGAAATGTTTACTTAGTTTAGACCCTATACTGTGTATATGATTAGCTTTATGTTGAAGCGTCCAGCTGGTCCTGGTTGTCAACACTTATAATTACTGGCACATAGCAATTTATCTACAGGATAAATGTTAACCATCCACCAATTTAAGTGCATAACCAGGCATACTTTATTGGCAATAATGTTACTTTTCTTTTCCTCAAAGAACGGCAGGCCCAGATTGCTTTTGTTCATACAGAAGCCAAGCCTCCGCGCGATGTTCGTAGAAAGCAGGCTAAATTTGGGACTGGATCAAGGGTTTCTCCTGCCATACCCGTGATGGCTCCTTCAAGAAGTGCTTTACAGGCACACCAACGAAATCTTGGTTCTTCCAGTTCACCAGTAAAGAAACATGCAGGTTTGAATAAAATAGTCTGAAAACAAGATTTTGTTATAGAATTCTTGAGATAATTTTCAACATGGAAACTGAGGGCTAGTTATTTCCTCCCTGTCTTCTTTGAGCAACTAAGTAAGGATGTTGTCACCTAATCTAACTGCAATTTGAAAATTATTTTTCAGTGCCAGCACCAATGATGAAAAAGACAATGAAACTGTTTAAAAACCAGAGGTTGGTAAATGTCTTCAGGTTATTGTAAGCTTATAATGGTTCTGTAGTGATTCTTTGGAAAAGACTGATCACTTAGAAGTGATTCTAACTGGAGTTTTCTTGCTTACTAGGAGCAGAGCCACTGCAAGCATCAAGAGGACATAGGATTTCTCATGATAGTTTTTTTGAGTATGTCGGACATGTTGGAATAGTTTTTTCTAGCTGTTAAGCTTTTGGAGTAGGAATCATGCATTGAAATGTAGCTTAGTTTGAGTGGGTTTCCATTGGTAAGATCTTATTAAGCATGTTTTTCATCATGCTTCTTAAACTCATCAATAATTACTCATCAGCTTGAAGTTTAAACAAAGGAAGTCATGATCATGATATACCGGTTGTTTGTATATTTGGATACTTTAGATTTGTACAATTTTATTTCAGTTTCTGTTTTCTCATTTTGAAAAGTTTTGATTGGCAAAAAATATCAAGTACTAAAGACCATGTTTTGACCTCAAAGTTTAACAAAGATACTTCATTATTCATGGTACTTTCAACTCCTCTGTCTGTGTTTGGAAATTGTGGTCAAAAACGGTTTTTCATGTTTGATATTTTACTTAACTTTACGTGCCATATAATTTATCGTCTCCCTGAGGTAGGACTGCAAAGCCATCTCAAGTCAATAGTGTCAATCTTCTATAGACCGATGAAAAAATTCTTGTTCGCTCTGTAAGAGGTTTGAAAAGGCTGTAGAGTGATCTCTTAGCCTGTCTAAAGCTGCTGTGTGAATAACAATATTTCCAAGCCCATCAGACACACAATACAGATATGTCTTACTAATCTCTTCTTCTCAGTCAGTAGCTGAGCACGAGGGCAGTACAGGAGAATATTGGCCCTCTGTCGACAGAGGGCCAATATTCCCCAGTACAGCTCGAGCTAGCTAGGTTAGTAAGTAGTTTATTATATGGCACTTGGGCCATGCTTGTTTTGAATTTGCCGGCTTTCGCTCGGTCCATACTGCCACGACCTCGGGCCAATATTCCCCAGTACAGCTCAAGCTAGCTAGGTCAGCAAGTAATTTATTATATGGCACTCGGGCCATGCTTGTTTTGAATTTGCCGGCTTTCGAAAACAGAAAAATACACAGCCGACGACCGTTATGGCAAAATCCTGACCGAGAAAGAACCAATCAGAACTCTCGGATTTACCTTGCCATATAATAACGTAGGTTACAGATCCTTGTTTTTCCCCTTTGATTGATTATGGCCTGCTCACTCCACACTTGGGCCATAAATCGAAGGGGAGAAAACTTGGTTTGTAACTTACAGTACAGACCTCGAACTCAGTTTACTTGGCAACAGGTATTTAACACTCTTAAAAATTTAAAAATCTGGGAGGGCTAAGTCATCCCTGGGCTTAGATTTATTATTTATTGTTCACTCCTTAGATGCTTTTCAAACCTTGAGTGACATGAAGACAATATTGTACAGAAGAGGACAATAAATTATTTTTCGGCAACTTAAAATGTAATTCAGGCATTGTGTATGACACCTTTAATTGAATGTAAAAGTGTAAAAGTTTTTCAAGGTACTAAGTACTACAAGGTAGTTAGCAAATTATTCATTGAATTGCTTTTAATTAACAATGTACTGCTCTTGAAATATCAAATTCAAAGGTAATTTAGGTGTTACTCTGTTTTAGAATTTAGGCATAGTGAAGAAGCATGTACATAATTATTATAACAGCATGTCATGCGATGAGTATGTTGGAACATTAACAAAACTTAGCAAGAGTCAGCATTTGTGCGTCTGATGAATTAAATATTGTAAAAAATAAAATAAAGGGTAAATGAACGATGGGATCTTTCAAGTAATTTGAGTGCTTTCTTGGCATGGGCTGGGGCTAGTATTGTGCGACAGAGAGGACCAAACCAGAAGAAAATGTCAAAAGCATTAATTAGCAATAACAATAATGAGATTTCTCATTCATGAAAAAAAAGTATTTCAGTTGTCTTTATTGGATTTGATACATTTATATACACATTCTGATCACAGAGAAGTCACAATTAACTTCTGTAGACTGTTTAATGTAATGATCATTAACAACATCATGAAATGGTTATTGTAAAATCAAATATAATCAATGTGCTGATTTTCCTTCAGGCCTGATGGCAACTACTCTTTAGAGCAACAGTACACAGCAAATTCATGAAGAGTGCTGTAAGGGCTCAGCAATGTGCAATTGAGCAACTGAGAGGATAATTTGGCCTGTCTGGTTTGACTGTCTGGCTAGCAAAATTTTGGCTCTGCCTCAGTGTAAGAACCTGTGAAACTCACAAGTGATGTGAAACAAAGAAAACAAAGAAGTCAACATAATAGACCCTAACCCTAACAATAGCTACAAAACAAAGAAAAAGTTCACAGGTTCTTACACCGAGGTAAACCCAAAATTTTCTTATGAAGAAATTCAGTTCAACAGGATTAATTTACACATGAAAACTCTTTGCCTCCCTGTCGAAAACAATAATGAAACCTGTTGTCACTAATGAACACAAAAATAAAGATGCATGGCCAACTTACTACCTTAAAATAATTCCTCTATCACTGAATTGAGTTACTTAATTTGCTTTTAATTTGAATTCTACTGGCAGCCACAGGCTAATCACAATTTTCTCTCCAGTTTCACAAATTCATAGCATGATTACTGGGAGTTTTCATTCTTTAGGTCTCATGCCTGCCTGTGAATTTCAAATCATTTTATTTACATTTCAACATGATTTCTGATGACACAAAATTAAAAAAGCCCCTGTCAAATGGCAAAGGAAAATAAGGCAATGGCATGTTTCTTTTTTTAATTGGCAATTGGCAAGAAAAAATTAACCCACGCTTAGGCAGTGAAACTTGACATAAATACCAAGGATTAATATCAGGTACCATTTCTCGTGGTACTCGGCTACCAGTTCCAAACATATTGCAGTATTAGACTATAAGCGGTTTCTCTTTTGCTTGAAATTCCATGGGGAAGGATGCGAAGAAGAAATGCAACACAAGTGAGTGGTCAAGAGCATGTAAGGGTAAGGTGTGAAACTGTGAGCCCCAAGTATCATGGCTTTGCATGCTCACTAATTTTGAATACTCAACGGTTTTTGTATAAAAGACTGCTCACAGTCTATTGTAGTAATAAGCTTATTGTAATTAGCCCAAAACAGTTTGTCTAGTGCACACACATTACAACTTGGGGTACCTTCCTTAGCCAAAACATTGTGAAATGAATGGTCAGATTCTGAGTAGTTTGAAGAATATGAACCATGACAGGTAGTTTAATGTCTTGTTATTTAGCAGTGAACCTGTTTCTGTACATTTCAGCTAAAGTTAGTTCTTAAATGCTTAAATATATGTAGGTAGTCGCAGGATTCTTTTAGGAAAATACAAATTCATTTTTAACTGTCCTTTGTGTCACTTTGCTAAAACCCCCTACATGTATTTGTCATCTATTTAAAACTCTTCAAAGCCCAATCTTTGCCCCTCTCAAAGTGATAAAAGAATGTTCACCTCTTTCATCAAGAGTTTTCACATTCACCCATTACTTCCCTGGTCACAATAATTTAGATGTAGAGTATTAGCGTGATAGTAATGGCTGCATGTCATTCAATGTCCTCCCTCCAGTGATATTTATCTCATGTCTGACAATTAAAAACTATTGTCAAAAGAGAAGTTTGGGTCAACTTGGGCAACCTTGGCAGCATAGAAGGCATGCATCACTGTTAACACCTGTTGCATGTTTGTAAATTCTAACTCCTGAAATGAAACAATACAAACATTGTTCAGATAAGCAAACAATCTGCTCAGTAGCATTGAAATAGTCAAATGGTGTAGTTGTTTACTAAACATTTTGGAGATACTTCATTGGACAGCATATTTATTTCTTCAGTTGGCAATGATGATCAGTACCAAGTACATATACCACATACACTAGGTTCTCAAAAAGTGGCAGGCAATTCAGGTCTTGTATTTTTCAGCAAAAAGAAAGAGTCCTTCCCTTAGATCTGCCACTGGTAATGAAGAGTGCTATTTTAAAATATACGAACCAGTGAGGAACGCAAGCCAGGATCACCAACCCCAATATAAAGGCTATTATCATGATAACAACAAGAAAATAAAGCTGACTTAGGCTAACCAGTCTGCTATTTAGACTACTGGTAAATGGAGTGCTAGTTAGGCTAATAGGAGCAGTACTTAGACTAATCAGCAATATGCTTGCCAGTTATCCTTAATGGCTCTGAGGCTGACCGCAAGCTTATTAAGGCAACCTTTTTTGAGGAGGGGGAGCTATTTTAGGCTGACCAGGTTCTATTTAGGCTAACCAAACTGTTGTTTAAGCTAACTGGAATGAAGCGGAATGGTTTGCGTGATGTCTCACATGACTTGCTGGCTTGTGTGAGACTCCTAATGAATGGTAAATATCGACTTAACTGATCAAGGCAACCCCGAAAGATCATTAAATACTTATTTTCAAAACTCATGCTTGCTATCCAGGTTTTTAAATGTGCTCTAGTGAGGTTTGAGCCATAAAAAATTATGGCATGCTAAAATTTGTAAGCAGAATCATTCATCCATGATTTCTTAAAAGTCAACACACCACAGTATGATAGACTGTTATCTTGAAAATATACTGATGTAAAGTGTATATGAAATAATTCATATTTGAACTGTGGTTGTAGATGCAAGTGAGTGAAGTATGATCCTCCACACCGGTATCGCGGAGGTCATGGGTTCGAATCCCGTTGAAGCCCTGATTTTTTTTTCAGGCTTCTTCT
>CM042758.1:20564208-20604755 GCA_022496165.2 Catalaphyllia jardinei | reverse complement strand
TTTTTTCAGGCTTCTTCTTTCCAATTGCTTAAATTGGGAAATTTACTATGAGGATCATACTTCACTCACTTGGAAGTGTACTGTTGTCACTAAACGCACATCAACATCCAATATAATAATAATATATCACAATAACTAGTGTATAAGTAAAAATGAATTTTGCAATTTGCTCTTAACTAACCTGCCTGTCAAAAGGACCAGCTGGGGATGCAGAAAATAACAGGACAATCTTTCGAAAACCATCATCTGATGATCCACGAAGGAATGAGAACCGGTATTGCCACAGAAGAGACTACCAAGAAAAGTCAGAACGCAATGAAATGACTACACATATCTATTACCACAGAGAAATAATTTACTAATAGTAGCACTTTAAACTTGGTTGAAATTCCTTGAAACACTTCAGCCTGCACTCCTTTGCATTGTTACACATTGATGTAAACAATCAAGCGGAACAAACAACATTTTTGTTTGAAAAAGCATGTTTCAAAGTTGACGACGGAATAAAGCTAGAAGTGATGCTGCTATGTAGCACTGATGTTATTGCTTCCATTCTCTACACTAGCAGTGCTGACGAGTGCAACTGAAATGTGTCTTGGCAAATGAGATAGTAAACAGAGAAGTGACCAACCCTATCAGATGCACTGTACAGTCGCAGCCCTCTTTTAAGATCCAAAACAAGTTTCACGCTCTGACCATGCCACTTTCCGGGAAATGTTCGAGACTAAAAATTCAACAAAAGAAACAAAATCTGACTGTTTGAAATCAAAACATTTAACATGGGTCTTTAAAACAAACTGTCCAGTAACTAAAATTGTCTGTTTATTTTGAATGATGTAACAGAATTAACTCTGAAGTGTAAATTTTAGTGCTAATTTAACCCATGAATAACCCACTGGGCATTAGCCCTAGTAAAGGGACAGGGAACCACATGAGGCAACCTCTGGATTAGATCTACCGTCACTCTGTCAACTGAGCTACGAGGTCGGACAGAGAAAGTCGGGGGTCGATATTTCTCTGCCCGACCTCGTAGCTCAGTCGGCATAAACTGGTGCATAAACCGTTGCCTTCGACAAAAACCTTAATATCTAGAAATGCTAAAGAAGTATCGGAAATTTCCCAGGTATATTCAAGAGCCGGATGAAACGAATTATGCACCAGTGTGCACTACAAACCCACAGATTCTCATAGTTATTTGTTGTATTCATCTTCACATCCATCACATGTCAAGAATTCCATTCCTTATTCTCAATTTCTTAGACTTCGTCGCCTTTGTAGTGAAGACTCTGATTTTTCCTTAAAATCAGAAGAAATGTGCGAGTTTTTCGACAAACGTGGCTATCCCGCCTCTGTTGTTGAAGCAAGCCATCATCGTGCCCAACAAACTGATCGGCAGTCAGCACTACAAACGTCTCAGAAGGAGAATAACAATAGAATTCCATTCACTCTCACATTTCACCCTCACAACCACGCAGTTAAATCCATCATTCTAAAAAACTTTAAATTACTTCAAAATGATCCCGATACTGGCAGAATCTTTTCGCAACCGCCATTAATTTCATTCAAACGCAACAAAAACATAATTAGGTAACTTTTTAGTCAGAAGTGCTTTTCAAACGAGTGAACAACCCGGTACTTTTAAATGTGCACGCGCACGATGCAAAACATGTCCTTTCATTTGCAACGTTGAAAAATCCATTAAGATCACTGATCATTTTACCTGTACCTCGGCCAATGTCATCTACTGTATAATTTGCACCCTTTGCCAAAAGTTATATATCGGCGAAACAGGTAGACGACTAGGCGACCGATTTCGAGAACATCTTCGCGACATAGAGAAAGACAACAAAAACGCATCTAAACCGGTCGCTAGACACTCTAATCTGCCGAATCATTCTACGCAACATATGACAGTCTGCGGCCTCTCCCTACATCAAGGAAGCACAGAAAGCCACAAAACTCTAGAACAAAAATTTATTTTTCAAATCGGCACTCTTAATCCTCTCGGTATCAACGAATGTTTTTCATTTAACTAATTTACTCTGTTTTTCACGTTGCCAGGCACCATCCAATAGCATAGCTCCATATTTCTGTATTTAAACCACGCACAACCCACAATTCCTCGATTCGCTCCGACGAAGGGCTAGCGCTCGAAACGTCAGCTTCTGAATCTCTTTACGGTGGCTAATTCACATTATCAACTCAGTTGATAAAACCAAATTATCTTGTAATACTCCCACCGACGCAGCACCACAGTTTCTTTAGAAACTTACCCCCTTTAAATATAATGAATTGAGGCAAAGCTAGTATTTTTTTAAATATTGGGCTTGAATTTTTTTCTTAAACATTGCTATGGATGATAATTTTATATCTTTATCAATACAATTCCATATAGAGGGACCCTGAAACCGAATATTAAACTTGCCGTAGTTAGTTCTAACAAAAGGAAGATAGTAAGATTGTTTTGCTGCAAGTCTAGTATTATATTTATGAATATTAGTGACTTTAGTGAAAAATGAATGAAAGGCAGTAGGTAGGAGCTGATTATGAAATTTATACATCAATGTAGCAATATGAAATGTGACAAGATCATAGAATTTGATGACCTGGAGAGATTTAAATAAGGGGCTTGAAGGGCTATCATAATGAGAAAAAGTGATCAAAACAGTATCAAAACAGTGAGGTGAGGTGACAGGCAAAAAGATATTCACCATAATAATTAAGGCAAGTAATTTTCCACTTGTTTTACACACTATGTGTATCATATTATTGTTATATATTATTGAATCAAAAAAATTAGTTTAATTTTGGGTTCAAAAACTACAGTCTTCAAATTTATATTAATACATATGTCAAAATAACTGTATAGGTACCTCAATTTCAGTGACTGCTTGATGAGTGGATTTCTGTACTCTGTTCACAATCTCTGTCAGATCAGCTTCTGTGTCTAGATAATGAACATGAATAGATGCATACATCACTTTTACAACTCTTAAGACAAAACATTGATATCAATTACTCTGTGAAACCTGCATGTCTCCATTTACAGGGTGACAACTCCAACCAAGGCCACCCAACAAAATGTTCCACAAATTTAAAGGGGCATTGTCACGCTATTTGGCAACTTTATAAATAGCTATAAGGTGTCTTCGCATCAACTGAATTCCAAAACTAATGATCTAATTTTGTTATTGAAGACTATTTGAAGGTGCTGAAACTGTTTCTTGTGGCCTGTTGTCACGGATGGGAATGGATTGAAATTTGAAAAAATTGGCCAATTTTTTCAAGTTTTGATGCTACGTGTTCCAAAAATCCTCAAGAAATTTGTTATGGCTAGCCCTCTCTGATACAATTCATTTGATATCTTTGATGTAGCTTTGCAGAAGCATTTTGTTTATGATTAAAGCCTCAAAGAAATGATCTTAGCACAGAATTGACCTAAAACAGCAAAATCCTCGTGACACTGCTCCTTTAAGGAATAAACATCATAGATGTTGGCATTAGTTTTACAACAAATTATCCATGTAAGCAAACTGTACATTTACAAAGGTGACAGACTTAAGGTCATTTTGGACAAACTATTGAATGTTAACCTTCACAATTTTTATTCGTTAAATTTGTAGGAAACGTTATGAGGTAGCTATAGCCTTGTTTGGAATAGTCACAATGTAAATCAATAGCAGCCTTCATGCACAAAACTCACCAACTCCAAGGTAGTGGTTCCCCCCTGAACTGGACTGAAGACAAAAACAATGTTCCCTTTTGTCTAGTAGTTCATCTTCCTAAAAAAACAGGATCAATGACATCAGTCAATGCTGTGCCAGTTGTCTTTAATTGTACATAAATTTGAATGTTTTTGTCATGTTACTTTGTTCAAGTTTTATCTTGTATTTTATCCAATATATTTCTTGATCTATGTATTATAAAAAATCTAACACTATCAAAATATTTAATTTTAGATTTTGTTCTTTTCTTTTGTTTCACAGAATCTCCATTTATTCTGTGTGCCTTTTTAATGCAGCTATGTTAGTATTGACCCTCAAATAAAAGACTTTCTTCATTAAAATAATATTTGTAGGATATATGTGCATCATGAAGGAAAACTAATCAGATGTGACTTAAATATGCAAACCTTCACAGTGATCATTACTAATGATTCACGGGTTTCGTTAAGGGCCAGGCACCTGCAGGCAAATTGACTGGTCATGACGACAATTTTGCCTGCCTGGTTTCATGAGTTTTTTACACAGAAGTTCAGATCAATTTAACAGTTTTGTCACCTTTGAAAACCAGTTGCCCTCCTGTTACTGAAAAACATGTACATGTGTGATTCACTCTCATTTCTGGTCAGTCATGGCACAACTATTTGCTTAAGTCCAATTTAAGTGTTTTCACATTTTTTCAATTTGTACATTTATTTCACACCTTATAAGGACCTATACCCTATTAGAAAACAGTCCTAAGAAAGCACGCGCGCTGATCGGTTAAAAGTCCTGTTGTATAACTCGATGGAGACAGAACTAGCGCGCGCTGTTGACGTAGTGATGGCGCGAGCAAAGAGAATTTACATTTTGTTAATCAAAGTTTACAAGTTGTTTTCCTTTTTCTCGTCGTGGTGTTTTCTAAAAGAAATAGAAAACATGTACTCCGTGTTTGTATCGAGTTATACAAACACTCGTGAAAGTTTGGGAGAACTCGAAAAAGCTGTGGAAACACTCGCCTTCGGCTCGTGTTCCCACAGCATTTCTCGTTCTCCCAAACTTCCACTCATGTTTGTATAACTCAATAAAAACACGGTACATGTTTTCTATTTCTTAACTGTTGACCAGTTTTGCTCCTTTTTTTACTGATTTTTCATTGCCATCTTTTGCACTTTTTTCAGACTGTTCACTCATCTTTGTCACAGGTCTACTCTACAATGAGAAGTAGCTGCTCTTAAACTTGTGTAAACCCCAGAGAGTAATGCTGCCTTTCCACAAATGTCAACTAAAGCTGGGATATTTTACCATACCTTACAAATGTGACAGACAAGCTCCATCAAATTATAAGAAATTTCACTTTTAAGCCAGTCTCTTGTAACAACCTACAGTGAATAAGATAATAATTTATCACAGTGTGATATAACATCACATTTTAGTATAAATCTACCAGCATTCTATCTTGAATGCCGTTCTCTGATCTGCTATGCTACTCACTATCTATTACGTGATAGATAGTGAATAGCGTAGCAGTGTACTCTTGTCGGCAAAATGAAAGCCATTTCTTGGCTTTTTCGAAGTGCCTGTGAGAGGATTTAGATAAATTTTTGAATGACTTAGTAGTAGATTTATACTAAAACAATAATTATTAGGTTATTCTCTCTCGATTTCTATGCATGATAGTTGACTCCGGCTGTGCCTTCATCAACTAGCACATGATAGAGATCTCGAGCTCATAATCTAATTGTTAAATATGCTGTAAAGTAATAATGTTTCAAACATCTGAAACATAATTATCAACTTAAGACTGGGTGAAAGAGAGATACTTCTAATTGGTAACGAGTAGTTCCAGAAGATAACCATACCTCCCCCACAGAGGAGTTCCCGTTTTCAAGACCCCCTGGCACCCCTCTGGAATTCTAATTAAGCTTGATATGTTTCTTTGAATGTTTTGGTTTCAAAGAAACCCTCACAACAAAGGAAATTAAAATCCCTTCTGTGGAGAGGGTATACATATTTTCTGGAACTGTACAACGTTGATTGCTTTGATTACTGGCTGGTAGTTGCTCGCTCAACAATGTTATTCATGTATTAAATAATCCCTGAATACTTACAGGAGGCATTTCAAAAATCTGCAGCTCTGAGCCCTTCAGTGTTAAAAACTTTCTTTTCCAGATATTCCAATGGTTTGTAGATCTCAATCTTTCCCACACCCAGCCCATGAATGTAACCTGTTTAAAACCAATTTCAGCTAATTAACCAAATGAATGTAACAAAGAAGTCAAGTACAGAACTGAGTAAGACAGAGCAGAGTTTGGGTGGGGGATAGAAAGATAGAGTAGCAACTAAGAAGTACAGTGGGGTGAGGCATGGCAAGTCAGGGTAGGGTAAGGTAGAGTAAGCTAGGCAAGGAGTAGTAAAAGTAGGTAGGGTATGGTAGGGTGGAGTAATAAGCAGGGTACAGTAGGGTAGGGTAAGGTAGAGTAGGGTTAGGGTAGGGTGGAGTAGTAAATGGACGGTTGGGCAGGGTTAGGTGGAGTAGGGTAGGAGAGAATAGTAAGGAAGGTAGGGTAGGGTGGAGTAATACGCAAGGTACAGTAGGGTAGGGTAAGGTAGAGTAGGGTTAGGGTGGAGTAGTAAATGGATGGTAGGGTGGAGAAGTAAATGGATGGTAGGGTAGGGTAAGGTGGAGTGGGGTTGCAAAGAATAGTGAGGAGGGAAGGGTAGGGTGGAGTAGTAAACGTAGGGTAGGGTGGAGTAATAAGCAGGGTACAGTAGGGTAGGGTAAGGTAGATTAGGGTAGGAGAGAATAGTGAGGAGGGTAGGGTAGGGTGGAGTAATAAGCAAAGTAGAGTAGGGTAGCGTAAGGTAGAGTAGGGTAGGAGAGAAGAGTGAGGAGGGTAGGGTAGGGTGAAGTAATAAGCAAAGTACAGTAGGGTAGGGTAACGTAGGATAAAGTAGTGTAGGATAAAAGGGAGTAATGAGGGGGGTAGGTTAAAATACACAGTGGAATGGAATGATATGGTGTAGATTGGAGTGGAGTAGGGTAGAGTAAAATTCTGTAGTAAGAGAGCAGACAGAAAAAAGACAGGATGAAAGACTGGCCATAGAGGGCACCTCTTTCTAGCTGATGTAGGCACATTCTTTCGGGTCACCACATTATTCCATATACTAACACACTAAGTTAATGCCACTACATGACCAAAGCCAATTAACAAACAACACCTCAATAGCTAATAAACCAAGAGTCTGACCTGCTCAGATGATGGCAGTGACGAGTTGGACATGTTGACCTAAAACATTAACAACAGAGGTTATGGTAAATGGACTTCTAAGTAGGTGACCTAACCCATTATGGCTGTAAATATAAAATAATAACGTAACATGGTATTGAGTGACATTACTACGTAACAAAGACATTTCAAACTTCCAGATTTTCAAGGCAAAAAAGCTACAACACTTGGTAGCTGTTACTAATTTCTGTATACTGCTATCTAATTATTTGCCAAGTTCTGTCTCTTCAATATTCTGGCATAACTTTGCATTTGGTATATTCATGTAAGACAGTCAATTTTCATATGATTAATTAACCATGCACTAAATTCACCCTTATGGTAACTGATGTACAACTGCCACCTCTTTACAACAGTGACAACCACTAAAGTGTGTCCCAAACTATGGGGAAAAAACCCCTCTCCACAATGGCCAGTTTTAATCAACAGCTGATAAATGGAATTTACCAAACCCCATGTTCTATTGTAAGCCTGATCTGTACCACACATTGTAGGTCTCTGTTTTATTGATATGTTTTGATTCACTTTGTAATTTTTTTTAATATAAAAATCTCGCACCCCCATAACATCCACCTTCAGTGGCAGATCCTGTCTCTGAGCCAAGGGTGGAGGGGAGGGGGGTTGTTTTGCTTGCCCTGCCAGCTTTTCTTCCTCCTGTGATTTCTTCTTTTTTACCCAAAATAAGATGGGGCCTGCCCCCCCTGGGTGCCCCCCCCCCTAGATCTGCCACTGACCTCTCTATAATTACCACTTTTATGTTTTCCCAAGGTGGTTGTTAAGGAGTTTCGACTGTATTCTTACAACAAATGTCAACATCAAGAAAAACTTACTGACTGCTCCAACAGCATACCCACTCTATCCTTGATTGCTGAATACCATGACAGCAGTTCTACTTTGTTCTCACTGTAAAGGACTACAGAGGCACCACCATCCATTGAAGTAACTTCAAAGGCATTACTCCTGTCAGTTGTGAAAAACCATCTTTAGAATGACAGGCTCAAATACTAAATGCACACATTTAACTTAAAGGGATTTTGTTGTCAGGCTTTTATTTATAATTAATGTTTAAGCAGACAATCAGGTAATGAAATAACCAATGAATGAAAATTAACTAATAACCGAAATGTTATTATAATCATGAAGCTGAAAAAGCAGGTACCGATGAAAGAAACATTTGAGAGAATCTGAAAGTTTATGAATGCATGATCATGAGCTGAAGATAAAGGTGGTACTAAAGAATTCTTCCAAACTTTTTCTAGACTTTGCATCAGGCTAGATGAGCATAAAGAGTCTTTACAAATAAAAAGATCAATGATATGTCATCATAAGTCCACAAAACCCTGTGTAAAATGATTACAATCACTTCCAGCTATAAGAGACCTTATGAACAACAGTTTGGCATCCTGGCAAAAACTTCACAAGACAGAAATGCACAAAAAAGCATTAAACTTGTCGACAAGTCAATGACACAACTATGCACCTCTACAGGGACCATCCACTGGCCAACAGCAGATCTCACAGTTAACTCTGATCATTGATAATCTCATTGACATTTTATTCTGTCACTTACCTCAGGCTATCTTCCCCTGTCTTATATCTTGATATTGACGCAAACGTTAGTGGAAGCACAATATTGTCTGTCCAACTCTGAAGAGAGGAGTTGGAATCTGTTTCCCCAATTTCAGAAGACTGTAAAGATAAAAACACTTTCAACATTAAGATATGATGATTAGTGATCTGATGTGTTATTTAACAGTGACTACATTCACAGAACTTGTTAATGCAACCAAATCGTTTTCACTGGCAACTAATTTTTTATGCTTTTCACTCATTACAAATAGTTTTGCTGGCAACTAAATCTGAAAACTGACGGGCCAGCAGAGTCCAACATACTTTCCTGGAAGTTGAGCTATCATAATGATCAGAGCTCGAGACTAACGGTAGCCAACTAGCCACAGACTAGTAAAAATTCTATTTTGGCTAGTGGTTTTTGCACCTTACTAGCCAGTTTGGCTAGTGAAAATTTGTGAGCACTGGAGGCCTAAAGGAAACCAATTAGAACAGTACAATTAATTTCAATTTTTCACACAACGAAACTGAGTCAAAGCGTGCAGAATTTGAAACATCGACTGCAGTAAAATAAGTATCATATATAATTTATTGACCCAAACAAGAACTTTAAATTGTTGCAATGCAAAAGAATGATTGAGTTTTTTGTTTGTTTTTTCCTTTAGTAAAAGGCAACGAACGACAAACCAACTGCTTGCTGCTAATGATTAGCAGCTATTAGCCATGAGTGAAATCATGCGGAACTTAAGGGATCACATTTTGTGCGTGCAGCATCTGGAGGTCACATACACTTTGAAAAAAATTTAAAAATTCGCAGTTGTTCAAAAATTTGAATGATGCCTAAATAATATCAATGCCTATGTCTGCAACTTGTAAATAAAGTTAAGATGGAACAAACTATTGTGTTGATAAGAAATCGTGAATCTATTTTGAAAGATAGGAATGTTTTTTCCAGGGCAAGTTGCGAAGTTCTGTGAGAATTTTTTACCGAAGCAAAAACTTTGGTTTTTGTTGTTGTGCGATGCCTATAAGCATACTATAACATCAATGCCTATGTTTGTAACATATAGAGTTCAGGTGGAACAAATTATTTTGTTTGTATTTTGAAAGAAAAGAATGTTTGTTTGCATCACCAGTTCTGAAGTTTTGACAACACATCTATGAGAATCAAGGGCATGAAAACTTTGTACTTGTCAGTTGTTCATTCAAAGGATATAGCAAGCTACACAGGCTAGCATTTACTTGACTTGATTAGAGTATCTGGCTAGTGAAACATTTGTTTAGGCTAGTGAATAAAACCTGTCACTAGCCACTGGGCTAGCAAGCTAAAAAGTTAGTCTCAAGCCCTGATGATTTGCATACCTTTTGACTACTGTTTTCTTTAAAATCTGCATCACTTGAAGATTCTTCAATGCTTCTTACTATTCCATTTGCTATCAAATGAGATTAAAAAAAACCTTTTTCTCAACTACCAAATAATTATTAACTACTAACAGTGGAATCCCTACTTCTCACATCCTCACTTTTTTAACCTCCGGATAACTCGAACCAAAAGTCATTTCCCCTCCTCAATCGAACAATAAAATTTTCCTACCAATTTCTTAAACTCTCCAATTTTTAGAACCAATTTTTGTTTCCCTTGGAGGTTCATGGATTCAGGGTTCCACTGTAGTATAAATCCACTAGTGTTCTATTGCAAATGCCATTCTCTTATTGGCTATGCTACTCACTAAATGTTCTCTTGTACATAGTGAGCAGCCTAACATGTGCTCATACAAACCATTTCTAAGGCAATGATAACTTAAAAGCTGTGTATTTTGTTTTTGAAAGCCGGTAAATTTATGGCCCAAGTGCCATATAATGAACCACTTACTAACCTAGCTAGCTTGAGCTGTACTGGGGAATATTTACCCTCAGACATTTTTGTATGCTTTGCTGTGCTCTGTCTGTACTGGTACAAACTTAGGCTAACATTAACCAGTACAGCTCTCAAGCTTGGTTGGTGGCAAGTTAATATTTTCTAACATTACACTCGTAATCTTTGTTGGGATATAACAGAAACCAATACATTTCACCCTTTACGCGTGATATATTAGAAGCTACATTTATGTCAGTGGATGTGTTAAAATGTTTCATTATGTTTTTATACTTGTAATCAACATACCCTGTTTTGATATACTTGATTGACTCACTTCTGAGGTATTCCCTGCTGTCAGTGTGCTTTCGTCAGCTGCAATGAAATAACATGAAAAGAATGGAAATCCTGACTTTTCTTCAAATACAACTAATAATAGCTTTGGGGAGATAATCTTGATGTTATTTTGCCCCTCTGGTGTGCCAGCGCTTGATTGATAATGTAAATAAAAAGTGTTTGGCTTTTTTTTGGCTTTTTTTCCAAGACAACCCTTGTTGTTTGATACTAAACAGTTATTAGGCACCATTGACTTTTATCTCATTAGTACAATAAATCACTTTAATGATAGGTGAAATGGTGACTTGGATAAAGTAAAATAAATGAAGAGGCATTCTCAAGTCAAAATTTTTTAAGTTCCCAATGGGAGTCAAACCCGTGACTTTCCGGAATACCTGAAGAAATCAAAGATGAGTTTTCAATGTCAGTAACTGACAATTATTTCGCTAAGATAACTATACTGCACTCTGTCTGAATATAAATACAGACTATAATATTGTTGAAGATGTATGTTTTTTTTTGTATTTAATATGGTTAGTACCTGTTGATGAGTTGGATGAGGAGTGAATAACAGTCAGTTCAATATCTGAACCACCCTTCTTGAGAGCTGCTACCTGTTAACCAATAAACACACAACATACTTACAACTGTTGGGAGAATTTAAACTTTGATTATGTTCAAGTTGGTTATTAATGTATTGCTGAAGACACTATATTACTTACAGCTTCATCATGTGTGGCTTTCCTTATGCTTTGTCCATTGACCTAATGAAAATAATTTAAAAGACAACCCTGTGTGATGTTAAATAATTTACCAACTGTTTGAATTTGTATCTTGCTGTAAAATTGATCATGGTTGATTTTAACCTATTTTGCTGAGACCATTTCAGCCTGATAATTTGTTACTTTGGAGGAAAAAGAGATGAAATCCAGCCATGCTAACAACAGAGGCTTTAAACAAACCACTTAAAATGAAATAAGTTAATATTTGACAATTTTGCATTATGCATTATGTTTCAATGACTCGGTCATCAATTTTCAAATCTGTAAAAGTCAGATTCTTACGAGTTCTTTATATTTATGAGTACTTAGAGTTCTTTTCTGGCTTACTTTTAATCACATGCAATGAGACTTTCACACACATTCTTGATAATCTGACTTTTACAAATTATCGTTCCCTGATTTTTTTAGTAGTCTTAATGTGCAGAAATGATAATGATATTAACTAAGTCTTTAATCTTACATAATTGTTATAATTATTGTAATTTAATTAATCAAGTTATATGCATAAGCAGACCTTCCAACATCTACAATCTCAAACAATTTAGGTTTCAAAAATTTACCAGTACTCCAAAAAGTTGCGAGACTTGGGTCCCAAATCACGAGAATTACAAAAATGCTGAAACAAAGGAATCTCAATGCCAACAGCACATAGCAGTGTTCAAACTGCCATAATTTGTGGCCTTTTTGCATTAATTAACACCTTAGGACTTGACACACTGACAGGAGAGTCTTTGATGTCTCGTTACACCAATCTTTTAAGGACATGAATGAAAGCCTTTCTGAAGGAACTTTGTGCTGTGATTGGACATCAAAAAAAGGTTTAAAAATAGCTCGGTTCAGATTCCCCAGTGAGAAGAAACACAAACATTACAATATTCAATCCAGGGGGGCTAGCAGCGAGCCCTGGAACCTAGTTTCTGTGATCGCCCCAGTTAAGAAATTTGGCCGAGCAGTTGTAAGGTCTGGCATAAGCGATTAATGGCCCACCAAGATTAGCACTTGCTAAATTGAGGAGAGAGCATGGGGGTGGCGTATTGGTGAGAGTGCTTGCCTCCCACCAATGTGGCCTGGGTTCGATTCCTGGACCCGGCGTAATATGTGGGTTGTTGGTTCTCTACCTTGCTCCGAGAGGTTTTCTCCAGGTACTCCAGTTTTCCCCTCTTCTCATAAACCAACATTTCCAAATTCCAATTCAATCTGGATTATTGTCAAGCACTTTATCATGAGCCTCTGGCTCAGGTGACCGTGCAAGCACTCCATGTGTCTGACATTAAATTTACATTTACATTTTTTTATTTCCCGTAAACACTGGTGTATAAGCCACACCTTTTTGCTCCAAATGTTAGTATAAAATCAGGGATGTGGCTTATCTGCAAGAACATCTGGACACCATGCTGCAAATTTGCATAAGTCAACAATTTTCAAAAATTTTACAATCTGTATAGACCTGTGTAGCAAAACTATACCACAGTATGCTTGCTTTTGAGAGTTTGGTGGCTCCTAAAAGAGCATTTCTTTCATATTAACCAGTCTAATGTTGTCTTTCTTGAGCAGATGAACGTCAATCAGTAGGGAAACTCCATTCCACCACAAAGTTGTTTACAGTGTCGCCGATGGCAGCTCACTTCAACAGAAATCAATCCACCACGAGCGAGAAAATACCATGTTATTCTTGAGTATTTGCGTGGTAAATTACCAACCATGGAAGGATTCGAAGTGTACTTATTCCCAGTACTTCAACTTATGATCAAATGCCTGGTTACTAAGCTATGAACGAACAAACCGAAGCGTTCATGTTGTTCTATGTAAATTCTATTGAGAAACGGCCATTAATGAAAAATAATGGATTAAAAATACAAGAGAAAGATCAAATTCATGTCTAAGTCGGATTTTCATACTATAAAGAGTTAAAGCTATAGGTAAGACTTTTAAATACTATTCTCTGTTTTAAATGTTAGTTAATGTGCGGGTTGCAATTGGTGCTTTCAAGAAACTTTCAGAAGAAACAATGCATGTACATAACAGACTCCAATTTTGATTTATTTTAATTTCTCTCAAAAAAGTTTTTCCAAAATTTGAGTTCCCAAACTTGGGGTGTGTCTTATTTGCAAGTACGTCTTATACACCAGTGTTTACAGTACATTTTTTACTTGCTATCTGTGGGCCAAACATCATACATTGTGTAATTTTAAAATGAAAGAAATAAAGATTATTGTTGATTGACAATAATGAATGAGTCATTGAAATGTCTTTCGAAATTATTATTGCTCATTTTTATTCTTAAATCATACCATAAAAGACTTAAAATACTTACAAGCATAACCGTCATGTGATCTATTTATATTGTCTCTTTACCTCCAGTATTATATCGCCCTCATGAAGTTGGTGTGTCTCATAAGCTTAAATAAAAACAGAAAATTAATCAGTTAACAAAGAAATGCTACTAATAGTGATTTGACAAATATCATATATATCTATAACTAAAAGGAACACAAGAGTACCTGCTTGGTCCTTATATATTCTTGAAATAGCTATTGGTAGATTGCTTTCCCGTCCTCCCTGAACAAGAAAAGTAACTGATAGTAAGGACTTCATATAGATGATTGTAATTTGTTCATACATGTCCAATACACCCGTTCCGTAACAGGTCATCAAAGGGGTGACGGTTTGTGACGGGTTGTGACAACTCGCAAACAAGACAAAGAAACAGGCAAAAGAAGTGTAACGATATTCCTCATTCTAAAATAATGACGCCACAATCATTCATTTAAGTGCGGAGGATAATGCTTGATCGCCAACATGTCGTGAATTGACAAACAGTGACGAGTAGTCATGAACTGTCACAAACTGTCACCAGTTTGACGACCCGTTATGAATCAAGTGTACTGGACAACCCTCAATTTGTTAGACATGTATAGACTAGCACGCCTAAAGAACACCATCTCCAAAATAGTGTTATTATGAGCTGCAAGTGTTCAGTTAAAGCTAGTTATATGGCCCAGCTGCCAAGTCACTAGAAAACATCCAGCTTGCGTCTAAAAGGTCATAACTTTAACCTTGTTCTGTTGGGAGATCTTAGAAATTGCCATGAGGCCTAATATTTACATTATTTTAAGTTTAGACAATTTGAAACCAAACGTGAAGAGCAAATACACATTATGCATACTTGATATTGCCAGATATTATCAGATTCAGACATTTACAATAAAATAAATATTGTGCATATCATAAGCAGTGTCTACAGAGCAGATGTATATACCTTTATGCTCATGCCCAGTCCCCCAACTTTTCTCCTTGATATCTTAACTTTCCTCTCCTACATGACAAATAATGATAGTACAATAAATCACATATAATCTCTGAATTAATCAGCAAAAATAACTCAAGTCATTTTGCCAGTGCACATCATTGGATAATACTTTCATATACAGTGGAATCATGATTTCTCAAAGCCTCATTTTTTCGAAACTCCAAATAACTTGAACCAATAGCTTGTTTTCCTCTCCACAGCTGAATGTTACCCCCGATTTCTCAAACTATTGAATTTTCAAAACAATTTTCATCTCCCTTGGATGATCAGAAAACAATCATGATTCCACTGGAGATATTTCTGCTGCACATGGGCATTACTATCAGGGACTCTATAGTGGGCTGCTCTGGGAGAGTGGTTTTCCATCTGTCCATGAGGATGCCCCTAGACGTGTATAAGGACGCCCCTAGATTCCTGAACAGTCCATGTTTCATGTTCATTTAGTTAGGATCCTCCATCCCTCGCTATAAAACATGTTCTGCAGGCCCTGATTGAGTAATCAGTATAGCAACAAGTTTCTAGTGATAAAATTACTCTTAGATATTCTTAGATATTTCTTTCTTTGATTAATATGACTCAGTTGAGTGTACACAGTTGCTCCAGCATCACATTCTAAGTGGATTCTGGATAAACATTAGATCTTTTATAGGTAAGGGCAACTGGGAAATCACTAATTCAATAATTTCATAACTTTCATAGTAACAAACATAGTGAAGATAAAATAACACAAGACAAACGTGGAGTGATGTAGCTTACCCCTGGAGGAAAAGCAGATTTCTTCTGAGTTGGAGACGAAGCTTCATCACTTGTGCTCTAGAAATTAAAACTCAGCTTAGTATTTAGAGCCAACACAAAGTATCATAATTGAAACACTGATTATACATGTAGAAGTGCCACAACCAAGGTAGGACATAAGCACTTGCCCCTCACCGAGGCGAGTCTTTAAAGTGTCAGGTGAGTGCAAATCATAGATCACTCTCCCATTTGGCAAGTACGATTCTTAAATAAATCAAATTATTTCCATCATACAAAGTTTTATTCTCTGAACTATCTAATAAATTGGTGCTGAAAGGTAACACTGAGCTTCATAAATAGACAAATATGGCTTACTTCTAGCAAAAGTGATACTGCTGGTCACTATCGAGCCATCGGTGATCAGGTTAACATAGCGCACGCCCAAGGGGTGCTTTTGAAACGGTCATGTTTACTCGCAAACTTCAGGGATTTCATGAACGTTAATCAATAATATAACTGAAATATACATGTTATGTGTTTCCATTGTGTGTTCTTGGGGTTTAAGGTACCGGTAATTATACAGAATTTTTCCTTGAAGTGATAATCATAGGTCTACCACATGCTCAGCGACATTGTTAAGCAAATTGTTTTCACATGCTTTCCCAGCACTCCGATCACTGTGTGTTCTCCCAGAAGCTTAAAAATGAGTAAACTAATCATGGCCAAAACATGGAAATATATTTCCAGAGTTTCTAAAGTTGTCAACAGGAAAAAGAATGAAAGAGCCCCAAATGCTGCCAGTGATAAGAGGGAATATGAGAAGATAAGTACCATGAAGTTTTCTACAAAATGGACAGTTGGTCCTCCATGCTTAAAGTATGATGAGGAGAAAGCTATGATATTGTGAGTGGTGTGTTGTGACGAAGACAAGGGAGTTTTTTCAGACTACGAGTCTGAAATGTCAGAGGAGATGGTTCTAAAGAAATCTGGAAAAAGACCTCCTGTGACAAAAAGCTAAAACAGACTTCCTATTTACTTTGGCACTTGTTAATAACCTTTTAGTATTGAAATAAATTTCAATGGTTATTAAATAGTAAAAATAAAAGATGACTAAAATGGTTGGAGAGATGAGGGGAGGTAAAGTTTTGGGTGAGTGAAAACTGGTCTGGAGAAGTAAAAACTGGGCAAGTGCATTTTGAGGGTCACTCGCTGGAATGGCGTGTGTTCTCAAAGTTAAGTGTCCGAACCGGCACACCCCTTCAGAACTTTAACAAAGTACAGAATGTGAACACTGTTTTTTATATTTTCATTCTTAGAGTTTATAAAATGGATAATTATTTCATGACTTTAAAAGTTATGAGTACACAATAATGACAGTCAGAAGTGACATCAACCAGCAACTACAGACATGGTTAACTGCTCGACAACTTGCTTTAGTCACTTGATGTGCTGTTACATGTATCAAGTGGAAGCAGGTGCCTCTGAAGGAGGGTCACATGAATCATATAACTTTCCTGTACATCTTTAGATCTTACCCCTGATGGAGATTTCTTCCATGTTGGGGAATCAAGTTTACCATTTGTGCTCTGAAAGAAAATAAGGCAAGACCTAAGTCTGATAAATCAAGCAATAACAGGATACATTTATGTGCAGGAAAAAAGGTAAAGAGTTGTACATGTACAATACAACAGCGGGCTTTTTGAAGTCTTAGGGTTGCAATTGATGAAAACATTTTTTTTTTTCAATTCCATACCTAGTGATCTTGGCTAATGATCAGTAATGAGACAGAGAGTTTATTTAAATAAGAATAAAAATTTCCTAGCTAATACAAAACACAAAAATTAGAAATAGAAAATCACAAAATGGAACACAAGACTTTTATGTGATTGCTGCACATTCTAAGAATTTAACTGATACACCCAGGGGATACTTCCTTATAAGAGGCTAAAGGGGATGTCCCACTGGATGGGGTCACATTTTCATGACTGGATTGACTATCATGGGGTCCCATTTTCAATAAAGTTACTAGAATGGGGTTACACATTTTCTGATTTTAGGGGTAAGACAGTTCTTCATGTTCACGGTTAGCAAACATAACATGTTTGCACTGTAGGTGAAAAGTACAGTGACCTTTATTCATTGTAAAGGTACATACATAAATAGAAAGTAGCCAAGTTGGGATTGCAAAAATCACATATTTGCTCAAAAGTGACAGCCACAGAATAGACTACAATGGGGTAGAAGCTCTGATAGACCAGCGGCACATACCAAGCAAAAAATTGATTCAAGTACCCCCCCCCCCCCCCCCCCAGCTCTTGGGCAAGTGAAAACAGAAGTTCAGTGGCTCGGTGGGAAAGTGAAGTTAGCCCCGGGCAGTAGTCTTGGGAGTCTGTACGAAAATGTTGATTAATGATAATTTCCAGTCAGAAGTTATAAATTCAAACTTAGGACTGGAAGATTAGTTAACCATTAGGTTGAAAGCATGAATTAAATAAGAATCCCAGCATTCTTTGTTCATGTTTGTTCTCTGATTTCCATACTGGCCACCAAGACCGCATGTATTGTTTAAGGATGTTCGCACCCAAAATCTTCCCACATACAGATTTTTTTAAAACTTTGACTGCAGGTAGAAAGTGATAAAGTTAGCTTAAAAATGTAAAAAATCGGGGGTCACTGAACTCGTTTTGAAGATAAGGCGTAGCACACACCATAGCATTTCTAGAATTTCCAGTCACTCGAGGCGATTCTGGCCTGATTCATTACTATCGGCATATATTTAAGTTGAAGAATCATATCTAAGTTATATGTGTTTAACACAGCATATATAGGCCTATTTCATAGATCTTTGCCACATATGTCATTAAATCAGCTAGAATTAGCCTTAAAATATACAACTTGTAAGTTATGCACACCTGTATCCATGTACCAATTCAACCCTACTTGAATAGTATATGCCAAATAATTAAAACTTCCCACATACAGATTTTTTTTGTTTTTTGTTTAGTATAATGGAAAGAATCAGAAAAAGAAGTGATCTGCCAAAAAAAAGTGGGGGTCACCGAGCATCCAACAAAAATATTCACACACCAAGTTAACGCAAAGGGCATAAGCTCTATATTTTGTTGAGTTTTCGACTCGGTGCATACACTTGAAAATGAAGTGTAACATGCGTGACCAATGAATAGCGTGCGCACTAGAAATACGCAGTAGCAATGGGCACAAACATCCTTAAGTGGGGAAAGTGAAAATTGAAATTTACTAGCCTACTGGGCAAATGCAATTCAAGCTTTTTTCCTTCCCTGATGGTATTGCATGATTTTCAACATGAAATCCCAAGGCTTGTAATATGAAAGAGCTAAGACAGGAGTCAGGAAGATAATTCACTTTAAGATACAAATTTCAGTCATCATACATATATCCTTGCATAAGACGGCTATACCTGCAGAACTAGTGACACAAATAATGGAAATAAAGACAATGCTAAAGTTGCTTTGGCCTCTTCCAATAATTAACTTGAGAATAACAGCTTTAATTTGACAAGGAACAGCATATTTTCTTCAAAAGAACACAACTATTATCCTACCTGGCAATGCTTGAGCTTTGCTATATTTGGCAGCAAATTAGAAGCTCTGAGACATAAAATGTTTCAATCATATTTTTCGCTTTTTACAATCTGATATGGTTTTTTGGGATTGTAAATCCCTTTTGGTGAATATTTAATACCATCTCCAGTGAGAAAAGTTGCCTTTCCTGTTCACTTACACTGATGTCAGGACAGTAAAGTATTTCCCGCCTACTGAATTCTGATTGGTAAATTCAAATTTCAGGCACGCCAGCCATATGCAAGGATACTCTTTGGTGGAGATATACACTGTGAGAGTAAAGTCCCAGTCAACCAAGTTTACTTTTCTTTGTTTCCACAGTTTACCAACTCAAAATTAAACTACACTAGGAAGAAAAGCCTTCTGCAGCTGGGGTCAATTTTTTGACAATTTTTTCAAATAGAGAGTAAGTTTATATAACAGCATGAATTTTTGGAGAAGTTGGCAGATTTCTTTGGAAAAAGTTGTCATGCTCTCTTACAACTTCTTCCCTACAAATCTTCTTAATTCAACGCATTATAAAATCTCATCCTTTAAATGCCAGGGGCCTCAAACTTGGCCATTTTGATATTTTTGACATGCTTTTTTCACTTCTGGCCTTCTTTTAGCTTGTGTTGCAGACGAAACTAAACCTGAGATATAGCGCAAAATTTAATGAAAAGTAGGTCAGGTGATGGCCTAACTGCAGATGGATATTTTGTTTGACAATTTTTTTGACGGGTTGTGGATGATGTGGTCGCAGGTCTGTGGTCGACCTGTGATCACTTAAGAGACTCAAGCATAAAATGCAAAGCACCACAAGTATCAAAACAGAGATTAGTAAACATCCAGTCACACCTTGAAATATTGTGAATCTATGAACACTATTTCAAATAGCCAAACTGTTAAAATTTGACTGCTTGTGCTGTACAGCTATGTTAATTTACATCATTGTAAATGACTCACTCACCCATGATAATCACATATATACCACAGTACAGAATTTTAATCTTAAAGATACGAAAATCAAAATTCCATCTAGCCAGGTCAATGTGACACAATGATATGAGTCAATCATATTAAATTATTTCTCAATATCACGACTTTAAATTTAGAAAAAAATCACCATCTTTTAGCAGTGAACATCCATGCCCACGCATAATTATGAGCTATACTTGGCTTCAAGTTTACAACGCACCCTGTAAACAACTTCAACACTTAAAAAAACGTTCCGTGACGAACTATTTTTTTAAACGTCTCTGCGGAGAGACAGAGAGAGATAATGAGCGAAAATGCATGGCTAATGATTTTCATCTCCACAGTGAGAATTAATAAAGTTTCGTACCCGTGCAGATTTCATCGATTGCAAACGAATCAAAACCTGTTGCCGTTATATTTGAGATGTTTTAAAACAAATATTCACGACGTGAGATAACAAAATAATGTTCCATGACAATCATGTGTACACAACCCTCATTATTTCGCAATATCTGTCAAGTCCATCCAGAGCACTAAAATGACCTTTGGATGGCATTCTTCAATAAGCAAAAATATTTGCCAAGGTATATTTACACGACAGGCAAACAGAAGAAAAAATAGCCTAAGAATTGGGTATTTCACGCTGGTTATAAACCAATTTGTAACAAAGAGCAAAGGAATACAAAGAAAGCAATCACAATCACTTGTTGGTGTTCTTCTAGAAAATGTTCGCACAGGACCACCCGACCGCGCACCCGACAAAAATTAAAAGAGGCAAACAGCGCCTCTTCGGGAAACCAGTGACTGAATTCTTTATTCATACTCTTTTTCTGCTTGATTAAAAACGAATGCAAAGCGAAGGAAAATAAAAAAATCATACAACTCTGAAGAAACAAACGATTTTAAGATTGAGTCATGAGACCTCAGTTGCATGCATGGCAGATCACACTTTGACCTTTCAGATGAATGAAATCATGTTGTGTAAAATTTAAAGCAAATTCAGGAGAATTGTCTGGTTCATCTCGAGAGAAGTATCATGAAAGTATCAAATAAGCTCTATTGACGTACCTCTGGCTGGTTGATTGGAGAGGACGAGGGAGATACTCTTCCTTCTTTCTGAATTGTCAAGGCATCACGAGAAAGTTTCACACGAACCTTCTGAAGTTCTGCCCGATTGATTTGCATCGAAATACAGCCTGTTTTCAGGAAGCTCTGAAAGAAAAACAGAAATCACAAGTTAAGGGTTTATTTAGCGTTATCTTTACTCAATAATAGTTTATGACTAAAGAATAATTAATCTCCTGTTGCACGAGCATACTGAGTTCCAAACAGCATTGAATTACCTACCTCCGCCATTTTTCAATGGTTTCGCCGCGTTCTGTCGCCGCGAGTGCCGCTTAAGGTGATGTTATTCACACATCAACCAAATAAACCATGAATAAGGCAATTTTAGCGAAACAAAAAGAGTTTGTAAAGTGGCTTTTAAACTTGCAAAGTTCTTAATGTCCTGCGGCGCTCAAACAACCGGTACCACAGAGGATAAAAGGAAATCAAATGTTATGATTTCAGATATTGCGGGCGCAAGCAGCCGATGTTTGCTTATCAACCGCCGCCACCTCTGCTGACATTACAGCAAAATGAATCTGAAAGTCCTTGTCTAAACATGTCGAGATAAGGAAAAGTTTTTATTCTTTCCGAAAAAAAACGTGTCTACTTTCAGGCACTCACATCACAAGATCGCTACCAAGTTCTCGCCACTGTTCCTCCTTTGCGTCTTTTATTCCGATTGGGAGAGTGTGGTTTTTAATCAAGGCATTTCGCAGTCGGGATGATCGGGTATTTTAGGCGGGGGTACACTTGAAAACACACCATTTTTTCAAAATATTTTCATGACTAAGATTTAATCCTAAACCAAGGCACCTAATTTACTATCCAAAATTAATTTATATTTTCCAGACCTATGCAATCGAACAGTTCGGCAATCGAACCCAATCGAACACCAGTCGTTTGATTGCCAAACTCAATGAAACATAATCGAACTCATTTTGCCAATCGAACCCAATCGAACGTTCGATTACCGAACGATTGGTATAATCGAACGTTCGATTAACGAACGCCGCATTGCATGATAGGCACGTGGTATTGGAAAATTCCGAAGGTGAAAGTGAAATCACCGCTAACTCCCTTCCCTTTTTACGCGGCTTTTGCTGAGCACTGAAACCCAGGACTGAAATGTCTGAAATGTCAAACACGGGGGAGAGGGAGGACACTGCATGTATTGAAATTAGTTCGATTTTGTTCGATTATATTGGTTCGAAAATCGAACTCACAGCAAAATAGGTGTTCGATTTTGCTCGATTGCCGAACCCAATCGAACGATTGGAGTTCGATTGGGTTCGATTGGTTTTTTGTTCGGTTTTGTTCGATTGGATAGGTCGGGTATTTTACGTACCTTTTTGTAGCCTATCACTGTTAATCTCTTCGCCTGTTTAGATTGTTCAGGTTATTAAGCTACCTTTTACCAATCAAATGTGTAACCATATTTGTCCCCGGATGCTAATGATTGTATTTTATTTATAATTTATTCCTGTCATGGTTCATAATCTGTAAATTGAAGCTTACAAATTGGTTTATATTCATCTTTTTCTTCTTCTCCCTGCACAACATGCGAGTTGTACATGTTCTTCTTTTAATCGTTAAGTATTAATCAAGTTATTTGCTTGTTGTTTGTTTGTTTGGAGAATACCAGAGCTAATTTGAGAAAAGATTACTCTACAAGAACTGATCCAAATGAATATTATTTTTAATGTTTTGAAAGAAGACAAATAGTTTACTTTTTTAAACATAGAGATTTTTGAAAAGTTAAAAACACATGAAATGGTGACAAGTCAAATCTAAAAACAGAAAATCCAGCATACGTGTCAATGCATAACTTCGTCAAAATGCACCGGATGGAATTGTTCTTTGTTTAAAACACAAAACTTGTCCCGGTTACCCGACTTACCCGGGCTCGAGTGTTCATCAAATGGAAAAATTTTCAGCCCGGCTTCCGAGACCTCGCCGAGATCTCCTCGGTAACCAGGCCAGCCCGGCTTCTCGTATGATCACATCGGAGTTTTTACTAAGGAAATGGTGGCGAGGCTAGATCTCGGAAACTGAGCCAGCCCGGTTGACCAGACTCATATGAAGAGGTCATAAGTGACCCTCGGAGAAAAAAACCCGACAGCTAGCAGTCTAGGAAAAAGCCGGTTAGAGTCCCTCGGGCGACTTTTCATTTTCTTGCGTTTTTTTTTCGTGCTTATCAGCCTCCGGCGTGCGCCGTACAACTCAAAAGTTGCACGCTGCATGCACGCTTACCATTTCTAAATCGACTTTGTCCTCGGCGTCGCGGTACAGACAGAGGTACTAGACAGAGGTCAGCTGTAATTCCGCGAGAGTCCAAAAGGAGAGCGAATCGCGTATTAAACTCATGGTAGCTCGTGTCACTTCTTCCTTATCTTCAGGAAAGGTTTAGAATAAAACTGTGGAAGACTTTGCGTCAAAATAATATACTTCAGCGAGTATGCCTGCTAGCTGCTTTCACTCCAGGGCTCTTCACCTCCTTACAAAGTCTACTCAGAACCGCCACTGACAGAAAGAGGACCCGTGCAACGCCTGGTACTACTGTATGAGTGATCAACCTGATCAACATTCTAATTCCTCCATCAACATTACCTCAGATTCAATTTGAATTTATACACCGAATTATTGTTACCAAAAGAGAACTTTTTTGTTATGGTATCCAGTCAGACGACGACTGTGTATATTGTGGTGAAAAGGACTCCCTTGACCATACTTTTAGCGACTGTCCTTTTGTTAAAAAATTTTCACATGAGGTCATTAGTTGGTTCAATTTAACGAACAAAACTGACTTCAATCCGTCCATGGAAGAGAAACTGTTTGGTGTTACATCTAAACAATTTGAAAAAAGTGTAACGAGGAAATTTAACTACACATTGCTTTTCGTGAGATACTATATCTACACTAACAAACTGCATACTAGTCCAATCTTACTTGCTGATTTTGTAAACAAAATCTCACTTAAATACAGAATTGAACGTATCGAAGCATAATTGATAAGAGAAACGAAAGATGTCTCCTCCACTCTCTTCTTAGCTCCACAATTTCTAAGTACTTCCTAATCATTGAATGTATAAAGTGACTTTGGGTCACCCAAAGGAATGTTTACTTCTGTATTCAATGATTATACAAGTATAAAAAATTAATGTAAATATAATGTTGTAATGTAGTGCTCTTTGTAAATGTTCTTTGTATGGTCGAAAGGTAAAATTTAACGGTTGAAATTATCTATTGTTAAACGAACAGTCTATTTTAAGTAGAAAAATGGGAATAACATAATTACCACATTGTAAGTAATGGAGCTGAGAAAAATGTTCAATAAATATGCATTTAAAAAAAAAAATTACCTCAGATTCAAGACTACTGGTCATGAAAATAGAGCGAGTGATCAGGCATAAGATAATTTTTATTGTTTTTTTCTATAAACCAATTCACCCAACTAGAACGAGCTAGAAAATGCATGGAGATATGTGCTACTAACATCACTCATTACTTGACTTTTACAACAACAGTTCCTATCAGATTACGGTAGGTTGCACAAGAGGCTTTACAACTCACTTTGAAACAAAATATCCCAAGAGATCATCCAGCGGTAAGAGGATTTCGAACAAGTGTGTCGCAAATCAGTTAAAGCTCATTATTGAGTCAATCTGCTCAGTGGCATGCGGGTAGCGCACTTGCAAACTCGACTTAGTTCCAAATAACTATAAACTGTACACATTGTTCCTCTTTCACTATACATTTATTAGAAACTTAAAATGCCATTCTATTAGCCCGAGTGCTATTTTGTGTCTAAAGAGCAAGATCAATGATAATTTTTAATGAAAAAGTGAAAGCTGATTACAAACTGAATTTAACTCATAAGGTTAATACACATGGACTACATACAAACTCGGCCATCAGTTTGAAAATTCTTGCCATCTACTATTTATTACCTACCGTAGATTGGGAAGCATCTCTCTAGCAAAGCATCACAATCTATAGCGCTTGTAAAATTCCCGCAAGTATGCAAACAAAGCACGCGCTCTCGATTCAATTGATGACATGAAAAGTCACCAATCGGATAACCCAACAAACAATTTAAGTCAGCATGAATTTTTTCTCAGTAGAATGAGCTTTTACTTTGTTTTGACAGAAAAACGGCGCTTACGGAAGTCATTTCGCTCGTTCATTTCGATGTCGCACGAAAGCTACCGCTGCCATATTGCAATATCAACACTGATATCATGGCACTTGTACAATCTGTACTTTAAACAAGGCCTCGTCCATTACCTGGAGTAGTAACTTTTACGAAAAATGTAGCATATATTCCCAAGCAGATTTGACACAGCAAAATTCAAATCGGTAGCCTTGCCGATAATGGCATTAGATTACAGTAGCTGCCCGGCTGAGAGATAAGAAGCGACAAAATTGGGAACGAGGCATCTGGAGCTCAGGACTGAGAGCGCAGAAGAAACGCCTGAACAACAACAACAAAAATACTTTGACCGCCCGTGTGTGTACTACACTCCTCTCAGTACTTCATGTTATGATACCCTGGTCCCAGAAGTTTTTCTTGATTTTTCATCACATGAGAGAGCTGCGAGAGATCCTCGAAGTGGTGAACAAGGTTCGCCGCTTTCTCTCGCAGCCGCGACGGAGTTTCTCATGCGATGAAAAATCAAGAAAAACCTCTGGGACCAGGGTAATATCAAGGTTACAAGCAATCAAAAAGTCTGATGTCCATTATAATGGCTATATTTCGGCTAGCAGAATATGTATGGAAAGCAAACTTAATTCACTTGTGTCCCGGGAGGGGGGGGGGGGGTACTGCCATATATGGGCTATATAGTTATGTGCCGCTCTGAAGGGTATGGTTTTGAAGCAGTTTACTCTAGCTCTACTCTAGCATGAGGTATATAAGTCAGAGCGTTTGGGTCTAGAATAGGGTATCATTTTTCACGAAACTGACCAGTTGGTTGACGATTTTATCTAGCCTAAGGAAACCAGGAATTGCTACTCAAAAATATAAAAAAGTGAAATTGGCAAGTTTAAATTTTCACAGCGTTGATAGATGACTATCACAAACGCTACTGGATATCATTAACTGTCAAAAAATCGGGTTTCAGGATGGGTAAAATTAAATTGTCTTGATAATGCGTACGTACGTGCTTGGCGTTGCTCAGCATTAAATATATAGATCCTTTTTTAAGAAAGAAGCGATTGTGGTCAGGAGGATTGTGGTGTAAGGTTTTGTTTTGGCTTTGCTTTAAACTGTGCTAGTGACCTCAGTTTCTCTAGGACAGGAGTGATCTGGGGAGTTTACTCTAGTATAGGGTAGCAAAATTCAGCAGAATTAGCTCTGGTATAGGCTAAGGGTTCCAGATTCCTAAAGTACCCTGGGGGGGGGGGGGGGGGTTTTGTTTACCGTATGGTTCGGTTAACAGAAAGTGGCTGTGTGACATGACAGTAGAAATAAACGCTGATAACTCTGTCATCGAAATACTAATGATAATAATAATCAGGAGACGAAAAATTGAATAAACCATTGAAAAAACAGCACGACAAACATGGACTTCGAAAACATGCTTTGTGGAACGGTGTGCCACAAAAACGATATAAACCCTCGGTGGGGGGGGGGGGGGGGCACTACCTTATTTGGGCTATAATACGGGGACGTGCCGCTGTTTTGGCCTCGCTGTCCTAAACAGGGTATACAATTTGACTTGCCTTTGTCATAAACAGGTTTACAATCTGTCCTAAACAGGGTATGGTATTACGAGCCGAGAGACTTTAACCCAGACTTTGGGCAGTCTCTTTCTTTTTTAGCCTGCGACCCTGAGCTTGCGAGAAGTTCAAAAAACATGTGATCGAGCGGCCGGCAAGCGACGCGTTTCTTTTCCTGATTTGCATAATCGACTGTTAACCGGACATTACAATGTCATCAATCAACATCAGATAATTTCCGGACAAGAATGCTATTGTTGTCGGTATCTTAATGTAAAATATTTTTCCACTTAGCAGTATTATAACGCGTGCGCATTGTCACAACAGATCGTACCGGTAGGTCTAGTTTCTCTGTCTTGGATAACGCGATGAAAGAAAGATGTCACCGTGTCGCACACAGGCATGAGGGATCCCGCTGGTATATATATATATATATTGTTTAGGAATTTTTTTCTCTGCAAAAGTTCTATTAGTGCCTTAATCAAAATAAAATTAACCTCAAAAATATAAGTTCCACTTATTCATTTTTCAGTAATTGAACAAATCATTCCTATTTTATTTGCTATTTAAAAAAAACACTTTTCTATAGATGCAATGACGACATTTTGCTATGATAATCGAGAGCTTAATGCTTCATGGCTTTTTGTTTGGTTTAAGTGCAGAGACGCAACAACTCAGCTGAAAACTGGATTTAGACACATCGAGTATGATTTCTCTGATTTGAATGACCTGTTAAACAGTTTAAATTCCTGCAAAACCAGAGAGTGTGCATTTTATCACTTGTCCTAAATAGGGTCTTGGAATGGAGGCTGTTGCCCTTCACAGGATAGGGTTTTTAGCGTATTTTTGTCCTAAACAGGGTCAGGATTTCAAACCCTCGGCGGCACCCCTATACCCAAACTTGGGTCAAGTACCCCCCGGGTATAAACCTTCTGGCGCAAAATCTGATTTTTGAATTATCGCCCGGAAACACGCGAAAGTAAGCGACATGTTTCAAGAAAACCTATTTTTGTTGTACACAGCAGTCGTTCTGTGCGGTTTATTATGCTTAATCCGCTTTATTTCCAGCATAAAACATTATAACTCGTTTATCACGCCGTCTAAGAAGACTGCGCATATGCTCCGAATGCAGTGGCGTTAGTTTTTGCAGAGATCCTCATCAGTGAATATGGAGTGTTTCATTGTGCATTTTACATGACGCATTTCAGTCAACAAGAACATACTTCAGGGCAAGAAATTCTATGGCAGTGTTAGATCAAAGGTCAGACGATTGAATAGTCCATTGATGCTGTTCAATCTTTGCCGAATACGCCAAAACGCTACGTGATTTATAATATCAGTCATGTCACTGCGATGATTAACTCACTTATATCTTCGGCTCACAGGTCACGGTACGGGAAACCACAATCACTGACAAATATGAACAGCTTACGGTCAAAAACGTGAAAATCCCGTATTTTGACAGAAAGTGCCGTTTATATTTTAATGACAGCCTTTGTGAAATGTCTTAAATCGATATAATTGCCGGAAGGGTCATACGCGCTTTTGAGATAATATATTTAGATGCTTCTCTCCTCAACCTCAATCCATTGCGGATTTACACGCAAGAAACATATCCTAAACAGTACTCGACTTGATACGCGATCTATGTATCGTGAGCACTCGGAAAGGAAAGAGATTTGAAGGACGGTGAAAGTGAATATAGATTCAGTTTGCTTACGCACGTACTGAAAAACTCAACCGATTAGAGGCTTGTCATGCCAGTAAAGCTTACCTTTTAGTGTAATAAGAATTCAGGAATTAGCCTTGATCCTAAAATGCCGGGCACCTTGAACCAAACTAGAAAAAGTCTAGTAATTGACAAGGAGCATCTTCTTCTCAGTTCCAGATATACTCATTAGCCGTATAAATGTCGTGACAAGTAATATAATATAATATATAATATTGACATTCCACGCTAAATTTTTTCCCCTAAAGAAGAATTTAGGGTCAATACTATCAATATACACAAAAGTCGGTTGGAAACTCTCAATACAATCAAAATGATATGTGAAACCCTCGTGGGGCCAACATTTCAATTAAAAAAAAATATTCGCGAAGAACTTTTCATCATTTAAAGTTGCTCTTTGACGTTAAAATAGAAGCAGTACTTTCTATTCTGAAATATGTGAAGTTTTGGAACTTGTTTCACGCTGGGTGTGGAAATATGCCACATGAAACCTGGGACATGCGCCAATGTTGGACGTATTCATGCGTTTTTGATCGCAAGGCAGAGAAAAAAATATTTTCTTGTTTCTTCTCCCAATATATAGCACGTAATTCTGTTTTTTTTTTCTTCTCTGTTACCTTTTTTGTTCTAATTTTACTTGTCTGGGTTATCAGAGGGGACGGCACATAAACCAAGTGTCAGATCAGTTGACCTCGAGAAGTACTTTATTTTGTTTCCAATTGCTTTTTTCCCACCCTTTTCCGTGTTTTTTTTTATAAAACAAATGATAAGATACTTTCCATCACTACTTATTCAGAGTCTCTTAATTAAATTCCAATACCCCTACACGACGTCTTCCATCATGAGACCAGTGTAACAATGCTGACAACCCACAAGGGCGTAGCCAGGGGGGGTCCTGGGTGCCCGTGACCCCCCCTTTGTAAGCCTTTTTGTAAGTAAACAACCTACAATATTCAGGTGACAATCTGGTGAGTATCCTCTGTATGACTCAGTGTGACCCCCGTTTGAAAAATCCTGGCTACGCCCATGACCCAAGCAAGAAAGTCTTGATGTGGCACCAAATTCTCAGCACCAAAATTAAAATAAATTAATGACAATCACTATGGAGAATTGGCGTTTTTCAGCCTTGTAATTAAATTTATTACCAAGGGTTGCGTAGGGTACAATGGAGAAAACTTTGAAATCGATGGTGGGCGATTTGAAACTTTCATCTGCAATTTGGATTTACAACCGAACATTGAATACTATACAACACAGTCGTGTCTGACAACTAGTTATACCAACGTTTTCCGGAGAATCGTTTTTCTTTTCTGTAACAAAACAACAGTGCGTAACATCTAGCTGTTTACTAAGCATGTAGGGTGTGATAGTAAGTATTGATAGCTGCATTTACAATTACTAGCACCACTAGACAGTTAATTTGATAACGCCAAGTCGAGATAATAAATAAAAATATAATACATGTACATTTGGATGTTTGTACCTTAAGAACAAGAATCGACTTGCAACAATATTTGTGAGTGAAAACTAATTGCAGTTAGTATATTGTTACTTATGAAGTAAAGGGCAGTTCCGATGACTTCGCCAGCTTGTTTCTATTTCTTTAGGCTTTACAATACGACTACTCGAACCGCGCCACTTAGAAGAAAACCAACCAATCAAAACGTCAATTAGCACAGTCGACTGGTAGCTTTTCGTGACGTCACATAACGGTTTGTTTGATATTAAAACAAAAACACTATCGACTCCTCTGCGTTGTTCATACTGGTAGAGATTCAGTCCTCGACTGCGAATTCTCATAATTATAAATGTCGCTAGAAAAATTTAGCTTGAAAACTCATTTTGCGACAAACGAAAACCGTTTATAAGGTTAAAAATTTAGGATCGAAACTAACCAATCAAAGAGTTTCCTGAGAGGTTCGCAGAACTTCGCACTTTGTTGGGTTTAAAATTTTGTTATGACTAATACTTGTAGTTTTCAATATTATTGATTTATTTGAGAAAAAGATCGCTATCCCTTGTTCTGTAGTAATTCTTTTCCGAGTGGCCCGGTTGGAGAAGTCACACACAACTATATACGAGAAATTCTAAGCTACACTGCCTAAACGCAAACATTAACGATAACGTTTACGAGCCCTTCAATCGAATCTGCAGCAAACTGTGCAAAATATAAGATACACAATTTGAATTCTAGTCCTTATATCCATTTCTTCTTTTTTAGTCCTGGAACGTGAGCGCATTCGCCATCTTTGATATCTGCTTCATTTTCCATGTCCCCAAAAAACGATTGGGCTACAGTGGACAACTGACTACTCCTTGGATCTGTCGAAAAAGGTATAAAAGGTTAAGTCTGTACACAAGCCAAGTGGCCCATCAGGCCGCGGCCCGAGCTTATCCTGGTTTCTGAAGCATGAGGCGACCAGGAATATTTCTACTTCCCCCTGGATGAGATACTAGTCCATCGCATGGTTACCCCCAGCATTGAATTCACCGGTACCCATTTGTACACCTGGGTGGAAAGAGCCACTGTGAGAGTAAAGTGTCTAGCTTAAAAAAACACACAACACAATGTCCCCGGCTAGGGCTCGAACCCAGACCGCTTGATCCGGAGTCGAGTGCACTGACCGTGAGGCCACCGCGCCTCCACGGATTTGTCGAAAACAAACAAATAAACAACCTAATCAACAAGCAAGTCCCCAAACTCGTGAGAACTTGTGAAAAGCATAACCTTTAATCAACTAAAGTAAAATAAGCATATTTTTGCCCATCCGTTTCGTGTTGAAGAAAAATTCTGTAAATTTCTCGTTGTTGGATAATTTCACCGTTGAACTCTACAAAAGTATCCGGAACAGTTTGTACAGTTTGTACGCCACTGATTTTAACCCCATGCAGAAACTTGCCAAATAATTTGCAAAGACCTATCAGCCAATACATAGTCTACGAACCAAATATCCGGTTAGGCCCAAGTACGTGGCAATTAATGGTGAAGAGAGCGAGAAGAAGTGGCCTCTTCAGCCTACAGAGACTTCGTACTAACCTGATTCTTGAGAGCTTGTTAATTGAATTTCGTCTTCACAAGTCTTCAAGGCCTCTCGTAAGGACATGATGGCTTTCTTGAACGGTTCCAAGTCTGCCCAATCACGTTCTTGTTGAATCCTGGCAGTTACTTCAGTAATGAAATGAGCAGCTCTGTTGACTTCATCCACCTTGGTACTTAACAGAGTCAAAGACTTCCCTTGATGCTCCGCCGCTCCCAGAAGATCCGTAGCCTCGATAAGCAGATTGTTTAGCGTACCTTGGTATGGAAGGAGCTCTTCTAGGAATAGCTTCTTATAGGCCTCAAAATGTTCCACTTTCTTCCAGTGAGGACCATCCTTCGCAAGGTGACGTGCGCGGCTCCAGAAGCGGTGAGGACTCATTTCGATTGACTGTTCTACAAAGCCACTGGCACCAACATCGTTGTTCTCGAATTGCCTCTTCTCGTTTTCTGACGAGTGTTGAGAGTTTTCACTTTGGTCTGGGCCAAAACTCACGTTACAAATACCACAACCAGATTGATCAACTCTAAAGGGTCTGAAGTAGCGGTCGACGGGATCTTCAATGACTTCCTGTTCAGCCTGTTCAGAAGGAATTCTCGCTTCCTCCCCTGTAATCTCTTCTTCCCAGGACTCTGTTTGAAGAGCCTCTTCTCTTTCTATGGCCTCTAGCCGTTCATTTCTTGCGGGATCCACGTTTCCGCTGGGCTGCTCTTCCTCTAACTGTGCGCCAAACTCGGTTGCCAAGCTATCTTCCACTTCTCCTGATTCCAACACTTCGCCAGGAGGAAACTCTTTCGTTTTCTGGTCCAGTTTCTCCAACACATCTGTGAAGAAGGTACTGGGATAGTTACTGGGGTTCACTGGCTCCCACCAAAGTCGCTGGTGGACGTTTTCCCAATGAACATTACATAGAGTCTCGTGTCTTTCTTGCAGCAGATCCTGAAGAATGACAACAATGTCGCGAATTCCTTTGGCCTGCCTCATCCGCTTTAGACATCTTTCAATCCTTTCTGGAAGAATGGCATCACTGGACAATTCAGTGTTTGTTAGGTTTTGAAGGAGCCTGGCCTCGCAGGCAGGTGGAATAGACTGACCGCAGTTACAGAGGAGGGTAAGGATGAAAATTACAGCACGCTCTGTCTCACCAGATTCAATGCAAGAATTGTTAAAGACTCCCTTTAACAAGTTAAAATGCGATGAATACCCTCCCAGCATAAGTGACACCAAATCATACAGAAACCTCTCTAATTCACGAATGGTGGATGGATGGCTTTTGTGCATCAAAGCTGCCCGTTGAATTCCAATATGATCGCTACTGGTGCAGTTGAGTGCGCTCCAAAATGAGATCACCGACGAGTAACTAGCAGGAAGACACACGAGATAGCGAGACTTCCGAGACTGCTGTACACGAGCGAACAGAGCTAGGTGGGCACAAGCAACGTACTCCAGGATGTCAAGACAGTTTCTGGGTGATGGGAAAGGAAGTTGTTTTCCTGGGTTTGCTGTCATCGTTAGAAAGCGGCGAACAGCATTGTGTCCAGCCTTAAGTATGTCACCATCAAAATGCAAATAAATCTTGGAATCTTCCCACCATTGGGAAAACAAGGTGAGCTGTGTTCCCCTTTCTACTGCAATACCCACAGATTTTGGAATAACAAGTTTAGAGGTGTGGACGCCGCAGTTTTTCCTAAATGTCTCCACTGCATCATTGATCCAGAGCTTGATTTTCGTTGGTGATCCGATTAGTTGGAGAATCTGTGAAACAACGAGAAATGAATCGGCACTTGAAAGGATTTTTTCCCTCTTCCACAACATTTCGGCAAACTTAAATAGAGGTTTCTTGTAAAATTCACGCCTGTCATTTCGCAGACGAGAGATGAGAGATTGCAAGCGAACACCAGATGATTGGCCGTTTGCAGGAAAAAAGAATGCTAGAAGTTTTCTGCATGATGCAGAGGTATCCGATGGAAACAGGTCTTCGAAGCTTCCCGATTGCCTTTGTAATATCCTAGCATTCTGGTTGACAAATTTCTTCGCCGTTCTGTGAAAATCGTCAGCTTGAGCATCAAGCCAGATTTCATCCAAAATTGCTCTGAAACGTTGATCGCTGCTATCCTGGGATGGAAGTTTGTGTTGGTACTGGCAACTCACAGATTTACAAGGAAGGCCGACCAAAAATTGCTGACATGTCTCGTGTGTGACAAACGTGTTATCCAGAAACCCGCGAACCTGTTGGATTAGTTCGAGGACTCTGTGAAAGAGGACTTCAGCGATACGTTCACGAGCATCATAGAGATCCACCTCCCATTTGGCACCGGGAGCAGGACGTTTCGGTATTCCCTGGGCAAAGGAAAGAAAGCGATCACCTTCTTTGCGTCTAACAACTCTCTTTGATGGATCTCCTTCCATGTAAAGTCCAAAGTGTTCCTCGCATAGCTCGATTTGTTTATGTGTCATTACGTCCAGATTACTCCCATGAAGTGATTCGATCAGTTGCAGAACGGATTTCACCATTTTGACTGCAGTCCAAGTGTCTACGCCAGGAACACCGTGTTCATCTCCTGCGAGGTCCCACAGCAATTCAACACATTCAAGTTCACCACAGGTGTTTTGGAATCTTCGGAAAATCTTCTCAGCCTCCTCCACTTTCCTACGATCCCCAGACAGTCTGGCTTGCTGTAATAGAACTTCACCAAAACTGTTCATCCGGTCTGCATCCTTGTAGAGCTTCTTAGCTTCTTCTAACCGCTCAATTTGCTCCTTCTTTGATATATCCGGTGAGCTACGAACATAAGCGAATATACAATCAGCTGCAAGACTTGAGTTACCGGAGCTTCGAGCGTATTTAGCCGCAACAAGAAACGATCCGTTTTCTTTCATTATCTTCGCAGCTTCAACTCCTCTGCCCTCCTTCAATAACTCCCTTGCAGCATCGTCCACTAAATTATGCTTTTTCAGAAACTCGACTCGTACTTCGACAGAGTGAATAAACTGGAGTGAATTCTTCATTTCTTTCATGTTGCCCGCTTTGGAATGGAGTTCGGCGGAGGCCAAGTACAATTCTTGAAGAGTTCTCCTTGGTGCAAGGGTCTGTTGTCGACTAACTGGTGGCAGTCTGTTAAACTTCTTCAGGACATCAATGGCCTTGTGGTATACATTTCCACGAACAAGGACCTCAACAGCCTCATTGTAGTCTCCAAGGTTCTCCAGACACTGACTTGCTTCTAAAACGTTACCCCCTCTTTCAAACCACCTTGCCGCAGTCTTGTCCTACAAAAAAAGAACAGAGATTCCATTACTGGACTGATGATGCATTCCGATACAATATAGGATGTGCTTGTTATATTGTACTTATTTCATCAATAATGAGTTAGCAAGCGCGTATATTTGGCGAATAGATTAGAACTTTCAGTGAAAGAGGAGCAAACTAATGAAAGTGAAAAAAGTATGTTGGCTAGAGTAACAAACATTTGTGCTATTGCATGAAAACATAAACATTAAAACGATAAATGCAATTCTAATCATCCTAAATCTTCAACATGTAATCATCTTTTACAAAACAAACACCGTATAGTTATATACAATTAAGTATCCTTCATTTTAGATAACGTTTTCGATTAATCACCACACGAAAACTGCTCGACTCTTACCTCCCCGAGTTTCTGAAGAAGGCTTGCGTACAAAGTACGTTCCCGAGCATTATACAGGCAGACCTTGGCCTCTTGAATCATGTTACACTGCAGAAACTGATCGGCTGCTCGGAGAAATTCGTCCTTCAATCGTCGTGGTTCAGTCTGGAGACTTCGGGCATGGTCGGCTTGCACGTACGCTTTACACCTTTGACTCATTTCTACATTACCAGAAATTGTGAAGCACTTTTCTGCGACTTTCCAGAGCTTCTTGCTGTAGAAGAAATCCCCTTGCTTTTCCCATTCCTCCACAGAAGATTCCTTGGAGAACATATTTTCCAAAGACTGTGTACCATCGGGGCTTTCCTCAGTTCCTGCTTTTAGTGTGACCACATCTGCCAAGCCGAGCTGCTCAAAGTACTCAAACACTGGCCGACGATTTTCTTCATCCTCGTCAAAGAACCAAACCTTCGCACGGGCTCGCGTCACAGCTGTGTAAAGCTGTTTCAATTCAGAGTTTAGGATCTTGTGCTTGTCAGGATTGAAACTCAATGGACGCGACTTGACTTTACCTTTGTCAACACTTGCACAATCTAACTTTTCCAAGAGAAACTGTGTAACAATCCTCCATTCAGAACGAGCCTTGAAAGGAAAAAGTTCAACTACAATCACGATTCCTTTCTTATCAATAAGCGCTGCATTTACAACTAATTTAATGGCGTAATCTAACTACGGTTTATTGAGTCCAGTTAGTGCCTTTCATTACGGGTTCTAGTTATTCTAGTCGTCGTCAAAGTAAACAAGTCCATGTTAGCATTGGTGCTTACTGCTCCAGCAGATGTCCCGCAAGGGATGTAAAATGTAATTTATTAAATTACGAAGCCTTTCAATTTCCAGTTTGATCTACGTCTAAAATTGCTTTAAAATACGAATATGTTGTCGACGGTCGCATCAATGTATGTGTCTTGAAGTTCCATCAAATTCTTAGAGATAGCATTGAAAAATGTGATTTCATATTTTATACTGGGAATAACTATGTCAAGCTTGTAAACGAAAATACCACCAGTGTTGCCCATCTCGGCAGCACCTTACCTGTGAGTCTTTAAAGAAGTTGTACACAAGGACGTCATCAAACTCCAATCCTTTCGCCTCGTAGATGGTCAACACCAAAGCGTGGCTAAGCTCCTCGGGAAGCCTTTCTCTCGCTTCGTTTGATGCAACAAGGATGACTTGATGGGCGCCAAACTCAATAGTGGTCGTCTTCCTCTTATTTCCACGAAGAATTATCGCTAGATCCGATTGACTGCAGGACCCAAGGAGCACTGGCTTGGGGCCATCCAACTGGCCTTGATCTTTAGCCAATTTGTCAAACGACTCTGGAAAGTATTCCTGCAGTAAGCTGACAACACTGGAAGCCAAATTAAGAATTCCACTGTGTGATCGGTAGTTGTATATCAGAGGCATTATCTGTGGAACTAAGACTTCAGCTTGCACTCCTACCGCCTTATAGCTCTCGTTCAAGTAGAAGAAGAGTGAACGAAGATCTTCAAATCTGAATGAGATGCCTCGCATGACGCTTTGTGCTGTGTCACCTGTGAGGAAGACGCCATTAGGATCACGACAACAGCGTATGAGCAGTACCAACTCTGCCTGAGTGAAGTCTTGAGTTTCATCCACATACAAATTGTGAATTGACCAATCAGGAACTTTGCATTCCCTCAACCGGTGGTACAAATGGAACACGAGATCGTTTTCATCAAACATGTTGCAAGATCTCTTGACCCGCTCGTAAGATACAAACAGCTTGTAAATTGCTTCTCTGTCAGCTGTGAAGTTGGGCGCCCTCTTTTGACCAATTTTTTGATAACTTTCCAGACTGAGGTGACCGTTCTTTGTGTGCAAAGCTTCGTATGAGCCCTTTATAAAAGACCGTATCTCCATCCAAACCAAAGAGGGATGAAAGTCGACATGTTTCTTCTTCTTGCACATTTTAGACCACAACAGGTTTTCAAAAGTAGTGTAGCTCACAAAGACCATTGATCGCCTCTGTTCACAAGTTGAGACGTCACCCTCTGTGTTTTGATCTTCGTCCTCCTCATCTGTGTCATCTTCAACGTCTTCGTCTTCTGCATCATCGTCGTCTTCGATGATAGGAATAGTCGACAACTGATTGTCTCCTTCACCCCAATCTTGTACCCTGATCTCCATGCTACCATCCTCGTTACGGGGAAAGAAGTAAGGTTCAGGCAGAGAAGCATCTAACATAACATAAAGGTCACGTGCATTTAAAAACAGTGGCCAGCCTGTGGCAGAGTCGTCAACTTCCTGCAGCTTCACGGGGGCGTCATCTTGTTTACTTGCATGCTTAATAAACGAGCACGCTTGGCTCAAGGCATTAAAATTCTTCTGAATTTCTTGGCAGAGGACACCATTTTTGGTTACAAACAACTGGTGGAGGTGCTCCAGGGATTCCTCAGATTCAGAACCTGCTGAAACAACTGGATCTGCAGGACAACTGGTAGCTGCCTCACAGTCATCGCATTGCGTTATTCTGCTTTCAGCCCTAGTCTGTGTTTCATCCGATTGCTGGCTTGTTTCTCCTTCCTCAAAGCTAGATGAGTCAGAATCCGAGTTGTCTTTAGGAAGAAACACCATTCCTTTGGAAAGCAATGGTCCACTGTCTACAGCATTCCTCCAGTAGTGGATGAAATCTTTCCACAAGCGATAAAGGATGCATGTCGTCTTTCCAGTGCCACTCCGCCCAATCAAAATGATGGAGCTCTGGGGCGAGGGTTCAAAGTTGATGATGTCATGCTCTTCTTCTGTCACTCGAAATGGAAAGTCGATGTCTACAGTGCATGACTGTTGTTTCAATATTGTCTGAATCATGGCTGTAGAAAGGTGGTAGAACTTTAGAACTTGATACTCGTTGTCGTGATGGCTTGCAGGGGGAAAGAAAGTCACTTGGTCGTCATTTACTTCATTTGTAACCGTTTCGTCTTCTTGTACCTCAGATGCTAACGGAAAAGAAGGAACTTTGGTTTGCGTCTGCTTGACATAGAGATTTGGACCTTGGTTTTGAGAAGCATCAACCCTTGGAAGTCCCCTCAACTCTTTCTTGAGTATACAATCCTGGCCACGGGTGAACGAGGTAACTATATTTTCTACTGAGTGCTGGACGTTGTCATGATCAAACACAATATCCCATATTCGGATAATTTCCGAGTATATGGTAGTCTTGCTTTCAATATCTTCGTCCGAATAACGGGGAGAAAAGGCAACTGCACATTCCCAAATGATTCTTGCAGCGTCTGTCAATCTTGTTTCATAAAGAAGCATTCCACGGCTCTTTGGCAGACCTTCTAGTCTTTTACAGAGATGCACCGTCCAGTTGTCTCGGCCCTGAGCAAGATTTCTCACCTTCTCTACAAACAGTTTTTTCTTCCACGGCTCTAGCCGCTTATCATGCAAAACTTTCCACACTTCTGCGGTGCACTCCACTTCCCACGGCAAACCCTCAAAAGCTCCTTCGACGCATACCCCTGACGTAACAGAAATAACAGCAACGTTGTCTTCGTTCCTTTGACCTGCATTTTCTTCATTTTCTTGAGCTACCCCCCTAGCCTCCTCGACTACATCAGTTTGCTTTCGATCAAGTTCAAGATGAGGTTTTTCTGTTTTCACAGACGCCTTTCTCCCTTTTTCATGTGAAGGCGCCTTCTTGAACCAAGCACGAACATCTAACTTCTTAATAAGTGACTGGATACGTTTAGAAACAACGGACAAGGGCTCCTTTCTTAAATTGGCTGCTTTTGAAGATGGCATGGAAGGTGAAGGGGTTTCACTGCTGCTTGACGAAGTCTTTGATTGTTCTGGTAACATTTTCTGTCCTTGGGTCTCTGAGTCCAATTTAGATTTGATTTCTTGCTTTGTGGTGTCCTGATCACATGATTTCGGGTTGTTTAAGTTTTCCTCCGCCGAGCGTAATAGGTTTCTTCTGTTATCCCTGAGAAATTGAAGGGAAAAGGTGACAGTGTGAAAGAGCACTTTTGTTTTCTTTGAGAGAAGGGAATTTTAGTGTTACTACATCAAGATAGTATTTCGTAGTTGCTGAATTCGTTTATACTTGTTCATTTCTTCTTCTACCCGAATAGTGTAAAAAAAGGTTGTTGTTGTTGTTGTTGTTGCTAAACCATAATTAATAGAGGGAATGGTTATGAGACCTGATAAAGGTCTTTGTTTTTATTTTTGTTGGATATTTTGAAGATTGACTATGGAAAAAACCTGGCAAAATGCAAAAGGTAGTTATGTGTACACAGTACAATAATGCAAAAGGTAGTTATGTGCACACAGTACATATAACTTCCCAATAGAAGCATTGCGATTGCGCAATTCATGAATAATCTAAGAACATAAAAAGAGCATAAAGAGCACAGTACAACAGTACATATAACTAACCAATAGAAGCATTGCGATTGCGCAATTCATGGATAATCTAAGAGCATAAAGCAAAATGCAAAAGGTAGTTATGCGCACACAGTACATATAACTAACCAATAGAAGCATTGAAATTGCGCAATTCATGGATAATCTAAGTCATCTAAGAGCATAAAGCAAAAGATGTGCAGGGTCAAGGACCTTCCAACATAAATCTCAGCCTTTTATTTGCCTCTTTGATGTTTACCGGGCTTCTTAACCATTCTCATCTATTAATTATGGCAAGACATTGCAAAAATATTTCAACGTAAAACGTACATATTGCGGACTAAAGGTTTACTCGCATAGCCTCATATCCACCAACACTCGTTTTCACTTCGATACAATTCAGTACTACCTTTATTCCTTATCTGTGATCAAGCGTTCTCATTTTTCCCACTGCCACGAAAAAAATAAGAACGGCTTGCCGGTTACTACAAAGAATTCCACAATTTCAAAAGAATTGATATCAAATTCACCTTAAATTAGAAACAAGGTCGATAGGTGTTTTCATTTGGTTGTTGCTGATTAATGGATTCGCTCCTGCTTTGAGAAGAATGATCATGGCTTCCTGTTTCTTTGAATCTATCTTTCCTCGACATATGATGTGCAGAAGAGTGTTTCCGTCTTTGTCCTGCAAATCGATTGGGTATCTTTTGCTGTCGAGGAAGAACTGAAAGATCGCAAAGTTCCCTGTACAAGAGAAGAAAAAC
>CM042758.1:20521708-20559208 GCA_022496165.2 Catalaphyllia jardinei | reverse complement strand
GTTTTCCCGGTTATTTCAAACAGAATACCAGGGCTATTTCAAGCGGTTTTCAACTCCCCTGAGAGTTTGCAATAATGGGGTGATCAACTGTAATAATATTACATAACATTTTACCATTAATCCTAAGCAAGGTAGTTTCCAAATTCATTCATTCATTCATTGAAAGTAATACTTGCCTCTGATTCACAAGCTTTCATTTGAGATGCTTGGATCAAAAGTTCAGCAGCTTTCTTTTGGAAGGTTTGTCCATTAACCTTAACGCACAATGCCAACATAACTGACAAGAGGTAACTTCTGTTATGTACATCATGTGACGGTATAAAGTGACTGGCAATTTCATAACCAATGAATGCGTTATGTTTATCTTCACATATTGTGTCCCACTCATCTGCAAGTGATATCCAGTGACTCACACTTCTCTACACAAACAGGAATAAGTTATCAAGAAGATCATATTATAATCAACCTGGTGTGACAATTCTGATAGGATGCCTATGTGTCCTGTGATTTCTATCAGCTCATTGACCAACTGTTACAACAACAACAAACAACAACATCTTTATTTCTCAGATTTAAATATACAAATATCACACCACCTGCAAATAGCAAGGCTAATCGAGGCAGGTGATGTGTGGACGGCTTAAGGTCTATTACGAATAGTTAAAGTGAAAAAGTACCATATTTATAATAAAAAATAAAAAAGGTCAGTCACGAGAGAAATTGAGAAAGAAAATAGAGGCAGATAAGCGGGGACTAATATTTTTTAAAATCAGAGATTATCGTGTTTAGGTCAGCATATCTATCCTGAACTTCAAATATTTTCAACAGAATTGTATGAACTTTTTCCTTAAAGAGAGATTTTGAAGAATTTCGTAAATTTTCAGGTATACTATTCCAAATTTTGGCTCCCATAATAGAAAACGATTCATTTTACTGATTTAGTCTGGAGTGGCTAATGTAATAATTTCCAGAAGAGGAGGAACGAGTGCAGTAAGAGTGGATTTGTTGAGTAGGAATAAAGAGACGTAAAATATTATGAGGGGCAGTGTTATTGTAAACGCGCATAGCTCTCTTTTGTAATGTAAGGAGTTTCTCCAAATGAGTTTTTGCAGCCTGGCCCCAGGCAACGAGGCTATAAGAAAGATAAGGGAAGATTAAAGAATTGTAAATCCGGAAAAGTGTCTTAGGAGGAACAAAATGTCTTAATTTAGATAATATCCCGATGTTTCTACTAATTTTTAGCGCAACATAGTTAATATGATGTTTCGACAAAAGATGGTTGTCAATCATGACCCCTAGATATTTGACATATTCTTTACGTTCAAGGTTAAAATATTTATTTACACGGCTATCGAGAATTTTAATATTGACGTCGTAATTTAAGCGCTTCTGGTAAGGATGAAAAATTATATAGTTAGTTTTCTTGACATTAAGTGATAGTTTATTTGCAGTTAGCCAATCGACAATTTTAAGTAACTCGTCATTCATTACAGTTTCAAGGGATCTCAGATTTTTATTTGCATACAAAAGGTTGGTGTCATCCGCGAATAAAAAGAATTCCAATTTGTTTGATGCTTTATATATATCATTCACATAAATCCCAAGGGACCTTCCCACACAAAAAGATCAGGAATCCTCATTGTCTCACTCATAATCAAGTCTCACTTAGGGTGTTCCTGATGAATCACCACTATTTCTAGCTGCCAACATATATTTTGGGTGCAGTTGACAAAAAAAGAAACACTATTTTTCCAAGTTTTGGCTTGATCTGCTCTCTTGGGTCCAGTGTACTAAGTGCAGGCTCCCCTCCTGAACAATGGCCAATGATTGAACCTATTCCATTTGACATGGTACCTTTCAGGGGTCAATAAAGCTTGCAACATGCAGATTGGTGATGGTGAACTTAATGCTGGGGGTTACAAGGCTGCTGCCTAACAGGAGCCCAGCAGCCTGGGGCACCTAAGAAAATGCCTTGGGCGCCTAGATGTTTTGCAGCAGATCCCAAAACATTACCTGTTGGGCTCCTAATGTTTTGGCTTTTGCCCTTCTGGGCTCCTTGAAATGTAGTTAGGCAACAGCCTTGGGGTTAGCCTTGATGGACTAGTATCCTATCCAGGGGGGAGTAGAAATACTCTCATTCGTCACTTCACGCTACTGAAAGCGGATAAGCTCTGGCCTGATCATAGGCCACTTGGATCGTATGCAGACTAATTACCTTTCCTACCAAATGTGCTCAAAAAGGGAATCTTAAGGACATTCGCGCCCATTGCTACTGCACATCTCTAGTGCGTACACTATTCATTAGGCATGCACTGCCACGTCATGTATTTCAAGCGCATGTACCAAGTCAAAAACTCAACAAAATATAGAGCTGATGACCTTGCCGTTAACTTGGTGCACGAAAATTTTTGTTAGATGCTACGTGACCCTCGCTTTTTTTCTGGCAGATCACTTCTTTTTCTGATTCTTTCCATTATACTAAAAAACCAAAAAAATCTGTACGTGGGAAGTTTTATTTATTTCTCATATACTATTCAAATAGGGTCGAATTGGTACTTGGATACAGGTGTGCGTGACTTAGAAGTTGTAGTTTTTAAGGCTAATTTTAGCTGATTTAATGACATATGTAGCACAGATCTATTAAATAGGCCTATATATGCTGCGTTAAACACACATAACTTAGATATGACTCTTCAACTCAAATATATGCCGATAGTAATGATTTCAGCCAGAATCACCTCAAGTGACTGGAAATCCCATATTAAATGCTATAGTCTATGATGCACCTCATCTTCAAAGCAAGTTCGGTGACCCCCAATTTTTTTTTTACGTTTTTAATATAATCTCATCATTTTCTACCTGCAGTCAAAGTCTTAAAAAAATCTGTATGTGGGAACTTTGAGCATGAAAGTCCTTAAAGGAGGATTCCAAACTCAGGATGGGCACTTTCTTGCTGTTAAATAGGTGGGCTAAGAAGGCACAACAGATTTCCAATCGTTTGGACTTTTGTAGTTCAAAACCCACATGTACAACAAAAAAGAGGGTGTAGATTGACTGCTGAGCAGACTCTCTTTTGCTCTGAAATCCCTTGAGATTAGAAGGTAAAAACTAAGAGAGGGAGCGTGGTATATTTGTCTTCGGACATCTGTGCTGCTCATGAGTTAAATGGTGGGTTCATGGGTAGTAGTGTGTCACACACTCTTGCCCAATTTTTGCATTCTTGCCCCGAAATTTTAAGACAGATGACTGTACAGTCTCCATGGGATGAGGTAATTCCTAGATCTGTTACTGCTAAAGAAAGTTAAGTCACTTACCTCAGAGAATTTATGGCAGTTCTCTGATATGCAGAGTTGTATTAGTTTTAATGCACGCTGGGGTCTGTTAACATGCCACAGTGCTTCTGCTAATCCTCTGCGAAGTTCACCAAGGACGCACAAAGTTTCAACATGCTGATCACCCTTAACAATTTTCAACTTAAATTCTATCCGAGAGATCAGCTCTTGAAAACTCTCAATGGCTTCCCAATAATACCCATTTGCAAGGCAGCCAAAAGCATCATTTAGGAGATTATCTGACCTATGGTATTGAAAACTAGCCATGTTCACAACCTTCAAGAACAAGAAAATCAGGAAATAAATCACTGGTTAATTATAATTAATGATTTCTCTGTGTCTGTCCTTTAGAACAAAGCTAGTCTTGAACCTTAACACCAAGTTTCTGACCCACCTTAAAACTGCTATTTTGACAGGGCCACCTTACAAACATTCAGTCAGAAACTAAACACCACAGACCCTTTTGGGGCTTCCCATACTTTAATATAGCCCATATAAGAAAGTATTCCCCAGGGATTTAGTGAACTCCCATCACCTCTGCGATCTCAGCATTTGATGACAGATATGAACACATCCAGTGAATTAAAGGCCCTGATTTCCAAAGGAAATACTTGGTAAAATACTAGTTGGCTCCATAGTCACAGAAAAACTAAATAGCAATACTTATGGTCTTAAATTTATTTGCACTATAGCTATGTAACAATAAATATTGATAAAAATACCTGGCATAAAGTTTACAGGGCAGAGGAACGTCAGGCTATTATTAAGAGATGATCATTATAGTGAAGCCAAAGGACTACAAAGAGACACCTGCTTTTCTTGGGGTGGGGGGGGGGGGGGTGCAACATTTTTGTAATTTAATATACCGGTAATACTTATTTCAGCATTTTTGCCGGTTTTCATGTGATGTCCATGATCTAGTCAGATGCTCTAACCACTGAGCTACTGGAGACTCTATGGCATCGAGAGTAAGGGTCAATTTATGGGTCTCGACTGGAACCGCATGATGCGGCTACACAGCCATGTAATGACTAGCACACATGAACTCGCTAACAGCATCACGCTGTCACATTAAAGCATATCAAGATGCAGCCAACCAACCTCCAAAGTGAGTATATTAAAGATGAAACAATAGACACATGATACAGACAAACACATGATAAATTAAATGTTTGTCCCATCTGGGGCTCAGACTTTTTCCGAGTTCTCCAAACATTTAATTTATCATGTGTTTGTTGTTTCATCTTTAATATAAATTAAAAGTTACCAATTTTAGACCTCTTAAAGAACTTGCAGACATTTTACAATGTTTAAGCTCAAAAGGTTTCTTCATTTTGTTATTGAGGATGTTTGAAATCGTGTGACATTAACATGGTGGCACGACAAGGATCTTACATAGGTCCAAAGAGGAGTTATTGCTTAAGATTTTGCAAACGGAACAGTTCATACACTAGAAGAATTATTATTTTAATGTGTCAAAACTCTAAATTAATAATTTCTGTCAAGTGTAAGGGTCAATAAAAAGTTGTTGTTGTTAAAAAAAAGTTGTTGTTATTTTAATGTGTCAAAACTCTAAATTAATAATTTTTCATTTCTATAGCAAAACTCAATGACAGATATTTCTGCTACTTTACAGGCTGTCATGTTGGTGCCCCATGGAAGGGCACCATGACTCTCATAATCCAGTCGCCACGGGTAATTTTCACTCGCCCAGAAAAATGGCTCCCCTTTCAACAAAAGATTTCTGCAATGAGTCACAAACCATACCTTTTTTGGAATCATTCATAATCATAGAAGCCTCAAGGCCATAATGAAAACAATCCTGCCCTGTTTACAACAAGTTAAACTGAACTGAGCCTGCGATCCAATCAAAAACCTCCATTTGGTCAGTGATCAACTTCAGAAACAACCTCGTTCCCAGGGTCTCTTATCTAACCGCCCCCTGGGGCGAGCGAGGAGAGACCCTGACCGCCCCCTGGGGCGAGCGGGGTTGGGGCCCTGACTGCCCCCTGGGGCGAGCGAGGAGAGACCCTGACTGCCCCCTGGGGCGAGCGAGGAGAGACCCTGACCGCCCCCTGGGGCAAGCGAGGAGAGACCCTGACCGCCCCCTGGGGTGAGCGAGGAGAGACCTTGACCGCCCCCTGGGGCGAGCGAGGAGAGACCCTGACCGCCCCCTGGGGCGAGCGAGGAGAGACCCTGGTTGGGTCTGGTCACATGTATCTCAGAATCTGGGAGGTTACAATTAAATTGTTGAAGGGAGGGGAGCCCTAGTAGGAATTTTGTCTATACTTAACCTACGCAAATGCGGAATATGTTGTCACCAAAATAAACTTGTAACGGCGGTGATATTTTGCCAACGCCAAGGAAAACTTATCCATCATTTGATTGTGGAAATCCAAGTTGCTGTAGATTGCGTCTTCTGGTTTAGCCAGGAACGTTACAAATCGTAAAAAATCTCTCAAGAAGGCGAAAGAATAATTGCACGTCGCTGCCAAGGCTGTGTATGGAAGATCTTTGAGTCATCTGGCTTTACCGCAGAATGAATCAAAACAACGTCTACTATGGAGGTCTTGCAAGCAGTGATTGAATAATTTTAAAATATTCTGGGCCTTGATCACTGAAAGCCAAAGTCACTTCAAAAGGAGCGAGACAGTGAAACGATTTACGGAGGTGTCACTGCACCGTCGATGTGCTGAACTTTGCAGAACACGAAGCTTAAGGATGATAGAACGCTGACTGGTCGCGATCTGCTTTTCGCCGTCGTTGCTGATAAACTGGATTTATTTTCGGCCGAAAGGAGGCTAGAAAAAGGATAATGCAGTTTTTATTGTGTCCTATATAATAAATATATGTGCGTGATGGGCCTAAAAGACTCCAACACTTCTAGACAACTGTCTGCAACTGTGCATTTAATTTTCCGTTTTATTTTAATTTTCAATCTCTCTACTTTTCTTGCTTAACGTGTGTTTCTGAGGGGTACTTTATGCCATATTAACAGGAAAAATGGAAATTATAAGTAGAGTGGAGCATGACAGCGTTATAACATTTTCAGAGGTCATTGGTCTGCATGGTTTCGGCTGTTAACTACGCGTCGCTCCACAGAGTTTGACACCTCTGTAATTTACCATGCGCTTATACTTTGTTTTTGCTCCTTTCTATTGTAAGATATGATTGAAGGTTGTAAGTATTGGTTCTCCAGTGATGAAGGTTAATATATTGCATGCGAAAATATTGCTTATTTGCATTCTATGTTGTGATGCTGGAACCGGCTATTCAGACTAGTACTGTTTGCAAGTACAGTGTGTTGCGTCTTAATCAAGAATATCATATTTATCTTAAACCAGCTTTTCCAGTCAGAATGCCGTAGCTTTACTTCGAAAAACCTGTACGTTTGTCTAGAGACATTATTCTTATGCTTTTCTTTTTTGGATCAACCTGATTGCGCACATTTAATGGAGAAACAACATAAAATGACTATCACTTCGGAATAAAATTGCTCTGCTCAGGGTCTGCTTGACGTCCACAGTTGAAATATGAACGACTCTCCATAAATCCAATGTGTACGATGGCAACAGCATCACAACACCGGTAAATTGTCTCAAGAAAGACTTGCCTAACCTTTAGATAGACATCGGAATAGACACTGTTCGAAGTTTCAGCCCGAAGACTACTGTTAAACATCGCATGTAATGGGGTGACAGCACGACAAAGCTCAATGTGACAAACTGACTGATTACAGAGGACCCCTCCTTGATGTTCTCAATAGTTGCATTCTATGTTGTGATGCTGGAACCGGCTATTCAGACTAGTACTGTTTGCAAGTACAGTGTGTTGCGTCTTAATCAAGAATATCATATTTATCTTAAACCAGCTTTTCCAGTCTACTTTGACAATTATTGTCAAAGTAGCATGTGACCAGACCCAACCAGGGTCTCTCCTCGCTCACCCCAGGGGGCGGTAAGATGAGAGATCCTGGGAACGAGGTTGCTTCAGAAAAACATTTGACCTTGATGAACTCTAAACTTGAACTTGCAATATGGTCACATGATACTGGTCAGCAGATACCTTGTTTTAATAGGTGCCAATTGACCATAGCATGGACATCTAGTATCAAAGAAGGAAAACGCCATAAACCAAGAGTGCACGTCGCTGAGGTTTATAATGTGTTTGGCTGAATTTTAATTGTGTTCTTGAGGAATGAGAGAACACATCCTAATTTTGTTTTAGCCTGTCTGCAACCACAAGAAATCAAGGTCTTTTGTGAAGAGTGCAAATGGCCAGCCCCTTTTTAGCTCATTCATGCTCATTCAAATTTGGTGCAATAAGCAAGTGCAAAGAATAAAAATATGTTTAGATGGTGTGATAAATCAATTGATTTTACATCAAGTCAGAATTTTCCAACCTCTGAAAATCGCGATATGAATTAAGTAATGGAAATGTTTGTGCCTCTAGGGGTAGTCACTACACAGTTTTTGTAATACACGCTACCAAGTGCATGAGGCAAACCATCAAGGCAGCGATATTGAAAAATGAGCCGAAATTGAGCCTTTATATAAAGCCACCAGCAGTATTCCATGAAATATTTTTGTAACAGAGCAGAAACCAAAACACACCTGGGTAATTAGCAAAGACAAATACAGAGTACAACTGAAAAAGAGGAGTTATAAGCAATGTAAGTAAAAAGATTGAAGAAACAGAAATTTTTCATTGTCAGTAATCTTATTGTTTTTGACATCTCGCAATTCTCAGGTATATAAGATTTCTCCTTCAACGTTATAAGTAGGGCAATGTTTGTTTTAGAAAGATATGCAATTAAATGGAAACTAAACTTGGTACACAATATGGCTGAACCTCTCATAAAGATGAAGTTTAAATAATCCTTATAAACAATGCTATATATTGCATGCATTTTTGGTAAAAATGTGTGTAAATTTGTGAGCAGTCTGCAACATTACACTTCTGAACATTACACTAATTACGAGCATCTTGATATGCAAAATTATAACAAAACGTGACCCTTTTATCAAAAAGTTGCCATTTCTTTTCCATAGCCATTCCCTTTTATTAAGCATTTTTCACACATTAAAAATGCACTATCTGAAATAAACCAGTCCTATTTCTAACAGTCTTTTCTTTCCCCTTTTGGTTCACAAAAAATTATAGCAGGATACAACAGTGCAATGAAAATTGCAGTCAATTACCACGAATGAGCTGGCTCTAAGAGCCCTTTGATTTTTCCATGGGCTTTGGGCCTCGTTTTTGTGTCCATATTCTACGTCATCCTTGTCCTTTATAGTGGCTTCTTTCGTTATTTCCGACGCTTAGGGGTTTTCTTTGACCTGGTTTTTTTGCTCTGAATGCATTCGACAAAGTGGGGTTGGCCGGGCCGTGGGAACAGTCATATTTCATTGGCTATATTTTGATTATACTTGTTGACTAAATAGTTCTAGTAGCTAACCACTAACAATTCAGTCCGTATTCAGCGAAGGTCAAAATTGAATCGATGGAAGAGTACTCTGAAGCCAAGACCTATAAAGAGTAAGCCAGAACTAAGGCACAGCAAAATGCTGACTATTTTTATTCATCAGCGGAAATGAGTGCCTGTCGAACAGAGTTCGTTTATAATAAACCATGGACAAACCGGCACGCGAGTGCAAATGTTACAGATGTTAGCTGATATTTGTGCTTCCAGCTTAGAATACTAGATGAAACGCAAGTGTTCTTTTTAAAAATTAGCCTTTATGTTTAAGTATTACCTGTAAAAGTGAAACTGAGATGTTTAGCATGAATTTTGAAGGCGAATCTTTCAATAAGCTTGTGAGTATACCGAAACTGGAGCCGTGACGCAACGTGTCATCAAAGGGCATCAACTCGTAGTTTAGTAGATTCTCGATGGGTCAACTTGCTAACCATAAAGCAAGGAAATAAAATAATCGACAGAACAATAGTGGACTTTGCCAGTGTGTTACATCTGTTTGTAAAACTTCAGTCGTTCACCTAAAGATAATTACTTCAGCAAAAGACTATACTATTATCACAGGCGCAGAACGCACTCCTAATCTTTGACTACTAATATATCGAAATTGGTCTATCCAACTGCACAATGCTGAACAAATGCTCGAAGTGATCTACGATGTGCGTTCGTCTGAAATGTGTAAATGGTCAAACAATACACTAACCGAGACCTGGACCGACGATGACTATAAGAAATGATGCTTCTCTTAATTAATATTGCTTTCTTTCACACAATACACAGAGCTGGAACAGTAAACTTAAATAAAGGCAATTAAAAAAAACTTTTGTTTAACGAAGAAGAAACGATTTTACACAGTTCTGTTTTGACACGACAGCCAATTTAGGGCAACCCGTGATTAGCATATATAGAGTTGTTTATATCTAGAGTTACAACATCCGCCGATCTGTCCGCCATATTGTTGCTTATTTAAAATTAAAATATCTGCAATACAATATAAGAACTGACCAAGATTCTTGCCTAAAAATTAATTTTTTACCTTTACTCACCGTGGAATCACTGCGAGGTCCATTTGAAGCAAGTAAACTCGGCCAGCACCTGCGTCTTCGAAACTTCTGAGATCAAATTGCGACGGGAAAAAAACCGTGTTACATCCGCAGTCAATCATTTACTTTACTCGGGTTCTTTGTGGCATTGTTCAACTGCTCTTTCCAGATCAACCAAAATTTTCACGTACCCAGCTGGCGTATGGAATCTATATAAATGTCCGAAATGTCCCAAATTTATAACAGGATTAGTAAACTTTCCATGCAGTAAGACTTCGCCACGTCTGCGTCAGCATAAAGTATTTCCAAGAATACGATTATTGGCCAGTTCCTGCCTGGGCTCCCAGAAAACCCGGAAACGGAAGTAGGTGTCAAACTAGTTGACAAAATATGAGAGGAATGTGAAAACAACTAGGCAAAAATTTAGGGGGCGAAGGTTACTTTATCTCTCTGGATAATAAATTTTTTCGAGGGATAGTGAGCGTTTAGACTGCGAACGGTTCCTCTTTTGGTCGGAAATCAGTAGCGTGACTGTGAGCGTGTCTTTGCATGTCACACTTACCAAACAGAATAGAGTCATATGGCGTGTCATCGCGTTTACAAGAAGATATCAAGTCTGATTTCATGATATCTACTTTTGAATGCATGTGGAGTGTCAGTGTAAGTTTTTGTCGAGGGTCGAGGGTAAAATATCGTGGGTCAAGGGTAGAGTCGTTGACGTTCGTGGGTAATATTAAAGTCGTGCTCCAGGTAATATTTAAAAAAGTTAATATTACTAATAATTTTGATTTAAATAAATATAAAACGCTAGTTCGCACTGTTCACTTCTTCAGTACTTTCTTGCCTTGTGCGTTGAGGTCATTCTTCTCTTTCTTCTTTCTTTCTAGAACGTTTTAGGGTACGAAGTTACCTTCAATCCGCCTGGGAACGGCTATAATATTTTTTTGAGCTCACCAGTGCAGTCGAACTAGAACCAATCACGACTATAAACTTTCTTTAAACTTTTATCTGCCTCGATCTGGCCCGATTCGACCCTTTTTGTCCTTATAGGTAATTAATTTTTGTAATTTATATCCGTTTGCTTACTCTCGGAAAGTGCCAATAATATGATAGTTTCAATCGGCTCATTGTGATCCAGTATTTGCAACCCTTTATCAAAACAGGGTTCCCTAAAAAATATAAAAGCAGAAACCGACAGTGTAGAATGATCTTTTGAAGGTGTACTATATTGGAAAATATATTGTGCTTGTTTCAGTTTCATTGCTGTTTTATTTGTTTTCCTCTCTTCGCCGTGGGGATTAGTTAACCGTTTTTTGCATACTATATTTCGGCTGGCCAAACGAGCCTTCTTCACTGAGGAGCAAACAGAATTTTTCAGTGGGACGTGTTTTTATATGTAGCGTATTTTCGTAAAACCGAAAATGCGTAGTACTAATTGACAGTGTGAATTAAAGATAAGCATATGTAATTTTGTTTCGTCGCGGATGTTCAGACTATCGATATTAACAATATTATTGTTCTTTTTAAAAAAGCTTGGATAGAGTCTCAGTTAGCCTCTTCCAGGCGTTCAGTTAGTCAGGATGCAGCGCAGAAAACAGCGTGCGAAAAAATAAAAGCAAGCGCGGCAAGAGGAAGCGCTTTTTAAATTTTTTTTCGCGCGCTGTTTTCTGCGCTGCGCCCTGATTAACTGAACACCTGGAAGAGGCTAAGTCTCAGTTGGAAAAGTTTTTTCCGGGAGTTTTTTTTAACGATGGGGATTAATTGCGTGTCGTTAGCAGTGTGGCAAGGAGAGGCCAGGAAATGTTCAGTGAAACGTTTCTGTTTTCCAGATTGTCACAGTTTCGAATTACATCTGTTTTCAATAGAAAGAGAAAACAAACAGCGGTGTTTAAGCAATGGCGTATATATGACGTCATCGCTTACAGCTTTCGCATTCGATGTCGCGCTTATGTCGCGATTCATCAGTTATCTCTCGGTTGCATTGAAGCGAAATGTACTCTAGGAGCTAGTACAGTAAATAAGACACCAAAAATTGCAAAGGTTTTTGCCTCAGGTTAGAACTACTCGAAAAACGTAGATCCGTTGGAAAGACTATTGAAATTGGGGTAGCCATGAATTTTTTCGAGATAATTAGCCTTGAATCTCAACAAAAATGTTGTCATCAGCATTTTCTGAAGAAAGGGGGAAAGGATATTTCTTCACAAATTTCTTTAGAATTCACCTTTATATACAGAAAAGGAAACACTTTTATAATGATCTTAGCACTGCATGGTAAATGGTAAACTAAAAACCATTTTTTATACGTTTAATAACAAAATCGTTGCAACAGCGCTCTTAGCATCTCTGACTGGTTCAGCTAAACTAACAATAAGTCACCGCAAGTTTATCTCTGTTCTCTTTAAAATGGCAAGGAGAGTCACTGTAAGTAAACTCAGTTGAGTGTTTTGAAGTTGTGAGAGTTTGCTTGGTTGTTTTTAGCTTGTCGCTGTAATGGCGCTTAATCCTGTGTTTCCCTCGCCCGGCTCGCCGTAGAATTTGAGTCAAGAAGTAATAGTGGAAGACACCTCTTATAGCAAAAAGCGAAAAAGTGTCGTTTAAACCAGCCAGGATGAACTAGGAAGCATTCGGCTAAAGGAAAGCATGTTGTGTCTTACAATATTTCGATTTTTAAGATAACAGCTCCCACGCGGCCATGATGGCTAGTGAACTAGCTGAGAAAACACAGTAAAATAGACCAGATGTTGACCAGGACAAAGAAACAGACAATGACATTAAGGCAAAACAATACTTATTTTGAAATATTTGATAAATATTTGGACTCCTTTGCAGTTAATTTTGCTCGTAACTTCGCATACACATATTCGGCTCTGTTATTGCGTTCGACGAAGTGGAACGCAATCCTAATTTTGGCCTGTGACTCTGCAGAGTTGGTTGTCCTGTGTAAGGTTATTGTCTGGAAAACCCACATTCCTATAAGGGCACGAAAATGGCCACCCCGCTTAATTTTTGCAGGGGCATGTCACGACATAGTTACTATGTCACGGCATAGTTGTTAAGTATGGTCACGGCCAGTAAACTGGTACCGTAACTGAGACATGTGATAATACATGTGACGAACATGTGAGCATGTGAGCAGGCCGTTTAGACTTTGGACTTTCTTTCCATGCACTCTCGATCACAGAGGTAGCGTTGGATACTTTTGCCGTGGGATTTTGAGGCTGAGTAGTATATTCAATAGCATGATGTTATTTAAACGTTCGTTCGGGCTCACGAGGAACTTGTTTATTTTATGATGCGTAAGAGTGAACCTGAGCCAGAGAACGGAAATATAAATACTTTATACTTTGTATCAGGCCAGCGGAAATACTCGAATCAGTCGCACGGAGTTTGTTTACGATGAACGAGCACGCGATTGCAAATGTTTACTTATAGTGTCTGTTCGCGTGACGTCACAAAAATTCCGAAAACGAGGCGCCGCCATCTTGGAGGAGTAATGTTTTATTTATAATGGCGGCAACTGAAGCGTGTCCTTCTGAGAGCGAGACAAATTCCAAGTTTATTCTGTCTGCCTATGGCGAGTCATTACAGGGTAACATAAGGAGAAGATATGTGGAGAAAATAGGGGCCATTGGTATCGACCCTTTCCTTATTCCGCAAGAAAACTTTACTCCGGAATGTCTTCCTCCAGTCGAGTCGTGCGATCTTCTGTCATATCTAGTGCTCGATACGAGTTTTTATACAAAGGAGCAGTTTAAAAATTTCAGAAGTCTCCTTGCGTACAACCATATGGTGTCCGGCTTTATTACAAGTGTTCTTGGACAAACATTGCGAGATAAATACGTGGTTCTTGCAAAAGTAAGACATTCCCAACGAATGAATGATCCGCACGTGCCATTGTGGATAATATCAACCAAAGAAGGAACTGTTCTTTCAGCTCACTGTGCTGGGTGTATGGCCGGGCTGGGAGAATGCTGTTCTCATATCGCAAGTGTTCTTTTTTATATTGAAGTGTGGACGAGATTAAATGGGACGCTTGCCTGCACCCAAGTAAAATGTACGTGGCTGTTACCTACCACAGTTAAGCAAGTTGACTACGCAAGGATCAAAGAAATTAACTTTTCTTCTGCAAAGAAACTAAAAGCCGACCTCGATAAGTCCATTGAAACGGTTGCTTTCCCTGCTGTTGATTCAAGTCCACCATCTCACACTTCCACACCTAAACGTCCAGAAGTGAAAATGTCATCATCACTAGAACCTTCTGCTGAAGAAATGGATGCTTTTTATCACTCTTTGAGTGAATGCAAAATTAAACCAGTGTGTTTAAGTTTAATTCACCCATTTGCTGATTCATTTATTTCAAGTACTAGAAACATTAAGGCGGTGACAGACTTGTTTGATACCAAGTATCTAGAGCTTTCATATACTGATCTTCTAAAGGAGTGTAATAAAGTACAATTGAACCTATCTGATGAAGATATTAAGTCAATCGAAAGGGAAACTGTGGATCAGGCCAAAGGAAGTGCTTTTTTTAGACACAGGGCTGGAAGAGTGGGGGCTTCCAAATGCCGTGCAGCCAGTCATACAGATCCTTCACAGCCCTCCCAGTCTCTGGTCAAAGCTATTTGTTATCCAGATATTTTTCGCTTTTCCACAGCAGCCACAAGACATGGATGCAAACATGAAGATATTGCCATCGCAGAATATGAAAAAATAATGCGAAAAACTCATGCTAACTTTGTTGTAACTAAATGTGGAACAATTATAAACAAGAAGTACCAATTTTTACATGCCACTCCAGGTTCACTAGGGAATCTGACTGATAGAGAATTTGCATTGATAGAGGATACACATGGCTGTTCTATAATCCACCAGGCACAAACAGTTAAATCCAATACAGATTTTGAACACTGGAGGTAACCACTGGGTATGTTTAAGTTCCATTGCTCCAGTGGCCATGTTAATTTATATGACAGTTTTTTTCATGTTGTCTGTGACGACATTGAGGAACAGGCAAGAAGTCTACTCGGACAGGAATTCAGGGGAATTAATGTTGTCCCTATTCAGCAGCAACTAAATGGATCTGACTGTGGGGTATTTGCTATAGCATTTGCTACGAGCCTTGTTTTTATGCAAGAGCCCTTGAGTATTCAATTTGATATCCCGAAGATGCGTCCTCACCTTTCAAGATGTTTGAGGTCCAATAGAATGGAACTTTTTCCAACCATTGATATTTAAAAGATTACCGGTAAATCCCAGTAGAGAACTTATTTTAAGGTAGAAAGAAAGGACCCAGTTATCTTGAGAGGCATTTTTTCATTCTGTACTAAAGGGATGTGTGGAATAAGGCCCCAATTACAAATGACGCCTGATATTAATACATGTACTAAATTCTCCCTTTGATTATTAAGCATAAAACAAGACAAATTGGAAGGAGAATCTAGCAGTTCATCAGGAGGCACTTGAGGCTTCATTCCAAAGATCTAGAAATATTGTTGTAATTATTTACTGCCTCTCCAACCCAGTGTTAGATATTAAAGGAGGACCCTTATCCATGGATAAAAATATCATTTATTACTAAGGCTCACCATTATTCTCTACAGGATCAGAAAATTTGATCGAAACAGTGTCAAATATCTGTGTGGGAGGGTAATATGAACCTTGCAATATATATATTTGTATCAAAGAAAGCTACATTATTAAAATTATACAATAAAAACCTGCTGAAGCTTGTGACAAGGGTGAATCATTACCACGTAAGAAATGTTTACATTTTCTCGATAATCCTTATTCTTTTCAACCATTAAGTCGTGAGTTTACAGTCAAGGTTGGTCACATGGGCCGGGTTGTTCGAAGCTGAGTTAAGATAACCCAGGGTTAGTGCGAAACACAGACATTAAAGCTTAAAAAGTAAATTCAGTTTAATTGTTTTTGTCAACAAGTAGATGATTAGATGCTCTTGAAAAGAACAGAGAAAATAACCTGAGAAAATAACCTGAGAAAATCCTTTTGAATAAAAGAAAAATAAACTGGGGTTAGAATTTAACCCCGGGTTAGTGCTAACTGGCATTCAAACAACTGGGCCCTGAAACTCATCTTGCTTGAATGGATTTGCAGGTGACTCCCCATAGAGCTGCAGTGTTTTTAATCACCCTTTTTTCATGCATATCACTTTTCAGGCTTAAGTAACAACAACTACAATTCTATTTAACAAGCTTGCTACACTTCTTGGCTAAGTATTTAGGTGTACTGTAAATGGACTGGGGCTCAGGCAAGACGTATGGCTAATTCAGACAACTTGATGAGTTATTACCTATTAAAGAAATCAATCAAAACTCACAATAGGAGGACAGAGGTTAACAAGGGCAGCACAAACTCGAATTATCTTGTCAATCAGTGGGGCTTTGCTCTTGTCCTCACATGCTAAGTAGTCAGTTGACAGAGTACTTTGTAAGATTGTGTACTTTTGTCTCAGAATTCCAATAACTCTCTCCACGTGAATTCTGACATTGGCGATTTTACGTGTCTTTTCTACATCAACTGGATCCAGCTGTTGTTTGCCCCTGGTAAATGCAGGGACGTTCAGTTCTGCCTGGTGAAACCACACCTGCTCGTGGACAGTGAAACCTCTGTCTGCAAGGACAAGATCCCCAGGAAGTAAATTTTTTAAAAAGCCACAGTTCTCTGTAAGAAATTTGTCCGATGTGCGGCCCCCCCAGGCCTCGCTTACAAATGATATTGTTCCCTGTGGTGTTATCCCAATTAACACTTTTGCAGTGTTATGGTGTTTGTAGTTCGAAAAGGTCTGTGCTCTTGCTAACAGATTGGATGGCCTATCAATAAATATCTCGAAACAGTCAATGATCACACTTGTCTTTACACCAAAAGAATCAATGAAACATTTTGGCATTGTTCTTTGAAGCTGTTCCCGACTTGGCCAGGAAATTAAAGGAGATAAACGAACATCCATGACAGTTAACCAGGTGACAATAATGCGAGAAACAACAGTTCTAGAAACACCAAAACGATAAGCAAGATCTTGGTGTGGGACGGCCAGCCGTAGTTTTATCAACACCAGAACAAACTCCTGAAATTTACTCAATGACAGGGAGCGTCTGTTGACATGTGGAGATACAAAGGAGAATGTTTTCATTAAAACTTCCCTCGAGGGTAACCCAGTGTAAAAGCGAACTTTACCGTCATCTCCCTCAAAAAATTCCTGTTCAAATACGGTCGATTTTTCTGGCATCCAAGGTTTAGGCGTTCGAAACATGTAATCACACTGCTCGGTTTGCGTTGACCGTGATTGCGTGAGTTCGCTTGGCTCAGATTGCGTGGCCATGTTGTTCCCCTCTTCCTCCTCCTCTGGAACCTTTGCCAAATCTTCTTCATCTTGAGCCGCGAAAGACATATCCCTGATTCTATCGCCATGGGCTTCTGGTTCATCTTCCCTGGACATTTTTCCTTTAACAGCCTGATCCTGTTCTTCACGCTCCCTCTCGCGTTTACGTCTTTCCCTTATTCTCTGGGCTCTTTCTTGTTGTTTCTCTTGTTGGTCTGAACTCTTTAACTTGCTGTGCCCCAAATGCAAGCTAGGCACCCAGTCTAGATTGAATTTATCCCAGAGGGAAGCTGCTTTTCCAGAGTGAAAATGAATTCCACAAACACGGTCGTTCTCAAGCTTGCTTTCCGTCAAGTCATCACGACTTATGGCCGCTAACCATCTAGTTCGCCGTTCATTCGACAAAATTTCCATCTCCTCGCCATGACTAGTAATAACTTTAGGCACCCTACAAAAACTAAGGTCTGGACGTCTCTTTTTATCGTTGGAACATCCAACGATTAGACAAAACGAAGGCATCGCTACACGACGCAAGGAGTCGCGTGACAGATTTCACTCCTCCAATATGGCGGAAGCAACTTTTCACCTACGTCATAATCATGTGACCGCACAGACACTATATTTGAGCTTCCTGCTTAGAATAATGTTCGTAAAAAATATACTTTCACAAATTACAAGTTAATAATGTGAGAATATTTAGCACGAAATCTGAAGGCTGATGTAAATATTTTAGTCCTATTAAACTTGTGAGTCGGAACCTGGCGCCGTCACGCAACCCAGTTTGTACCGAGACCTGTTCAATCAGAATGGCATGGAATTTGTCACTGAAATATCTTTCTTTAAAACCCCGGTTGTTGATGAAAAAGGTTGGTTTTTAGAGGTTGAAAGTCAGCTAGGGAAATCATTTAAGGTATCTGTATAAAAGTTTATACGGCGTCGAACGCACACTCATAATCTTTGATTACTGCTAGTTTATAAATTAACTTCACTAACAGTACGTCTGGGCTGCCTGTGCTTTCTGCTGTTCAATTTACGGTAGAAAAGTCTGATTTCAAGTGATTTTAAAAGTGACAACTGACAGACATTGTTTTTGTAGTAAAACTTCAAACTTCGCACGAAATTTCACACCGAAGAAACTGTTTTGGAAAACTTAATTTGTTAAACAAATGACACTAACATAAAGTAGTTCGAAAACTATTTTTACGATAACTACAGAAATTCACGCGCGCTCATTGGCTAATTTTTATTGTCAATATGCGGACAGACACATAAATTTAAAATTCGAGCGACGCGTCAGCGAGCAAGAGCGGGCAATTCGACAATTTGTTATCGTAAAAAACAAATTGATGTCAGTTTTTAATGCGTCTGTCCTGTTATTGACAATGAATTTCGTCATAACATTGTCAAAGTAGTCTACGGATCTACAGCAACTTTGACAATGTTATGACGAAATTCATGATCAATAACAGGACAGACGCATAAAAAAGTGACGTCAATTTGTTAAGTGTTCTTTAATACACGTCAGCAAGACAGCGTCGCGCGAAGACAAACCCTGGCGGGCGAGCGAGGCTACGCCGAACCGAGGCTTAGGCTGCGCTCCCATACATTAACTTCAGTCAATCAAAGATAGACCCCAATGTAAACACAATAGATTGAGACCAGAACCAAATGAATTTTCCGCTGGTATTCCAGTAATTAGCAATGCTCGAATACTTTCACTTCTACTATTGCATGTGCTCGCTTGTGGTAATTATGCATTAATTCTGATTGGCCAGTCTCTGGTATTTATATCTTCTGTCACCGTTGAATATTCACTCACGCTAGTGATCCACGCAGTTTATACTTAGGCATATATATATTATCGATAATTGAAAATGGTTACAAACTACCTTTTGCTAGCTCGCCCGGGCCTGTTAAGCTAAGGAATAATAAGTCTGCTAGACTCCATGCCGAATTTGTGGACCAAGCCATCCATGAGCTTGTTCATTCCGGTCGTATCTGCGTAGTTGCCCAAAAATCCCTGGTGGTTAACCCTTTATCTGTGTCAATACAGCCATGCGGTAAAAAGAGACTAATTTTGGACTTACGCCACGTAAAAGTGTTTAGTTAAACAAAGGGTGAAATACGAAGATTGCTCTTGCTTACTTTACAAAGGGTTCATACATGTTTTCCTTCGATTTGAAAAGCGGGTATTACCATGTAGAAATTTCACAGGAATACCAAACTTACCTTGGAGTCCCATGGAAGGCATCAGATTCTCGGGATGAAAATTTTACGTATTTACCGTTCTTCCTTTTGGTTTATCCACTGCCCCTTATGTCTCTACAAAGCTCTTGAAACCCTTGGAAAAACACTGGAGATTACAAGGCATTTGTATAGCCATTTTTCTAGATGATGGTTGGGGGACTGTCCAAGATAGACAAGACTGCCGCGCCACTGCTCGAGCTGTTAGAAACGACTTGAGCAGTGCAGGGTTTATAGTTAACGACGAAAAGTCGGTATGGGAACCCACACAGGTTCTAAACTGGTTAGGCATTACTTGGAATTCGATCTTGGGCACTTTGAAAATTGTAGATAGAAGAATTACAAAGATTTTGAACACCATTGACCATATTATTGTCAAAAATTTTTTGGTCTCGCCAAGAAGTTTGGCTTCTTTTACGGGTCAAATTATTTCAACGGGTCCTGTGGTGGGTAATATTGGTAGAATTATGACAAGGCATTGTGTCATGTCCACCTTGTGTAGTGACCGTTGGGATACTGAGTTTCACTTCGACGATTACTGTCAGGAAGAATTGTATTTTTGGAAAACTAATCTTATCAATATTAACACTAGATATTGTTTTGCATATACATGTCCTAGTTCATTTGTGTATTCTGATGCCAGCGCTACTGGTTGTGGTTCTGTTATTGGCTTCAATAACGAGTACGTGTGTCATAGAATGTGGACGGATTCTGACAGCATACAGAGCTCCACCTGGAGAGAGCTTTGTGCCACCAGTCTTGTGCTTCAAGTGCTTCTTTAATTCAAACTCATGTTGCGCACAAATGGTTTCACTCGTTTGTGCCTAGCCTAGACCGTAATCCTTTGGATAGTGAATTTTGTAAGAATATAATCGAGTCAGCAAAGCGGATCAAGTCTAAACCAGTTGCCAAGAAGAAACCATTATCCTCCCAGATTATTAAAGATATTCTGGATGCTTATAATAAGGAAGGTTCTAATTTAAAAGATATTAGGATAGCTGCTTTATGTTCTTTAGCTTTTGCCGGATTTTTTCGTTTTAATGAATTGTGTAATATTGCTCCCAACCATATAGAATTTCACAGTCCGTATATTAAGATTTTTGTGCCTCGTAGTAAGACTGACGTCTATAGGGAGGGTAATTATGTCTATATAAGTGCATCGGAAAGTCAATATTGCCCCGTCAGTGTTTTAAGAAACTATATGAATCTAGCCGGTATCCACGATAATAGTAATCTGCCTTTGTTTAGGCCTCTGGTTTTTCATAAGAGTAATTCTAGTTACACTCTAAGAGATGGAAAAATGTCCTACTCTTCATGTAGAGAAATCTTAAGGGATTCCTTAAAACAACTGGGTTATAACCCAGATGACTACGGTCTTCACAGCTTAAGATCAGGTGGGATAACATCCGTTGTTCGCAACAGTTCTAATTCAGTTTCGGAAAGGCTGTTGAAGGTGCATGGCAGATGGAAGACAGACGCTGCCAAGGATATGTACGTTGAGGAGAGTCTCGATAATAGGCTACAAGTAACAAAATTTCTAGGGCTTTTATTTAGGTAGCTGTAGCGTTTGTATCGGATTCATTTATCGTTTCCTAGTCTCCTGTGTCAACTTATTACTTATCGTGACGTAAATAACAAATAAATAAATCAACAAAATCACTTGAATTAATATAAATTAAAAACAACAGCAGGACCACAGAAATGATACGATATTGTAAACGCCTAGCATATTGCTGATAGTAAAAAAAAAGAAAACTGTGATATGATACTGTAAACCCTTTTCTTATTACTTATTGTAAAAACAAACAAAAGTGTAAAATATTAAACTGCATTTGGATCCGCTTGCGTATCCTACCATATTTCTTGTATGTCTCATTATTGCGGGAATTTAAGAGTAAAATAATTTACGTTCGGTTGAGCGAAGCGAATTAGAACGTAATCACATTTATCAGACTTGACTCTGAGCATGCACAGAGTGACGGGAAGTCCGTGAATCGCGGACTTCCGGTGTTGGACCCGGCGAGAGGTCGCGATTCTTGGTGCTGACCAAAAGGAGCGCGGCCTCTCGGGACGAAAATGTAGTGTACTTGGAGGGGTAGTGTCAACCCTAGCGCGCGCGTCCAATGTAAACCATGCCTTGCCTGATGCACAGAACTTGTGCGCACTAACAAAAATAGGCACCGTCCAGGTCAAGGGTCCACATTAAATTTACGTATTCTGGACGTTATTGCCAACGAGCCCAGCCGAGCGAAGACGCGAGGCTGGCGAGGCGGCAGCATTATAAAGCCGTGCGTATTACGGAAAAGATCTCGAGTGTTTGTAAGGTAACATTCCTGTTGTAAGGTAAGATTCTTGAGATTCCAATGACGTAGGGAATAAGAGGTCGATTTTTTTGCCGACGGACCAATCGTAGCGCGCAGAGATGGTGATGTCAAGGCCGTAGGGAATAAGAGGTCGATTGTTTGAGGAATAAGAGATCGATTGTTTTGCCGAGGGACCAGTTGTAGCGCGCAGAGATGGTGATGTCAAGGCCGTGGGGAATAAGAGGTCGATTGTTTGAGATTGCAATGACGTAGGGAATAAGAGGTCGATTGTTTTGCCGACGGACCAATTGTAGCGCGCAGAGATAGTGGTGTCAAGGCCGCATTGTTGGTGATCGTCGATGCTTACCAGCTTTGGCATTCGTCGAGCGGAGTAGAGACCAACTTTGAGGTAAGAAAAACGCTATTTTCACCCGTTGTTGTTGCCAACGAGTCACCCTCGCGAGGACGCGAGGGTGACGAGGCAGCAGCATTATAGAGCCGTGTATGAGAATCTCGAATGCAAATGTGAGGTAATGTAAGAGTGACATCATCGGTGATTGTTTTCAAGTTAGCCAATGGCATCGCAGTATTTTTATCTGAACCAATCACATCAGCAGGATCATGATCGGTACACGTAAAGGTGTTGACAAGCCTACCAGACTTTTACCTTTCTCTGTTCGGTTTTTCAACCGATTTAGTCGCTTCACTCGTGTTTACGAAGGACTTTTCATGTCGTGTTATTAGGAGGAATTTTAAGTAGAGTTAAGGCTAAGTTCTAAGGCTAAAGTTATCCACAAGTAAGCCTTGTTAACAGGTACGTGACGATGGCCGCGGGAAAAAATTGAAAACATTATCGGCTCTTCGCTGTCCCGCGTTGTTCTTTGTTTGGTTCTCTTTTGTAGCCCACTGAGGTCAAATTTTCCGCGTCTAAATCACCCAGGAAAAGTTCGAAAAAGCTGTTCCCATTCAATTTTCAGCTCTCAGACAATAATTCTGGATTTTTAGGACCAAAGCGTTGCTTCATGTTATGATATGTTCATGATTTTCGGTGCTATGGGCGACTGTCGCTTCCTGTGTTTGACAAAAGGAACTGACAGGTTTAACACCCGGGGTTTAACATGATGAAGCTAGATTGCTAAGGAATATATTTTTCTTAACCGATGTGAGGCAGCTATTAATGCTTTGAAGTCAGGGTTTTTGGAGACTTTTTTTTTTTCGCAATATGCCGGTTCAGCGTATTTTTTTAATGCTAGATTTTTGTTCACCCAGAAGGAAAAAAACCCGGAAAAGGTCATTTCATTGACCTTTTAAAGAAACTTAAATTTCTATATGTTCAGAGATGAATTTCTAGCGAAATAAAAGGATTTTTGACGAGCACTGGGGTTTAATTTTTTCCACCCACGAAACACTGGTTGAAAATAGATTTTAAAAACTGTGTTGTTTCAAATTTTTAGATTTTATGTCGCTTTCGCCGAGTTTGACACCTCAGTACTTTGCCACGTGTTTATGCGTTGTTTAGGCTTATATCTATTGCAAGATGTGTTTTTACTCTCCAAGCATTTGCTTTCGAGGGATGTTCAAGGGGGAAAATATGACAATTACCGCGAACGTGTTGCTTAACTTGCATTGGTCAGCTTAGTTCTTACACAAGACCATGGCTTCGATCCTCCATGTGGATTCCATCAGTTGCCGGTATTTCTAAATTGATTTTCATTCGGCAAGCAACTGTCACAGTTTTTACTCGTTGGCACTCTACCGGCAGGTATTACTAGTTTAGGCCGGACCTTTTTGCCTGTCTAGCAGTGAATTGAATGAGCACTGTCAGAGCATGTACGAGCACTGTCAGAGCATGTACGAGCTCTGAAATATCTGAACTAAACGTATCTGGGGTCTGGGACAACTATCACAGTGTCCCTTTTACGTTGCTTTACTTCATGAAAAAGTCTCACTTCCGGTCATTTAGTCCATTTAAAACCTTGACCGGTGTTAAATGTTCTTTTGAACTTCTGTTCCGAGATCTTACCAGGTTTGGGCCTGCTTTGAGCAATGAAAACAGGGACATGCAGGCTAAGGAGTCAACGCAAAAATATTTCCTACAGCTATATCTATACATATGATTTCTCTAGACAGAAGCACATTCTTAGTAAAGAGGAGTGGGCAGCTCTTACTGATTTACGAAATGACGATAGCATCATCATCACTAAACCAGACAAGGGTAATGGAATTGTCATCGTAAACAAGCTTGATTACCTTAATAAAATGAGGCAACTGATCTCTGATGAAACCAAATTTAAAAAACTTACACAAAACCCTACGAAGTCGAGAGAGGACAGTCTGATTACTTATCTCCGTAAACTTAAAAGAGATGGTATTATTGATGATGAAACACTTCACAAAATAATGCCGTCTGGTTCCACGCATGGTGTACTCTATGGTCTACCCAAGGTAGATAAATCTGGTTGCCCATTTCGCCCTATTGTCTCGTCTATTAACACTTATAACTATTACCTTGCGTCCTATCGTCTTCGGGTACTTCAACCTATCTCAACTAACCAGTGTACTGTCAAGGACTCCTTCACCTTTGCAGAATGGGCCAAGTCTTACAACCATAATGGCGAGTATATGTGTTCTTTTGATGTTAGTTGGCTCTTCACCAACGTTCCGCTTGATGAGACTATACAAATCTGTCTGGACAAATTATATGCTTTAGCCAATCCACCAAAGTTACCGCGCTCTGTCTTGAAAGATTTACTTGTTTTTGCCCCTAAGAGGAGCCATTTTGTGTTTGATGGCCAGTACTACGACCAGATCGATGGAATGGCAATGGGATCCCCTTTAGAACCGGTTTTGGCCAATATTTTTATGTGCGATTTCGAGGAAAGATGGATAATGAATAACAGTGCTCGTCCAAGCATCTGGTTTAGATTTGTTGACGACGCTTTCACCTTATTTCCCCATAAAGACACCGCTGTTCAATTTCTTTCTTATCTCAATACCCGGCACAAGAACATTCAATTCACTACTGAATTTGAAGAGGACCAAGAGATTCCTTTTCTTGATGTTCTCATCAAACGCCAACCTAACAACTCCTTTTCCACTTCCATCTGCCGAAAGAAAACTTTCACTGGCCTCTACACTCAATGGGATTCTTTCACGCCTCGAAAATACACTTACTTATCGTTGTCTCCGAATTTGTTCATCGCCTCGTCTGCTACAGTCTGCTTTAGATGACCTCAAGAAGCATTTGTCACGCAATGGGTACCCCCGTGGTATTATTTCATATAACATTAACGATGTAGTCAATAAACACCGAGACAAACCTAAGGATATCATTACAGTGCCCAAAAAAGAAATTTTCGTTGTTTTACCCTATCTAGGAATTCAAAGTAACATCGTTACTCAACAGCTTAAATCGTGTATTTCCAAGTTCTATGGCTGTTTTAATCCTAAGATTATTTTCAGAAACACTCGCCGAATTAAGTCTTTTTTCCCCTATAAAGACGTGCTCAGCGGCTCCCTTAAGTCTAAAGTAGTTTATAGGGCTAGCTGCTGGGATTGTGATGATTGCTACATTGGGAAAACGAAACGTCGTTTACATGACAGGAAAACGGAACATTTCAAGGCGCTGACGAGCAACAGCCATTCTTCTGCCATTGCTGATCACATGACCCAAACAGGCCACAAAATTAAATGGGATCACTTCGACATTTTAGCCACTGGACAATCTGATATACACTGTAAAATTAAGGAAACCTTGTTGATTCGCGATTTAAAACCAGCGCTCAATGAAAATGTTGGCAGTGAGAAACTTCTTCTCTACTAGCCATTCATATTTTTTCCAGCAGATTTAACTAGGTCTGTTTATTTTCATTTACTTTTTCATTGTCATTACTTTCCTTATTTGGTATTAGCCTTCGTGTTTAAATTTAATTGTAATTTTGTTAGCCGTTACTTCTGAAGATGTATGTTGGAGCATACGAAACGTTAAGTTTATTAATGAAAGTTTTTACAACATGCGTTGTCTCGTTACGTTTATAACGGTAATTTGTGTGTTATTAATAGACAACTTTTGAGCAGAGCAGGAAACAAGTAGGGATATTTGTGGGAACAGCTCTGTGGGAACAGATAATTGAACTGAATCGAAGCTTAGCCAATTAGAAACGCAAAAGATATGTTAAAAAAGCTCTTATCGTTCACCCAATAAATAGACGTACAAAGTTTCAGACAGCCGTTGCCCTCCAAAATTGGGCGTTTTGAAGAAACTGCCGGAGAAAAGTTTCTTTGCAATTTATTGTCGGGCCACTAGTTTATTTCTCGCTAAAAATCACACTGGTTGTGCAAAATCAATAGGAAGTGATAACTTCCTTAAGAAAAACAGACAACATGTTATATAGCAACTTCATTGTGTTGTAATCTTGGGCAAGACATTTTATTCTCGCATTGCCTCTCTTCACCCAGATGTATGAATCGGTACCAGCGAATTTAATGCTACCGAAACTGGGATAAACTCTCTGGCGCGTCATCTGGCTTTCGTGGAAATTTGCAGAATTGTTTGTGAGTCCTCCAAAGCTTGTTGTTTACTAAATCCTATTCCTACTCGGCTGCTGAAAACTGTGAATGAATGAATGAATGAATGAATGAATGAATGAAAGAATGAAAGAATGAAAGAATGAATGAATGAATGAATGAATGAATGAATGAATGAATGAACAGAAATGAGAAATCTCTTCCTTTTAAAAAAGTCACGTTCCGGACAATTGGAAAACTGCGCTTGTCCCTGAAATTGGAAAAGGCTAGTCCTTGAACTGCTTTCCCAGAGCCTCCAATCTCTCGAGAGTGCTTGCAGACTAGGTAGAAAACGTTTTACTGACTGTGAGCATGAACACAGTGCGCGTAGAAACCCTCCCCCAGCTCCTAGCATTTGTTTTGCATCCATCGTTGCCCTACCCTGGTCCCAGAGGTTTTTCTTGACTTTTCAACGCATGAAAGAGCTGCGAGACAGCGGCGAAGCGGTGAAAAATCAAGACAAAAGGAAAACGTCTGGGACAGACCAGGGTAACGTTGCCCAGTCTCTGCGCGTCACAAATGATAGGGAACTTAAGCACCGGCCGTTTTAGAGGCAACGGCAACGTTAGCGACCGAAAGAGCCTGGGAAGAGCACAACGTCGCTCCCGCCAAAATATAAACGTTAAGCAGCTTGACGAGTTTTGCGGCAACGACGTCAGTAGCAAACTCTGTTCGCTCTTATTAAAATTAGCTGTGTGAAAGCATGTCATCCTTCAGTGAAATGAGAAACCTGCTTCTTTTTTTGTACGACAGTAAAATCATCAGTGACGAAGAATTTTTGACCTTCTACGAAAGTTATGGTTCCAAGAATCCAGAATTCCCGTACAGCTCCTACCCAAAGTTTGATTTCGACCCGATGGATGAATCTGAGTGTTTAGCGGAGTTCAGAGTGCGAAAACAGGACATACCATTATTGGCAAATGTTCTTGAATTACCAGTCACCATCCGCTGTCCACAACGAACAACGTGTGACCGAACTGAAGGGCTTTGTATGCTTCTGAAGCGCTTCTCGTATCCATGTCGCTATTCAGACATGATTCATCATTTTGCAAGACCAGTTCCTGAAATAAGTATGATTACCAATACAGTGATGGATCATATTTTTTTGAGCCATGGTCATCGTATTTCACAATGGAATTTTGATATATTGAGTCCACCGATGCTGCAGGAGTATGCAGATGTTATTCATGCAAAAGGTACACCCCTCAACAATTGCTTTGGATTTATTGATGGAACAGTAAGACCAATTTCTCGCCCGGGCCAACACCACAGAATAGTGTACAATGGCCATAAACGGGTACATTCACTCAAGTTTCAGTCCATCGCTCTACCAAATGGACTTATTGGAAATATGTATGGGCCTGTTGGTAAGTCATGTTCACTGGGATGCCATGAATATATAAAGCTGTCGCATGATGTTTCATTAATTTATTAATTTTATTTATCTGTTTTGGTATGCAGAGGGGAGAAAACATGATGCAAGCATGTTGGTAGATTCTAATCTTCTCCAGGAATTGGAAAGGAATGCATTTTCCCCTACTGGCCAGCCCATGAGTGTTTATGGTGATCCTGCCTATCCACTGCGAGTACACTTACAGGCACCATTTCGCCATGGTGTCCTAACACCGATGATGGAGCAATACAATTTTGACATGAGTTCTGTTAGAGTAACTGTGGAGTGGCTCTTTGGGGACATCATCAACGACTTCAAGTTTTTGGATTTTAAGAAAAATCTGAAAATTGGAATGAGTAGTGTGGGAAAAATGTATCTTGTATGTGCACTTCTTAATAATGCTATTACCTGCCTATATGGAAACAAAACTTCAGAGTTTTTTGGTCTAGACCCTCCTTCACTGCAGTATTATTTTAGATAAACTGGCTCAAATAACTGAGAGCAGAAATGGAGGCCATTTTAATTAAACACAAATTTATTAAGTATTTAAATTCTTCTTAGTAGTCACCACTGTGCAGAGGTCAGACTTGTAAAAACAACAATGAATAAACTTGTTTTTTTCGAATTCATAAAACGCAAGTAAATAATAAGACATCAATTTCAATAAATACCTGTCTTTTTGCTGAAATCAATTAACACTGACTTTACATGTTCATACTTAGGGAAAATGTCATTCTTTCTTCTCAAGAAGCTTTTGGATAACCGACAGAATGGCTTGATTTGTTTGTTGTTGTTGCTTTAAGACACTAACCATCACTTGCTGATTCTGCTCTTGCTCTAGTCTTCTTAGATCCAGCTCTTGTTGTCGCAATTCCCGCTCAGTCTTGACTTTCTCTTGCATGAATTCAACTAGTGGTTCGGTGCGAGCACTTCTCCTTTGGTGCTTCGGTTTCTCCTCGCATTCATCGCCATTCTCTGTTGACTTGCGCTTTTTCGTTTCGCTGTATCGCTCTAAAGCTTTCTGCCTTATGTCCTCTGCCTTGCTTTTATCTTCTTTTTGCTTTCTTGACTGAGCATCACCAACTTTGTTTAAGCTCTCTTCTTTCCCGACGAGTTCTTCAAGTAAAACATCTATTTCAGACATGTCGTCCACGGATATTCCACTTGCAGTTTCTTCTTGATGCATCTTCGCCTTATACTTCTTCTGGAGGAGAACCCATCGGTCTCTTACTGCCCTCTTATCTTTGAGATGAAAACTGAGTGTCTTCACTTGATTTAACCTTTCTGTGATCGATTCCCACCTTTCTCCCCAGGCACCAACACTTTCTTTTTTGAATGAAAACAAATCGCTCGACAGGATTTCTCGAAGCAAAATAACATCATGATCTTCAGTCCACTCCATAGCTCTAAAAGCAAAAATATGACAATTCAGCTATTTGACTGACGGTCGAAAAAAAATGTAAACTTATAAAGATGTGCATAAAAATATTTTTTGTTGAAATGTTAAGCTTACTTTGGCTTTCCATCGGAGGCGGGCGCCGACATCTTTTGCTCAAAGCTACGAGAAATGAAAATGTCCGTGTTTTTATCTACGTTTGAGTATACAATTTGAACATCATGAAAGAAAACAGTTCTACAAAGGTAACAGACCCAAAATAAAATGTTACAATAACTTTGAGACGAGCCAGTGAAAGGAAAATACTCACGTTCTAGAGACAACGCCAAAATGAAGGTTCTCACGTTCGCGCGAACCGAAGGCGACTTGACAGACAACTCCAGAACGCCTCCCGGAACAAATAGTGACTTCCGGTCGCCGTCGCCGTCGCAAAATAGCCTGTTGCTTAAGTTCCCTGATGTGTGGGAGGGGGAGGGGAGCGACAGTATTTAATGGGCGTCAGGTTGCGTTGTCGTCGCTGTGCGTACACGAGCAATGCCGCTAGCCATGATAATCATTAGAAAATTAATTAGGGAAGTGGTCAAAACTATTATACAGGCTTGGGACCCACCACTATAGCCCCACCCCTTTAACTGGAGACCCATGGTGTCTCTTATAGCCCCACCCCCTTAAAGAGTGACCTATGGAGTGCCCTTATAGCCCCACCCCCTTAAATAGAGATCCATGGTGTCTCTTATAGCCTCACCCCCCGAATTAGTCACCTATGGTGTCCCCTATAGCCCCACCCCTTAAATAGTGACCCATGGTGTCTTCTATAGCCCCCCTCCCCTTGCCTAATTTTTCGGCACGGCTTGTTTAATACTTTACCGTTTTGTCATACACTCCACTTGGTTAACAGATAGAAATAAATAAAGTAGGATATTTACAGAAGGACCGTACTATTTAAGTTCAAAGGCAACAACCAGCAAGCGACCTATTACCGCTACTCCCGCTACAAAGGCTCAAAAGTTCATTCTTCTTTAGAGTTCAATGCATTGAAGTACATTTTTTCAGTCTAATGGCTAAACATGAACTACTTTATATGGATTTTTATGGATTTTATGCCAGCCATTTGTACTAATCATTGTACTTGATTCGTGCATTCTCATTCGTAATCACGCACAACTATTAAAAACGTATAATATATTGAAACAGTGACATTCTTAAAGGAGCAGGAGTCAAAGGAATTTGCCGCAGTTCTTTTCTAAAAACAATAACGCGTGTTCCGAGCAAGCACAATCGACCCAAGTACACGTAAAGACTGGATCGATGAGTTTCAACTGAAACTTAAACAAGAATTACTGTCTTTTACTTTGAAGAAAACAACTACCAATGCGATTAAACGTCAATTAAACCGCTCAACACTACTTCAAATTTCTTCTTAGAACAGAGTGAGTGAAGCGAAAAAAGGTTTAGTGACCGAACAGAGAACGGCAAATGTATAAATGCCACGAACCGTAGAAGTCGTGAAGGCCAGTCAACCCATTTTACACAATAATTTTTTGTCCGCCTTGACAGGCAAGAAATCCGGAATAAGCTGAAACGGCAGATATTTCCTAAAGCCAGTCCGTAGAACTGCAATATCTTTGCCTTTCAGTAAATATTCAAAACGTAACATTTCACTTGAAGTGGCTTTAAACAATAGGACGGAAAATTACAACAATTAAAAGGAGATCCAAGTCGACTTAGCAAAGACAATTTGGGCATCTTGATTTAGGCACTTTTGATTGTGCAGAGCTCGCTAATTTATTGCACCCAGGATTTCATGGTGTAAGATGGACACGTGACCAGCCGATACCAGGGCCTTTTCCCACCCCGCCCCCAAGCCAGGGAAAACGCCCTGAGAACGAGGTTGCTCGGCACCAGGACACGGATCTCTTGAATAATCGATTTCCAGAGTCCAAGATTTTGAGAGTTCCGGTTTCACAGCGCGTTCAGAGATAAAGTCGATGTGGAAGCGTTCCACTAAGGAATCTTATACGCACTGGAAAAAACTAGAAAAGTCGAAATTTGGCTTTGAAGGAACAGCAGTATCAAACTTTAAGAACAAAAGACACGAGGGACCAGGGAACGAGACTGTTGATTATTCCAGATCTCCGTGCCTTGGTGCTGACATAACGGCACGTGGGCTCTGGGAACGACATTGGCAATGTTTGGGACGATGATGCAAAATTCTTATAAGTAAGTCTCTAAATCTTTCCTGTAAAGTGTGTTTAAATGTAGTGGATTGAATGTACTTTGTAAGGACTTTTGGACTGTAACCAACCGTTGCTATAGGAGTTGCTATGTTAAAATATGGCTACCAGTATATTTCTTAAACGTAAATCAAAAAGGAATTAGAGAAGAATCGTTTCAAAATACGTTTTGGCAATGGTCAGAGATGTTGAATCTTTATACTTCGAAATGATGTTTTTTGAAGGAAAAATGGTATCTGAAGTTATAAGAGCCCCTTGAGGCTGGTTTACCCTTGCGACTCAATCGTGGTCATATCGTTAGGAAGCTTACGCCAGTGAAATCGGAATTGGAGTCATTTAAAGTAGAACGTTCCATTTCTTCATATTCCATTTTCGACTCCGTCGCTTTCAATCCAGTGAAAACGAGATTGTCGGAGTCGGAAGAAGAAGCGGAGGAACCAACCAATCACTACTTCTGCTCCCGACTGCGACAATTTAGTTTTCACTGGATCGTAAGTCACGGCGTCATAAGCGGAATGGGTGACCGTGTTCTTCTTCCGACTCCGTCAGTTTTGTTTTTACAGGGTCGTGTTGCTTCTGATTACGACTCCGTCGCCAGTGAAAACTAGCCTTAAGATCCTCATCAAAATTTATGCGAGATTACCAGTTGTGAAATATGAAGTAAATGGGACTAGTTCTAAAAGTGAATATCGTTTGTAGCTCGGTAGTGTATAAGTTTAAGGAAAGAAAGAAAATCAATGCCCCCTTCTTTTCCTCTTGCACCCAGCATCATCTCCTTACAAGTTCTGTTCCATTGTTCATTTTCGTTTATCCGCCTGTTTAAGCAAATACCTCCACTGTCTCTCTCATTTTTGGCTCTTATATTTCAACCCTTCTCTATCCAGTCTTCTCCGCCCTGCTGACCTTTCCCTTTTTACCCCATTTTTCCCATCCTCTTATTCCTCCTCCCACTGTATCATATACCTTATTTCACCCCCTCCCCACCACTCTGTTTCTAGCTTTGTCGTCATTCTAGCCCCCTCCTAACACTCCTTTTGTTTCTTTCACTTATTAATCTCTGATCTACTTAGCGTATTTGAAGGCTCAAAAGTACAAAATCCGGCTCTGAAATGAATCCTTTTATCCACTTATCCACGCCTTAATGTTTATGGTATCATGAGTTATTTGTCCCAGGCTTTTTTCCTGTATTTTGAAGCATGCTTAATGAAAACGAAATTCTTTCATCGTGTTATGTCTGCAAGCATCAAGTTAATTAAACTTGAGACTACTAGTAAGCTTAAATGGCAAATCGTAAGAAATCTTTTATCCGCTTTTCAACTACCAAAATTGATCAGTATAGCCCAGCTGTAGACCAAAATGGATCCCCTATAGAGCTGGAAAGTACTTCAAATGTCTATCTAAACCCAAGCGCAATCGAATCGTCGTAAAATGTTTGCAATGTAAAAAAAAAGCAATCAAGCATGTATGTAAGCTAATATATCGCGACCGACTTCTAGTTATGTTTCTCCTTGCAAGTCTCTATGTGCATGTTAAATTAAAAATATTCGTATTATTGATATTTCAGCCAATATTTCAGCCATCTGAAATTGTTTATTACATTTGTTATCGCTACATTTCTGAGTTTGCTAGTTCCCGCGTAGAACTGCCATATCGGGATCCATGTGCTTGCCACTGAGTAAGTCTCAGTTATTTTACAAAACTATCTATTACGTTTGTTATCGCTAGTGTTCTAAATTCTCTAGTTCCTGCTTAGAGCTGCCATGTCAGGAACCGTGTTTTACTGGTATAATAATACACATGCAAAAAATTACTCGATTCTGATTGGCTGAGAGCAGTGCAGTTCAAGTGTAACACCGGTGCAAAAAGTGTAACACTAGTAAAAATTACACATCGTAATTCTGGATTATGATTTGCAGAAAGACAATGAGAGATTTTTAGGCCGATAATATCATGTGAAGCAATGACAAAAATTTTGTGCGGAAACTTTGAAAGAAGTTTTCTCCAACGCGAAAAAGTGGCTTCAGGAAACATCTTCCGGCACTTTTTCCGCGCGAATTTTTTCATGCTTGCATTATTAATAAGTAATCATACGGTTTTTCTAGTTCAATTTGAAATTAATTTGCACTTGTGACTTTTTCAAAAAGCTGAAATTGCACTCGCCAAAGCGGCTTGTGCAGTTTCAGCTTTTTGAAAAACTCACGCGTGCAAAATAATTCCAAATTGAACTAGAAACTGTATGATTACCTATACCAATAGAACTTCTAGGCTTGGAAACTATTGACCAATCAGAGGGCGCGTAGTATCTCAGTTATTTCACATATGCAGAGGTTAATTTTGAGTTATAGGGTCTTAAAACTACATTACTATGACGTTGCCTTCCAGTTACAGCGGCTCGCTAAAATTGCGACAAGTTTATTATAGACAGGGTGATTCTGAGTTCAGTGTCTGAGTTTCTGAGAGGTAGATTTTGCACCTACAAAGGCTTGATTCTGAATATCGGCGAGGTTATGTTTTAGTAGTTATGGCTTACAACTAAATGGTAGGTGACTACGTTGAGCCTTCTTTACAGCTACACCTTAAGTCGGAAAGAAGACGAACGAGTTGCAGCATACCTGGCAGAATTGCGTAAGACCCGAGTTAAACGCCGTACGCAGCTAGTTTATCTTAGTAAGGGAAAAAAGACTTGATTCTTCAGGTGTTCAGAAAAACTATTTTGACGTTGAAAATACCATACAAAGATAAACTAGCTCCTTCCTTCAGGTCAAAAGTAGTGTACAGAGCAAACTGCTGGGATTGCAATGATTTCTACACAGGGAAATCGAAACGCCGATTACGTGACAGAAATACAGAACATTTTAAAGCCCTAACTACAAATTGTCACGAATCTGCAATTGCTGATCATGTTGTCTTAACCAACCAAAAAATTAAGCGGGGTCATTTTGAAATATTAGCAACTGGTCGATCAGACATGCATTGTAAAATTAAAGAGTCTCTGTTCAGTTGATCCGTGATCTTAAGCCAGCCTAAATGAAAACGTTGGCAGTGAGAAACTTCATCTCTATTATTAGCATATTCTTGTCGTTTCATGTCAATCAATTTTGTTAGTTCTCAGTCCGTGCAGTTGTATTTTTGGAATTTAAATTTATCTGTAACTGAATTATAATCACTTCTGATGATGTATGTTGTAACACACGAAACGTTAAGTTCATAAAGTTATGCAGTTCAAGCAAATGTTTGTAATCGCTGTTTGCGTTTTATTCCTGTTGAAACTAAAATGGCCCAAGTCAAAGAATTTGTACGAATATTTTTCATTTAAGATGCACATGGAAACTTGCAACGAGAAACACGACCAGAAGTTGGTCGCGATATATAAGCTTACGAACATGCTGACCGTTTTTTTCATTGTAAACATTTTACGCCGATTCGGTTACGCTTGGGTTTATGTACCAGGTCACTTCCAAAACCGCCCATGCCCCGCCCCCCGGCAAACCCCGGGGCATTTAACTTTTTTGAAAATTTTAGGTCAAATTCCCCACTATGTTGCCAGTTTAGACGGTCAAATGCCCCACCCGTTAAAGCTTTAAAGAGGGTCAAATCTCCCACCCTCCAGGGAAAACAGAATCGCTTACCTTTAGAAACAAGTTCCGAAAATTTTCAGCCACTACGAATTTCTTGTTCAGCATGTCTTCGCTCCACGCTTTAAACAAAGGCATATTCCACGATATAACTATATAAAACGACAACCGCAGAAAAACCCACGTGGAATGGACAAGAGCAATGACCCGTGAACGCAGCTCACGTGCTGAATCAATAAATATGCAAAATCCTTTTGTTTCCGACCGCTGACAGACGTTTTGACATCAAATGCCCCACTGGGCGGGCCTCATTTTTGGTCAAACTCCCTACTGTACGGAGGTTAACGCGAGTCAAATGCCCGGGGGAGGGGGGGGGGAGATGGGCGGTTTTGAAATTGACTGGTACATTAGATAGACGTTTTAAGTGCTCTCAGTGCTTTCCGCGCTCTATACACCCTTTTAATAGGTCGCGGCGCCATTTTGAATAATAAATTTATGACGTCATTCGCGGAAAGTAACCTGTCATCTTGGGCTGATTTTATTACGTTGGATCCATGAGCGCTTACCATTTGAATGGAATTTTCGGTAGTTGTTTCTAGACAAATGGAACTGCAGTCTTTTTCCACTAAGGAAACGAAATGATTGAGCCCAGGATTGAACCGTATCATTTGATCGGAACTTTCGGATGCCAGTGGGCCGTGGTCTGGGTACATGTCATCAAGAAACTTGTTAGCTTAACTTCCTGTCGAGCTAGACGTTTTATCGGACAACTCAGAAAATAATTTTTTGGGAGAAGAAGGCCACAATTTCATCTGTTTGGCTGCTGCAGCATCCACATTTCGTCAGGGAAACCAGCAATCAGCATCCACATTTTTTTCCCACGACGTAGCTGAGGCTGAAGCACGCTGGAATCCCAAATCATGCAAGTAAAAGAAAACACAAGTACCGACCACAAAACTTAATTCGTTTTCACCTGCAGGGCTGCAATTGTGTTCTGAAACGTTCGCCAACACGACCGACAAGCAAAGACACAGATTGTAACGATAAACGTTTTGGAAATCTGCCACCATCTTTGAGATCTTTGGCATTCTTTCGCGGAAGTATTACAGTGAAGAGCCTGGCACTGTAAGAGTGGACAAATGGTACATAAATTTTCGGGAATTCCGGTAAAAGCGAGAAAAAGGAAATACCTCGAAAGGTATTACCTTTTTTCCGAAAACTTTCTTCACCGGGATGAACCGTTCCATTTGAATTCTCCCCGGAATTACCGAAAATTCCATCCAAATGGTAAGCGCTCATGTCTTCAGTTCTGGTGCACTTGGTATCTTGTGACAAGTCACATTCCTCTCGCAGCTGTTGTCGAATAAATCCCCATACGAATTACACGAAGGAACGGCACAATTGCGACCATTTGAGCCTAATGAAAAGTTTGTCTTCTCAGTTTTATCTCGGGTAATATTTAAAAGGTGCTAAGAAAGATACTAACTTTTTGTTTCGTTTCCTCAGAAACGAAACGGTATTCTTGGGTTGCACCGTCACGCAATTAAAAAATAACTCGAAAACCATTCAGTGAATAAACTCAAGAAATAATCACGTTATAGGAGATAAACAATTAAGACACTTCTCCAACTTTTAGGTCTGTAGGTTTTACTGATTCTGAAATATTTGTTGAAGTATTTTGCACAAATTTACAGAGCCCAGTATGGAGCCGCCATGTTGGTGTACCTCAAAGGAACACCAACATGGCGGCCGGAAAATAGTGTAAACATCTGGAACTTACTTTGGCTATTTAGGCTTCTGATTGTCTAATCTGATCAAGCAAACATTTAAATAAGCACTTTTCCTAATACTTTAACTTCTAAAAAGGCTAAAAAACCCGAGATAAATACATATTTTTCTATAAACACGTTCATAGCTTTGTGTCACGCACCGCCATAACTCTAAAATTTAAAATGTGCTTGTGTTTAGACGAAGCATGTTCTTGAGCTGAAAAGTTGTTCCCCTATATAAATTTATCCCCTCTCATGACTGATGAAGATAATAACTTTGGTGGCTCCTTGATTCTGGATTTTAGAAAATAATGACGTCACATGCAACCCAAGAATTGTTTTCAGTTCGGAAGTGAACTATTAATGTAAATATGGCGGCAAAATTGCCGCCAAAACTACAAACTGGACTTCTAATCGGAAAGTGACAGTGAAAAGGAAATATATTATCGATGTGGAGACGCCGCCACACCACGCGATTTGCCCTCCCCCAATGTTGCGATGTTTTAAGCCGATGGAAGCGGTTAGATTGGTTTAGTTCAACAAATGGTACTGTTTTTCGTTTTAGAATGATTTATTGACATAGTGAGTATTGAGGTTATCAATGTAACGCTTGTAATTCACAAGGTAAACGTATAGCAAAAATATCCTGTTGAAACTTAATTTAATTTCGTGTCACGGAAACAAAAGGAAATTAAAATGTCATAAAGGCAGAAATAACTGGAGACTTTATAGTTCTAAGTCAGACTAATGTCCCCGACTTTCTCTGTCCGGCCTCGTAGCTCAGTCGGCAGAGTAACGGTAGATCTAATCCGGAGGTCGTGGGTTCGATT
>CM042758.1:20490576-20518828 GCA_022496165.2 Catalaphyllia jardinei | reverse complement strand
TCAATCAATCAATCAATCAATCAATCTTTATTTGTACTCATTCATTCTTGCGAAAAAAAGTTACAATGTCCAATGAAATTATTAATAGTAAAAGTTGGAGTACTAGCTGCCTAGCCAGTTAACAGTTCCCACCCAAAATTTCCTTTGCAGAGTTTTTTCTAAACTTTGACTGCAGGTAGAAAATGATAAGATTGTATTAAAAACGTAAAAAAATCGGGGGTCATCGTACTCGTTTTGAAGATAATGCGCATTACAGACCATTGCATTTCTAGGATTTCCAGTTACTATTCTGACTGGATTCATTACTATCGGCATATATTTAAGTTGAAGAACCATATCTAAGTTATGTGTGTTGCACTTTGTTGAAGAACAGAGAGAGGATTATTTCGCTTGGTTTTGCGGCGAAGACAACCAAGTTAGTTTAACACAGCATATACAGTGAATAGGCCTATTCGATGTATCTTTGCTACATATCGTATGTCATTAAATCAGGTAAAATTAGCCTTAAAAAATGCAACTGTATCCATGTACCAATTTGACCCTACGTGAATAGTTTGTCATTGTTTACTTGCATTGGTCCTGAAAAGCCCCAATGGGGAGTGTCCAATTACGTAAACATTTACATTTACATGAAAAAATAATTAAAACCTCCCACGTACGATTTTTTTAGCATAATGAAAAAATCAGAAAGGAAGTGATCCTCCCAAAAAAGTGGGGGTCACTGAGCATCCAACAAAAATATCCGCCCACCAAGTTAAGGCAAATGTCATCAGCACGTGTGCCTACTAATATAGCGTGCGCACTAGAGATGCGCAGTAGCAATGGGTGTGAACGTCCTTAAATAGCAGGAATCGCAAGCAAAAACGGAAGAATAAACCAATCACAATACTCCTTTCTGGGCCTTGTTATTGGTCGTTTCCTCCACTTCTACCTCCGACTCCGACAATCTAGTTTTCACTGGATTGTAAGCGACAGAGTCAAACATGGAATCCGAAGAAATTGAACGTTTTGATTCATTGAACTCCGATTCCGTCGAGATTACGACTCCGATTTCACTATGTCGCTCCCTAACAATCTGACCAGGACTTGCTCGCTAGTGTAAACCAGCCTCAAGGGGCTCTTATGCCTTCAGATACCATTTTTTTCTCCAAAACAAAACGCATTTTCAAACGATTTTACTTTAATTCCTTTAATTGATTTACGTTTAAGAAATATACTGGTAGCTATATTTTTACATAGCAACTCCTATAGCAACAGTTGTTTACAGTCCAAAAGTCCTTACAAAATGCATTAAATCCAGTACATTTTAAATATCTTTTACAGGAAAGATTTAGAGATGTGTACTTGTAAGGATTTTAAAACAGTAAAACACATTCGGATGGTATTTAATAAGCATGAGCAGACCATTATTTGGAGGTCTCAGCCAATGAAAGAAGAGAAAAAATCATCAAATAATAATGCTCGTTATCATTTTATACATTTTACTTTTTTTCCAATGCCTTAGAGCTGTCCACTTGACCTGCATAATACTGCTTATAATGATCTCCCTCTTAAAACATAAACATATATAAATTTGCAAGTATTTTTAGTCCATAATCTGGGTATTATATAGGTCGGCACACACGATGGGACTAGTCCCTGCAACTACTCCGTGCAACAAGTCGCAGGGACTAATCGCATTGTGTGAACTGGCCATTTTTGCCACAAAATCTAATTTGGTTGCTGCGACTAGATTTTGAAGCAAACATGACCAGTTCACACGATGCGACTGGTCCTTGCCACACAGGGACTAGTCTCATCATGTGTGCCGACCTTATGGAACATCTGCTATTAGTATTAAGGTCAGCACACACGAGGGGACTAGTCCCTGGGACTAGTCCCTGCAACTAGTCCCCTGAAGAGTTTACACAAAGGGACTGGCCACAGGGACTAGTCCCACGAACAGTTCACACAAAGCGTTTTGTGCAACAAGTCGTCGGGCAAAAGCAAAAATGGCAAGTTCACACAATGCGACTAGTCGCAGGGACCAGTTGCAGGGACTAGTCCCATTGTGTGTGCTAACCTTTGTGTGCATGTGCGACATGTTTTGAGTATCTTTCGACATGCCACCTCTTGACATGCTATGCAAACGGCTGAAAGACTCAACTGTGAAACTAACAATTTTTCCACTTATGAGTGGAACAAATGACAAATAAATGATACCTGCTGACCACAAATGGCTGCAGAGAATTGGGAACATTGCAGGTTTCTTGATTTACGGGTTAAATCTTGAACGATTTGAACGTGAATTCCAGTTGAATAGGGCCACTACTGTTTTTAATATTCAAAAGATGTAAATATTTAAAACAGTGGATTTATCTCTCACAGAATGACTTCTTGATACTCAAAATATTCTGATGTCAAATAAATCCATCTTTCACGAGTAAAAGTCGAGTTCAACTGTAAAGAAGTCAGTTGGTCTTACATTTTTGATGTAGACCAGCTTACTTAGCATGTCAACATATGGCACGTCAAAAGACGTCATGCAACTGTGTTTAGGACACTACACGTGGGTATCAGTGTTTAAAAGACCTAATCAAACATCCTAATATTAATATAAAATATTAACACCAAAGTTGTCTAGTAACAAAAGACAGATATTTGCACCTTAAAATGATGGTTGCAAAACAGCGTCACTTCAATCTCCTATGTTCATCGTAATGTTGGATGAAACATGTCTCACTACTAAATTCCTTCTGACAAATCCAACAGGTCAGCCAAAGAAAACAACACACAAGATTTCTTGCCACCAAGGATTGCAGCTGACACCTGTTGCTGCTGTTCTTCGTGTCTTTTGCAGTTTCCTAATTGACTAAAGGACTTTTCACAATACTTGCATGCATATGGCTTCTCTCCTGTGTGAGTTCGTTCATGTTGCTTGCAATTTGATAGCTGACTAAAGGACTTTTTACAATGCCTGCATATATATGGCTTCTCTCCTGTGTGAGTTCGTTCATGTTGCTTGAAGCCTGATAAGTGACTAAAGGACTTTTTACAATGCTTGCATGTATACGGCTTCTCTCCTATGTGAGTAAGTTCATGTTGCTTGCAATTTGACAACTGACTAAAGGACTTTTTACAATGTTTGCATGTATATGGTTTCTCTCCCATGTGAGTTCGTTCATGTCCCTAGCAGTTTGATAGCCAACTAAAGGACTTTTCACAATGCTTGCATGTAAACGGCGTCTCCCCTGTGTGAGTTCGTTGATGTTGCTTGAAGCCTGATAAGTGGCTAAAGGCCTTTTTACAATGTTTGCATGCATATGGCTTCTCTCCTGTGTGAGTTCGTTCATGTTTCTTGCAACATGATGACTGACTAAAGGACTTTTTACAATGCTTCCATGCATATGGCTTCTCTCCTGTGTGAGTTCGTTCACGTTCCTTGCAATGTGATGACTGACTAAAGGACTTTTTACAATGCTTGCATGCATATGGCTTCTCTCCTGTGTGCGTACGTTCATGTTGCTTGCAATGTGATGAATGATTAAAAGACTTTTTACAATGTTTGCATGCATACCTTCTCTCCTGTGTGAGTTCGTTCATGTTCCCTGCAGTTTGATAACCAACTAAAGGACTTTTTACAATGCTTGCATGTATATGGCTTCTCTCCAGTGTGAGCTCATTCATGTTGCTTGCACTCTGATAAGTTGCTAACTAAAAGCTCTTTTCACAATACTTGCATGTATATGACTTCATTCATGTTTGAGTTTCTTGCTCCATAAAATATGTTAACTGGTTAAAAAACTTGCCACAATGCTTATATTTATCTGCCAGAAAAGGAAAAGTTAATGTTATGTTGAAACCTAGGTAAGTGGGTCTTACATGTAAGGATGTTTGTAGACAAACAGTTCCTATGTTAAGATTTTTCTGAAACTCACCATGCAGAAAGGTAGACATCTGCAAAAAAATATTTCTTTTTTTCTTGGGAGGGGGGCATAGTGCTCATTTTCATGCATTTTTAGAAGCTGTTACTTTTTAAGACAATCTTAGTTTATAACTGCCTGTTATGACAATTGGTGTCATCTAGATCATGCACCTAAATGCTCAAGCATGTTAAGACATGGCTCACTGCCTAATTTGCATAAAATCTGAAAAAAGCCATAATTTTTCAATGATTCACCAAAACGACTTCAAACTTGGCCACAATATAAAACATAACGACATCAACTCACTTATGACTTTAAGTGTTGATAAGATGGGTCAGGTGACCTGTTATGAATGTTTAATTGGATTAAGTAGAAATTGAGAATGGGGTGGCGAGATGCCATATAACCAATATAAATTAATATGCTATAGCAGTTGTCTGGTGCCCCTTTTATGGTTCTGGCCGGAGTGGTTGACAGCGATGAAACGTTTTAGAGATAAATAGTAACAGGTCACGTGACATATTTTGTCTCTTAATAATAAGAAATCCCACCATTCCGGCCAAGGATATCTACTATAAATGAAGGCAAAGAATAACTGATATCTTTACTTCATTCAAGTTAACCATTCCCACCCCATTTGAGGTTTTACTATTGTCAAGATTATGATGTCATTAGACACGTGACTACCATAAAATATCTAAAATCGCTTATATCTAATATATAAGCGGTTCAAGGACTGGAAATCCCTATTGAGATTTATTTTTGGTCTTCATAGGGCAAAAAACAGCATTGTTTCTCTATGAAAAAGGTTTCAACTTCGCGGGGGGTCTAACCAAAGAAGTGGGCCATGCATTAAGGTACTTGAGATGTACTCAATTCATCACAAGTACACCTGTTACCCGTAGTTAAAGTTTTGGAACTGATGTTGCTTCTTTAGGTAGAAAAGGTTTTTAGTAGAATAAATCTTGGTGTTCCCCATATATATATTCAATGATGAAACCTGGGCACAACTGGTACTATGCTCTAAACTAACTTATGTTTCTTTGTTAGCTTCCACAGTTGATGAATGATGTGGAGTGATGTTGCAACATGAATTTTGTGCACAGCAAGGATGCGCAAAGGCAATGGGCACAAATGTCCTTAAAGTGTATAAGACACATTTTTTTAATTTGCTAAATAAAATCTCGACAATGTACCGAAAAGTAAAGCAAAAAACCTATTCAATAGCAATTTTCCAGCCCCGTGTTTTGATGTTCCAAAAAAGTCAAATTTCACTTCCAGTGGGATACAAAATCGCGAGACCAAATAGCAGAGTGGAAATGATTGTGACATCATTTCAGGACTTCAAGCTTCACGGAAAACAGATTTCTCAGTCCCTTTCTTATTGTGAGCTAATAAATTGACCAAGAAATCGTACAAAAGTGCGTTGTTTATAAGAAAATGAGAATATGTTGGAGAATTCTCTTCTCTCCGAAACTTAAAGTGCTTAAATGATGTCACAGTTCGGTTTTGTACCCCACCGGAAGTCAAATTTCACGTTTTTGCTACATCAAAACACAGGGAAGTAAAATTGCTATAGAATATATTTTTTGCTATACTTGTCAGTACATGTACATTGTGAGGATTTAATCCAGCAAATAAAAAAAAAAACTGTCATCTACACTTTAATGCTATAGAGACATGAGATGTAATTGGATCCTAACACACTTGAAACCCCATTCATAGAGAAGATATCAAATTATCTAATGGTTAGTCATGAAATATATGTGAATGTTTGACAAACAGTAGATTTGTTAACCAATCAAATTACCACAAAGTACACTTGGATGAATTTTACAAAATAATGGCTAAGAAAACGCATAATTACTCCATGATTTTGTTGTTGTTTCAGACGGTAATGCAGACATGTTGATTTTTCCAGGCCAAAATGCCTAAGTTATCAGGTTTCTTTTCTCTCATCAGAAGTTCTTTTACCTTTTAGTGAATACATTTTACATCCTTTTAAGCATCTTTATCATATTGCATCGAGACAGTTTACTTTAGAAGCCTAAGGTAATCACACACTTAAATTATCTTCACTCGCTGTGGGCTTAAAGTTCATGATCGATCGGCGACATCCAGACGGCGGTTTTCATGTACTTACTAGTATCAGTTGCATATTTTGAAATGTATGTATCCTTCTTTTAGTTTTTTATTCAAAATATCTGTTTTTCACTCATGTATACACAAATTTGGTATTATCCTGGTGACGTCTTGGTGGCTTGTTTTTATTCTGTCGTGCCGTGCTGTGAGAGAATTGTAAAATATTTTTGTCTTCGCGTAATTTATCTCAAAATCTCTAAACACGAATTGGGCGATTTGCATGTGATTTGATCCTATGTTGTTGTAGGCCTGAAGCGCTCTGATTTCTGGTATAAAATCCTGTTCAGAGTCACATTTTCTTCGAGAATTTTTGTTCATCTATATGTATGAAAACACAATTTGAATTGCACGTCCTGGCCTAAGCATTCCATGCGGTAAAGCTGAGAGAAACACCAATGCTCATCATGCACTTGCAAATTATTTCGGTTTCGATTTCGCCCGAAACCGATAAAATTACCGAAAGCAAATTAAAATTCTTGTGTCAGGCAGGTTTCGTCAAGGAAAACATATTTTTTTCGCAGTTCACGTTTGTTTACATTTTGAGGGGCCGGTTGAAGTCGCATGAAAACAACATACTCACTCCGGGGTTGTAGTCGCCCAAAAAATATCACTTGCTCCAGCAGGAAAAGTTGTAAACGCATATAGATGCTAAGTTAGTTTGCTGTCATTGAGTTATCCGCTTCAGTGTAGATAAGCGAACCGCGTGTGCCTTGTACAGAAAATGTACAACATGAAAAAATATTTGCATACATTCAAAAGTGGGTTTGTGTGAATAAAGAATCGCACATCAATTGTTTTGCTTTAGAGAATTGAATCGTTTCCTTGAAATCTCTGTTTGAGATCCTCGAAAAATTCTTTGAGTGTCTCGAAACTCGATTCTCTATTGAACTTTCTGTTAAATAAAACCTCCAGGTAAAAATGTAAATCTTATTGGTTATTGGCAATGTAATAAGCACTACTCAACATATGATTCATTAAAATATTCCTTATGTTCTGATAATGTTATGCGTCTATTTTGTTTTTTCACAAATTCCTCTGTTAGCAACCCCATACCACTTACCTCAACTAAATTTTTCTGTGTTTCTTAATTGAAAATACAGCATTGTGATACTTAACATGCATTACATTGTCAAAAATCAGTCATGCATTCAAACCAAATCAAGCTCCCATTGTGGCTTCTAGTGAAGGTTACATCATTTCCTGTATGTTCTGTCAAGTTTTGTACTCCTGCACTGGTACACAAATGCCAAACACATTTATTGAAATGCTTCCCTGGAGTTAATAATTTGACATCACTTGCCCTGGACAAACTCAGAACTCAATTCCAATTTGTTAGGTAAACAAAAACATGACTGAATCTATCAGGCCACTGCCAGACATGATGCTTACATTTTTTCAGTTCCTTAAATCTTCAGGTTACATGTGCAACCTCTGTTGACAACATGACACCTATTAAACTTTACCCAATAGCCCTTATCTTGAAATTAAGCATTCAGGACTATTGTATGCTAATTATCTTGTTTTATTGATTGACAGGGACAATGTTGAAAACTATGTAACCATAATCAGATATTAGCTCTTCTAATAGAAACTCAATAACAAACCAGATCCTTTTAATTTGTAACCTTCCCCATCAAAGCAGCTCAATTTTGTAAGCCACACACGTACGCATTGCGGACCTATTTTTTTTACATACCTAGACTAACTTATTCACTTTGACTCAGAACCCCAAAATAAAGAACGTGGCTGGAGGTTTATGCCCTCTTCTTATGCAGACCATTTCTTAAATAATATAACAATGACAACTGAACAGCAAAATTAATTACCTCTCATCTTCAATGCCACAACGGGACGAAGTAATGTGCGCTTCAATAGTGAATGTGATCATGACACTCCAATAAAGCAAATTTAATTTAAACCTGTACTGTGTCACGGTGTAAACACTGGATGTGTTTGTTGATGTACCTGTGAATTTAAGCATTTGATAATTTTATTCAACAATCCTCGCCAAATTCAATCGTTCTTCGATGATTTTTCGTAATTGCAAAACACGATGGAAAAAAGGCGAGTGGCTAAGCTTCAGAATACCCCGCAGCTTATTAGCATCTCATTGAATAAGAATAGCAACTATTGCAAATAGCAACTATAGCAAAGATATCAGTGACGTCACCTATTGTTATTAATATGCCAACCAGAGAACCATTGGCTGCTGAAACAAAGAGTTCTTTTGTTTAAAGTTTTCAACATTTAAATGACAAAAACAATGTTTGTAAACAAATATCTTCGCTATTGTTATATTCCTCGTTCTTCAAAGCACACCAGCACATGCAAATAGAGTTGCGGGGTATTCTAAAGTTGCTCTGTATCTTTAAGATTAGCTTTATATAAAAAATGCATTCTTATGAACTCTCTTACCTCTATATATAAATCCGCCACAATCAACCTGAAATACAGATCACACGAAAGACGCCATTACAAAATAAGAGATTATACTGGAACCCAGTCTCTCAATCTCTTTTCATCTTTAGGGAAGGGGCTTGGGCTGAGTGACGGCTTTCTTTTACCACAATTGCTACTAATAATTTGCCATTCTCGATAAGAGTTGCTGCGCCTCGTGAGTCCACAACGAATTTACCCGGGGTTTAGTTTGTCTGCAACGCAGGCTACAACAAATTTTGACCAAACGGACGTAAAGACAGCAGAGTGACGATAACTCTCAATAGAGATACGACATTTTTTAATTTACAAAACGTTTCGACATTCTCATGTCATCTTCAGTTGCAAATGAGCTTTGAACGGTTGTACATTTGAATTTTATATTAAGGTACGTTATAAAATTACGCGTCAAAACTTGCGTTACAAATTTTGACCACTATGATGACGCATAACGTTGTCGATAAGAGTACAGACAACGCTAAATCACAAAACTGAACTGCAGAAATTCTCGCGCGTCAGGCTCCTGCGCGTCTTTATTGCTTAATTTTCATTGTCAATAAGCGGACAGAAAAATTCATGCATTGCTGAGGCGACGGGCGCAAGCGGGCAATTTGACAATTTGTTATCGTAAAAACCAAATTGACGTCAGTTTTTCATCATTATCTCGTGTTATTGACAATGGCTTTCGTCATAATATTGTCAAAGTAGTCTAAGAATCCCATGTTGCTTCTAAACGAATAAGCAACCTCATTGCTTCAATTTCAAACGGCAATTTCTTCATTTACCATCTTGAAAAGATTGTCTTGGAAATTTTTACTGAAACGTTTGTTCGTAATGAGAAGCTCTCTTGATTAATTCACTCAATCGAGCGAATCAAGTAAAGAAAATCTGATCATCTGAAGTATTTTTCCATTTCCCGGGTAAACACAATGCTGCCAAACTGTGACGTATTGTCATTCATCCCGGCACAGAAACAAGCGCGCGTTATCGTACTCGTTACCTTACGATAGACGGCGGAGACAAACTTTTTGATGAATTCAAAGGAAAAGGTTACTGTTTCGTGGCGGATTGGTTGAAAAGCTAAGGGCGAAATAAGCTTTGTTACGTATTACTATCCAATGTTTATCAACTTGTCATCAAAATTTGGCAACTTTGTAATTGTTTCTCTTTTACTGATGTATCCAGTATTTAAGGCGTTGCATTGCGCATCCCTACTGCGCACGATTTTTGCGTCATTAGCTCGCGCAGATGAGCGCGTGCACGTGCAAGACGTAAGAAATTTCCCACAAGTAAAGCTTGACAGCGAAATAAAAGCTCGTTTTCTCTTAAACGAGCATGGTGACCTATATTTTTTATTGCATAATAATAGTGCCCATGTTATCCTCTTTAATCTAAAAAAGTTTTAAAAAAATTATCGGAAGGAAAAAAAGATACAGCTGAAAGCGTGCACAAAACCGTTACTCTAGGAAGTAAATTATGGCCACGAAAACATCGACTCGACGAACGCATTTCGTCCACCTCGTTTTAAATGGTGCGATTTTTTCCACAAATTTTATATGATATTGTCCCATATGTTCCATAATTTCTACCTGTCAAGTTTTCATCCGAACATTACTTCGGTAAACTGTACTTTCAGCTACCGCAAAGTGTAACGTACCAATAAATAACGCGCGAGATTAACACGAGTACAGGCATAAATGGGGCAAGTTTGGCCAATCATATCTCTTTTACGAGAATGGTGACCTATCTTTTTTATTTTATTTTTCGAAACAGTGCTTTGTAGGAAACATTCTGAGAAAGTTTAAAAAAATTCATCGGTAATTTTTATTTCTGAGGAATCACCTTAACAGAATTGGCTTCAATCGAAACTGAGGTATTAAATATACTTGTTATATAGCTGGCGTTTTTACCGCTATAGCGCGCCCATTCAGGGCAACATTCGGGCAACATTGCGAAAACTATGACGTCAAACGGGTAACAGTTCACTGTTACCCGCGAAATGTTGACCGCTGTTGCACGTGACCAGAGGTGGCCCGATGTTGTCGCTGGAATCTCAGCGCATTTTTCAAAATTTGCTTTGGTTTTGTTTTGCTATATAACAAATCACTTAATGACTGATCCCTTGGGGAACAGCGAATTTTGTTTCCCTCGACTTCGTCTCGGGAAACATTGAGATTCTCGGGAAACAAAATTCGCTGTTCCCCTCGGGACCAGTCATTAAGTGTTAAATATTTAACATGTTTTAAATTGAAATATTCTCTACGTGTTTCTCAACGAGAAGAACATTGGTCTAGTGTAATAGTTAATTGCAGTTGATCCGCATCAACAAAACGATACTTTTATATTAGATTTTTATTGATAATAGTAAATTCGACATGAAAATTAGTCAACTTTGTTATTAGTTCTCTTCGCTGATTACCTGTTACCTCTCCTCCTCGTGCCTCGTGGCATGTAAGGGTGTTGTCTATGAAACCATGTTTACATACACAGCTTCAGAAGCATAATAGAAGCTACTGAAAAGTTAAAACAGTAGTCAGGTAATTTTCCCGGGGGTGGGGGCCTTTGATTACCTGAAATAGACCTAGCCCTGGGAGGGGTGAATTTGAGCAAACTTTCCCAAAAATTCAAATTCCCGGGGAATGTTGAAGCTTCAATTTGACTGGTACATTATCTGAAGAAACTGAACTAAGAAAGGCTTACCGTACGGTTGGGGTTAACTGTATATAATTTCCAATATTTCGTCAGGCACGGCCTGACTTCTTCAGGGAATGTTAACGCGAACCGTACGGTCAGCCTTTCTTAGTTCAGTTTCTTCAAGCCTTTGCATTTGCTGATCAGAACCTACAAGGTTCCGGAGCTTTTGACTTGTCCGTTGGCCCTTTCTAGAGTTTTAAGTTTTTTGTACATTATCTGACATACCGAGGATTGTTAAAAACTACACTTCGCATCTTGAGGTCGCTTGCTCAGTACTTCCGGCACTTGAACAGGGGAGCGAATTTCCCTCTAGTTTGTTTCACTAGCACAAAATTGTGTCTGGGACACGATTTCGAACATTTCTTTTAAAGTAGGCAAGACATTAGGCAGAGTTTTACAGAAGGCGTTGAGCTCCCAAGCACGTGAACGGCGGGGGATACTCATTTGGCGAGGAGGGGAGTCAGTGGGGGACGGGGAAATCAGTGGGGAGGGGGAGTAAGTGGGGGAGAGTCAGTGGGGGAGGAGGAGTAAGTCGGGTAGGGATTAAATAGGGAGAAATACTCGGCCAATTTTTATCTCCCCAGTAGAGGTTACCGAATACTATTTAAAAATGAATTTCTTTTGTTTCAGTTTCGCTTTAAACCAAAGCTATCGAGCCGCAAACTTTGTCCGTCTGGTAGCAGCAAAATCAGGCCGAAAATAAGCCCCGAAAAAGTGCGGTTCAGAAATCACTATCGCAACGCGAAATAATAATAAAAAAACTACATAGTGTTGAAGAAAAAGGCCTTTTAATGCAATATCATTCGATAAACATCGAAAAACTGCCGAAGCAAATAAAAAATAAAATTTCAAATATTGCATAGTAAATTAGATGGAGCATTGGAGCTGATTTCAAATTAATTATTTCTCAAAAGTCCAACGCTTTTGAAAGCAGTCACAGTGATGAATCAGACATTGGACGGATGTACATCATGTTTCCGGAAAAACATTTTTCGGCCCAAGTACATTGACCTTGTACAAAGCGTTCAAAGTTTCTTTGCTTACCGTTATCCTGCCACTATTTTCTTTTTCTGCTTATTTTTCATCTTCCAATCTCTTTTAAGTCTATGTCCTTCTACTAAGGATGGTCTTTGAGTGCCTAGCAAGGTTTAAAGTGGCGTTTACCACGCTATCCACCCACGGTCGTATTGGAAAAAGAAAAGTGTTTCGCCGAAGTAGCAGGATAACGGTAAACAAGGTAAATTTGAACGCTTTGTACAAGGTCAATATACTTTGGCCGAAAAATTCATCTCTGTGACTGCTTTCAAAAGCTTTGGACTTATGAGAAATAATTATTTTAAAATCAGCCCCAACGTTCCATCTAATTTAGTATGCAATATTTAAAACTTTATTTTGTTATTCGCTTCGGCAGTTTTTCGATGTTTATCGAATGATATTGCATTAAAAGGCCTTTTTCTACATCACTGTGCAGTTCTCTCATTATTTTGCGTTGCGATAGTGATTTCTGAACCGTTTTTCGCGGGGCCTTATTTTCGGCCTGATTTTGCTGCTATCAGACGGGAAAAGTTTGCGGCTCGACTTTTTGGGTTTAAAGCGAAACTAAAACAAAAGAAAATTATTTTTAAATGGTACTCGGTAACCTCTACTTGGGAGATAAAAATCGGCCGATTTTTTTTTTACCTGGAAATCATCGGTCGTTTCTTAGGCGCAGGGCCTCTTGATAGTGGAACACGATTTTTTTTGGAAAACTGTTCCCAACTGAGTGTATTTTGGCCAACGTGAAGACTTCAAGCTAACCGCGGAACTATCCGAAAAAGTGCAATATTCCCGCAACCAAGCAATCAAAGGCAGCTTAAATGAAGCAAAACTGCTTATGTCAATAAATTAAGCTTTATTAAGAAAATAACACAAACAGCGGTGATAAACATTGTATTTCAACGCATTTTTACATAGAACTTAACGTTTCGTATGCTAATCAACATACATTTTCAAAAGCGACGGTTACAATTTTTGAAAACTATATATATATCGTAAACATAAGAGGTCTGGAACCTAGACTGAAGAGACTTTGTTCATTCAAGAGCTAAAGCCTTCCCTTAATGTCAATATTAGTAGTGAGAAGTTGTTGCTGTTTTAGCTGTTACTCCTCATTATGTTTTTATACACGTACTGCTGCAGATCATATTTCTCAGTCTAGGTTCCAGACCTCTTATGTTTACGATATATATATAGTTTTCAAAAATTGTAACCGTCACTTTTGAAAATGTATGTTGATTAGCATACGAAACGTTAAGTTCTATGTAAAAATGCGTTGGAATACAATGTTTATCACCGCTGTTTGTGTTATTTTCTTAATCAAGCTACGATGGCCTAAGAACAAGAGTTTATAAAATTAAGCTTTGCTTTTAAGATAAAACTTTGCGTCTTCCAAGTAAGCAAGACTTAATTTTGTATGAAAGTTATTCTAATTTTAAATACGCTTTCCTTTTCTTTCCTATACGAGTACGGTGCTCCCGTTCCCTGTGACACATCCGACTGTAGCGTTGCAGTTGTGTCCTGCGTGGCAGATATGTCTTAAACGTTTTGACCAATTGTATGTGTCGTTGTTTCTTCCAATGAAATTGCGTTGTGACAGTGTCTTCTTAGAACGGAGATCAGTTACCAGTCTTATGGCTGCGTATTATTAGATAGAACCCATGATATGATTGGTTCAGTATATCCTATTACGTCAGAGGACATGTCTGCCATATAGGACATAACTGCAGTCCGACTGCATGGATTGACCGAGTAGTAGATTGGGCACTAGCTTCAGAACGGCCAAAGCCTGGACACCACTAAGCCTCTTTCTTTTCTTCTCTGGTAATTTAGTTTTCACGCCGGGAAAATGCCAAGCAGGCGAAAAACGGGCAAAAATGCCCCGATACTTAGCCATGAATTTATGATTACAAATCATGGAGATATAGTTTCTTGTGTGTGTATGGTCTTTATGGTCGGTCTGATGTTTCAGGTAAAAATATCGTGGTTTTCTCGTCAACCATTTTGTACAGTCGTAAGCTTATATTTTTATAAAATATATTGCATATTTGTTCATTACTTCTTGTGATTAAAAATCCTAATTCTTTTTCCTTTATTGCTGATTTCCAGGCAACGTCTAAAGTAGCGTCTGTTTTTATCGCACCTCAACATAATCTTACGAGAACTTTAAACGGTAGGTAGGAACAAAGACGTTCTGATGTGTGTTATTTCAATCGATACTAAAGCTTGAATGCTACCAACCAAGGCAGTTTTACACGTGAAACACGATGTATTTCTCTCGGAGGTGAATCAAGCCAGCTAGTGTAACAATCCTTTAACTGTAAATACTTTCGGCCAAGTAAAGCTCGATTTCTTCGAAGCCTTTCTGAATGAGTTGCCACACTGTTTTAGCTTTTTAGCTTTTTATTATATGCTCTTTTAAATTTGTCGTGGGACCTTTTCATTGGTTATTTTGTTGTACACAAAAGAACGATATAACTCGGTAATGCTTTTCATGACTGATTTAAAAAAGAAATTATAAATTTTTACTACTGCATTTGCTTGGAAACCTTTTAAATTAAGACGGAATTCTTCAGTTGTATTTCCTCATCTTGCTGTTTTTGTTTTACTCGAAGCATGGTAGGTTAACTTTGTTGATCATGAGACGGATATTGGAGGGGCTTCTTACACCTGTTCCAACAATAAAATGAAATCTTACGTGCTGTTCAAATTCCCCTTACAATTTCATAAGGTTTTTGTTTTATTCGTGTCACTGTTATAGCCTATAATTTTGGTTTAATTGATGATGACTTTATGATCTCTGATGAAAGATTTCTTCCTGTAATTAAAAAAGAAAAACAAAAAACGTTGAACCCAGCATGTTTAAATAAATTTACAAGGTTGGTTTTAGAGTATCACACCAGAGCCTGCAGTTTGAGAATAGCCCTACTTTCTCATCTCTAAAGATCAAGCTTGAAATGTAACTCAATACTTCAATTTGATCCTAAAACAATAGAATTCATAAAACTTTCATTGATTCTCTCTGACCAGTGCTATTTAGCACAGGTTTCAAAATTGTGCCATCAGTTGATCATTTTGAAATAATGAATTTGTTTTTTCTTTTTTATCCAGGATCAGAAGATCTTCTAACAACTTACACAAATGGACCCAAGGATTTCTGTACCATTTTCTTTTATTCTATGGCATGGATTGTGGTGCATGCCATCATTCAGGAGTACATCTGGGATGTAAGTTAATGTGTCAATTGTCTTTGGTTATAACAATGTTATGGCTAATAAATGTAGTAACAGTTCGGAGTATACAGGTATAAGTTGAATTCCTATTAAGTGACCACCCCAATAAGGCGGCCAGTAATCAAAGTCCCAGCGAGGGCTTTTCTATTGTTTTTACCTTGTTTAAGTGACCACTATCCATTTCCCCAAGGGTGGCGGATTAAATAGGCCATTACTGAGTTGTCTTTTGCCTCTGTGTCAAAACGAGTCTCTGTGCAAAAACATTCATGAAATGTTTTCTGCCGACTTGTTCATTTTCATGCAAATCAACTCATTTTCATATGAAAAGTTTAGCATGAAGACTTGTTTTGAAACAGAGGCTCAAGCTAACTCGGAAATGGCCTGTTCAGTAGGGATTGAACTGTATGTGAATTGAATCCAATTGACATGATAGACTTGATATATCATCAAGTAAATTGATCATACCATTTTGTAGGTTTATTCATAACTTTTTGTAGGCTTTCTTGTCTGTTTCTTAAAGAATTTCTTAAACAGTGATTTAGTGCATAATTTTGTAGCCATAGGTGTGTTTCCTGTGGAACTATCAGCCTACTAAATTTTAAATGGTCTGTGCTGCAAATTGGCCAAGATAACTCTATTTACATACTTGGTATAAAACTGGGATGAGTGTATACCGTCATCAGTAATCTCAGTTGCATGTTTTACACATTTTCAAATTTTAAATATCTCAGGAACTAATTGCAGATATTTCCAAACAGTAAATGGTGTTTTTATTCTTACATGGAATTCTGTGCGATACATCTAAAAAATCAAGGGGTAAAAATTTGATCATAGTATTACTGTAAAATCCACCATCTTTATTCATTTATCACCTCAGACATCTGTTGTTTTTTTTTTTTGCAGAAAGTCTCCCGTAAGCTGCGTTTGTCAAAGACCAAAAATACAAAGTTCAATGATTCTGGAATATTACTTCCATTCTACTTTTTCTTTGCTGCTTGGGGAGCAGACATCATAGTCAAGGTAAAAAAAAAAATTTGAGCAAGAGTGATTTGTGATTCAAAAAAGTATGATATCTTTGTCAGGGTTTCATTAAGAGCAGGGCACCAGGTAAAATTGACTGTCTGGTTTGAGCATCTAAATGAAAGGGTTTTCTCATGAAGAAGTTCGCTTAAAAACATTTTGTCTTCCTGTGAGAACCAGTTTCTGTCTTGCTGAAAACATAACTGAAACTCCTGGTAACTTTCTTGATTGTGTAGTCTCAGAAAATATGCATACTCCCTCCACAGAAGGGGTTGGAATTTCCTGGGGGTGGTGGGTTCTGTAAGGCCAAAAAAATTAAAGAAATGTATGAAGCAGGAGGGGTGGGGGGTCTTTTAAAAAAATCCCTTCTGTGGGGGAGGTATGGATATTTTGTGGAATTGTACATTCTTAATAAGCCTTAGCAGGGCTCAAAAAATATTTGAATTCCACCTTGCCCATTGGGAAAATAACCCTCAAATTTTGCTTGCCGGGGAACTTCCGCGCTTGCCCAAGGTTTCAAACTCTTTAATAATTCATGAACCCAAGAATGGAAGTCAAACTACAGGCGTGTTTTAATGTAATAAACCGATCTTGACTAAAGTCCTCTTAGTGCAGATAACTTACTTCCTAGTTCCTGTATTACATGCTGAGTATCTTCGTTATTATACAACCTTGAGTCAATTTGTTCAATTTGTTGAAGATCTTGTTGGAATCCTAGAATGTTAACCTGCACCCTTGTCTAGCTCCACGAAATCCTTGTGAAGAGAAGTGCAAGAAATTTATAATACACAGGATTAACAACAAATCGCCTTCCCACTTCAGTTTTGACACATGCAGACACAGTGTCGAATTTTGAAAAGCGGGTGACTGCATTTTTTTTCATTTGGGTGAATGAAAAATAGTTTTAGTCAAGGGAAAATGTCTTTCTTTGAAAGTAACACTATTCTAAGTGATCTTCCAGGTACTCAAAAGTATTTTGATGACTTACTTATCCATTTCTTTTTAACAATATAACGCTTTTCATTTCGTGCGGTGGTGCCTAACTTGCAGAGATTTACCTGGATTTTAGGATAAAAGATGCTGGCTTTGTTTTCACGATTTGCGACTTCTCAGCTTTTCCGTACAATTTCCGTAGTTTTAATTAATATATCGTTGCCGAGTTAAGTTTTGTATAGAGAAACTGAAAAAATGCTTGCAGAAAATTACTAAAATTAAGAAATAAACACAGTGTTTTAATTCCCAACGTGGCTATTTTTATTCTGGAAAGAAATTTGATGGGGGCAGATTTTGATCATGTGCTAGGCTGAGAGCATGTCACGCAATCAACAAAACAATGCTATAAATTGTGATTTTTGTCAAGCTTCATCTAAACACTTGATTACCCTCGAGCTTATAACTTTCCTTATTCTTCTCAAAATCGTTATCAAAAATTTAGTCGGAGAATGCTTGCTTGGGTCCTCTCCCATTGGGCAAGGAAGGAGAGAAAGTTCCTTGGCTGAAGGGAAAATCGACTTGTCCCGGACGACCATACAGGTTTTTTTCGAGCCCTGCTTAAATTAGCTATCATCTTGAATAGATCCTGGCTTAATAGAGTTTGACTCTCAACTTGCCTATATGTTGTTCTAAACTGTACATTCAAGGTTTTCTTGTTTTCCTCATTTCAATCAATTTTAATTAATGTTTTTAATTACTTTCAAGCTAAGTGATAAATGAAATATAATTTTTATTAAAACTTTTATTTTGTTTTATAGGAAGGATTTATTCCAAATATTTCAAAACTTTGGGAAGGTTATCCACATAATGAAATGTCGTAAGTTCACATTTAATTCTTTTAATGGTCTGTAACATTTTAGCAGTAAATTATACTCCCATATGATAGTACATTAATGGTCTGTATAGTACAGGAATCACTGAAGTTGAGAGTTTTACTAATTTAAATAATGGTTTTTCCACCACATGTTTTTTGATGCATTGCTTTTTTTTCTGTCAGATTCACACTCAAATTCTACTTCATTCTTCAAATTTCCTTTTGGGTTCACTGCTTTCCAGAACTGTACTTCACAAGAGCTAAACGGGTAAGAGTTAATCTTGTGAAGCCTAGTAGAAAATATCGATACCCATACTAAAGGTTACCAGGTAATTAGAAATCCTGAGGGGGGTGGGGGATCTCAATAGCCAAATTTTTAAAAGGATATTATGATCCTAATCTGTAAATTCCAGGGGAAGAGGAAGGGTTACAAAATGGGAGATCTCAATAGCCAAATTTTTAAAAGGATAGTATGATCCTAATCTGTAAATTCCAGGGGAAGAGGAAGGGTTACAAAATGGGAGATCTCAATAGCCAAATTTTTAAAAGGATAGTATGATCCTAATCTGTAAATTCCAGGGGAAGAGGAAGGGTTACAAAATGGATAACCATCCTTGGTAGGGGTTTGGATATTTTCTGGAACCACAGTTGTGATAGAGGCTGTGACATTTATTATCAGCTTTATAAGAGGAAAATGTTTCGTAGGTTATTTGTTTCTTAATTTGCTCTCTGTTTCTGTTTTTTTATTTGACAGGAGGAGATTTTTCCAAAGGTTCAGTTATACATTGAATATCTGTTTTTTATTTGGGCTGCCTACATGCTGAAGTAAGTTTTTCAGTTTTTAATAAAAATGACTCTCCTGTAAAGCATGTAGATTTAAACTACTCTATTATTCATTGATAACCCCTACCCACCTGACATAGCAGGGCTCGAGACTAACTTTTCAGCTCTCTAGCCCAGTGGCTAGTGACAGGTTTGATTCACTAGCCAAAACAAATTTTTCACTAGCCGGACTGATTGACGTTATCCAGAGATGAGTTTACCAACCACGAGGCTGCTGCAGTTCCCATATGAAAAAAGCATACATTTTCAGTAAAATATTAAAAATCCTTTACACATAGGAGCAAAAAATTGCATTTTAGGCTCGCTTGTCAGGATTTGACTGAGTACTTTTTTCTTCTCTTGGTAGTTTTACTCATGTTTCACTGTGTTGCTTGGTGGTTCACTGTGCTGTGGAGAGTATTTATCATGCAATGAGAATGTTACACATCAGCGGCAAAGACGATGTGGCCAGCAGCTTGTAAGTGAAAGCACTAATTTCTTCTTTGATTCATTCAATATTTGTCTTTCACTGTTTTTAGGAGCTATTACTCATGGATAAAAGCATAAATGGGTGACTCTATGTATCATTCAAAAGTACACACCTCAATTATGCATTAAGTGTTTTCACGTTTGAATGAGCCATCCATTTGTGTTCCAACTGCATTTCATTTTCAACTGACAACTCAAAGATTTTTCTGTCAAATGTTACAAACATTACAGCTACATTTTGACAATGCAGGCTTTTGTTGGCTGAAAATATGTGACCCTCAATATGAAAACTCATCTTATCCACAAAATCATTTTTAGGGGGCTTAAGTCACTCTGAAACCTTTGGAAACCCAGTTTCAAGGGTTTGAAATCCTTTCAAAACTCCGTCGACACCTCTTGAAAACCTGTTAGAAACCCCTTTGAAATACAAATTGAAACCCTTTTGTCAATATGTTATGTTGACATATCATACCACAACAGTGTGATAGTTTTGGAATTCTCTGACTTGCTTTTCAGTGATTAACTTTTCTTTTGTGCCCTAGGTTTTGGGTGTGGACAGTTCTATTTGCTATTGCCCGTTTTGCCATTATTGCTCTCACTGTCATGACATTCTGGTATGGAATTCTTTCTGAAAATGTTTGTAGAACTTTTAAGACTTATTTTACATTACCAACTGTACATAGATGAAAGAATAGATGATATGATTTAACATAGCTACTTTCTTTAGCAATTGAAGCATTGTTTTGGACAGCAACTTTTCTTGGAATTTGTTGGGATTAATGATTGTTACAAGTTGTATGAGTATTTTGCTCAATAGCTACTTATTAACCGAAAGTCAGGTCTGTACACTCAGGAAAATCTCAAACCAAGGCCTTGACGCATTCACATAGCTATTGCGAGGTCAATACAGCAAGGTTGATGTTTGAGATTTTCCCTACAATTATTGGCCAATCAGAACGTGCATTATATCGGCTACAAACATAAGCCTTTTAATAACTTAGTATAACACCACCCTGGTGGAACATGTACAAAGTAAAGCTGTTTTTAAGCTCTAACATTACTTCTCTGATGTCTTATAAATCAGGTATGGCCTCCCCCGTTTGGAAAATGCTGGTCTTAACGTTGACTCGGGAAACTTCAACAGTCCACTAATACGGTTAGAAGATTGTCCTTCTCCATTCAGTACTAAATAGATTTATTATTTTAGTGCTATTTTGAGTGTACAGTTGAAAAATTTAGTCCTCCAATTGACTTATACATCCCAATTAATTTTGCTACTCACTATCTATGCCACTCCCTATCTGTTTAAACAATAGAGTGTTTCTGTTGAGGAACTATCAGCGAACTATCTGCTGATATTTCACCTGTGGAAATTTAATGTTCTTAAGACAAGTATTTGCTTGCTTGGAAAAATTTTCACTGAAACTTTCTATTTAACAGTTAGATTATGAGCTCATTATTTCTGTCGTGTGATAGTTGATGAGGGCAGAGACTATGACACATAGAAAACAAGAGTGAATAATCTAACTGTTTTAGTATAAATCTAGTAGTTGATAAGTGAATAAAGATGGTGAATTTTGTGGTTGGTAATAAATGTGAAAGTTGAGTTAATCTACATGACACAAGCATGGGACAAAGAAAAATCTGAGTCCCCAACAGGAATCGAACCCATGACCTCCCGAACACTGGGCGGAGAACTCATGGAGAGCAAGGTCATTTTAACTGAGTTTGTATGTGTTGGGCCTCTTGCATACTGCTAGGATTAACACTGTCAAAGTCAATATGAGTAGTGAGAAGTGAATAATAATTATTATGTCAACAGCTTGTGCTCTGGACAAAAGTCTTGGGGCAAATTTGCACTTTTGGCGCATTTGGGCACACGCCAGACGTGATTACAAGTTCACCTGCCTAACCTCACTCCCCACAGCCCCCCCCCCCCATACAATGTTGAAAACTACTACCTACAATTTCTTATGATTTTCAACATCGTATTTGGGGGGGGGGGGGGGAGGGAGAAACATGTTTTTAAAAGGAAAGCATCGCTTCTTTCAAACCTCAGTAGTAAAACACAGATAATTTGTCAACTTACAGAAGTGTCCCAAGCACTTATGTCCAGGATTAGTTCTATGTTTCTTTTGAGTTGTGGAAATGAAATTTTTAACCACTCAGCGCATGTATTTTCTTTCGGCTATTTTCTAATTGGTATTACCACAACCAATTTTATCACCAGACTCACTGCCATGGCTGGAGTGATACTCATGCAAGCCTGGTTGGCATGGAACTTTATATGTTACCAGATCCGAGTGTGGCGTGAACGAGCCATCGCTGCCACACCCTCCAAAAAGAAAGAAACTAAGAAGAAGAGCAAGAAAGAGAGTGACAAGAAGAAAAAGGAAGAAGCTGTTGCTGAGGAGAGTGAGGAAGCTGAAGCGGAGGAATATGAAAAAAGGAATGGCTCACCAAAAGCTGTCACCAAAGTGAAGAAATCTTAAATTATTATGTTTGTGGCCTGCGTTTCTTAAGGAAAGCCCTTAGAAATGACCTCTCAAGTTTCTCCTTATGGGAGGTAACTAAGGAAGATATTTGTCAAGAGTGAATGGTAAACAGTGCCTTCGTGTGTGCATTGCAAGTGAGGGTTTTGTAGACTTCCGCTTCTCTTGGTGAAAGTAGTAATGTGAAATCCTTGCCTTTCTAAGAGATGCAGAAAATAATGGTGTTAAAAACCCTGAATGTGTTCAGTGTTGTTTCATTGTCTGTACAACCTTGAAAAATTTGTTTGTGCTTTGCTGTATACTGTCATGTTTACATACTCCTTTTATTTACTGTCATAAATAGACCAGTTCTTTGAAAAGAACATCATGAATTTCTTGGTACCGGTAATCACTAATTTATGTGTACAGTGGAACCTTGTTAATATGGCCAGCTTATGGCCTTAAAACCTGTGGTCTTATTGAAGGATCTCAAAGCAGATGACTGACCAGTTGCTTTCACTGAACTAACAACAAGTGGTCTTAAGAAATGAGGTGATCATATTAACAAAGTGGGAATAAATAAGAGTAAATAAGATTTTATTCTTTCAGTTATAAAATAAAAATAATATCAATGTTGTGTATGGATACCCCACTCAACATCAAAAGCAACCTCTCCTATTCTCATAAACATTTACACCTTATTGCTAAAACTTTTGCTTTTGTGCATTAGTGGACGTCAGCCCCCAAACCATCACAGTAGTGCACTCTGCACTAAAAATCCATTTGTGTTGAATTCACAGCAGTTGTTAGGAGTTCTTGCAGCCTACTCCTTATAGAATTGAGATGGAAAATGGAAAGTCATGAAATAGTGAAGTTGAAGGCTGCTTTCCAGAAAGGGCTGAAAAAATATTAGGGAATTAGTAAATTGAAATATTTAATGAACCAAAATGGGTCAAAGTCAAAGACCAAGACAGACCAAAGACCTACATTTTAAATGAATATCTATTGTGGGACTGTCAACCCATGAAAATGGGATTAGACCATATCTATCTTTACTAATACTGCCTAAATAACTTTATCTCTTCATCTAGTTCAGCTGTTTTGAGGGCAGGAGAGATGCTTAATGTATTCTGTCACACAATATTATGAACATTGATTAATGGATATTAATAATATTAAGTTAATTTGGGATTATAATCAGGAGTGGTTAACCTTAAAAATGTGTTTTACCTCTACCATTTATCTCACATTAATTAGTTAACATTTTACTGACATATTCTAAATATTGAACTTTCTAACATTTTACTTGATTCATGTCCTGAATCTTACATTTAGTTCAACAGAATTGGTAGCAGTTGTCTCAGGGATGGGAGGGTGATGAACAAATCATTACTGTAGGGGTCAGGGTGGGGTGCTATTTGTAACGGTAACAACAGTTTAAAGGCTGAGAAGAGTACAATTCAGAGAGAAAACTTACATTATTTTTTCAAATGACAAGCACAAACGACGTAAACGATACAAACAATCATGGACATAACAATAAGGAATTACAGGGAACAAGGGCAATGTGTTTTTTTCATTTTCGTAATCAAAATGAGTGATTTCCCTTTTTATTTCTCTGGCAGTATTCTCTGAAGGAAATAGAGAAAAATTTCTTTCTTCAGAATTATGAACTACGATATTCGGAGAAGTTTAGTTGAACGCGAAAAAGCTGTCCCAAAATCGCGCTCGTGTTTTAAAAACTTGGAAGAAGCTTAGAAAACGTTGGATTTTCTCTTTCTGAGCTATTTTTTGTCAGGTATCAGAAAACAATTTGTAGTGTGACCATTATATTTTTTAGTGGAGTTGGGCTGTTTTTCGGAGAAAGTTTTTTCTCAAGCTTCAGATGTGTAAGAGGTTTTTAAAATTTGTCACGTATGATTCACATTTTAGGACTTTTTTTTCTCGGTTTTGCCTGTGCGGTATTTGTTGTGGGCATTTGCCCCAGCCCTCCTCCCTGAAATTATAATGGTTCATCGCTACCTAGCCCGCGAAAGGTTCCCGGCGAGAAAGGTAAATGATAAACGACGAGCGCGAAATTGAAGAATGCAGTCTTAAGCGCTCGGCGGGAGCTAGGCTTGATTACCAGCGGCTGTTCGGGAAATGAGCCCGACCGGACACGAGATAACGGTGGAAATTGAGCCTAGCCGGGAGCCTGCTTAAACCTATCTTAAGTCTTCAGTTGAGTTAACATTGTGAGAAGGAGTCTACTTTGATCCATAAGAACTAGTGCGAGTAGATTTAGACGAGAGCGTCCCGCAGAATAGCAGTTTGAACACGCCCAGTAGCAGCGCAGTGTTAGCAGATGGCTGTGTAAGGATAAGAGTCACAAGAGAGGAACGCAATAAAAACCTAACTGTGAAATTGAAATTCTTAATTCATCTTTATCATCTTGGTGTGTGTTTGTGTTTATGCCTGTTCCTTGATTTTCCTGCCTTCTAACTTTGTTTCGCGGAGTGCGTTACGCAGAAATGATTTAACATGTTTCCCGTTAGTACCTAGAAGGTCGTACACGGGGACCAATGACATGGATCACAAACGGAAAAAATCACGGATCACAGATATAAAAATTTCGTTTTGCCCAATTGCGGAAATAAGCAAGTGAGATACCGTAAAATTCCGAAAATACTGAAGTCGCTCCGTATACAAGCCCCCCAAATCTGAAACGCAAAAATAACTCCTATAATAAGCCCCTCCGAAATTATCCTCAATTATGCAAACCAAAGCAAACTACACATAATCACTGTTATCAGGATACGACATTGATTCCGTGCATTTAAGATTTGTAGTCAACAAGGGTTGAAGTTTATGGTCTTTTACGCAGTTCGCTCTTCACTCGCGCCTTGCGTTTCTTCGGTCCGCAAACAAAGTATTTGGTTCGATCCCGCCACCTGTACCCAAACCCCCTCTGGTGCTCCTCGCTTTTCACCTGTTGTCTTTGCGGTGATAGAATGTATTGTTCCATCTTTGAGCATGGGACCTAAAATCTGTGCCAGAGGTTACGGAATATGGCCCACAACAGCTTCTTTCTTGCCGGTATCTTCAACTTTCGTCTTTACTACAACTTCATTGTCACCAGGACTGTAGGGATGGAAACAGGTCGTTTCGCCTCAGTCCGTTTCTCACCAGGTCGTTTCGCCCCAAGTCAAAGTCGTTTCGCCCCAAGTCAAAGTCGTTTCGCCCCAAGTTAAAGTCGTTTGGCCCCAACTTAAAGTCGTTTCGCCCCAACTTTAAAGTTGTTTCGTTTAAAGTAAGTTGTGATGTATTTACAAATTACTAGAGGAATAAAATGTCACCTTTGTAAGATGAGGTTGTTGGTGACATTTAAAATTGTTCATTTCACTCCCCCCAATCTCTCTTTCCCTCCCACGCCATGTTGATGACGTGCCGTTTGATCGATTATCGATCATATTTGTAAAACTTATTAAACCTTCCGAGGCTTTTACTTGCAGAGCATCAAACGCCATTTATACCTTCTTTTATTAAACATTTGCGTGGTTAAAGAGCCATTGAGTCCAAATGTATTTTATTTGATTACGCGCGTAGATCAGAAGTGTTGTTGCACTCGCATAGCAAAGTCAAACAAAGTCCGTTGATCGATCGATGGCCGATTGTATCTGAAAACGTAATAAACCTTCCACGGCTTTTACCTGTAGAGTAAATTAAGGGTCTCAACAGTGCTTGTTTTGTTCAAATTAACCATTTATTGCTTTCTAAAACGTATAAAAAAACTTCATGCGAACTAACTTTTGGTTGGGGCGAAACGACTTTGAGTTGGGGCGAAACGACTAGGGATTACCGGGCTCCAAGAAGCAGACAAACCCCTCTCCACCTCGTAGGTTGTGTTGAAATAAAGTTTATCGTCGTTGTGTTTAAACTTGGCATTTTCAGAGTGATTAATTTGTTACGAATTTTTAGCCAAAACCTCTAATATTACAAGCGACACATTCAAAAATTTTGACACAAATTTTCCTTCAATTATAAGCCCAGCCAGTTTTGAAACGTAAATTTCTCTCCTATAATAAGCCCCTCCGAATATAAGCCCCTTCCAAAAATAAGCCCCTCCCAAAAATAAGCCCCTCAAGAAGATCCTTTGAAAAATATAAGCACCGGGACTTACTTACGGAATTTTACGGTACTCTAATAACCTGTTCTTACAGAAGAATGATCGTTTGAAGAAAGAAATATCCCGAGAGGTTAATTCAAGGTATGTCCAAGTCACTCTCAATTGAAGACTCTAACCATTCGGAGTACCCGCGTCTCAAATCACGCAGAATTGAGTGGCAGGTGAAATCGCGAATATCCGTGAATGATTCAAGTTCTTCACGGGCGACGCTAGTCCAGTCCCTGAACTCTCCTTTCTTCCCGCCCCTAATATAGGGGCTGAACCCGGGCGGGCGACTTGCATGCGCATGCTCAGAACGCCGCCACCCCCCCCCCCCCTAAATTGGGGGAAAAACATATTTGGAAGTATTTTCCAGATTTGGCTTGTGGCGCGATTTTCTGAATGATAATATACAAGCAACAATTTTTACATTCAGATTGATTAAAAACATGTCAATCCCAAATCAGTGGAATTTCACCAGTACCACGCTATACCACATTCGATTTGTTTTTTTATCACAATATCAAAGATAACGAAAGAAATCTTTGCCAAGATTTGTTGACAATTGAAAACACCGACTCGGACTTGAAAGTGCACGCGCTGCATTATGCAAATAAGCTATTTGTACGCGTCAAAGAAATGTCTTTTTTTTAGAGCGCGAGAAGAGCGCGAGCGAGCTGAAAAAGGCATTCCGCGACACATTGGGACCTAGTAATTTTTGATTGGTTCGTTCTGAGCATGCGCATGCAAGTTATCCTGGACTCTTCTTTCGCCCGCTCGAGTTCAGCCCCTATATGGGACGGGAAGAAAGGAGAGTTCAGGGACTGGACTAGGGCGACGCAAAACCTTTAGGTCACGGATCACCAAGAGTAATTTCCTATATTCGCGTTTTACGGAAAATCAGTTTAACTGTTGAAGAGAAATGTTTTTACCTCAAACTTGTTTTTCTGCCCTACTCCGCATTGCTGCAGTGAATCCTCGACAGCTGAATTCTCTTAAAAAACCAAATCCTATCAGACCGGACCAGGACCTCTCCAGGAGATTTTTCAACTTCAAGTGTCATCGTCGTTTACGGGTTAAAAAACTTTTCGCAGGGTTTGCAGGGAGTTTCTTCCCCTCCAACCTCTACAATTCTTGAACACTGACTTCAATTGATTTTTCAGGCATTGCGGTGAGAAAGCTACCTAGACCATCCCAGGAAATTTGTTTCTACTAAGAGCGTCAAACCTCAAGATGTACTACCCCAATATCGTTTTTTTTTTCAGAATAATTATTCCCCGCGATCACTTCAGTTACTAGCGGTGATGTTTCCTATCGGACTGTCCACCGACGTTTCCGACAAGTTTATAATTTACGTCCCACCCTTAACGTCATACGCCCTTACATGTAAAATCCGCGGAATCTAAAAGGGAATCCCCCCGGCTAAAACGGGCCTTATAATACTCTGTTGGTGTCCACCAGCCAGTTAGCGCATTCTCCGGATGGTCAGGGTATTTCAAAACTTTCCCGTTATTGGAAACTGAACTTGCAAGTAGCTAGTCCAATCACATCAGAGGTAAAATGATCCCCGAACGATTCTTCTGGGATGGGCTATTAAATTCCCTTTCTTTTCACGCAAATGTCTGAAGGGTCCGGTCCATTGCTACTTTGAACTTAGCTCTCCAAGGCGAAACGATGGATAAAACGGGGCACGGGTCTATGAGTAGCTGCATTAGTAAGTAGGGTGGTAAAACTAATCAGGTGGCAATCAGGTGTGAGAAAAAAAAAATACGTCCAATCATAAAGGCGCAAATCTACTGAACACTCGCAGTCAGCTGCTTCCACGTTTTTATTGCATAATCAATTAAAAAGTAAGACGAGAGCCTGCAGTTGAAACACTTAGCCCCGCCTTTTTTATATTTTGCCTTTTTCTGGCAACAACATGGAAAGTGATGAGTTCGATTCACAAGATACACGTAATTACAACTGTTATACAAATCCGCAATTTAAAGTGATTCCTCCTTTAAATACTAATTCCATACTAATATATCTACAAATCATTGGATGCCAGACAT
>CM042758.1:20470576-20485576 GCA_022496165.2 Catalaphyllia jardinei | reverse complement strand
TGAGACTAACTCAAATGCTGTAATGATAATACATATACATCCATAAGATCTGTAGTTAAATAGGAATCATCAACTGTCGCTACAGCCCTGCTTGAGATTTCCGTGTCCTCAGACGGGTTTTTACTTCATAATTTACACCCCCTAAGTGTCCCCCTAACTCGCTTCTTCTTGGCTTCCTCTTACGTGTTCCCTGAGCCTGCAACTGATTAGGGTCAGCGGGTTTGTAATCAGGCAGCACTTCCTGGCTGTGTTTACTGGATCTCAGGCTCCTCTCATAGACATATTCCTCTCTGTGCATGACAATTCCATTTTGGTAGCCGCCGTTAGCAACAATCGAGTCATGCTCGAGGCTCTCCTTCTGGATAATGTGGTTTCCGTTTGTTTTGACATAGGTCAAGGTTTTCGTACTTGGGTCCTCGGCAGGAATTTCATCTAGAAATTTAGGCTTTCTTGGCCCCTAAAGAACAAACAGTTGGATCAGGTAAGGTACTGGTACTGGCGGATCAGTAAATTTTATTTCATTCCAAGAGGTTAGCTAGTCTGTGCAGTGCTGTTGGCCTTACCCTGGTTGCTGTCACTTGAAGCAACTTGGGAGTATAGCTACTACCTCACCCCTCTCCTCTCCCACTGGATGAAAACAGGGATCCTTTGTGTTGCAAACAACCTAAGATCCACACAGGGTCCCCAATATACTAATGACTATTCTTAGTCAATGATCAGAAGAGGAAAAGAGAACCCTACCAGTTCATTGTTTATTGACACCGATATCAATAACGATCTTGTAATCAGTTCTGACTGAGATAAATATTTTGAATTAAGATTGCATACTCTTGGGGACACTTCAGCTTACATTGATAGTTAGGAACTTTAAAAAACATGATATTAATACTAAGTTTAGTTATAATTTAAATTTATTTAGTTTAATATTTTTTATTCAGTTTAGTTGTATAAAATTAATTCAGTTATTCAAAGGCAGAAGCTATAAAGAAAACATCTCTTATCTTGCTATGTTTTAACAGTAATATTTATTATTTTTTCACATGTATATGCAACATTTTTGTTTACTATCTTGGTTTACAGAAAATTCAATGTTGGACATGTTTAAAAATTGTGAACACAAAAAATATTAACATAAAAGATACAAATTAGTATGACTTGATATACATGTTTAATTTACATAATTATTTAATATTTCTTACATATTTCTTGAGCATTTTTAGTTTCTCCACTATGGTAGCCTTCACTATATGACCTTCCTAGAGAAAGATGAACAGTTGATCATACAGAGCAAACCAATGTAATAAACAATCTTTACAAATGGGGTCACTATTTTAAGTCATTGATCAAAGTTTTGGGACCCAAAATTGCAAAAGAATTATGCACTTTTAAAAAATAACCCTTAAACATTTAACTGTTTATCAATAGTATTTCATTTAAACTTTTGATTAAGGTTAAAATGAAAGTGTTCTAGGTTCACTGGTCAAAAATGTTGTTATCAAAATTAACCAAGGCTTTAGTCTTTAGTAAGTTTATTTGTCATTTTGTAAGATACCGGTAAGCTCTTTTCAGGAAAAAAAAATCCATACAACTAACAAGATTATCCTGAAGTGGTATTTACTCTCTGGTTTATTATTTTAATTCCTCATAATTATTTAAAGTTATTTACTTACTCACAAGTTGGCAGTGATATACTTTATGTTTGAAGTTTTAAAACTTTATACTCAATTCAATAAAGCATGTCACAGACACATTGTTATTTTTGAAATCTTGCCAGCTAGTCAAAAGGAGCCAGCAATTGCACATGAAATAGCAGGAAAACAGAGATGAGGAAGTTAAATTCTCATAAAAAAAGAACTTATACCTTTGTTTTAGTCATGACCATGAAATACAGCATCATTAAACTAATAGCCATCTGCAATAAAATCAGTAGAATTCAAAGGTTTAATACTTAATTAAAATTAAATTATAGTCTTTAACAACATTTGTCACAAGCAGAGGGTAGGTACACAGCCCAATCACGAGACCACCCACATGACAGGCACTGCCTGCAACTCAGTGATGACCACCCCCCCCCCACCCCGACAACCACAAAGAAGCCCACAATGAAAGAAGAATTGAAGTGGAAAAGAAAAGTGATAACCAGTAAAAACTAAATAGAAATTAAAGTAAATCCATTAAAGAAATCCCAAAGGGTTGAGAGGGGAAAAAATGGGAACAAATGCAAAAACACCTGCCTGGTGTGATACGACACAAGCCTGTGCTAAAGAGAAGACCACTGACTGTTGCTAATACTGGGAAGTAACCAAACCCAGCAACTGAAACACCTTGAAATTGATCAAAAATATTCTGCTGCACACCATATTTTCAACTCTCTTATTGGTGTTTCTAAAAGCGGTCAAACAGGGTCTTTCATGTTCGATATATTACCAGTACTTCAAAACTCTTTATTTTTTAGCTCCATGATCACAGAGTTTTAACATACACAAGACACACAAAAGTGGCAGTCACTGGGATATGCCAATTCATGGAGAAAGATCTTGTGACTGCAGAGAGTATGATGTACATTATTTTACTTAGTTATTACCATGATTATAATAGTAGAGCACAATTATATGATACTGGCTTTTTAAGATTTTTTTGCACCTGAAAAAGCAGCCACAGAGTAATCATAGCAATTTCTGTTTTCTTGAACATGTCCAGTCCATATTTGATACAGATTAATGCTTCTAAGCATGTGACCACACTAAAATAACAGAGATATACAAAGTTAATATAACTAGTAACAGGTAAGTTATACAATGATTATTAGTATACTTTGAGCTTGTTTACTTACACTAACACCCAAGCCTGTGTTCCAAGTCGCCTGCTTCTTGTGTCTGTGATGTACACATAGTACTGCCTACAACAACACAGAGAGAAACAGAAATTTTAAACCACCCTTACTTCTGGCCATTCTTAAGTACTGTTGTGCAGACAGGATTTCAAGCTGACACAAGTAGTTTTCCACAGCTCAAAGTCAAACTGTCTTTAACAGTTTGTACCTCAATGTGTTGTTAGTTTGCATTTAGCAAAAGACAGCAAAATGTAGTATTACAGTTGTAATAGGGGCTCCCAATCTTTGTGCGGTGTGCATGCGTTGACATGACAAAAACTACAGCGACTGAGTGTAAAAAAGGACAAAGAAAATGTAAACAGCAACCCTTAACATACTGCATACCTCACAAGTACAGTAAAATATACATTCAGCTTAGAGTATAACTTGGGGCTGCAACATTACAATTTCTCATGGTATAATAATTGAATGGTCGGTGGAAAAAGGGGGTTAGGTTTTTTACTCAAAAGTGAACTTTGTCAGAAACGCTCCAAATTTCGCATGTAGTTTTGTTTAGGTGCGTTAAAGAATGTTCTGTATGTTTTCTTGCTGAAGTTTGCTTCGTTTTTGAAATATTACGTATACAAAAAAGCTGTGTTTTGTGGTTATGTCAGCATGTGACTGCAAAGACGGTAATTTCAGATAAGATAAGATTTATTTTTATTTATACAGGGTATTCCCATCAGTTAATTAAGTTAATTATCTATAGTAATGTAACTAACTACCTAACTACAATAAAATTTATTAATAACAATTAAATAAAAGTAAATAAAAATTCTGCTTTTCATGGAGGCCGTGTCTAAAATATACTTAAAATTAAGCTGTTACTTGCAATTAAGATATTACTTGAAACAGTGGCGACTTAATTTAGATTTGGAATCGGTAAGTGAAGATGCTTGTTGTAGGTCAACAGGTAAATTGTTCCACAACTGAGCTCCGCTATACAAAAAGCTTCTCTTGAGATAATCAGTTCGAGGTTGTGGAAGAACTAATTTGTTTTCGGTACTCCTTAAACGATAAGTGCCAGGATACAATGCGTAATATGATACATATCATAACATACAATTGACAGGTGATCTAGGTCAGTGTTTCTGGGAGACACCTTGAGACGATCTTGTGAAGAAGAGCTGTGAAGAACTGATCAACCACGTGTTTTGTCGATGGGCACACAAGCCTGTGTCAGTTGACAACTAATTGGAACTGTGCACGCTGTCGTGCCACCGATGGTCTTGAAAGATAGGTGACCGGGTCCCTTTGTTTAATAAATAGCTCTGAAAGGGCTTAGACTTGGGTAAAGACTCATAAAAGTCAGTTATTTCTGAATGTTGAATGCCTTATTAATACATGAAGAATCACAATATCAAAATATCAGGATATCTTGTCGTAACATTCAATATTCATATTGTGAGAGAAAATATAAAAATTGTGATTCACCAGTGCATCATTGTAAGTTGCTAATTTCTTGTCTGAGGAGATGTGTAATCATTGAGCTGCCATCTATATTAATCATCATGCCAAAAAAAACATTGAGAGAAAATCAATATTGGTGAGGTTGGAATAACTTCACCTACCTGGACTCTTTCGCCCTTTCTAGTTAGTAGTTTAGTCATGCCTCGCTATTCAACATAGTGCTTTAAGAAGCATTTGGCTTACCTTAAAGATGGTGCAACAATGAGACTGATGACACCCAGACGATAAAAGTTCAGCCAGTGGGAGGTTGGGACATAGAGAATGTGTTTAAGGAAGAATGTATTCAGTTCTACAATCTGAGGAAACAGGAAGTCATGGTCACATTGTAAAATAAATCAACATCTCAATTCTCATTACATACATACTACCAAACAAACAGATAATGAACGTAAAGAAGATGAACATGATATAAAATTCTAACAAATTATTTCAACTGACATTTAAAAATTCAAATGAACACAATAAGAATAAACAATCAGATGTGAACAGAACTGCAAACCCCAATAACAAATATTACCCAGGCCTGTGGCTAAATCTATTGGTTATATCAAAATGTGAACAAAATATGAATAACTATTAATTCTGTTCGTTTTTGGAAAAAGAAGCACTGTTTCTTAGTTTGCAACTTACTTGTGATATAATTAACAACTGACATATGGCAAAGAATCGCATGTAAGAACATTTGGGATCCATCCACCGAACATGAGTCCAGCTGTGCATAGTAAGAGGATACCAGTCAATTAATATAATTATGGTGGCTAAATGTTTGGGTGCATGCTAAATCTGCTTGTTATATATGTATTCTTATCTTCTTGTTCCATATTTTTGTTAAGTCGCATCATCTGAAATGGAATGAAATGCCCGGAATGGTTTAAAATAAAAGAGAAAATTATATAAGGAACCTTCAGAGAAGGGATGACCAAATTGAATGAGATTGAGGTAAACTGAATGACTCAGGGATTGCAAAAATGTAAGGACTGAAGAAAGCATAGTCTTTAAAGATCAGAACGTCTCACACTACATTGACAGTAGCACTGCTAACACTTATTAATTTAATAAAACTCATTAAAGGTTGAATGACAGGAATTCTCAATGTCAATGACAAAAAAACCTGTTTGCAAAATATTCAATAAACTTGCTACACATGAGAATGCCCAAGAGATTACTGAATGCTGATACAACTTACATGTAGTCTGTAGTCTACATTTGAAAGTTACTCCAACCGAATACATTTAATGCTGGTAAAGTGGAACCCCACCTTATGGCCATCCATTAATACCACCACCTCACTATTATGGCCACTTTATTCTGGCCCAAACAAAAGCTCATTCAAACAGTTTTTTCTCATTTAAATTTCTGACCCCTTTAATATGGTCACCTTGTTAGTCTGGTTAGTATGGCAAAACTTTGTGGCCTGTGAGTGACAAGATTAATAGGGTTCCACTGTAATACTTCGATCTAATAAACACACCTTGCAGGAGTAAACTGCATGGCTGCACGGCGCAGTTTTCCAGTGGTTGTGTGAATATCCCTACAAAAAAGAAATTATAACATATCAGCCACATGCTAGCGGGTGCTCTGATTGGCTAATACCTTACGAAAAAGAAATGGATGGTTCATAGAGATAGTTCAGGCTGATGTCATAGTTGGTGAAATTTCGACTTTACAGCATGAAAAAAGTCTCGCTATGTTATAAAAGCAATGGACAATGTTTAGCGTGCATGCATCCAATTCGAGATGCACTTGGATAGTTGGGAGAGCACTTAGGTTTCTGCACCTCGAGCATCTCTTATTCTACCTTCATGCTCTCTCAACTATCTGTGTGCATCCCGAATTGGATGGATGTATGATGTATGCTAGACATTGTCCATTCCTTAAATAATCTATAAAAATTATATACAAAATTGGTAATAAAAGTATTTAAAGCGCTTGAGAGAGCAAACTTGTTAAATTTTCATTTCGTTAGGTGTATATGTTGCAGTTAATTTTTGGTCTCAGTTAATTTTATAATTACTAGTTAGTTTATTTCTAACTAGGTGATGTTATTTTTAACTAGTTAGTTTTTTTCTAACTAGGTGATTTTATTTTTACTGGTTCATATTTTTCAAACTGGGTTGAAATTTTCAAACCAGTTTAAATTGTGGGGAAGGGTGAGTCTGGATCAATAACGTATTAGACCAACAAATATGAGCAAATTTGCAACGATTGCTTGTGTGGCATAGTGGAGATGAAGATGGACTTCAAAATCAGAGATCTGGAATTCAAATCCAGGTGAGTGCAAAAAAAAAAAAAACAGGGGGGGTGCTAGGTCTAGGGATTGGTCTAGGGATAGGGTTAGGGCTGGTGGTGAGTGTGTTATTCTTTTTGAGAAACAACCCCCAAAAAAATAAATAAATAAAAAATGAATAAATAAATAACTCGTAATCACAAAATAACCTAATTAGAAAAAAAACTGACTAGTTAAATTACAAAATTAACTGAAACCAAAAATTAACTGCAACATGTATATAGCTAGCTTACTTGATACTTTCCCAATGATAATTGCGCATCTCCAATATCTTGCACACAAAAAGTCCGAAGTGGATTCCTAGGCCATTACAGATCAGGAAATCAAGCAAAAGTGCATCCCACCAACATTCGGCAAAATTAGGCAACAAGTGAGAAAAGAACACCTGAAATGCAATATGTGTACACATGTGTACTGTTGAAGATTTTGTGCTATTTCTAACTCTCAGGGGAAATAGAAATAGTTCAAAATATTGAGTCTGAAATGAGAGGGGGAAAAATCCAGAAGAAAAGGTTTTGAATTTGAAATACTGAGGAATTCAAAATAACCGAGTTAGAATTATCTAACTAATTGTCTAACTGGTAGACATAATAAAAGGCAATATGTACTTCATCATAACTTAATATCAGTGCTAAGATCTCACACATGCTGGAACTAGGGCAGGTATTTTGTTTTGAGTCACCAGCTATCTGGTTAGTAGTTTTGAAGACAGGAAATAACAAAAAATTCCTGTCACCCAAAAGAAGATATAAACTTGGAATTAAACCTTTTTCATTGTACTTTAACCAAAAGTGATACCCATAAAATCATGTGTAATAGGATATAGGCACTAGATATAGAAACATTCTGTGACCAAGCAGTTAAAGTCAATAAATGTAGAGCTTTTCTTACCTCTGTGACCTCCCATGTGATACTTGCAGTCCACAGGAGTCCAGCATTACGAATGAGTAGTGCCTTAAGAGCCCAACCAAAGAAATGGGCGAAGGCAAAGATATCACAATGAGACCAAAGACGTGCTAATGTCACTTGAGAACAGTTCACAGCATATTCCTGATAAAAACAAATGAACACACATTTTATAAGCTGCAGTATACTTTGAACTCCTGGAGTGCCTACGTGACCAATATGTACGTTGTGTGACAGACCATTTTCATTGAAAAAGGGTGTCAAGCAAAAACCTGAAATACATGTACTACTGACAGTAAGTTTTTCACTTAAAAACTATCGACATTTTACACATTTTCTGAATGGTCATAAATAAAGTGTCTTTTCAGTTTGGTTAATTTGGCTGAGGTTGATGTAATTTGATATTGAGATGATGCTATAGCAATAGGAAATTAGCAGCCTCTGCAGAAACCTCTTACAAATCTCAGGTGCAAAAATCATGACATACTGAGTATGTCATAAAGGCACTAAAAGGGGTTAACTTGATAACACAGCAGATTTCTAGTGACTGCTATTCAAAAGGTATCAGCATTTATTTACACTTGGAGTGTAAATAAGCATCTGGGACTGTGGGGAATGTGGTTATGAGGAGATTTTTACTAAAAGGTTTCATTTTCATTGCTTACCACTTTTGTTTTTAATAGTGGTTAGCAATCAAGCCTTCCTTTCAGCTGGCGCATTAAAATTTTAAAATGATTTTCTTTTTTGACAAGTAAAGCTCTTGGTGGATAAAGTTTACCACTGAAGTATTAGCGTGATTCCCTAGAAATAACACCAAAGACATTAGATTTTCTCATATTCTTTGTGGCTGTTCCTAACAATGCAGTTATTTAAATCTGTGATAAATAACATATGGTATGGTGCCCGTTTAAGAGTCAACTCGTTAAAGGTGCATGAAAAATCTGTACAATGGTACCCATTAAATGCGTTTCTCTTCTTCTGAATGCCGCTACGTTTTGGGGTGTCAGTGGCCAAACACATAAAGTTAGCAATTAGTCTCAGTAGATACTTTCATTACATTGTGAGTCTTGAAGTAACAATTTGAAATGTGTTTCTTGGAAAAAGGTAATGAATTATAGACTAAGTAAATGCAAGAAAAAGGGCATCTTGTGCTGCTTGCTTAAGAGAAAATGAGCTTTTATTTTCCTGTTGAGCTTAGCTTGAAGGAAATCTCTTGCATTGTGTATGTGCATGCGCTCATTTGCATGTCTTATGATGTGAGAATCATGTGCAGTAGGGATGCGCAATGCAGAACTGAGGAATCACCTCAACAGCTTACCTTAGTATCTGGTCCTTCCAACTCCAGTTTAGGGTCAAAGAAAAACAGAATCTTTCTGAAGTCTTCACGAGTTTGGAACAAAGCAAATGCTAAGAAGAGCATATACAGAACACTCATACCTAAAATAAAAACAAACAAACAAACAAGAGAATATTCTTGTTAATGAAGCTAAACATATGTTAAATATATATTAATATAAACTATGATCTGCATTTTTTAACATTTACCGAATATTAGTCTCCAAAGGGCTGGATGAGGTCTGATAAATGGGCCTACAATGAGACAAATTTAAAAACATTAGTACTGACAAGTGTTGCCATAGAATAAAACAACTTCTTCCTTAGGGATTCCAGAAATAATCCATACTTACCAAAGTTTGTCAAAAGTAGCCAGCTGCCAGAAAATTACAAACTACTTTATGATCTCAGCTAGCTACTCTATTTGGTTGGTGTTCCAATTCTTTAGAAAAGCTTGCAAAATCAGCTGCATAACTGAAAACTTTGAAGCGAAGAAGTGATGAAGAAGTAAAGTCAGTAAACATTCTTTTTGAAAATGCGGCAAAGAGCTTGCACAATATAACTTGAGTAACCTTATTGTTAAGCTGAATAAAAAAGCAAAAAAAATTATTAGAACACTGGAGGTGAAAATCCCAGTGAGTATAAAATAAACAAATTACAGCATGGAAAGTGCTTTTTTAGAGTATTTAAGCACTTCTTGTTTTTGTATCAGAAAACTCACTTGCTCACTGTGTTAATACCAAACACACGCACTTTCCATGAAGTAATCTACATTAATTATTTTATTATATGGCAGGGGAAATCCGAGGGTTCTGATTGGTTCTTTCTTGGTCGGGATTTTACCATACGGATCGTTTCCAGGGAAACGGTCCAAGCTGTGTATTTTTTTTCTTTTCAAAAGCCGGCAAATTTATTTTCAGCTTAAACTACTAAAAGAAAACATGTAAAATGCCCTATTCCTTCAAATGGAAGATGACGATGATGAATTAGCCAATAGTAAAACAAACGAAAGAATCGAGGGACAGCCTACCTACATCAGAGCTTGAACACCTTTGGTTCAACATGTTCAACTATTTTCGTAAATATATTTGTGTGCATGCATTTAAATCTTAATGAAGAAGAGAACGACACAGCAACAATTTCCAATTTCCTTCACATCTTAACATGTAAGGAAGACGTTTTCATTCAACATACTAAAATACAAAAATAAAGTTTAAAAATCGAAAAAACTAGTATTGAAGCGTAAAGCGAAGGTCACTAGTGCACTAGTACACAAAAAAAGTGAAAACCACTTAGCCGACTAACGAAAATGAATCCAATAGAGATGCTAAGCGAGAGATTTTGGCGACTCCAATCCAGTTGCACTTGAAAGAACTGTATGGTGAATGTTGTCCCCATACTTTGGCTCCCAATCCAGTAAGTTATGCTGGTAAAACGTTCAGAGGACGTTCAATAATTTTTTTGAAAGTCGTTGTAGCTGGTAGCTTGTTCTTTCTGAGTTGGTCGCATCATCACGCACCGGAAGTCCTTTGAATTTAACTGACCGGAAGTGCGTTTGAAAGAAAAATATATAGCATGAGCCGAGTACTATATAATAAACTACTTACTAACCTAGCTAGCTCGAGCCATACTGGGGAATATTGGCCTTCTGTCGTTTTTGTACGGACCTCGCTGCGCTTGGTCCGTACTGTCACGACCTCGGGCCAATATTCCCCAGTATGGCCCTCGTGCTCGGTTAGTAAGAGGTTAGTATTTACCATTTGGCATGACAAGAAGACTCAGAACTAGAAACACTACAGCAAGAGAAACCATTCCACTCCATATATTGTCTTCACGGGTAGCTTCTGGGTTTCTTTAAAAAAAAAATAAAAAATAACTTATTACTAATAATTTTTGTATTTGACACAACTGAGAGGGTTGAAACTTCTACACTATTAACTAATAACATGAATTGAACAGCAGGTGTCATATTTAAGCTTATTGCAAGACATAATATTATTTAAAGGCAAGATTAAAAAGACTTAAAAAAAACTGTGACATAAAATCTTAGCTAGTGATTCAAAACATAACTTAGCAATTGCTGGGATAAAGGCCAGCAACTGTTCCCTGTTTACGGGAAAAAAAGTGTTGCATTAAGGCTAAATAAATCTGCCTGATTATCGTTTAAGCCAAGCTGGAAGTTATATCAACATGTTACAAACCACCTGTTAAAATTTACGAAAATAAAAATGCAAGACTAGAGAATACTTTTAGACCACTTCATTGACCAGGGAAGAGGAGTGTATGAAATTGGCGAAAAGAATATCGAAGAATAAAAAAAGCAATTATAATAAGCTTAAATTACAGCACCGTGAAATATTGAATTCTGTGAGGACTTGAATTTGCAGGCCACTTCACGGCTTTTTTATGACATAATGTCTTAATCCAAGTGAGATCTTTTAAATTTACTTTGTAGTGTTTCTGTATTTTTCTAAGCTATACAAAAATCGCAATTGATCTCGTTCAAGCGAGATGCTGTCCAAGGGCGGGCGTCGGTCAATTTTGAATAAGAATACACACAAGCTATCAAGATCACCTGGTGAAAGCAGAGTAGATTAGGTACACCACCAGGCAAGCTAGCGCAGTGATAGAACGTGGCTTGTAAAAAAACTCCAGTGTAATATCTTCAACAATCTGTTCACTTGCATCTTGGTAATCGTCCGTGGAGATTGTCGAAGTCGTTGAAAAAGTTCTCTTTCGACGCCGCGGACTCCGCTCGTCCGCCATTTTCAACGAATGTAAATTTTTTGCGGGGGGTTGTTAGCTCTCTCCAGTCCCTCTGCTGTTTTCATTACTCTCCCCAGGCTCTTCTCGTGCCCTTTCCAGCCGAAACAATATGGCGGTGAGTGCCTTCAATCGAATGATACGAGATGCAATCTGTTTACATCGTCGTTTCTGTATCCTTTAGTTTGATTAAAGAACATATTTTTAAAACTAATATTATTTTTTCTCCCATTGAACCTAATATATGGGCTAAATGCGTGATACTCAGCTTTGTACGACAGATAATTGAAGAAAAAGTTGTTCCTCAAACATCTTTGTATCAAACTTTCTTGGTCTTCGAAATCCTTGTTTTAGCATTTTGACTTTAATTAAGTATTTTTTTTTGTTTATATAGTTGTTTTGATGTCAGCTTTCCAAATTCACTAGAACAATTAATGATAAATTACGTTTATCAACTTTGATGTAGCATCAATAGTGGTAAAATTAATTTTAAAACTTAGTCTGTAGCCATTACATTTTTTTTTTAACTTTCTTAAAAATTATGATTCCATGTGATAATATTTATCGTTGGCCATTTAGGTTCAGGCCAAACAGAATCCCATGAAGGAGCTACAAATCAGGAAGTTGTGTCTGAACATTTGTGTTGGCGAGAGCGGTGACAGACTGACTCGGGCAGCCAAGGTTCTTGAACAGTTAACAGGACAGCAGCCAGTGTACTCCAAAGGTACATTGCAGTTTATTTCCTCCATCCCATATTTCAGGTTTTATTTACATATCAATGGATTGAATTTAGGTTACATTAAATTAATGTTCCCTTTCTCAAATAGGCCTATTTCGATATATTAACAGGAAACAGTTCACTGTTACCCGCGAAATGTTGACTGCTGTTGCGCGTGATCAGAGGTGGCCTGATGTTGTTGCTGGAATCTCGGCATGTTTTTCAAAATTTGCTTTAGTTTTGATTTGCTGTGTAACAAATCACTTAATGACTGGTCCCTTGGGGAACAGTGAATTTTGTTTCCTCGAATGTCAATGTTTCCTTTGACTTTGCCTCAGGAAACATTGAGATTCTTGGGAAACAAAATTCACTGTTCCCCTCAGGACCAGTCATTAAGTGTTAAATGTAACACAACTGGTCTATCATGATAAGGACAAAGATTGTAATAGATTGTAAAGATAAAGAAAAAAACATAATTCATTGAATTCTTAACCGTAGTTGCTTAAGCAACTGGTATGGATATCTTTATTTCAGCTCGATACACAGTGAGATCCTTTGGAATTAGAAGGAATGAGAAAATTGCTGTTCACTGCACTGTGCGAGGTGCCAAGGCTGAAGAAATCCTAGAGAAGGGCTTGAAAGTGAAGGAGTATGAACTGAACAAGGAGAATTTCTCAGCTACAGGTTTGATTTAGACAATGTTAGAGTTGGACCTTGCTAATTCAAACTTGGTTATTTCGGATTCCCTGTTATTGGGAGGTCAAAACCATGTCCCTTGGATTTGTCCTTCAGTCATTTTCTGTTGACTATTTTGGACTCCAACTATAATTTTGAGCTATTTTTCATTTCCCATGAGAATTTGAAATAGTAAGGTTTAACTGTACTTAAAAAAAATGCTAGTAAACATGCAGTGTGTACATGTTGGTCATCCGATGAGGGCATCATGACTGATATGGCGGAAACATTAAAGGCATGCACATATATGATTTGTACAGCAAGTAAGTAAACATGGCTAAACTGTCAAATCATTTTTAACAAACCAGATTTATTACACCATCGACTGACAAACACTCTAAAGATGACCTGTACACAGGATGGTGAAATGAGAGTCATTGACAACAGTCCTTTCCAGAACTGCTCCCATGATTACACTAATGAGTTTCACTTCCCCTGTCTGTGGCAATAGTTAATTTTACTGGGGAAAAATTCTTACAAACTTTTCATTATCCATAATTTTGTTAGAAATTGAATATATAGATATTTTCAACTGGCCATGTTTATTATTTCAGGAAACTTTGGGTTTGGAATCCAGGAACATATTGATCTTGGTATCAAGTATGACCCAACCATTGGTATTTATGGAATGGATTTCTATGTTGTTCTTGGCCGTCCAGGATTCAATGTGGCAAAAAGAAGAAGAGCTAAGGCTCATGTTGGTGCCCCTCACAAGATTTCTAAGGAAGAGTCCATGAAATGGTTCCAGCAAAAGGTAACAGTCTAGCTCTCCAAGCTCACTTTTTCCAAAAGTCGCCTTTTGGCGACCTTCAATTGTAAAATGGTCAGCTTAAAAAAATTCAGTCACCCAAAAACCCCGAAGGGGAGGACTCTTCAGTACATATTACACAGAGGGGTAATGCCCTGAACAGCACTTTGCCACTTCAAGGTTATGCATTCATATCGAGTCTCTGAACGACGGGAGGGAAAAAAGAGAAAGACAGGTAATGGCAACCCTTGTACTATTGATTGAATTCATCCTGTTGATAATTTTTCAATTCCTTGACCGTCAATTGGCGACTTTCGCCAGAATTTTAGTCGCCAAATATTTTTCCACTCGCCATGGCGACCAAAATGATCACAGCTTGAAGCGCTGTCAGTTATTTTATATGGTAAGGGAAGTTTGTCATTCAGTTGAGCCTGCAGCTTTCAAAAGAATTAATTTTCATGAAATGCACAGTTGTTAGTCTGCCTTTAAATTATTCTTTTGTTCATATTCAAAATAGCCTCACTAACCTCGTTTGGGATAACAACTTCTTTACAATTTTTGTCTCAAAAACGGGGTTAGTGAGACTAATTTAAATACGAACAAAAGAATAATATAATGGCAGCCATTTTTGCATGGGGTCTATAGGGAGGGTCCTGAAGTTGATGGTTTGGGGGAGGGGGTGTAAGGCATAAATCTCATTTCCCAGAGGCAACCTATTTTGACAAACATAATACTGCAAAGGACCGCAAACGAAAATGCTGCCTGTATATTACAGATCCTACGTATACAGGCAGCATTTTCATTTGCGGTCCTTTGCAGTATTATGTTTGTCTAGTATTTTTGGGGGCCGTAGGTCTTTTCAGATCCGATATGCTGCTCACTTTTTACATGGTTTGGCCATGATTTTCGTGCGGGACAGTTTGTGTCTGTCCGCAGTTTTTCCTTATCGCGGCAACGACACAATATTCTGGATTTTTCCTATTGTCCCTTGTCACGCGTTTTGCATGTGACATTGGCCAATGGGCAAGAGTTTGGATTTGAGTTTCATCTGAGGTCATCACCATCTTGCATTTAGTGGGTTTGTGGATGTCAGTCGAGCAGCTGATCACTTCACAACTTGCTACACCGTGCTGACGAGACCCAATAAGGTCGAAACAGCTGTCCAC
>CM042758.1:20456565-20470476 GCA_022496165.2 Catalaphyllia jardinei | reverse complement strand
GCTACACCGTGCTGACGAGACCCAATAAGGTCGAAACAGCTGTCCACAGTTGCAATTCATGGCTTTCAGTTTGGACTCTATCGTGTCGTTGCCCTGTTAAGTTCTCTACGTAGTATCAGCCTTGCATCATTGTTTTCTAGTCAACCTATTTTGGCCCAGATCTCATTTCCCAGCTTGTTTTTGCCCAAATCATTGTCCCATTTCCATTTTTTGTTTGTCATTCCAAGTCCCAGTGATACAAGTCCCAGTGATACAAATCCCAATTTCCCAGTGAAAAACAGGGTAAACCCCAGGTTCCCTTCAAGCTCCTGTGTAGGACATATCATTAGAGCAGTCAAAATATGGTGTGTTTTCTTTTGTCTTATTAGGTCTTATTATACAAGTTGTATTTGAACATTGAAATTTACAGAGTAAATCCTTGCAACGTTTAGACTTATGGCATAAAAAATTGAAAAACTGGGATAGTACTTGTCAGATTTGTTATTGCTTGTTTTATGTGAATACCTCATTATTAAACTTTGCAGTTGGCGCGAATTCATAGAGTAGTGTTTCTTCCACGATTATAATGGACATGCATGTTGTGTGAAATTTCTGTTGACTTAATGTTTTCCTTTTTTTAGTTTGATGGAATCCTCCTTGCAAAGAAAAAGAAGGCCTGAATTGTGAATTGAATAAACAAACAGAAACAATAGACTGTTGTATGTTGTTGTTAAAGTTGTTTCTTTGTACTGCTCTCCAGTCTTCTCTCCGGTTTGGTTTTATCAACTGGGTTGATAATGTGAATTGGCCACCGTAAAGAGATTCAGAAGCTGACGTTTCGAGCGTTAGCCCTTCGTCGGAGCGAATCGAACGAAGGGTTAACGCTCGAAACGTCAGCTTTCGAATCTCTTTACGGTGGCCAATTCACATTATCAACCCAGTTGATAAAGCCAAATTATCTTGCAATACTCCCCACCGACGCTGCACCACAGTTTCTTTAGAAACTTACCCCCTTTATTCCTCTCCGCTTCAAATTTTTAGATATACCCAATTTACCGCCATTTTTAAAAGTCCGGTTACTGTCTGGATGCCATTCTTTTGTCGAAACTTGGGGTCGCAAAACAGCCGCAAACGGAGCTGAGACCACAACATCTTTTTTTGTAAAATTCACACGAAATACGAGGGGGGCAAATATTGAACGCCACGAATTGTCAGGAGTAAAACGCTCAGCTTGGGAAGAATAAATCCTTCAATTCAATGGCATTTCGACGAATACGTAGATAGAGCAACAGTTTTGTGGTGTAGGTGATACCCGACCAGTAAAACCATCAACGAAAACGTTGAGAACATATGGGAGAGTCGCCTGATTCCAGGTTAAGATCACATGGCACATTTATTTCCCTCCCAAGAGCATTTCTGGACTTTTTCATGAAGCTTTTGTTCTTTAACAAAGCTGCCTCGTAAGAGAACAAGAAGTTAATTTTGCGTTTATTTATATTCAGTATCAATACACTGGTTGAAATGTAAATTGTTTATTTGTTACCTTTGTTTTGCCTAATTTATATTTTCCACTCATTTCTCACACGTTGAATGTTCAGCCTTGTTTTAACACACTGTATATGAATTTTAACATCAGAAAGAGGTTGTTATCTCCACACTTGTTACAAATATCTGTATTTTGTTTTTGCAACAGCTTGATGCTCTTCAAGTAGCTTTGCTTTTTCTTTTAATAATATATTTTCTTTGAAGAGCATTCGGACATTTTATTTTATGGCGTTACTGTTGCTAAAAAATTAACAAAACTGGAACAGGTCACAGAATATTCTTACCTCATCTGAGGCGGACGGTAGTCGTACCATTCTAATTATAACTCCTATTTCATTAAGGAAAGCAGTTCGCCCAACAATATGACCAAACTCTGTTAGCGTTACAAAATTCTCCCAGGCAATACAGTATGGGATGGTCTCAGTGATGGTCGTAAAATCGCCAGCCAGGGAGAATCTTGCATCCACCATCAAACTAAAAAGACAGATATGTTACTTAAAGCAAAACAAAGGAGGCTTGTTTTGTTCTTGCCAGCTGGGAGTGAAAGTTTTCTCCTCTAAGGCTGTGCTACCGTTTACTCCGCAGCGCTGAGTTCACTCAAAAGTGGTTTAAGCGCTCTGTTTGATCCTTTTGACGTTCCCAGGTAAGACATGATAGCTTTCTTAACCTGATACCGAGACTGTTCTGGCAGCACCCTGAGTTCCGTCAGATTCATTCTCTGCCAGTCGTTCAGCGTTCTGGTGTGATCTTCCTTCATTCTTTTCTGCGCTTTAGTCTCCTTAAGGCGGTTTATGTCGCTTCTGGAAGAAGGAAAAACAACAGCTGTCGAGTGTTTTGACTGTTCTGTAAGCCCGGATACGTTCTACTGGTCATCAGCCGAAGCTGAGAGCCGAGAACGAGATTGTGGTTTGTCGCGTAGTACGGTAGTCAGTGGTTGAGTCAGAACATTTCTAGAGATAATCGAGCGAGAGGGTCACTTCCTCCCTCGCGGCCTCAAAGACAAACTTTAATAGCAGTCTTTCATGAGTATTTGGAGTTGTTTGGGTTTATCCATTTTCCCAAGTGCACTGATAAAGCAGAGTGAACCATGCGCTGAATCTCTAGTTTAGCAATGTTGAGAGAAAAAACGGACAACGTACGTTTTTGGAGAATTTGTGAAAAAATGCAGTTCCATGCATCTGACGTTTTGGGATCCAAGGATATCAGAGATAATCTTACCTGAACGGTTGCACATGTGAGTAATTCATGTTAAAATGCTGATATTGTTTTTCTTGGAATCTTGGATAAGCTACTTTTGGTATTGGGGGAAGTCTGGTACTTCCTTTACTGCTATCTTTTCCAGACACGTTCTTGCTCCTAGAAATGAGACGAAATACTGTTTGATATATTTACTAGAATACCTAAACTGCTGCTTATACAACTTTATTCGTAAGAGTTTTTAGATGGGCTTATAAACGAAGGAGCTTATAACCGTTTCGAAACGAGCGATAGCTGTACATGCTGATCGAATATATTTTTTAGTTACTGGTAATTAAGCTTTAAAACATTATAATGAAGCGAATTCAAAGCAAGAAAAGCTTAAGGGGGTGGGGCTTATAACCCGAGGTAAGTTTTGATTTACAAATAGATGCATGGACCTATAACCGTGGGGGCTTATAAACGGGGAGAGGAGGTTATAAGCTGGGGGGAAAGGCTTATAAGCGGGGCAGGGGCTTTTAAGCGAGGGGAGGGAGCTTATAAGCAGGGGCAGGGTGCTTTTAAGCGGGGAAAGGGGTTTTTAAGTGGTAGTTTACGGAATACGCATCACCTTTTATTGTTGGTGCGCTATGGCAGGAAATGTTTCATTTCATGAAATCATTCAATCTTCGCCCAGTCAGATGTGTTTTTGTTGTATCTATACTAGACATTATATAAATTTCTTTTTATTAAGTTCATCAGTTTCCTCATGAAGAATACATACCAAATAGTAGGCTTATAAAAACACCGGGGCACTACAGAGTCATATTTTGGACCTGGAAAACTAAAAACGTACATAAGAATGGCGGGTTGTTAGTATTTCATTGTTTAGAATTTAATTCAGAATGAAAAACAAAACTTGACATGATAAAGAAACGCTTGACAGGTCATGAATTGACTTACTGATCCATCCTCCAGGATTCATCAGGATCTGAAGACAAATAATAATTAACGCATTATTGTCAGGTCTTGGTGTAGCAAAAAATGGAATCAGCTGCTTAGAAACTCGCAGGACTTTAAGAATCTAGTCATAGTAAAGAGGGTCTACTCAGTCAGCCTGCAGTTGAAGCGTTTCTTGGTCAGAGTTTTTTTTATCTACGTCATTTGTTCGTCGGCAAAATCGACAAGAAGTACGATTAGCACAGTACTGTCATACAGCTTGGCAGTCTGCTGCCAGCTCAATGGCTATCCTATACAGTGATCATGGTAATAAACTTACCGACAAGCCTAAGAGTCGTGGCTCTCGTACCCCAACCCGGGCGAGGAACGTAATCAACCTGCAACCGATAAAATAACAAATGCACCGTTAACTTGTTTTTCTGGTGACCGCCCCGCAGAATCCTTATCACGTGTTCACTAATTTGTTAACCGTTTAACTGTCAATTAAATTTGGATTTGACGGCAAATGAGACATCTCATGCACTTGAGCTTGAACTTGTATTTATTTCCTACCTGGTCATTAATCATGTAATTTACTATGTAGGTGTTGTAGTAAGGAGACAGGTCATTAAAAATATCTGGAGTGTACGGTTTCCTAAGGAAAAGGAAAAAAAAATTCATTCATGATATGTATGACGCTTGGTGCCTGTAAGATAGAAACATTTCAAAAAGTTATGTTCTAACAGAACCTAGCAGAGTTCTAAAAAAACCCGCATCATTTGCAACGCTAACTTATTGCCAACGAGCCCAGCCGAGCGAAGACGCGAGGCTGGCGAGGCGGCAGCATTATAAAGCCGTGCGTATTACGGAAAAGATCTCGAGTGTTTGTAAGGTAACATTCCTGTTGTAAGGTAAGATTCTTGAGATTCCAATGACGTAGGGAATAAGAGGTCGATTTTTTTGCCGACGGACCAATCGTAGCGCGCAGAGATGGTGATGTCAAGGCCGTAGGGAATAAGAGGTCGATTGTTTGAGGAATAAGAGATCGATTGTTTTGCCGAGGGACCAGTTGTAGTGCGCAGAGATGGTGATGTCAAGGCCGTGGAGAATAAGAGGTCGATTGTTTGAGATTGCAATGACGTAGGGAATAAGAGGTCGATTGTTTTGCCGACGGACCAATTGTAGTGCGCAGAGATAGTGGTGTCAAGGCCGCATTGTTGGTGATCGTCGATGCTTACCAGCTTTGGCATTCGTCGAGCGGAGTAGAGACCAACTTTGAGGTAAGAAAAACGCTATTTTCACCCGTTGTTGTTGCCAACGAGTCACCCTCGCGAGGACGCGAGGGTGACGAGGCAGCAGCATTATAGAGCCGTGTATGAGAATCTCGAATGCAAATGTGAGGTAATGTAAGAGTGACATCATCGGTGATTGTTTTCAAGTTAGCCAATGGCATCGCAGTATTTTTATCTGAACCAATCACATCAGCAGGATCATGATCGGTACACGTAAAGGTGTTGACAAGCCTACCAGACTTTTACCTTTCTCTGTTCGGTTTTTCAACCGATTTAGTCGCTTCACTCGTGTTTACGAAGGACTCTTCATGTCGTGTTATTAGGAGGAATTTTAAGTAGAGTTAAGGGTAAGTTCTAAGGCTAAAGTTATCCACAAGTAAGCCTTGTTAACAGGTACGTGACGATGGCCGCGGGAAAAAATTGAAAACATTATCGGCTCTTCGCTGTCCCGCGTTGTTCTTTGTTTGGTTCTCTTTTGTAGCCCACTGAGGTCAAATTTTCCGCGTCTAAATCACCCAGGAAAAGTTCGAAAAAAGCTGTTCCCATTCAATTTTCAGCTCTCAGACAATAATTCTGGATTTTTAGGACCAAAGCGTTGCTTCATGTTATGATATGTTCATGATTTTCGGTGCTATGGGCGACTGTCGCTTCCTGTGTTTGACAAAAGGAACTGACAGGTTTAACACCCGGGGTTTAACATGATGAAGCTAGATTGCTAAGGAATATATTTTTCTTAACCGATGTGAGGCAGCTATTAATGCTTTGAAGTCAGGGTTTTTGGAGACTTTTTTTTTTCGCAATATGCCGGTTCAGCGTATTTTTTTAATGCTAAATTTTTGTTCACCCAGAAGAAAAAAACCCGGAAAAGGTCATTTCATTGACCTTTTAAAGAAACTTAAATTTCTATATGTTCAGAGATGAATTTCTAGCGAAATAAAAGGATTTTTGACGAGCACTGGGGTTTAATTTTTTCCCCCCACGAAACACTGGTTGAAAATAGATTTTAAAAACTGTGCTGTTTCAAATTTTTAGATTTTATGTCGCTTTCGCCGAGTTTGACACCTCAGTATTTTGCCACGTGTTTATGCGTTGTTTAGGCTTATATCTATTGCAAGATGTGTTTTTACTCTCCAAGCATTTGCTTTCGAGGGATGTTCAAGGGGGAAAATATGACAATTACCGCGAACGTGTTGCTTAACTTGCATTGGTCAGCTTAGTTCTTACACAAGACCATGGCTTCGATCCTCCATGTGGATTCCATCAGTTGCCGGTATTTCTAAATTGATTTTCATTCGGCAAGCAACTGTCACAGTTTTTACTCGTTGGCACTCTACCGGCAGGTATTACTAGTAGTAAGATGACTGATCAAATTGTTGTCAAAACATGATGAACACGGGCCGGGGAATGCCTGAATAATGGGCTTGAATAATGGACAAAAATGGAAGAAATAGAAATGAAAGGGACTCTCGCCTAAGAATGCTGTACAAGTTTCAGTCACCAGTTAAATTTTCTACGATTTCTGAGCCAGCAGTAATAATTTCTCTCAGTTATTAATGAATTTTGCAGATCTCGGATCTCAGTTACGAATTAATATGGGGGACTCCCGCTTAGGGGTGTAAATAACTTAGGGTGTTTTGAAATGAAACACCACTATCTTTTTTAGCTGAGTATCTTTCAGGGTACACTAAAAAAAACAACCACCAATAACACTCTTATTTCCGAGTTTAGGTTCGACTTTCGCCGGTCTTTCGAGTTTGGTCAACCCGCCTCGGTTCTATTGCTGAAGAGCGTCTGATAATTGAACCTATTCCGGTTTTTAAAAGATTTTAAGTGGTATCTTTTAGCGGTCAGATAAAACTTAAGCCCTGGAGAGTTAAGACTCTTGTCATTTCTTAGATGAAATTGGAAGTTTTGACCAATTCTCAACTGTCACTGAGATCAACCCCTTCCAGTTCATGTAGGTATTTCGTTAAATTATAGACCAGGATAAAAATATATGTGCTGCCTTTGTAATTATATCTGCAAATGGTTAGACGTTTAAGTCTTCTCAGATAACGACTATAAATCATAGGCCCCGTCTCCTGTATATCTTCAATGTTACATAGGTAGCAGGGGACGTTAACCCACGCATTCGTTGAAAAGAGTAGGGCACGTAGTTCCCGGTTGTTGTGGGTTGGTGCTTCGCATAGGGTTAACCGTCATTGCACCTTTCCACCTTGGACAGAAATGTCTAAGAAAAATTATTATGAAACTACCGTATGAAACTATGAAACTATATGCTCCTGACAGACCTCGCTAATGTTGAAAAGACCTAGTCATACAGCAATACCATGTTTATTGATACCATACCATGGAAAAAAGAGCCAATCATGCCGTTGTATATTAATAGAGAGTTTTAGCAATGAAGACGGCAACAGCGGAGACGAAGGCTTTAAAAAAATGTATTTACAATTCACCTTTGAATTTCGCAGCGGTGTAAATCTGTTCAGTACGCCCATCGGTCTAAAAACATGCTAAGGCTAAACCTACACCGGCAACGTTTAACTAAAAAAAAAAGATACGAAAAATTAGCCATTGCGATTCGCGTTCTCCAAAATACGTAGAACTTAGTCATTTCACGTTGTTAATTTGCAGAGGACGGCGGCAAAGAAATGTATCAAGATTCAAAACGCACGTGCACAGCTATTGTTTTGCTCATTAAACCTTTTGTTTGGTGACGCTCTCGTTGCCGTCGCCGTCGTGGTTTGCTAAAACTCCCTGAATGACCCATCACGGCGCCGCGCGTATGTCGTATTAATTGTGTTATTTGACCACTGTATTTTCTATGAATAGAAACAGTTATGTAACGTAACGCCAGTCTTCTTTGATGTACCACTTCTGGATACAGGCTAGTGCATACACCGAAAAAAAATACTAATAAAAAAATACTTTTCTACGCGTTACTTGACTCGTGGGATATCCTATGGTATAACACTCGAAGGTGTTGCATAACTAGTATAAGATTGAATGTTATCACTTACACTTCTGGTTTGCTGACGAGTTGACTGTTTTCCAGCATTTCTCTTTTGACCCGTTGTAGCTCGCACAGCATCTGAGATTGCTTGCTTTTCTCCACTTGTTTAGTCTCCTTAGGTTCAGAGTCGGTTTCTTGCTCTTGAACCGCTGTTACGTTGCAGAGAAAAAGTAAACGAAATAGATTTGAAACCCCACGGCTAATATAAACTGGTTTTAGAGCTTCAAGTCAATTTCAGGTCAGTGAAGTTATAGTTCTAAATTTGTTTAAAAACACAGTGTGGTGTCGAATTGTCTTGTAAAGATATAAATGCACCGTTCATCATTGAAACAAGCCTGTGTAAGGCAACATGTCGTTTCATACTACTGAAACACTGCTCCCCTCAATTTTAAGAGTAGAATAAACTAGCTTGCGGTCACTGGTTCATTCCCGTAACAGTATATAACTAATTTTTTTAAAGATCGAAAATTCTACCTGGTGTTTGTGCATGTTCAAAGTAATAATTTCAAGTATCCGCGTCTTTTATTTTATTTAAAGTTCGGATTTAGTTTTAGTTCAGTTATTTTTTAATTGAATAACGGATTTTGCATTCTTTCGCCTTGCCTGCAACATCGCTGATTCTTGGGGAGAAAGTATTTTTTTGGGGGGGGGGGGTTGGGAGGGGGAAGCATGGCGGGATGTAGAGAGTGAGCGAGGCCGCTAGTTGATCTCGTTCTCTCGAGGCCATCTGATTGTATTTTGTCGGACCTAATCGTTAATTTTATCCACTGTATCTCTAGCTGACTCGGCCCCGGTCGTCTCTATCAAGTTAAACCCCTTTAGGTCAAGGCGCGATATATAACTGTCAAAAGTGACCAATAAACAACCTACTACTGCGTAGTGCCGGAAAACCCACTCGGATCAAGCTTAATATAAGGAAATACCAGCAGTAATTAATTTAGAGCTTGACGATGGCGGTGTGATTCTTTCTTGCAAATAATTGTGATGCAGGTCTAGCTTAAAATTGAGAAGCAATTGAAAGACACAAGAGACGAAGACTGAAACACAAACATGTGTCGAAAAACGCCAAAAAGAAGCTTAAAAAAAGTAAATGACGTTAAAGTGCGTTTCTCGGCTTTTGATAGCGGTTTTGAGAAAAAAATATTTATTTGCTTCTTTTGTTGTTTCAGCCGAGAGTTGGTTGTTGTTGTTGCCAGAGACAATCGTTTGTTGAGTTAAAATGACTCAGTAAAGCGACAAAGAAATTCCAATTTTGTTTCATGTCAAGTGCTTTACGGCGGCAATCACAAAAGCTGTTGATCACCGGAGTAACGGACAACTTTTTACTGAATATTTTTCTATGAAACCGCTGAGTAAAACATCTTCTGCTTCTACTCCTAAGACGTTCAGTGGCCGGTTTTTGTTAGCAAGATATGTTTAACGAGCACTTCATGAATGTAAACATTTATCAATTATCGTAAAACTACGGATTGTGAAGATATTAAACCCCCATTACACATTCCTCACCTTGCTGAGGAGCTTCATCGGCCATTTGTCATCCGAAGTCAGCGATATACCTGCTGTTCTGCAACGAAATCATCTTGCATAAGTTTTCTTTTCTGAACAGTTCTTTGTTGCAGTATCATTTTCAATGTAATAAAGTTAGAGTAAGGACATAAGGGTTTTGTTTGAACTTAATAGTGAACAAAGATATTGCAAAACTCGTAGTTACTCGAAGAACGGTACTTACCCGAATTAAATTACAAAAAAACTATCGCTTCCCAGTGATATGTCGCTAAACTCACTGAGCTTGTACGGAATATAACTTGGTTTCTATGGAGATTACAGTCTAACAGGTCCCACGGGGCTGTTACAGTAATTATGAGGGTATATTTGCATATCTATATTGAACAGTGATTAAGTATGCAAACAAAAGAGAAGTGTGTTTACACTTTGTTCAACCGCAAACAGGTTTTATTTATCTTTGGAAGAGAGTACGTGTATCATTTCATTTTTTTGCCTAAAAACTCGAATGCAGTTAACAGATTTTTCCTACCATTTTAGAAAAGGATGCGGAAAGAGAGAGAAGAGATTCAGAATCACAGGAATTTGAATGGCGGGATACGCGACAAAAATACTTCGGGAGGAGTGGTTCGCTCATGTTGACAGGTTTCACATGTTTCATGTGGGATATTGTTAAAATTGACAGCGGGATGCGGAATGAATAAAAGCACCAGTCGTAGTCACTCAATCGAATATCAATCGCCGATTGTTATCGATTGATGTCGGCAATCGATAACTCACAGAAAAGTTTATCAACTGCAATTACTATCGCATGGAACCCTGGCGAAGGAAAATTAAGGAAAACCTCTGGGACCAGAGGCGAAAATTGATAACAATCGATAATTACTGTCTTATATCGATTGTTAGTACAAATTTACCGTAGTCTTTTGTGAATCCGTGAATTTGATTGGCTATATTACCGTTTTCTATCTGCTGACAGAAAACAGTTACGCATCAGCGCACATCGCGCGCCACGTTTGAACCTGATGTAACAAAATAAAACAGTTCTTTTCTACGCGTTACTTGACATTTTTTTCCTTTTATGCAATGAGACCAAGGTAAATTTATACTTAAACAATTAGACTACTCGCCCTCGTGTTCTACGAACGATAGTCAACTCAGCTGCGCCTCGTTCACTATCTGCTCGTAGAAAGCTCGGGCTCGTACTATAGTCTAATTGTTAATTACTGATTTTAAAAAATAGACAATAATACCTGGAACACGAGACATTCATTTTCGGCATGCTACTTTACAAGATTATATTCTCCTTTTGGCCTATTCTGAGGTCCATTCTTACGTTTGTTTCCGCTGACTCTCTTGTTTATCAACGCCGAAGCTACAATGAGACTGGAGGGTTTTACACTGTCGCACTGGGCTGAGCTACTTCCGGTGTTGTAAACTATCAAAGAAAGAAAGACTAAAAGATGTTTTTTCTGCCAGTTGCTTCCGTTATTGTTATTTTGTCAGTGATTGTAAAAGAAACGCAGGCTATGACAAATTCGATAACTCACAACTTTATTTCTTTATCGATTGACATCGATTGTTATCGGCAGTTGATATCAATTTTCGATTGACATCGATTGATATTGATTGATATTGATTGTTATCGATTGATATCGAGTATCGGTTTATCGATTGACTACGCCTGGTGGATCTTAGTAAATCACAGGTTACGGACGTGAAGCAGAGAACTGCAACTCTAACCAGGTCGGTCGGGATAAACATTCTGAGTGAGGCGGGATGGCGAGATTGACCTAAAAATAGTGGCGGGGGGAGTGAAAAAAATCTACGTTGGACCCTCTTGTACGGATAAAAACATCTCACTGGCCTGGTTTAATATTAGAAATGTAGATGTTCTGGGAAGTTTGTAGTCGTATTCTAAGTGTTACATATATGCACTTTTATCTCCCTTGCGCCAAACAGACTACGAGCAGTGAGCGGAGATTTCTCGCGCGTACATTTCGCATGGACATTTTCTACGGTTTCTGCGCTTTTTTTTTCATGCGACTATTTCTTCTTTGCGCACTTTCTTTTGTGTCAGTCAGTACCTTCAAGAAATATTTGTAGGTAAAAACATTATGTCTTTGGGCCCTAAAAACAGTTGAAGAACAACTTCTTAGAGAGTTTTCCAACTGTTCAGCGAGTGTTTAGAGATCAAAGAACCTAACTGACCGAAAGCCTCTACAACCACGGTAGGCAACGCGTCACTGTTGCTAAGATCAACAAGGAGAAGGGGAATCTTAGATCGAAAAACTAGAGTTTTATAGATGAAACATTCGGTGTCGCCACAAGCGCGCAACTGCGCGAAGAATTTAGCGACCTATCTTTGGAAAACTGAAGATTACAAGACATCTTAAAATAAACGCCAGTAGGTCAATTCTCCAGAACGGGAAATGATATCTGGTGTGATTTTTAACTGTTCTGAAGCTGGTCAAAAAAAAAAAAAATGACAAACAAACAGAAAAAGAAAAACAACAACAATAACAACAAAAAAACCTATGGTAATTTAAAATCGTATTTGAAGTCCATGTAAGGTCATATCCTGACTAAGTATCGAAAATAATGATCAACCGAAACATCTGCAAATTTCACTCTTTATTAACACTTCTGAACTATATATGACAGTCGTACATTTAAAAGCTGCTCGCTTTTCTGCAACTAATTCTATTTACAGATGACTCGGAAATTGAACGTGTTCCTAAGCGTAACGAAAGAATTATTTTAAAACCTCTCAATATCTTTCGTAATCGACCTCATCGCTTACAATGAATGAGCATCTTTCTCTCTCTCTTTGGTGTCTCAGCGACGCTTTCATTTATATAGCGCCTTTTAAAAGATTGTGGCCTGTAGTTTCTTTTGTCCTGGTCTTCCTACAATAGCAAGAGGCCGCATCATTTACATTCTTTGTAAAAATCTAAAAACTGCCGGGTTTCATACCGTGAGGGCCTGGGTATGAGTCCGTGTATTATGGGATTAACAACACGAGACCCATATATTCGGAAAGAGCGCACCGAGCTTTACAAAATCCTAAAGTTTCGTGACAATTGGGCCAATATTGAACAAGATACAACCATTCAAAAACTTTAAAAGTTACTATGTATGGATTGCCGGACACCTGGCCTGAAATCCATACATTTCTCAGCAAATTTTGGAGTTTTTGAATGGCTGTATCTTGTTCAATATTGGCCCAATTAACACGAAACTTTAGGATTTTGTAAAGCTCGGTGTGCTCTTTCCGAATATATGGGTCTTGTGTTGTTAATCCCAAAATACACGGACTCATACCCAGGCCCTCACGGTATGAAATCCGGCAATGTCATACGCAATACGAAATTAATTTAGTGCATAACGCGTTTATGTTATGAAATTTAATCCCCCATAAATGGTTTGGATACAAACTCTCATTTTAGTCTGGGAGGAACAGCTGCACGAAAGCGCGTGAAGGACCCGCAAGCTGTCACGCCAACCCCTTTACCAGGCTCTCGCACCTTGAACAACAAGGGAGGTAATTGAAAGAAAGAGAGCCTGGGATCGAGGTTACCTAATGAGTCGCGATCGCAATCAGTCTGGGAAACCAGAATTAGGCTTAACCTGGTATTTGCTACCCTGAATAAAAGAGTGAAAGTTCATTTTAACACACAATAAGGGCTTCGATAACTTCTACGGTTGCGAAATTGGTGTCGGAGTAGTAGCGTTCAGTTCTTTGGTCAGCGGTTTGAGTGCCCGACTTGACCCTCGGGATGTCCCTAGATAGGACACAATAGCTTTCTTGATGTGGTATCGTGGGTTGGGAGGAAGTTTCTTCAATTCAGACAAGTTCATTCGATTCCAGTCCTGGACTGTTCTTTCATAATCTGCCTTTGCTTGCTTCTCGGCGAGAACTTCGTAAGTGTTGTTAAGGTCACTCCTATCGAGGCAAAATTTGCCGCTTTTATGTACTGGTTAATTCCAAAACCGCCCGTGCCCCCCCGGGCAAACCCCAGGGCATTTGACTTTTTTGAAAACGTTTGGTCAAATTCCCCGCTATGTTGACAGTTTAGACGGTCAAATGCCCCACCCGTTTGAGCTTCAAGAGGGTCAAATCCCCCACCCTCCAGGCATGTTAAAGCAACTGTGAAAACAAGTTCTGCAAAATTTTCAGCCAACACGAATTTCTTGTTCAGCTTGTCTTTGCTACACACTTTAAACAAAGGGATATTCCACGATATAACTATATAAAACGACAACAACAGAAAAACCCGCATGGAATCGACAAGAGCAATGACCTGTGGACGCGGCTCATGTGTGAAACAAAGAATTGCGAAATCCTTTTGCTTCCGACCGCTGACAGATGTTCTGTCGCGAAAGTCAAATGCCCCACCGGGCGGGCCTCATTTTGAGTCAATTCCCCACTGTACGGAGCTTAACGCGAGTCAAATGCCCAGG
>CM042758.1:20450767-20456465 GCA_022496165.2 Catalaphyllia jardinei | reverse complement strand
GCTACACCGTGCTGACGAGACCCAATAAGGTCGAAACAGCTGTCCACGGTTGCAATTCATGGCTTTCAGTTTGGACTCTATCGTGTCGTTGCCCCGTTAAGCTCTCTACGTAGTATCAGCCTTGCATCACTGTTTTCGAAAAAAGAGACCCCGACTCCGACCCCGCGTTTAACTGACACCTTAGATCTACATCCTAGAGTGACTGCATCATATTTTATTATTATTATTATTATTATTATTATTATTATTATTATTATTTACCACGATGATCAACAGCAATCTTTTTCATGACATAAACCTTAGAAATTGTTGAGCGCTCGCAGATCATTATTCAGTCGCCGGTTGTTTCTTGACGAGTGAAAATGATTTTTTGTGCAAGTACAGTGTAGAAAGTAATAAATGAACACACTACAGTGTAAGGAAGCGAAACAGCGCCACCCTGAAAACTAAACACAGCCACAACAATTGTAAAACCACAAAGGTACACCGCGTTATAAAATTGGTTGATATGCTTGGGGCATATAGCGTCTGCTCTCTATGACGAAGATATTGACAACAGAAACAACAAAAAAACCATTAGATCGCGCATTAATGATGATTCTTTGAAGGTCTGTTTGGAATTTGTCTCTATATGTTCACAATTTTCAGCTTCTAGCGCAACAATAAATGTATAGCTCGCTAGGGGAGTAATGTAGCAATCAACTCTTGCATGTCGGTGCCGCGTCGGCAGATAACGGCCAAGAAAACTTAACGGCCCATGTTCAGATGAGGATAGGATCTTTTCATGAGGGGTTTTTCTTGGCTAAGGAACGTTTCTTACCAGTGCGATAATGTCTGTGTCATGGGCGGCTGAACTTCTCCGCTACAGGCAAACAAGAATAGACGGTGTTGGCCGTAAAGTGAATATTCCTCACGCCTCTGTTTATCGTTTCACAAATATATATTTATTTGTTACATGAAGGTTACCACAGGGAGTCAGTTCTTGGTCCTTTATTGTTTTTGATTTAAGTAAATGACATTTCCGAAAGTTCTAAACTGTATCGTAAATGCTTTTCTTCTTGAGCCATCTTAGTTTGTATAGGTAATCATACGGTTTCGAGTTCAATTTGAAATTAATTTGCACGAGTGAGTTTTTCACAAAGCTGAAATTGCACGAGCCGCTTCGGCGAGTGCAATTTCGCTTTTTGAAAAACTCACAAGTGCAAATTAATTCCAAATTGAACGAGAAAAACCGTATGATTACTTATTAATAATATAAACATGAAAATTATGCGTGAAGGATGTTTTGAACTTTACGAACTCTGAACTTTCTTCTTAGTTTTGTGCGCGCGCTTAACCTCAGGTGATTTAATTATCACGCAACCAGGAAAAAATTGCGCCATCCAGGGCGCGCGCTTGATTTGAAAAGACCAATCAGAATGCTTGCTTTATTACCTTTTTTTGCATTCAATTACCTCTTTTCTGCACTGTGTTAAGGAAAAACTGCACTGTTCTCAGCCAATCAGAATCGAGAAATTTTTTCATGTATATTATTAGATCACAAAATAAGAAACAAACAGCAGTGGTTAACATATTGAACTTGCACATTTTTTGATTACATGAAGACTTGACATTTCGTATGTTCTCTACGGCATACATTTTCAAAAGTAACCGTAGAAATTTAAAACAGTTTCTTATTTTTTTTCTAAACTGTCATTTCTAATCGGTTCGCAGATGACAGAAATATATTCCATAGTCACAAAAACGTTGCGACGTTACCGCCAAATTGCAAATCAAGAATCCGGGGAAAATTTGTTAATTAGCTTGGAGCTGATAAAACCAAATATATAACTGATAAAACCCAATGTATTATTTTTAAAGTTAAAAACAGAAAGATTTCCAATAACATTGAGATCCAAATTAACAAGCAGATAATTGAATAAGTCAACAGCACAAAGCGTTTGGGTTTGATTATAGACAAAAAATTAATTTGAAAACAACATATTAAACTGATAGAAATAAAAAAATAACAAAGATAATAGGTTTATACGTTAGAGTAAGGCGTTATATATCCATTAAGGTCATTAAAAACCATTTATAACGCTCTGATCTATTCATATATGACGTAGTACAGTATTCTTTGTGGGAGGCGCGTTGGCCTCATGGTTCGTGCGCTCGCCTCATGGTTCGTGCGCTCGCCTCATGGTTCGCGCGCTCGTCTCTGGAGCGAGCGGTCCAGGTTGGAGCCCTGGCCGGGGACATTGTGTTGTGTTCTTGGGCAAGACACTTTACTTTCACGGTGCCTCTCTTCACCCAGGTGTATAAATGGGTACCGGCGAATTTAATTTCTGGGGGGTAACCCTGCAATGGACTAGCATCCCATCCAGGGGGAGTAGAAATACTCCTAGTCGCTCCATGCTATAGAAACCGGGATAAGCTCCGGCCTGATGGGCCACATGTAGCCCGAATGCAGACTTTACCTTATAATATTCTTTTGGTCCTGTACATATGAAACAAAGCTCAAAGGTATTTTACAAAATTCAAACTGAAGAAAAAAATTACAACTGACATTCTCAGACCTTTGGACAAGAATCAAGACCACTGAACATAAAGGTTTCAATTTCTTTTAATGATTGAACAATGTTGCTACACCTCTGTTTAATCAAGCTACCATTACTAGTTAATTATTAAAAAAACTTAGTAGTATTGAAAAGGAGATCTTCTAGCTTAGAAAAGCGATAAAAAGCTTGCAGACAGAGATCTTCCTGCTACTTTTAAGTTATCTACAATATTCTTAAAGGCGATGCAAATAAGATTAGAGTGGCAAATCAAGTTGATTGATTGACTGATTAATCGTGAGCGGCAAAACAAAGATAGGTCTTTCCAGGAAAACAGATTATTCCAGTTGTCATGAAAACCTTTCAAGAAACCCGTGTTATATAATAGTTGAAAGGAGGTTGGATCTCAGCTATTCTCTTTTTTTTGTCTGAGGAGATTTAAGAAAGATAGCCAATCTGCATGGTAATCTCTCCTTTTCCCTCGACATTTCAGTACTCCAGGCAGGTCGTTGTTACGCAGATTTTAGACTCATTTGACGTTGGATGGTTACAAGAGTTGCTGAAAATTTAATCAACCCACCAAATTCTCATAAACCTGAAGAGCTGAAATATACTGAACTGTTCAGTTGGATGTTAATAACAAATTTCTTTTAAACCTACAAACGTTTATGTACGTTGTCTTCATAATGAAAGCTTTTCAGTATTACTCGGCGAAAATCTGTTGGGATTGAAACTGGGATTGCAACAGTGAATTTCGTGTAAACCACAGTTTTATTACGATCTGCATAAAATGATATCCGTCTTACGGCGACCTGGTCAGTCAATAGGCTGCCACAAAGTAGCAGTTGTAAATAGAAGCCATCAGGTAAGCGAGAAGCAACACCCGTGACTGACATTTGGCGTCGGACATGTGTTTCTTGGCGGTCTTGTTAAATGCCTGAAATTTAATCTTACCCCGTGAAAGTTTAACAAAACCTATCCCAGCTTGGTAATTTTGAAGAGCAATTCCATCAAGTTCAGTGATGGTCACCTGGTAGAATTTGTTGAGGCCTTTCTGATGATTTATAAAGGGCTGTTTGTGAACGATAGGGAGAGTTTTCAGATTCACCCACTCGTGTTGGCAAAAAATCATGAAGAGTAGCAGGCAGACGACGAAAAAGCACACAGGTACAGCCTTAGGTGCACCTAAAACAACAATGCCTCCAAAGATGCTGAAACCACCCGGGATTGGGGCGATCTTTAAAAAATGCGGACAATAGATGTAAACGCGCAACTTTTCGTTCGGGAAGTAATGTTTGCTCTCCTCGATGTAAAGATTTGTATACGCGTGGATTTCATTTCTGACTTTAACGGTAACACCAATGTCTTTAATCTCAACTCGTTTGGCGTACACCCGTTCGAGTTCGGTCCTTCGGGGGTTAGCAATCAAGCGATCTCTGTCAGACATGTTCGTTTACAAGCAACGTTAACCTATGAATGCAATAAGTCAGACAAAAATAAATAATTTCCATACTACATTCTTTATACATTTGCTGTTTGACTTAACAATGCAGGTAGGGTGAAATTGTGCAAGATAATAAGCTTCAAGATCGGAGGCTTTCCTAGAATTAAAATCATTTCGTTGAAGGACTTGTTTCAAGCACGTAAGGAGGTACAAATTTTGTTATTTGTATGAACTACGGCGTCCGCGTTCTCGTTATTTCAATGTTTATAAGTTGACGCTGATTCCCCATTTTAGGTATCATGTATTTCAGTGTGACTGCAGGTCCGTGAGTATTGAGTATAAAAGCGAAAGGTGGCAAATACAGGTAAGAGGCGGTGATTTCAGTCTTTAGTTTCTTCCCACCAGTTCAGTCGGTTGTAATATCAGTATCCGAAACGGTTTCTAAGTAAACTGAACGAGGCTATACTGGCAGGATCACAGTTCTTTTTGTGTATACAGAGACCTTAAATCTGGGGCGGATCCAGGATTTGACGAAGGGTGGTTCGGATAAACGCTCGGTTGATGCGGTAGCCCCTAGGGGGTCCGGGGGCATGCTCCCCCGGAAATTTTTAATTTTAGGGCCTCTGAAATGTGATTTCCAGCGTTTTCAGGGGCAATTTGAAATGGTTTAATTGCTCTAAAGTCACCTCCATTTTATCTATCAATTTCAAAAGATATATTTATTAGCTGAGTTGGTTCACTTTTTTAACCACGCGTTTGTTATACGTTTTTGCGTTCAGTTTAGGGGGTTCGACTGAACCACCCGAACCACCCCTAGATCCGCCCCAGCTTAAATTACTCCAGAGTTTAACTAATAATCTCAATTTTATTCTTACCTTCACTGGTTTAGTTCGTAAACCTCGCAGGAGTAGACAATTAAGCACGAAGCTCTTTGGAAAACGAAGACAACAAGTCACTTACGTTGACATAAGATACTTTCCGCGAATTGCAGATCTGAATGTACCCAGTACCTCTCCTCTCCGGACATTGTACGGGAGACCCCAAAGACCCCTTGTAAAACGGAATAATTTGTCATCTTCCCGTCAAATTCAGCCTTTCAATTACACTGGGAACCGGAGGGTTTAAATTCTGGATTTTAACTTTTGTTATCACCCTCGAGACGGTCTCGCTTCTTGCAAGTCACACTTGGTATTTACATATGTTTGTCTGTGCCAATTCAGTTTTCTCGGAAATTATGCCAGACTATCAACTAACGTTAGTTGTTTTTATTCGAACACAGCTCTCCATTCCGATCTAAAATGCAAACTTTTACCATATTGACGTGACACAGACTAAGAATATATTGCTGAAGACTGGCGCAGATATCAGATGAAAAGGTTGGTGACTCGAGATACAGAGACGTGAAGGAACATTCACGTTGTGGACAACACTTGTTTTCCTCAAGCAAAGAAGCTTAGCCGCCTTACTCTGGCACTGTACTGTTCAGCCAGTCAATAAAAGACTCGTATTTGGGGTCTGCACCGCTCAGAAGGTCGACAGTCGGGCTGTAAATCTTAAATGTGTGGAGAAGTGCTGATAGAAACGAAAAATGTCCCGCAGAGAGTCCCTGAATAAGAAGTCGATTAACCAACGCGATAAATAGGTTACAGAGCTATGTTGCCCCTTTTTGAATCTCTAGTTAACCAGTCTCCGATCAAGACTTTCTGTAATGAAAACT
>CM042758.1:20433267-20445767 GCA_022496165.2 Catalaphyllia jardinei | reverse complement strand
TAAACATAAAATGAGTTCACTTCAACTGTTGATTTAGAAGCTTTGGAAGAAAACGTATCCCACCATCTGGAAATCATGGAGATCTGGGTTTGATTTAAATGGGGAAGGTCACTCCAAAAAGTATATTTTATTTGTCATCACCAATAAAAAGTTTATATTGAGTTAAGTTACTCACCGAAGTTTCAGCCTCTAAAGTGCATTCTATTGCGAGAAATTTGTCTTCAAAGAAGCCTAAAATTTGGAATCGACAGCCGCCATTTTGAAGCAAATGCACAGCGGCCAGGTCGGGCTAGGCCGCTAAGCGTGACGTCATCGTTGCCATTTGTCTTGGCAAGCGTATTTGTTTACTCGAGGTCATGGCCGATCTTCAACTTACCGTTTTGAGCCAGAACGTGTTCCTAATCCTGAGGATAGCTAAAGCGAAAACGAAGAAGTAAACGGTCGGTTAGAAGGAACATTTTGGTGTTCCCGTGAGCGATGTCAAGCCATGCCAACGCAAAGAGAATGTGTTTGTGGCCGAGAGCAGCCAGAGGAATCGAAGAAAACAAAATTCAACGTAGAATTTTAAGCTTATAGTGCATCGGTTGCAGTAAATCGAACACAATTTTCTTTGCAAATTGCTTTAGACATAAAAAGGCGGTTTAATAAAGCCGTAAGCAGTTATTTTTTTACGTCAACGGTTTGTGTTTTGATTTTCGCTGTGTCTAAATGCACGACAGCCGGGCAAGGTCTTAAATAGATTAAATGCCCGGCAGTCAGAAATTTTCACAGAATTTTCACTGAAAGATTTTATTTATTACAGTTTAATGACAATAACAACATCATCATAAGTAAGTTTACCAAAGAGAGTCATAGATAAATAAATAAATATCGTTAAAACTAGGATTACATACAAAAATTGAAGACTAATCATATCTTGATAGCAAGGAGCCCCTTGCACCCTTCTTAAAATTGGAGATGTTAGATGTCTGACGTACTTTCAATGGTAAAACATTCCACATGTCCACGATCCTATTAAAGAAACTACTTTTAAAAGTGGTAGTTCTAGCGAAGTTCTTCTTGAGTCTAAGTTCATCCCTACCCCTAAGGTGGTAACTATCAGAATCAGTATAAAATTGAATATATGTGGATATGTCCATACTTATGTACCCATTAAGAACTTTATACAGGAATAAAACATCAAACAAAAAGCGTCTGTCCTCCAAGGACAACAAATTCATTCATTTTCTGCGCGTATCGTAGTCATCATCTGTCTTCAGAATAAATTTAGTGGCTCTCTTCTGGATGTTTTTTAACTTATTGATATTCTTAGCGGTTTGAGGTGACCATACGACAGTGCAGTATTTAAGTTGAGATCTTATGAGATCTTGACAAGACAAAGGATCTTGTTAGCTTTACTAGTTATTTTATCAACATGGGCTGATTCCAGGACAACTTGCTACTAGTAATTAGGCCAAGGTCAGAAAATTCAAAAGCTTCCTCTAGGGTGTGATTGCTTATTTGTAGGTCAGAATGAAATGGTGTTTTCTTCTTCGTGATACGCATCAGCTTACATTTTTTTTATATTGACGTCCATAAGATTATGTTGGCTCCATAAATACAAATTATCCAGATTTGATTGAAACGTAGGGTAGTCAGATGGACAAGTTATCACTCTAGATGTTTTGCAGTTTGTTTTTCGAACTTCTTGATGGTATTTGATGTTAATTAGAGATGCAGAGCGATTCCAAAAATTATGTTAGTGTGCAAGATGACGAAGTAACCGAGCTTGTGCTTACCATAAAATCGGCATGTGCTTGACACTTAAAAAATTTACGCTTACATCGGCAGTTAGAGATATTTAACGAATTGCTACAGAAAGCTTCTTTTGAACTTAATGAGAACATGCGATGTTTGTTTAGAATAGCCAGGCGATTCTAAAAAGTTATTAAGGATTTGTAGTGGCCGAATTCTGCAAGCTTGTGCATACCATAAAATCGCAATGGTCTCTATTCGACTGCCGGTCACGGTTTCAAATAGGCTAAATCACACTCAGTACCAGGCCGGTAGTCAGAATTATTCACCGAATTCCGACTTAAATCCTCAATCAGTCATATTAAAAGTATCTGGTGTTTCTTTAGAAATGTCAGGCGATCCTAAAAAGTATTTTGGTTTTATAATTACATTCTATGAATACGGTGAATATTTCGGAGTGCCCGGCTACCGGTCACTTAGACAGAGCGAAAATAAAAATACAAATAGTTGACGTACAAAATAACTGCTTACGGCTTTATTAAACCGCCTTTCAATGTCTAAAGCAATTTACAAAGAAAATTGTGTTCCATTTTTTGCAACCGATGTAGTATAAGCTTAAAATTCTTCCTTGAAATATTTTGTTTTCTTCGATTCCTCTGCCTGTTCTCAGCGACAAACACATTCTATTTGCGTTGGCATGATTTGACATCACTCACAAGAACACCAAAATGTGCCTTCTAAACAGATCGCTTACTTCTTCGTTTTTGCTTTAGCTATCCTCAGGATTAGGAACACGTTCTGGCTCAAAACGGTAAGGTTGAAGATCGCCCATGACCTCGAGTAAACAAATACACTTGCCAAGGCAAATGGCAACGGTGAAGTCAAGCTTAGCGGCCTAGCCCGACCTGGCTGCTGAGCATTTGTTTCAAAATGGCGGCTATCGATGCCGGCTTCTTTGGAGACAAATTTCTTGGGATAGAATGCACTTTAGAAGCTAAAACTTCGGTGAGTAACTTAACTCCTAGTAAGTCAGCGTTGTAGTTGTTTTTGACAGATTACTTGACGAATCATCCTACAACCCGACTTCACACAAAGCCACGACTATAAATAAAGACTTTGACGAGACGAGCGCAACTAGTTTGCGATACACCGGACAGTTTACGTGACGAAACAAATACCTTGAACGTGTTTTTATCAAAAACAACTATAACGCTGACTTTATTAGACGAAACATTTTCCGACCTACTGAAACTGACGCAACGGACAAGAACCCGACACCTGTTACTACAGTGACTATACCTTACATTAAAGGAACTTCTGAGACCATCTCACGGATCTTACAGCCCTACAACATCCGTGTAGCCCACAAACCTACAACTACGTTACGGCACTTACTGACCAACGCTAAAGACCGAGACGAACCCAACAACAGACAGGGAGCTGTTTACAAGATCAAATGCTCCGACTGCCAGGCCTCCTACATTGGTGAGACTGGCAGAAACCTTAACACGAGACTGACTGAACACAAACGAGCCACGAGAAATGGTGATGTCAACAATCACATTGCTGTGCATCATCAACTGACAAAACACAACATTGACTGGGACTCTGCTCAATGCTTACCCAACAGTACAAACTATTTTCAACGACTGACTCTGGAAAGCTGGTACACTAACTTAGAACAAACGCCTCTTAACAGATGTCAACAACTATCGGCACCTTACAAACGACTTATCCGCGACGAAAACGAAACCGACAAACTGACTTCTAACAGACCGACTCAATAATTTTGACTTACAATAGACGGACTCTAACAGACCAATTTGACTAACAAAAGACGGATCGAAACCGACCAATGACTGATGACTAACTTTACATGAGTCTTCCAGCCAATACCATCATGGCTTAAACTGACCAATCACTATCAACGGACCAGACTTATAACATCATCGACTGACAAACACTATTCACTTGACTCTGAAGATGACTTCCGCTCAGGTTGTGGAAACGTCAGTCACCAACAACAGTTCTTTTCAGAACTACACTCACCCGGACGATCACACAATACGAACTAACTTAACTCAATATAAACTTTTTATTGGTGATGACAAATAAAGTACGCTTTTTGGAGTGACCTTCTTCTTTAAGCTACGCTCTCGGAAACTTGAGAGCTTCTCGGAACAGATAATGTCCAAGGACAAATATCCTAGCTTATAATCCATTAAATCTTTTCGCTCGCGCGCGATTGGCCTAAACACGTCACGTGACCGAATTCCCTAGCTAAAATGGATATCCGAGAATATACCCCAATTTTCAAAACTGCGCGCGTTGCGAAAAAGATTTGAAGGATAATAAACACGATAGCCTCCATTTGGGGCAAAAATATGCTCGAATATTTGTCCTTGGACATTATCTGTTCCTCAAAGCTCACAGTTTTCCTAGAGCTACGCTCTCGGAAAACTATTCTCTTCTCGGAACAGATAATGTCCGCGGACAAATATCCTAGCATATTTTCGCGCCAAATGGAGGCTATGGTTTATTTATATTTCAAATTTTATTTCAGTGTTCCAGATTTAGTTTCGAGATAATTTTGACAATGATAAACAAAGTAAAGGGCTTAAGAGTACTGCGAGATTCAGAAATTCGTTTTTCATCGACGGGGTCCTCGGCGCCTCCGTCGTGGATAGCCGACGGCGCGGTTTACGCCTCCATCATCTCTTCTCTCAGATCTTGATCTTCTTGCCATACGTTATCGTGTTTGTAAATTCGATTTGCAAAATGTCTATGTATTCTTCGAATTTTCCTTTCAAACAGGAATTTCTGGTTTCGAAAGTTTGCTTTGAGCACTTATGTTATCATCATGTTATCATTGTAAAAGCGCATTAGCCGTGGAACAGTCTCGGTGGCTATCTGATTCATCTTTGGCCAACAATAATCCTTTAAACCCCAAAACTCAGCAACATCCACTTTCTGTGTACGGTATTTAGACTGTTAAGAAGAGTCTTGTGCACAGTCTTTACGGTATTAAAGGCGCACACTCACTGTTGCATGGTTTAAAAAGTTTAGCCTAATTTTTTTTTTAATTTCGTTGTTTGTAATCCGTGTTAATTTTCTCCATCCTTAACCATCCTGGTTCCTTTATGGTTTATTATTATCTCTTTGATGTTTTTCTATCTTTGTAAAGTATTATTTTCAGGTTTCCTTCAATTTAATGGTAATTTTGTCGATGGTCAAAATAACACAAAGTACCGTAGCTGTACTTCTTTAAGATACTGTCAATCAGACATGTAAGGAGATCAACGAAAATGGCCATTTGAATGATATGCCTTAAAAGATCACAATGAAAAAAAATGCAGAAATTCTGTAAGGGGAATGGGATATTGAAGCAAACAGAAAGCCGGAAAGTAGCCTACAGTGCGGGCTCGCGCGTGAACATTTTCGTTTTGGGCCGCCACCTTGGATTTGGTCATTGGCGAGGGAAAATTTGCCGAGGATGGAGGGGAATGGGAAAGAGCAGGGAAAACCATCTAAATCCCCAACCCCTCTCCTGTCGCACATTGCCCCAACCCTCTATCGGTCAAGCATCCAATTACAATCCAAGATGGCGGAATCGAAAACTGGGTCTATTATGACTGCGTCCTGTTCCAAAATAACGCCTGCACTCCAAGCTAGAAAAGAAGTCCAACAAGGAATAATGAAAATGTTGTTCTAAATGGTCCTAGTTGAAGAACACCTATTTGTCTGTTTCAACAAGAGGTTTCCCTGGTAACCATGGTTTCCAGCACCATACACAGTTCACTAAACTTTGGTCTGTCATTTGGCGAGGCCTGCCAACACTTTGTCATTACCTCATAGCTGTTGATAAAGATAAACAATATCAAAACCTTTTAAAGAACAATATAAATTTATTCAAAAAATTTCTGCAACATTGGAGAGTGGTGAGTGAAGAGTGAAGAGTGGAGAGTGGAAAGTGGAGAGTGGAGGGTGGAGGGTGGAGGGTGGAGGGTGGAGGGTGAAGAGAAAAAATAAAACTCACATGACACTAGAACTCTTCACGGGTTTCTCCATTCTGTGTCCGGACTTGAGACTTTCTAAAAGATATTTAGTCTGAATCCCGGGATAAGGAACATCACCTGAAACATAACAAGTACCGCTTATAGGTCGTAAAAAATGAAATTCAGTACAGCCTGATTTGATCTCAATGCATAACCTCTTATGTGAACTTGAAATAATAAACTAAATTCAAACTTTTTATCGAGGTAAGTGCCTCAGTTCGCCTGTTACGGCCCTGGCAAATAACAACCAATCCCAGGCATGATAGACATGGAATGGATCTCTGTGGAACTACGTAATCACTGGTAGAGAAAATCGTTTCAAATTACCTCCAGTTTCTATCTCCCACAGCAGGATACCAAAAGACCAACTACGATGAAAAAAAACCATGCACCTTTTAGATGACAATATTTGGTATTGTTTTCACGAGCTTTTAGGCGAGTGTGTATACCAAGAAAATGCAAGCGACAAGTGGGATATTGTATGGTCTACATAACTATTTTGTACCAAGCCATCAAAAATAAAGGGGCCAACACAGTTGCAGCTTACTATGGTAAACTACCTGATAATTTTACTGAACTCACTAACTCATTTCTGATAAGCCGAAAGCGCACAGTAGATTTTCGAAATCAGCGCCTGTAACGTCATCTAGCTGTGGATTATACAATAATCCTGTCAAGGACACTGAAGGTCTCAAGTAACCATGTCATGTACGGTGACACCACAAATTGTGCTCCTTGCCGTCAGTGAAGAAACAAAACTATGACTATCATGTTTTCGTTCATTCGGTTTTTGTGACGTGACGTCTCAGTACTTACATATCACTCTGAGACGAGAAATTCATCGATTCTAAGGTTTCTGGAGCCATCCACTTTACCTCCGGCAACTTTCCCTTAAAAAGCAAAAATGAAATTTGGATATGCGTTTGGAAGAAAAGGCTCGTTAAAACGAGTAAAACAGACAGATAAAAAGAAAGAAAAACGATGTTAAAGATTGAGAATGAGTATTTACTGTTGGAGATATTATTTGTTACTAGATTTCTAGATTTTATTTCAAACTTACGGCTGAGATATCTTCATAGGTGACACACGAGCAGCCTATGTTGGTAACCTTGGCAACGCTTTTGTTACCAAGCCGTATGTTCCGGGCGGCAACATCCTTGTGAATGCACTGGAAGGAAAAAAAAACAGCGATTACTGAATTTGTGTACAGACTTTTCAAGAAAAGTTGTCCGATAGAAGTCTCGTCGGCAAAGTTTGCCATTTCTATCTGAAAAGTAGTGAGCCGATACAGGTTGTTCACAGCATCTTGAGGCCCCAATATAACCACTACAGAAAACTCTTAGGACAACGTCAATTAAAAAACGCATTTATCGCGCGGTACTCTTAAGTCATCTAGTCATCTAAAATCTCGGAACTCCTTATCGAACACAGAGCAAAGTTCGAAAAACCAATTTCAAAAATCCTTCATGATCCACTTTCCCCAGACAACAAAGAACTTGGTCATATCACGTTGTTGTTTTTCAGAGAATGGCAAAGAAATGTACAAAGATTTATAACGCACGTGCATAGCCATGGTTCTGCTTATTTTAAAAACCTTTTGTTATAGAACAGTGGCAGATTTAGGGAAGGGGTCTGAGGGGCCCACCCCCCTTATTTTGGGTAAAAAAGGAAAAAAATAACAGAAAGAAGAAAAGCCCCTCCCCCCAGTTCAAGGTCTGGACCCGCCTCTGGTTTAGTGACGTTTCCGTTGCCGCTGTGGTTTTCGCCCTAATCATTCCACTGGCGCCGAGAAGAATTGAAAGTCAAAGCAACCATACGAGAGTTGCAGACTAAGAATAAAAATCAACCTATTTTGAGATTCAGTGCATTAAGCTTGATTTCACCAACCTTCCTTTCTGCTATGTGTTTCATTCCTTTAGAAACATCCAAAGCGATCCTCAGTTTTTCCACATTTGATAAGGTGCACACTTTCCGGGTGATGTTCATTCCGTCATTCGACTGGTGTTGTTGTAAATAATCCAATAAATTTCCATGTTCTGCTTCCTCAAATATAAGGTATGTAGGGCCTGGATAGAGTAAATAGATTCAGGTAAGTAGCCTGTTACAATTAACACACAGAAAACGTGTATCGTGTTTCTATCCAGTTTCACTGATAAATCTATTATGTATCTCTTATCCACTTTGTTATAAGTTTACTGTCAAAATTAAAACAAATCTTGGGCCTGACTGACCAAAGCGCCAATGCCTCAATCTGAATGTGGTTCGGTTGTGTAGTGAAGGCAAAAGAAGTGTTTTAGCAGTGTTATTAGGGAGCTTTAGATTGGACTACGAGTACCAGATCGAGTACGAGTACGACTTTCGAATTTTAAACCCGTGACATTTCCAGAGCCCTCCTTCTTCATGTTGGTTCTAGGTACAGAGAGTTGCTTATGGGATGAATTGGGTATGTGTTGTGATAATGTGAAGCGTGAAAACTAAAACTGAAAAGTCAAAACTCGTACTCAATCCCGTACTCGTAGTCCAATCTAAAGCTCCCTAACATCGGAAGTAAAGACCACCTTTGTCATTAATGCAGTGGTTCGAAAGTTAGCAAAAACAACTGCAAATAAAGCATTTTAAATTAGGCAGGTCTTTTAATCCTGTGGGGAACTTAAATGGCAACTTTAAATACAACCGCTCACATGAGCAACAAGTATTTCCCGCTAAAATATCCTTCACTAGGCACGAAAATAGGGAGTTTAAGAAAACCACGACGGCAACGGCAACGGGAACGTCGCTAAATAAAAGTTTCAATGAGCAGAACAATAGCTGTGCACGTGCGTTATAAATCTTTGTACATCGTGTAATTAGCTAAATCACTAGCGCCTGCCACGCAGGCTACTAAAATCGCTCTTCGTCATTTTCCTCCTTTTGGTCATTTCAAGGAATATGAATGTAGACTAATTATTATCATTGTTATTGCAGTTAGACTTAGCTAGTTGTCTGAAGAACGTGAACTGAGACGGCTAATTTTTTTAAAATTCTATTTCAAATTTATCTCGGTGTCCCATATTCAGTTTCGTGAAAGTTTGACAGTGATAAACAAGGTAAAGGACTTAAGAGTATCCCAATATTGGTGAGTAAAATATAAATTCATTTTTTAATCGACGTTGTCTTCGTTAGGCTCGATTTCCGCCGCTCTCTCGGTTCCGCGTGCCCCCCCCCCCCCCCGAGATGGGATGAACGCGGGCTCATTTCCCGAAACAGCGGCTGGTAATGGAGCCTATGTCTTCGGCGTCGCCGTTACTCGTCGCCGTAGCAGCTTCTTAAACTCCCTAATATGTAGGGTATTTGTCAGCGGACACTAACTGTCCGAGAAGCAAAGTTTAAGAGAAAACTGTGTGTTTCGCGGAACAGGAAACGTCCAAGGAAAATATCGCTACATAGTTTTTGGCCAAATAGGGGCTATGTTGCCTTGTTTATTATCCACCAATTATTCTAAGAAGACCTTCCCCTGCAAGTGAAGTATGATCCTCGCAGTAAATTTTCCAATTTAAGCAATTGGAAAGAAGAAGCCTGAAAAAAATCAGGGCTTCAACGGGATTCGAACCCATGACCTCCGCGATACCTCCCCTGCTCACCTTTAACAGTGCAAGCTCCAAAGAGGTTTAGAATGTTTGGATGACTTCCCAGACAGCTTGAAATTTTAAGTTCGGCTAACAAGTCATTTACATCTTCTAATGATCTACTTCCGTCTGTGAAAAACTCTGAAAATAAAAATTGTCAAACAAGCGAAGCAAGTGTTTTGATCCTTACGATTGAGGTAGGGTGTTTCCATCTGGGTTATGATATCTAACTTTTAGTACTAAATTAAGAAACTGAACAAAAGAAAACAACGCATCTAGTTTTTTACAACTACTTCACAGGTTGTGAAAAGTCATTCTAAGAAACAAGTATTTTGAGTAAAACCATACAATGGTGTTACTGACCGGCTTCTGTCAAAATAAAAAAATGATGATGACGATGCTGCTGATGATGATAATGATGATGGTGGTGATGATGGTGATAATGATGGTAATGATGCTGCTGCTGCTGCTGATGATGATGACGATGATGATGATGCTGATAATTCTGCTGCTGCTGCTGCTGATGATGATGATAATGATGGCGATGATGGTGATGATGGTGATAATGATGGTAATGATGCTGCTGCTGCTGATGATGATGATGACGATGATGATGATGCTGATAATGCTGCTGCTGATAATGATGATGGTGGTGATAATGATGGTAATGATGCTGCTGATGATGATGATACTTCGGTTACCTTTTGATTCTGCGACAACCTTTCGGGACCTTCGAGAAACAAGCCCCTGGGTATCAACTCCAATATCATCAACACTTACCCTTTGTTGTTTTCACTATACAGTTTGTCATGTTCCCATTCTCTAAGCAGAGCTTCCCGTGAAATGCTGCTCCAACAGTTTCGGTTCCAATCTTCTCTCCTAGTGAAATGCGTTCTCTTGAGATCTCGCACCAGTCTATCTCACTGTTGCCCTCGGAATCTAATTTGACATGGTAAGATGAGTCAGCTCTCTGGAATCCTGAATTGGTTTGCCCGGATTCTGTGGACTAAGAAAACTACGTTGGCATCTGCGAGTCAATGTCACTGAACCAAAAGAGTAACATAGCTTTTACATAATGATAAAACAGCGTTTGTAAATACAGGCATCGTGCTAATTTTCATTCAGGGCCGATCATAGACGTTCTTGTCAGATCCTGAGGTCTTTCTGCGAAATTTAACGGAATTTTTTTCAATTTAGTTTCTAAATCGTTATATAACATAACATAATGGAACATAAAGTGACCTAAAGTAACGTCACGTAAAGTAACACAATCTAAGGTAACGTAACATAACAAAACGCAACATTGACATAAAGCGACTACGTACGAGGCTAACGTCACTCATGTTCACGAATTCTGTTCTGGAATCATTGCCTCTTCTCTCCTTCCGATAACATCGAAAGTAGAATGCGATCACCAGGAGCAGAAGTATGACAGCAGCCGCCACAGGAAGAGCAATTTTCAGTGTACCGCTAAGGCCTGATTTTGCTGGGGTAGAAAAGACGACATAACTGAGTTGAATGAATGAAACTGAGGTATCATATGGTGAGAGAAAGACCATTATATTTTTTTAGGGGGGGGGGTAATTTAAAAAAGACATTCCTGCACAGCGGAAACTGTTAAGAAAATCGTGCAAGGGTATCGAGTCATGGGGAAAAAATTGAGTAAGGAATTTCTATTATCCAAGTCCTGTGTTTTTCTTAAAACAATTCTTCCACAAGCTATCGACCACCGAAAAAAATCGTGCTAAAACCAAAGGCGAGGAAAAGATTTCATGCCAGAAATGTAATTTTCCCGGAAAATAGAAAAAAATGCCCGATCCCCAACCCCCCTCAAAAAATTCCTTAGTGTAAAGTATGTGTCAGAAAAGGAATGGAACAATCTCCCGAAGGAAATCCCCGTTAAGTAACAATTTCAGTGACTGAGCGTTACTAAACATGCGTGACTAAAATTTTTATACGAAACCCGTAATTAGAAAGACAGCATTCTTTTCTTAGCTGTTTCAATAATTGATATTTCTCCTGTTTTGTAAATCAAATTGTTTTCATGGCTGATTCACTACGCGCGTTTCTTTTAGTCTCGTTGATCGGTGTTCAGGTAAAAGATACCCGCTCTGCTAATGATAATGGGTTTTGTTCTTATTGTATTGACTGACGGCACAAGCCTGCTGACTATTAATCAATTGTCTTGATTCCTTTCATACCTTTTTGTCCAGTGCTAGGTGAACTTGTTGAGCTACCTGAACAATACAACAACAGAAATAAACAGAAGCCCATCACTTGGAGCGCGCAACTCCCTTACTTAGCCTATGTAAACGCATTTTTACAGACCAGTCCATTTTAAGGCTTTTTTCCCGCGAGATAGGGCTCTTCGGTGTACACGAGCGCGCATCAGTAAGGAAAGAAATGGCGACCTCAGGTGGACATGTCGACTTATTCTTTTGGTGAAATGATGACGTCAGTTAAATATTAAGTCCTTGCTAATTATTGGTTGCTGCGGTTCCTGTGGGGGTGTGAATTCGCGGTAAATTCAAACTAAAAATAGATCGCTTTGTGAAAACGGCGCGATAGGAAGTTGCATGCTCCTAGTGACGAGCTCCTGAGATAGGCCATATTCGAGTTAGAGACGAAAATTAGCAAGGCTGATTACACAGTATAGGAATATATTTTCCAATATTTGGGAATGCACGGCCTTCCTTCTTCAGGGTGTTACAGAGAATGACTCTAGTTTTAAACGTTACATATTTAAAATATGAGAAATACGATATAACTATAGTAACAAAAGACTGAGTAACAGGGCTAAGTAATAAGCAACGATGAAAGAAGTAAAAAACGTAACAGCCTGAAAAATGAGCAGCTATAAATAGTACAAATGACCTAAACATAGAAAGCTAATACTGAAAAAACGTAATAAGTTTCATCCTTCTTATTAAGAGCATGATGTTCAAGGGTTTGACCAATAAGAGAAACATATCCCCAGGGGGCGATAAGACGAGAGACCCTGGGAACGAGGCTGGGAGGCAGCGTGGCCGAATGGTTTAGGGCGCTGGTGTTGTAATGCGGAGGTCCCGGCTTGAAGGCCTCCACCCTGTCACTAGCACGATTTGTT
>CM042758.1:20400767-20428267 GCA_022496165.2 Catalaphyllia jardinei | reverse complement strand
TCCATATCAGCCGCTGATCGAGGAGCCCTGGGTAGTAGACTGGCCTCGAGAATGCGGCAGAAAGCGAGCTTAAAAACAGAAATATGAGCGTTTTTAAATTGCTATCTCTTTAAGTGCTTCCTAAAAGATTCTTTGACAGCTAGAAGTAGTGGCGTTTCATCCTCAACACCCTAGGTTAGACCAGAATCATTGATTCACCCCCTAAGCGAGAGTTCTCCCTTTCCCCCCCCCCCATCCCCCCTACACCCTGAGACAGGATTCAAGCATGAATATCTCGGGGGTTTTTATTCGTGTACCTGTTTGACTTTTATTTTGGCAAACAACTCCAGCATCAATACCAAACGAGCCCCGATACGTCTGCCACTCATGAGTACAATTTGTCAAAGAACTCTCGTTTCCAATGCACTGCACGGTGTCCATCCACGTGACTACATTACTGTTTCCTGCCAGCAAGGAATTGCATCCCCACAGAACTGTCAAAACATCCTGATAACCAAGCTGTCTACAGACAACGCGGCCATCTTCTGGATCCCAACGAAACATCCCAACGTCGCCCCAGACCCCTGCGTACTTCACTTCCACACAACCAGCATAACGGACTGGTGCATAATAAGATAGGCGAACGTCTAAAGGATAACCTTAGAAAATAAACGATGGAAAGTATAAGAGAGATTGCGTTCAAGATTCACCTTAGAGGAGCTAAGTCACGGTACTTTGTGTTATTTTGACCATCGACAAAATTACCTTTAAATTGAAGGAAACCTGAAAATACTAGTTTACTACGATAGAATAACACCCAACAGATAATAGGAAACAAGGATGGTTAAGGATGGAGAAGATTGCAAGAATTAAAAAAAACAAAATTGAAAAGTTTAGCTAAACTTTTCACCGTGACGTAGCTCTGACGTTTATGTCTAAGATTTGACATTTTTCTTTTTCATCTTTGTCTTTATTAGTAAAGCGACAGAGTTTTTACCCCAACATTGCTGCGGGACCGAGGATGAATAAGGTCTGTCATCAAAAGGCGGTTTGTTGGTCAATGATATCTGCGGAGGCTGCGTGGCCGAGTAGTTAGAGCGCCGAACTTGAAATCCAGAGGTCACGGGTTTAAATCCCGCTTTAACTACTAAGCGGGAGTTGGTTCGTGGTAGACCTTAGTTCAATTCCACGGTCATGCTTGTACATAGCCAAATGGTCTGCCTTGAGCCAGTTGGGAGTTTTAAACCTGATATGTTTCGTTAATATCCTTTTCTCTTGAAGTTTAAGTAGCATACCTGTGAATTAGCTAGGTGTAACCTTAAGCGCATTGACTAGTATAAACAAGAACATTTGAACATCTGAATCGGTTTTGTCCCTAACAGCCAGTTGAGCAGTTTCTGTCGCAGTGCATTAGACCTAAGCTGATGGTCTAAATGGGGCAGTGGCTTGTACAGCTATCGGTCGGTATTTTGGCATTTTTAACGGTTAATTTATTTTCCTCACTCTTAACAGAAATCTTAGAAAATAATTACCACTGTTTTAAAAAGTTAAAATTTAATTATCATTGTTTAAAAAGGTTAAAATCTATTTTGATTTCTTAAGATCATTTAAATTACAAAAAGTGTTATAATACCCTGTATAATAAGAATTGAGGACTACTATCTATACTATTTAAAGTGAACAGACTGCAAATTGTAGTAGTTGCTAAAAAGGTATCTACGGGTTGTAACTGTTCATCAGTAGGATGCCTAAAATGTGTTCAATTCCACAATTGGTTTCGGCTCCATTAAATCCTATACCAATTGCAGAACATTTCAGGAGGAGCCACCCACGATGTGAGCACAGTTACGGCCAACACATATAAGTGAGGGAAATAACGCAAATTAAAATTAAGACGTTTTTTAACGAACTAAATACACACGTCAATTAAATTGATAAATAATGCACGCGCCCAAAATAAAATTGCGCGCGCACACGTACAATGATACAAAACAAATATAAGTAAGAAATAAACAATGTAAGGATACGATGGTGCAGTTCAAGCTTGGATTGCTAATCTCATCTCCCGCAGGGTTGCACCATACTTATCAACGATAAGACCATGGCGATTGAAGAATTTCTTGAATGATTTCTGAAGTAGATTGGTTTCAAAGCCTTGTTGTCTGAGACGTAATGAAAGTCCGCGGAGCCTATTAATGAAGTCAACTTTGGACGTGCAAATAGCTTACTACTATGGAAAGACAAGACAAAAGATTCTTGACAAGAGATATTGAGACTTTCTCTTTCGTGGCAAGAGAAAATGAGATCTCTTGTTCGTGGCTAAACTTTTTTTAAGGTTAACATTTTTTGCTACTACGGGTTAAATGCTACAATTTTTACGCCTAACGGCGGAATTTTCGACCCGTTTTCTTAATTGCTTTGTCATGAACTTACTGTCTGTTATGTTGGGGTTTTCACAAACAACGCTTGCAACGTCAATTCGCGGATCACATATATTTGGAGCCCCGACCTTAAAATCGCATTCAGTAAGACTGCTTTCACTTCCCTTGCATGTAACATCATACAGCCAGAACGAACTCGTCCCTTGGCCAAACGCGTCACAACATGGGGTAGCAACGGCTCGTGGGTAGCCAAACTGTCTGCATATCACGTGACCCACATCGATGGTCAGGCCAGTATCACAAAGCGAGCCCCAAGTTCCGTTGTAACTCAGGTTCACTCGGCCAGCATATGATCCTGGGCCATCACTTAATGTCACGTTGATGTTCAGTGCTGAAAGGTGAACAAGGAAAAAACAACAACAACGAAATATGGGTTGTTGACCAAGTGAGAGGTCAAGATGGCTGGATATTGGCCAAGTTCTTTTTTGCGTGTTTGTGGACTGAGACGGAGTCGAAGTCCATAAACTCGCAAAAAAAGAACGAGGCTAATATCAAGCCATCTTGACCGAACAAGCTCGGTCAATAAAGCGTTTATTGCGGGACACGGCGGGTAGTCCCTAGCGGGCAAGATAGCCCCATCTTGCCCGCTCGGGTAGCCAATCACGGCGAAGGATTTGCTTCATCTTGCCCGCTCACGGAGCTAGCTAGCCATATATAATAAAGAAAATTACTGAAACGAAGGAGAAGACAGAGAACTTTTTCTACTGGGTGGGATTTGTTCACAGTAACAACAATAACAAAACAACAAAAACTTTTATTTCACCTTAGCGTTAGAAATTACCATGTTTTGCTCGAGTAAAAACACAACTAATAGGGTGCTGGCTACCCGAAATAACGTAAAAGTTAAAAATGGCAGACAGCCAATTAAAAGAAAAGACATTATACATGCGCGTGTTTACGTTAGGGACACGAGCGTAAAGAAACATTAAGATCATAAGTTAAGAGTTAAGAAGAGGTTATCTACCTCTGGAAATCAAGGGACACTTGCGGATCTTAGACGAAATTTATGATTTGGGTGATAAAGTGATATGATGTCAAAACCCATATCGTGCCGAGGTAGCTCAGTTCCCATAGACAACCAAGACCTCACAAAGTGTGTCTTAGCCTAAGAATATCGTTGATAAAGCGGAAAAACAAACAAACTCACCTTTCGTTGCGGTACTGAGTTGAAGAACCGACCAGCAAAGAACCCAGAGAAACGTCAGGATTGGTTGATTCCAACGAGCTAACGTCACAGATTTACTCATCTGGAATAAATTAGCATAAGACATTGAAGCTCTTGCTAATCGTGGTCTCCGTCACTCCTCCACCATTTTAACCATGTTCGGCCCTCTTTTCAGTGTCTTTTACACCCTTCTTGATGCTATAATTATTTAGTAAGGTTTCCTTCAAAAACAACTGCGGAGTTGTGTCCATTAACGGCACCTTCGCGAAAATTGCGTGCTATCATATCGTGAAAGCTAAACTTGATACGGTATCCCCGAGCTGTGTATCTTTAAGGGCACAGGATTACATGCCCCCCGTGAGTAAAATTCCTTTCGATAAAATGAAGTACAATAAAAATTCATTCAATCCATCAAATAACTCAATTTTCAGTTATTAAATCGACAAATCCTTAACAGAGTAAAACCAAAAATAATTGCAAATTCTATTTGATTTGTAAACAAAAAGTCATTAACAGTCATTTAACCTCTTTGATTCCCATCTCTGTAATATTCATTTTCTGACCCAAATGAAAAAAAAAACATCCACACGAACACACAAAGGTAAAGAGAAGACTAAGAGACTTTTCTCGAATCGACAACCGCAAAATGATTCACGTTTTTGTGGAGGACAGGAAGAGCAATCGTGTTTTCATTTTTGACAGCAGAGTACTCGCCCTGTATTATGGCGAGGGAGGGGGCGGTTCAAGTGTTTGTAATTACCTTTGTAATCAGTCTTGTTGTTTAGGATCAAGGCTATAAGAGATTTACAATTTGCTTCCCTCATGGTCACGATATTTGAGCTAGCTAGATCGCGAAAAAATCTGTAGAATCTCGTCAACCTGGCGCAGAAATTAATATCATTTAGCGCAATTGCGCAAAGACTGATTCCATTTGAAATGTATTTGAAATGTATAGTTTTATCGGCGATATGTTTGCGTGCTGAGGCAGCTTGAGCGACGAAGATCAAGCAACGTTAACGATCGCTAATAATTACCAGCGATAAGAAGCTGAGATTCACACTAACCTGAATTACGCTGATGTCCGCTGCAATGATTGGGAGTAAGGTCTATCGTCAGTAAACGAACAGCACTGCAGACTTAAAATTGAAGGAGTTTACTTTCACTGAAGAATGTAACCTTTAAACCTGAACAGGTGGCGAGAATAAAGATAGTAATCAGTTAGCAGCATACTGGTTTGATAAAACACCAATTTCTCTTACTTTTTAAGAAAGAAATGTGTGGTAGTCAATGAGGAGAATTGATGCTTCCAGCAGGAACAGAAGCGTTAATTTTCAACTGCACGTTATATATTTACAGAATAAGCGGTCTGAGAGAGAGCCTGTTCTCAATCATTCAATTGCCACAAAAACAAACAAACAAAAACGTATTTGCTGTTACGCACAGGTTCTTTATTTGCAGATGAGTCCTAAACGTAACTAGCTCAGTCTCCAACAAAGAAGAAACGCGGGGGGAATAAACAAGCGATAAGAATGACCTTAAAATGCACGTAACCCCCCCAATGTTTTATTCGCTAAATCGAATCTACTTGTTATTTGAAATACTTCTGTGTAAAAAATTTTCGATTCGGATAAATCCTCGATTTTCTGTGCCCCGACGAAATCTCGAAAATAGCACCAAAACACCGCCATTTTTGTTGCACGACCGACTCTGAGGAGAATGGGTCCAGCAGCTGTTGTGACGTCTACCCAGGAAGATCGAATATCTCCCGTCCTCTCATTTCCTTGAGGATGATGCAAAACAAATTCGGAAAGTCCGCAGAAGCGCCCTCCAGAGGTGCTATCGGCCGTTGCAGCAATATCCCAGATTTAAAGAAAGATATACTACTGTACAATTCAATGGCGATGATCGGTCAATAGTACATTAAAAACGTAAACGATGGTTGATTTTGTCGAACGATCGAACAAGCGAACTAACTCTGTGAGAACCTTTGAAGAACTCTTAATGAAATTTGTTCAGTATTTATTCTTGGATTGCACCATCACGCAATTGAAAAATAATTCGAAAACCGTTCAGTGAATAAGCTCAAGAAATTATCATGTTAAAGGAGATTAATAATTAAGACACTTCTCCAAGTTTCAGGTCTGTACGTTTTCCCGAATATAAAATATTTGTCGAAATATTTTGCACAAATTTACAGAGCCCAGTATGGAGCCGCCATGTTGGTGTACCTCCAAGGAACACCAACGTGGCGGCCGTAAAATAGTGTAAACATCTGGAAATTTGTTTGGATATCTAGGTAACGGATTATCTTAACTGATCAAGCAAACATTTAAATAAGCACTTTTCCTAATACTTTAACTTCTTAAAAGGCTAAATATCCCAAGATAAGTATATATTTTTCGATAAAAACATTCATAGCTTTATGTCACGGACCGCCATAACTCTGAAATTTAAAATGTGCCTGTTTTTAGACGAAGCATGTTCTTGAGCTGAAAGTTGTTAAACAGGCATAAATTTACCCTCTCTCATGACTAATGAAGATAATAACTTTGGTGGGTCTTTAGTTTTGAATTTTAAAAAATGATGACGTCACGTGCAACCCAAGAATATCATATCCGGCAAAGTCGTGCGATCAATCAAGAAACATTACGACCGATATAAGCGTACTGATATGTAAATAAGTCGCAACAAAAACTATACGCCGTCAACCAACACCTATTTATCTTTCGATTCAGATAAAAGTTGAGGACTAATCCTTTAAAATTACATGATAAAAAAAATTGTTAGACTCACAGAGTTTTTTGAAGGTTTGGAAAACAGCAGCTTGACAAAAATATGACCGCGTAATATTATCCGCGGACCGCTCAGGGAACACATCCTGTTCGCTTATCCGACGAATTTCCCTGCAAGCATTGAGAAAAAATTACATCGGTTATTTGGAGTCACGACTTAAAACGTGAAACAATGTGAAATCGGTAATTATATGAAATGTTCCCTTCCGCCTTGCTTCCCTCGGCTTCAAAAGTACAAGTCCAAACAATTCTACGATTTTCAATCCCTAGTTCGAAGCCAGTGTTTTGGAGGTCATCACGTCTCGAAAACTGCAACACGCACTTCGCTCTTATAAGCATGACACATTCCACAAAGTACAATACAAACTGGATTTAATAGAACAACCACACCTTAACAAAATACATTCTCTCAACTGTAAACGGGATTAAACACGAGTGGGAACCTTGTCTTTAGGCAGGCTTGAGGTATTTCCCATCCAAAGCGCAGTCCTTGAGTTTTCTTTCCTGCTTTTCGTTTCCCTGCTCCTCCAGTTCATATCTAGCTTTCCATTCCTAATATACAAGCAGCTCGTCCGCAAAGAGGCCATCCCCGATCGTCGTCACTTGAAATATTACAAATTGCTCTCAAAGCTCCAAGCAGTGATTTCACAGTTGTCGAAAGTGCTCGATCGAAGTTTATTTCGGATTTTTTTGAATTGAAACTTAATTCAGACTTCAATGATGAAAAAGAAATGATTCTTAAACAAAACTTGACGTTTTAGTCCCAAAATATATTGGAACGATTAAGTTTGCTTTCCATTTTCTCGAGCAAATATAAAGAGCTGACTGAGGCGCCATTGTGTTTGGTTCCTGGGTAGACGTCATCAGCAACTGCCTCCCCAGACTCCCAAAAACTCGGTCGTGCAACACTTCAAGCGCGACTTTGGGAGGGCATAGAAAATCGAGGATTCAAGCAAATTCAAAACTTTTTGCGCCCAAATGCTTCGAGTAACAACCAGATTCGATTTAGAGAAAAAAAATTTGGGGGGGGGTTAGGTGCACTTTATATAAAAGAATAGTGATAAGAACTGTGAAAAGGCTCCCAATTCCGAAAGTAACGAGGTTTGTTTAATACGTTTGATACAACAACAACCAAAACGAGCAATCAAATTAACGAAATAACAAACTGACCTGACAGACAAACAAACAAACGAACAAACAGACAAGCAAAGCCTCGGCCCTTTCTCGGGGAGTCTACTAGGGACAACGGCTCGTTCCCGGGGCTTTTCCCTTAGGAACATGGTTGTGCTAAGGGTGCTCAGCGACTAGTTCAATTTTCAGCGATCTCTCAGCTATTAGTTAAAACTTCAACAGATTTCTCAACTAGCAGTTTGAAAAAACATATCATTTCTCAGCTCTTATCTCAGTTCATCAGTTCCCTGCTATCAGCTAACCCCCATCTGAGACCGCCCAGTGCGAAGCCAAACTCCTGATGCAAGGGCTCACTTGTTCTGATCGCGCGCTCATTTCATTTATTTTCCCTGCCCACGCCGCAAACCCCCCCCACCCCCCAACTACGAAGAGTCCCTAGCCCTCTTTCGCTTAGTTCACGGGCCGCACGAAATCCAGGGGAGGAGAGGGGCGGGGCTTGCCATTTTTTCTTGCGAAAAGACAGACTACTCGTAGTCTAAGCTCACACGGGATTTCGCTTCCCTTTTGACCGTCCATGCGAGGATCAAGGAAAAATTGAGTACATCTACTGCTCATACGCTCACGCCCTATTTACAGAGGAGACAGGAATTTTTCTCGGAGTCATTACACCCAAAATATCCACGCCCTGATTATGCCGAGTTTGCGTTGGGAAGTGATGCATTTAGTAATCATGAGGTGAGCGAAGGTCGTTTTTGCAGGTCACACGTACTATGACGTCCTTCCTGTTTTGTCAAGCTTTAAAGTCACTTTTCACCAGCTTGAGGTCTCCTTTTAACCTTGGTTAAGACCTCCCTGAATTTTGGAGTCTATTTATAGTACATGTCTTGGCATGGTCACCGAATTTTAAAACTCTTAACCTGTTGTTCATATTACAGTTTGTTATCAATTATATCAACATCGAGATTACATTTTTTAAGAATGCTTCTTTGAGAATTTATCAGTTTCACTATTATGCTGGCAGTTTGGTCAATCCATCTCTAGCTTTTCCTGATCTATTCCCGACAGTATTTTCTTAAGCCCAAATAGGCCCAATCTTGTTTGATAGCAATATAAGCGGTACAAAGCCGAGTATTACGAATAGAATTGCTAATGAAATGCTGGATCATAGCCAAGCAGGAGTTAAAGTGCTGGAGTAAACCTAACGCCCCTTCCACATTGCGCCAGAAAAATGTGAAAACGGCGTATTAATTCTGAGAGTACATCAAATTCGTATTCCTCCTGTTTGAATTGGAGAGCATTTCCGAAAAGCTCCGTTTTCGTGACGGATTAGTGTGGACGGTAGGCCTAACCGTAGAATTCAAATTTCTACTGCGTAGAGTGCGCTGGGCCTAAGTATTTCCCCACTTCTTACCACGATGTAGCTACCACGTGATATTACGTCATAATCTCATGCGGCTCACTTAAAGGGAAACATGTACTATTTTCTCTTTTAAGTGTCATTATCATTTCTTAAATATTCTTGAGGTTACAGAGAGTAGAAGGTTTGGGGAGAGGAACAGATTTCGACCCCATTTCAGAAAAGATTGAAAAAAAGCTTTGTAAATTCCTCCTCTAGATTATTGTATAACTTTGAATGCAATGCTATACCAAGTAGTCAGCTTGAATCCCGCTAAGGTCAAATAATTTTGTTCTTCTCGCGTTGTCACCGACTTTCCTTCCTAAGGCTAACACGAAGAGAATATTTCTTGGGAATATTTTACATCACTTTTGTTGCCTTACAGTTGATAATATGACCTTCCAAGCAGGATTTTGGCAGGCAGTCCTTCTTTATGTCACATATGAATGTTGCGCCGCGTAGCACTATGAACACAAATGATGTAACAGAGAATTAATTCTGAAGTATACATTTTAGTGCTAATTTAACCCATGAATAACCCACTGGGCGTTAGCCCTAGTAAAGGGAATCAGGGAACCACACGAGGTAAAGAAAAAATCTTTTGACCTCGGTGGGAACCGAACCCACGACCTCCGGACTAGATCTACCATTACTCTGCCGACTGAGCTACGAGGTCGGACAGAGAAAGTCGGTGTCGATTTAGATGGTAAATCGCGGCCAAGAGAATGTAAAGGTACATATGAATGTTGTGCCGCGTAGCACTATGAACACAAATGATGTAACAGAGAATTAACTCAGGGCCCGGTTGTTCAAAACCCCGATTAGCGCTAATCCCCGATTAAGTATGCTAATCCAGGATTAAAATTTAATCTGCGATTAGATTGCGTTGCTCAAAGCCCGATTAACGCTAATCTGACGCTATTCGGCGGGTTAAATTTAATACACCTCCGAAGGAAGATTAAATCGCTAATCGGCCGATTAATATTGAAATAAAATGGCCGACTTGTTGTTTGGTCTTCCTTGCGTGAGACGAAGACGAGCAAAAATTTATCCATATAACGATGGCATACTAATTTGCAGCAATCAAAAGCTTCGTACTCGCAGCAGATTTGGCAGAGCCTCAATTGAATACAATACAAACCTCATAGAGGCAGATTTACAGAAGAAAACGATTTGTTATCACGCTCTGAAACCAATCGACCAAGTGCTGATAGCACTACAATATTATGCGAGTGGTGGCTTACTGCAAGTTGTCGGCGGCACAACTGGAGTAGACAAGTCCACCGTTTCACCTGCAGTCAATAACACGGACGCCATATTGGAAACAATCACAGTGCTTACTCACGGAAAATTGCATTATGGGATGCTAATTGTCGATTAGCGAGACAATATAAGTGGTTTTTACACCACGTACTAACCGTTAATCAGCGATTAACTAATCTGCCCTCTAATCGGGCTTTGAACAACGTTCTCAATTCCTCCGATTAGCTAACCCGGTGTTAGTGGTTTTAATCGAGGATTAGGCTTAATCGGAGGTTAGTTTAATCGGGGTTTTGAACAACCGGGCCCAGGGCCCGGTTGTTCAAAACCGCGATTAAACTAATCGCCGATTAAGCCTAATCGTCGATTAAATTTGCTAATCGTGGATTAGTTAATCGCGGGTTAAAAAAGGGTTGTATAAAGGGAGATTAGTCGGTCGATTTACTAAACCTCGATTAACCGTAAAATGAATTACCTTGATTAATTATAATTTATTTTGCGCCAATTTTCGTCATCTCTCTCTATCGTTGCTTTTTCAATATGGCTTTCGCTGTGAAAAAAGTGCGCAAAGCAAACTTTTTGCCTGCAGAACTTCCCGAAAAAAAATTGATGAAAACATGGACATTCTGCAAAGCAAATGTACAAACACTATAACGAATGCCAAGAAGAACGAGATTTGGAAAGTGCCTAACGGAACCGTACTGACGCCGTCGGCATAACCGGGAGAACGTTAGGGAATTAAAGTAACCACAAAGGCGATGCCGAGGACGACTATGATTAAAAATCTTAAGTGATATACTCTGTTTATAAATGACAAAATTATCTAGAAACTAAATTTGGAACACAGCACTAAATTTGAAACGGAATTTTAAAAGTTAATCTTTGTGGATCACGTTCTCCAGACAACCCAGAATTTAGTCATTTCACGTTGTTGCAGAGAGTGACAAAGAAATGTACAAAGAATTATAACGCACGTGCACAGCCATTGTTTTGCTCATCGGTAAATCGTTTGCTCAGCGACTGTTGCCGTTGCCGTTGTGGTTCTCTTAAACTCCCTAATGATAACACAAGAGGTAAGTGGAAAAAAACCCTCAGAGCAACTCAAAAAGAGAGAGCCTCTATTTACATTCTAAAAAACTTCGCCAGCAAACACAAAGCGAAGTGAAAATTAACCTACTTTGTACTTTTGTTTCTTTCGTATTTTCTTCATCTGCATTATTCATCAGTTGAAAATCGTATGCCCCTGAGCTGTCTTCGCTTCTTTTCCAAGTCAACACAACCACACAAGAAGTCAGCCATTTATGCTATTTTGCTATGATTTTACTTTTTTAATCGACCGATTAAGGAGTTAATCCACCTAGCGAGGAGCGTTAAATTTAACCCTTGGTTTAATCGTTGGTTAGGAATAATCGGGCTTTGAACAACAGAAACTAATCGGCGAGTTAAATTTAATCGGCGATTAGCCAAATTAATCGTGGATTAGCGCTAATCTCGGTTTCGAACAACTGGGCCCTGAAGTGTAAATTTTAGTGCTAATTTACCCATGAATAACCCACTGGGCGTTAGCCAGGGAATCAGGGAACCACACGAGGAAAAGAAAAAATCTTTTGACCTCGGTGGGAATTGAACCCACGACCTCCGGACTAGATCTACCGTTACTCTGCCGACTGAGCTACGAGGTCGGACAGAGAAAGCCGGGGTCGATTTAGATGGTAAAACGCGGCGAAGAGAAAGTAAGGGTACATATGAATGTTGTGCCGCGTAGCACTATGAACACAAATGATGTAACAGAGAATTAACTCTGAAGTGTGGGTTCGATTCCCACCGAGGTCAAAAGATTTTTTCTTTACCTCGTGTGGTTCCCTGATTCCCTTTACTAGGGCTAACGCCCAGTGGGTTATTCATGGGTTAAATTAGCACTAAAATTTACACTTCAGAGTTAATTCTCTGTTACATCATGCATTTGTCTTCTTTATGTCAGTTAACTTAAGGTGAACAGGAAAGTTTTGTTTTTCTATGTCGCAAGCAAAGCTAGTTGACCTTCTGAAATTGAGGATTTGGAAGAAACTTGGCACCTAAAATTTGCTTATTTGTTGAACGGGCGGCGGTTTAAAAGGTCCTAACTTGTCATTCATTATTTTGGCTGGTTATAATTGAATCAGCATTAATACAATTATTCTTATTTAGTGACTCTGTCTTCCACCTTTATTTACAGGAGCATTCATTTTTATGACGTTTCTAGTGTCTTCTCTTTCCCGCATTTTCCCAGCAGCTTTATCTGATATAGTTGTGAGATTCTGGTGACTTTAGTAGTAGGAACATCCACTAGTTTCAGTGTCAGTATCAGTTAAGCATAAAATATCGTAACGACAGATTAGATGTTAAAAAATAGTTTTTTCCATTCTTAAAGCAGAGAAAATTTTACTGTAAATAGCGTACTGTTAACTTCTTTTCCGCTGTGACAAACGATTGATAGACAAGTATAATCAACCTTTGATATTCGTAAAAACAAACAGAATGACGTTTTACAGGAAAAATGTATCTCTAAAGTCAACCAAAGTACTATCAAATTATTTTAATAACCCCTTCGATGGTGAACAATAATCTTCATCGCATGAATTAAGTTTGAACATTGTTATTAAAGGCTGTACCACAAAAGAATTGCAGAGAATGGATGGTACAGAGTTCTTTTTCTTTTCTTTAAGTATCTCTTAACAACCTGTGATCTATTTTAACCAAGTTTATTTAAGCCACGAAAGCCAGCTGAAGTGCAATTTTCACGTCACAGTTGAAAAGGTTTTTACAAGAGGACGTCAAATTCCGCAAATGCTTGTGTAAAAGTTTACATCTCTAAACAAAACAATCACAACTTTACTGAACAGAAATGATTAGCTAAAAGTATACCCCATTTTATGAAGATTTCAGCGACATTAATTGTCTTTGACACTAAAGACCTAGTGGACATGGTAGTTGATTTAATTTAACACCAGTGACATTTTTTTCGCTAAAAGTTATCAGACTCTCAAATAATTTTCGTTGTTGGTGCAAATATTGTCTTGAAACTCAGTAAATACGGCTTGTTATTGCTTGGGCTTTCCATTTACTTTCCCACGCTTCGAGGTCGAACGCATAGCTTTGAACCACATACGCTAGGGTAGAAATTATCAAATGAACAAAAGTTTTGTTTCCAATTTCAAAGACATTTAAGTTTTTGCATACAGTCTTTATCTCTTAATCTTACTTATCCTGGCTACCGGCAACAAGCGTCACGCAATAACCTCGCGTGACGAGATACAAAATACACACTACTGCTCTGGCTACAAATGGGGGAACTGTTGTGCAATCGAACTGAAGCAACTTTCCTAAGTCTGAGAAACCAACAGATTTGATTTTCGATATTTTCGTCGATTTTTTCCCAATAATCATCTCCTTCATAGCGCGGGCAGTTGTTTCTAAGTAGCATGTTTCCGAAGCAGCATTCAGTTCTGAATCACTGCTCAAGTAAATGCAAGGATTTTGGTTATTACTAATGGAAATCGTGAATCGGACGAAAAAACCCATATAGAGCTCTATCTGTCCCGAATATATTTACCGGATTTACATCAAACAACTTAAGCAAAATTTTACTTCTAAACCCGTTATTTCCATACCTTAATTCCACTTCTTTAGTAACCTCCAAAAACTTCCTTCAACTTCGACTTGTTACCATTTGTAAGAAGTTCAATGTTGATGGTCACGAGATTACAATTACCAACCCCGTAAGACTGTCTTGTTTACCCTGAGATATATTTTGTCGCAGATTTCCCGTCGATCGTTCAAAGATAAACCGTTCAACGATATGATGTTTAGAAAGTCACTGACTGAAACGAGTAACCTGGGCAGTGAGGAGGTGTGGGAGTCTGGTACCTAGTTGCTGCTGCAATCACAGTTGTTAAGAGAATGGGGCTTGTTATACTGCCTAAAAATCCAAAGAGTTGTCAAGTAAATGGTGTTTACAGGCTCCTTTCCCCTCTTGCAATGCTGTTTAGCTACGATAACACAATAATTAATTGTATGCGTTGGTTTTTAGATTAAATCTAGTTTGGGTAGGGGGTCTGTGAGGTGGTTGGCATGGGAGGAGGGGGTCGAATTCGACGTGGTTTGTTCACATCACGCGCAATATATTCAAACATTGATAACACTGTCTCAATGGTTCCGACCAGAGTTAAAAAATACGTTTGTCACTTGGACACATCCCACGAGGTTATAATGTCAATAACCTAACACCCATATACGTTTCATGACCGTAGTTTTTGCGGAAGAAGACACTGAAAAATCTTGACATCTCTGAAATTGCGAATTTATTGAGTTGTCCCTTAACATGAGCTGAAAGGGTGTTGAAGCCGAGTTAACTATCGAAAATTATTACACAGAACATATAGCGCTGCAGTTCGGGGATTCCTTAAGACATGCGAGTAGGATGTTTGTCAGAGGACAAGTGTCCATTCATATCCCGGGTACCAGAGGTTTTCTTCTCGTGCGCGGCGGACGAAAATACTTCGCTTCGCTTCAGTGGCCAAAGGCCGTCGGTAATAGCAAACCGCGTAAGAGAAACCTCCGGTACCCAGGGTAATCCATCCACGAATACGCGTTTAAACGTATCTGTTAGTCCCCGACCGCACTAATGCGTTTTTGTTTAAAAACGCGTACTTTTTGATGCGTTTTTGCGTATCATGCACTAATAAAACGAGAAAGAACACTCATAACAAGAGCTTTCTCGAGAACGGTTTTAAAAGTGGAGCCTTCAGAAAACGTATCGTTTTGAAAACCATTTCTAATGCGTATAGATGAAAACTTAGGCTTTTGAAAACAGTGCCAAAAAAGCGTCATTTACTCTTGTTTCCATCAACGTTTCCCGGAGTTTTATTGTAGATGACAGGCGAAAACGGGCAAAAAGTAGGCGTTTTCAAGTAAAATTTCCTGTCCTCTCACTGCTAACGACATGCAATTAATACCCATCGAAAAAATCTTCTCTAACCGAGACTCTATTCGCAAGGCCAGGGAGGCCTTTTTAATTCAAAAAGGCAGAACACTAGATCCAGACGGTCTGAACATCCGTGAAGAAACATTTTAATTGTTTCCTTTTATTATGTTAATTTATTATTTTACTTCACGATATGTTTATCTTTCATTTACACTGTCAACTATTTTTACGTATTTCCGGTAATATACTACATAAATACACGAACCAATGTAAAATTTCTATTGTACCTGAAGAAGGCTGGCAGCCGAAATATAGTACACCTTCAAAAAAACATTCTACGTTGTATCGGTTCCTGCCTTCATATTCGTAATTTTATTTGTGAAGCCGATTACATCACTATATTGATCCAACGTATACCAGCAGGATCATCGTTCCGGTTGCTTGCTTAAACATTTTATTTTCAAGTAAAAATCCTCAGTAGGAAAAAAAATGGCGACTGGTATATTTACCCATAGTTCTTAGCGCACGAAAACCTTAACAACTTTCATAAAAACGTGCAGAAAAATTATAAAATCTTCAAAGCTAGGCTAATCAATGTCCTTCTACTAGTACAGGGAGAAATATGGTAGAAATTTGGTTTCCTTTCAGTTGTCCCCCATAGGCTGTGTTAGGTTCGCAGGGTATTGTGGTAAAATGTACAGCCGGTATCTTTTTTGCAGACAAAAGAAAACAAAATGAAAACGCCAGTAAATGGGCGAAAATGTTTTGCTTTGCTTTCGTTGAGACGAAAACGGATAGTTTTAAAAACACATTACCGTGGTTGGGCTTAGTTTTACTACAGAGCACAAATGGCTGTTAAAATCCAGGGCAAGAAATAACTCGAGAGGTTGGGCAGGAAAATTTATACAAAACACCAGATCACCTGAAGCGCCCTCGAGACACGATCGTTAAGTAGGATCTTCAAGAGTGCAAAATAAGTCAAGTGTCTGAGTTCTCGCAGTGATCATTAACTAAACTCTGATCTCGCGAAGCACAAAACGGCAAACTCGGCATGGGACCCACATTATGAAAGTAATTTGTAAGAGCGAGGTGAAACATTCCCACGGCAGACAACACAAGATATAGATGCTTTACAGGTAACTAAGTGGCCTCTCAGCCAATCAAAGAAAGCAAACGCATTTAGTAATCACGATCGAGTGATAATAATTCTTATTTATCAACGAAATAATCGACGGTACATTTCGTTAATGTTAACACCTGCCTTGTTTCAAATTAGACATTTGTTTTCAGCAGTACAAATATAGGCTCCTGAAATTCATCTACCGATTGAGCTAGTGATAACATTAAGCTAAAAACTTTATTTAAAATCGCAGAGTTCCTACAAAAGTCATCAACTATATTACAACTCAAAACCATAAGTTACCGCAGGCTATGGAAATGTTGCGATGTCTTATTCAAATTACCTTGTTTCTTGTATTTTTGCTTTCCGGTTACGAATATAGTGCCAGCAGCAAGTTTGACGTTGGAATCAAGTTCGAAAACAAACTGTGACATAGATTTTTGACTAAATGAGGACACTTAAGACTCTGACTTTACAGCTCACACTGCTTTTGGGTAAGTTGTATATTGGTGCCATTTTTTCTCCTCTGTCGTCGTACAGTTCGCACGTATACTTTAATCAACGAGTCTATTCGACAATTCAGTGGAAAAGCAATACTTACAGATCTAGAATTTGCTGTTCATGTGAAAAAAAGACAACAAAGAAACAAAGGATTGAAGAACACTTACCGCAAGTATGCCAACTTCCAAGAAATGTGGATCGCATGTAAGAGCCACAATAAAAGATGAAAATTCAATGCCGATAGTTCTTTTGAAAAATCGACAGAGGAGACCGAAAACTGATTATTTGAAATCTTTTCAATACTACCCTAGCCCTAAAGGCCTTACTTATTGAGTGTCTCGATCGTCGTGTCATGACCTGGAACAGTTGTAGAAGCGTGTATATAATTCAAATCAAATAATCACCTCGCACTGATAGGTGTAACCATTAACTATGAAATCCGGTTTTTGTTTATTCGCGCGTGCGCGATTTTATCCGTTTTAGTGAGTGAAATTTGCCAACGTTGAGGATCAATTTCAGGACATATGTAAACAGCTTTAGGCCTTGCTGTCATATAAAGCGATTTAAGTTATTTAAAATAAACCAAGAGAGAAGACTTATATTGCTCCAAGGCAATCATATTATAATCAATTTTTTACTTAAAAAACGTGGCGTTTTTAAGAATTTGCATAAACTGAAATCACTTCAATTACAAGAGCTTAAATTTCTCCCAGTTTTACGTTTTAAAAGCTTTAAACCTAAAACATAAATAAGAGTGGAAGTTTAAAACTTAGACTTTTTTTATATATTTGCTATACGTAATCGTGATTATAATTATATATTTTATTAGAATTATGCAAAAACTCTGTTCTCGTATTAATGTCATTGGTCAGGTTCTATTAAAAACGACTGCTGGAGGTAGAGTCAGTGCAACCAATATAGTTAAAATCCAAAGACTCTGTGGATAGAATGTAAGGTTCCTTCCTCACCACGCCGGATGATTGAATTCGAAAACAATGTTTTGACTCTGAAACACATGAAATGTTTTCCGTCAGCATTCCTTACTCTTTGACGATTGTCAAATAATCGTTTTCTTTCTTAATCTATCTTCAGTTATGGTAGATCATAGCAAAATATAATGTAGACAGTGTGGCTTTTAGGGTAAAATATGTTTTTAATATTTTAGCCGAGAAGAAAAATTTGATTTACGTAAACTGGTAAAATAGTCAAGCTAGTTTTTCACTCGTGCATGCGAAGAAAAATTATACCATCTTCAAAACTACGAAGGCCACTACTACTCTATTCACTAACACTTTTGTCTTTCTTTTTGGTCAATCACGATTTGTGCAGCTGGTGTTGTTAGCTCAAGAACAACCACATCAAAATTAAGTCCATCTACAGCGGAAGCTGGCTTTCAACTTGTAAGTGCATCTGTGTCCACATTGGAAGTAAGGCCATCTTCAGTTGATATAAGTTTCCATCGTGCAAGCTCCTTTGTGTTCACACCAAGATTGCGACTGTCGCCAAGTACCACAGATTTCCAAACTGCCAGTTTAGTTGCATCAACACTGGCATTAAGTCCATCATCTGTGCTGAGGTTCAGTCCATTGTCGCCTACCACAGGAATTCAGATTTCAAGATGTTCTACGCCTGAAAGTACGGTAAACCTGATGATCTGATGATGTCATTTCCATCCATGCTTGATTAAAAAATAATGCATGATTGTATTCATAATAACATGATATGTCCAAGAGCAATCCGAGGTCGCTCGTGCCTCCGTTCGAAAACGAGTTCCAGGTGCTAAACCTTTCATATGGAAATGCTTTGATCTGCATAAAAATGAACCCGAAGGGGGAACACATTTTCGCACTCATTTTGACACAAACGCCGCAAAAGGCAACACGGAAATGGTCTATTTGCAGTGCAATGACCTGTATAATCTCCAATAATCAAATCTGAGCAGTAGTCTTCCGATCCGGACCTGGTTGTATCAGAGAATAAATCTCCATTAACTGCTGTAGCGCGCTTTTGACAAAGGGAAAAAGCCGTCCTCCAAGTTAATTGCTGTTTTCCATTCATTTCAAGCCACAATGTCCGGTTAAAGTCGATTGATTTATGTTCAAGAAGCCTCCATGGTTCATTAGGGTGAAAAGTAACCTGCCAAGAATGTCAAGAAGAGGCAAGGAGGGGTGGGGTGGGGGGTTGCATGTGGGGGAGGGGGAGAGTACCTTCTTAGTCACCAAATGCTGCGAAAAACAACGTTAAAAGTGTCAGTCCTGCGCTTCCGAGAGATGGGACCTGGCTTCACATATTTACATTTTTAATTCACTATGTTTTTACCACATAACAAATCATTCGTTTTCTTTTAAAACATAGTTCCTCCTGGTGTCACCTCTGGGTATACTCCAGGCAGCTCTTCAACAGCAGGTAATGTACAATCAGTGATAGAAAATCAAATCAAATGCTTATAGTGAGGAGGACGGGTCGGGGTTTGGAACCGCATGTTCTAGGTTTTATCTTATCGGTCCCTCTCTCCACTAGCATGGATGAAGGCAAGCAATTCTCGATTAGTCCTTCATTTCTCACGGTGAATTATCATTCATTTGATTGTTTTCATGGCCTATCTTGGAGAAATAATGGAATTGAATGCAAACAGAAGCATATGACCTAGATCTAGGTGGTATGCTTCTGAATTAAAGCAGAGCTCTCGAAATCAAGATGATACCGCAATGCCGGGTCGGTACTGCATTCAAAATCAATGGTCCTGGTTAAAACTCTTGCTAAAGTTTTTGTGCTGCGTTCTTAGCTTAACGCTTTACTTTATCCTGGGCCCGGTTGTTCAAAACCCCGATTAAACTAATCTCCGATTAAGCCATAATCGTCGATTAAAACTACTAACACCGGGTTAGCTAATCGGAGGAACTGAGAACGTTCTTCAAAGCCCGATTAGAGGGCGGATTAGTTAATCGCTGGTTAACGGTTAGTACGTGGTGTAAAAACCACTTATATTGTCTCGCTAATCGACAATTAGTATCCCATAATGCAATTTCCCGTGAGTAAGAACTGTGATTGTTTCCAATATGGCGTCCGCGTTATGGACTGCCAGTGAAACAGTGGACTTGTCTACTCCAGTGGTATCGCCAACAGCTTGCAGTAAGGTATCACTCGCATAAAATTGTACTGCTATCAGCACTTGGTCGATTGGTTTCAGAGCGTAATAAAAATTTGTTTCCTTTGTAAATCCGCCTCTATGGGGTTTGTATTGTATTCAATTGAGGCTCTGTCAAATCTGTAGCGAGTGCGAAGCTTTTGATTGCTGTAAACTAGTATGCTACCGTTATATCGATAAATTCGTGCTCGTCTTTGTCTCATGCAAGGAAGGCCAAACAACAAGTCGGCCATTTTATTTCAATATTAATCGGCCGATTAGCGATTTAATCTTCCTTTGGAGGTGTATTAAATTTAACCCGCCGATTAGAGTCAGATTAGCGTTAATCGGGCTTTGAGCAACGCAATCTAATCGCAGATTAAATTTTAATCGCGGATTAGCATATTTAATCGAGGATTAGTGCTAATCGGGGCTTTGAACAACCGGGCCGGTTGTCAAAACCCCGATTAAACTAACCTCCGATTAAGCCTAATCGTCGATTAAAACCACTAACACCGGGTTAGCTAATCGGAGGAATTGAGAACGTTGTTCAAAGCCCGATTAGAGGCCAGATTAGTTAATCGCTGGTTAACGGTTAGTACGTGGTGTAAAAACCACTTATATTGTCTCGTTAATCGACAATTAGTATCCCATAATGCAATTTCCCGTGAGTAAGCACTGTGGTTGTTTCCAATATGGCGTCGGCGTTATGGACTGCCAGTGAAACAGAGGACTTGTCTACTACAGTTGTATCGCCGACAACTTGCAGTAAGCCACCACTCGCATGGTCGATTGGTTTCAGAGCGTGATAACAATTCGTCTTCCTCTGTAAATCCACCTCTATGAGGTGTGTATTGTATTCAATTGAGGCTCTGCCAAATCTGTAGCGAGTACGAAGCTTTTGATTGCTGTAAGTTAGTATGCTATCGTTACATCGATAAATTCGTGCTCGTCTTTGTCTCACGCAAGGAAGGCCAAACAACAAGTCGGCCATTTTATTTCAATATTAATCGGCCGATTAGCGATTTAATCTTCCTTCGGAGCCAGGCCCAGGATTAGCAAGAATTTTGATTTCGGTCAGTCGATCGGTGAGGTTTCTGTCAGTTATATTGTTTGTTCTAGTAAATTTGATAACCCCTCACTTCTTTTCTCATTCTTTTCCCACCTTTCTATTTTGTTGGCTTTTTTCTAACTTTGTAAAATTTCATTTAACAAATAAAGAAGCCTAAGCCGTGTATTACACTGTGATAAAACACTCCGGACATTTGAGAACGGCTATTCAAACACCTCGAATTTCGTCAAAAATACTCCGTTGCGCGTTGCGCGTTGCGCGTCGTATTTTGAACTCTCTTCTCAGTGTTTGGAAATCCCGATGTAATTGTCTCTCGTGTTTGATATATTACATGAAAATGGTCTTCCAATGTACTGATGGAATGACTTTTTTTAAGGTAATCCTCTGCCTCTCCTGGCAAAGATTCTCATTCCAGTGGCGGGAGTCCTGTTAATTGTGCTTGTAGTGTTCACGTGGTATTGCTGTGTACGAAAGAAGGGAAATGGTGACATAAACGAAGTTATGATTGAATCAACAGTGATGGTAAATAACTGCTTTAGAGTTACTACTGAATGAGTAAAAAATTAGGGCCAAAGACTGGGGACTTACAAACAGAGCCTACAGTCGGGGCCTACCAATGACATACAGTCAGTATATGCATGAGCAGTATTTAGTTTCTTCCTTTCCAATTCCACTCATTTATCTTCACTGTGATAATCTCTAATCAATTGACTAATCAGTTAGAATTACACACAATGTACGAAAATGCATGAATGTATGAAAAAAAATCCATTTAAAGGGGTGTTCATTACCTTTCCAAGTCATAAATCAAATTTGATTCACTTCCGGAACGCTGTATGAAATGTTCGCTTATTTTAATTATTAATGCCATGCATTCGTTTTTATGATTCTTTTAGGTCAGATTTGGGCCAGAAGATTCTCATTCTTCCTTCTAATCTCGACATTCGCCGGCCTTCCATTTGAAAGTTGCATATCACATCCTGAGAAGCGACGAATTTAGAAAGGAAAGTCAACAAAAGCAACACAAGACTAGTTAATTAGCTAGAACCGAGGACTCGGACGACACAAGCAAAAGCCAGGTTACACAGTGGTGACAAGAACACAGCAGACAAAAACATAAACAAGAAATAAAGCTCATCCTGCTGTCAATCATTCTATATTTTTTTCGCTCGAGATGTCTTAAACAAAATCAATTAAAGCCATGTCTGAAAATTAAAACTAACGCATTGTCTTTCCTCTACTATAAATTCAGCTTTGACCATTTTTCAAAGCGCTTTGACTTTAAAAGTAAAGACCTTCAACTTCATAAACTTAAATGAAAGACCTGAAATAAAAAATACAAAAAATGTCTCTTTGAATGGGGTAGACCTTTTTCTAAAGAGAACGTTTTATTACAAGTTATTATTAACCATGCATTATATGCTTACTGATTATTGAGATGCAGCCAGGGCAAGCGGGACCTATCCAACAGAATCGATGAGTGGCCTTTACACATGTGTAGCTCGGATCATTCCCTGCTAGCAGAGGTCTCCCACGACGAGGCAAAATGACCTCGTTGTGAGAGACCTCTGCTAGCAGGGAACTCGGATCATTGAAGGAAAGGGAACATACGGCGATGGCATACAGAGACTTTAGTCTTAGATTAATTCTATAACTAAGCACCTCACATTACTTTTTTGAAACAAATGAGAGTTTGGTGGCACATCAAGAGAGTGCCTCGTTGATTAGCTTCTGTACCAATGGTTCAGTTTGAAGTTCCTGCTGCTAAGTAGACCGCTGTAGCCAGTGTCAGAGCCGCCCTCCCTGAAAGAAAAATCTCTCCGATTTTTTCTTGCTTAGAGGGCGATGTGACACATGCTAGGTTTTCATTCTTCTTTGGCTCTGGTCTTACCCACTTTATCAGGACTTGATTTTTCTTTGTGGCAGCCATTAATATATAAATTTCACCAAAATGAACATTAAACGTTTTTAAACGCTTTCTAAGGGAATTGTGAATAGCGTGACCGCTGGCCCAACTTGGAGCCTGGAAAAATTATTCGGTTCCAGCGATCCCGGCCCCTCCCATGCTACGGCCCTGACTAAGGAAAAATAATATTGACCTGGATTTTTCTAAAAAAAGAAAAAAAGCAGAGCCCAGGAAGGTCAAAATTTCACCAGGGAGGGCAAAATAGCCCACTAGTTCGGGCTTCACATTGAAAAGCGTTGAAAATTTGGAAACCGGAAAAGAGACTGGGACGGAACAATACATTGGCCGTTCCGAAGATTCAGCAGGAAATTGGGACGAGTTTAAATTTTTGATAAATCGATAAACTGGCATCAAAACATGAAAGATCATGTTGGGATTGGTCATTTGACCAAGTATGATGATTTTAGGATGAACAGAAACTGAGCTGCTATGAACCTTGAAATATGCTTCAAAATCAGCTCCTGTTCAAAACCCATACAAACGTCTCTAATTTTGAGACAGTGTCCCCCAAAACCATAAAAACTCTTAAAATTTTTCATCAGTTTTGTGACAACTGCAAAATCCCGTCACGCACCTACTATTTGAAAGAAGCTGAGATGAAAATCGCTATGTTTGCCCATTTTAAAGAGTATCACGGAAATCATGAAAAAATTTAAGAGTTCTTATGGTTTTGGGGGTCGCTGTCTCAAAATTAGAGACATTTGTATGGATTTTGAACCATATTTCAAGGTCCATAACTTGGTCTCTAAAAGCATTGACAATCTCATGATCTTTCATGTGGTGATCTCAGTTTATCGATTGGTTAAAATTTGAAATTCGCCCCAGTTCCCTGCTGAACCTAGTCTTGTGAGTCTTGCAACATTTCGGTCGCGGCCGGTCTGGTCGAAATGGAGGAAAGATTATTTCCCAAGCTGGTTTTGTTCGGGGATTCTATTACTCAGGTAAGGTTTACGTTTCGGCAGTTTCGTATTGGCGATTATTCTCTTTTAGTTTTGCCTCGTTCTCGAATATTTTCCCGCAGCGAAAATCAGCCGCAAAATTAATATTGCAGTTAGCTTAGTCAAAATGCTTGGTTCCATTTGTGGGAGTTTATCTGCAGTAACTCGTATAGTCTCAGAATTTAAATTTTATCTCGCTTTTGATCACTTCTAACAGCAAATTGTACCGCACTAAGTGAAGGGCCACGTGGCTGATTAGCCTGTCACTGGGCTTTTTAATATTAATCATCAACTCGTCATTAATCGTCATTAATCATCAACTCATCAACTTCATTAATCCATCTATTTCCACGGTATATGCTTTTATAAATAATTTCATAACCTGCTTAAAACTGGAGTGCAACCAAGGGCTGTATTGTTTTCACCGGCGATTTAAAGAGAAGTCGGTGTTGCGTGACACGCGGGGCGTGACAGTTCGTAAGACCACTTTTTTTGCCCGTTGTCAAAACTCGCAACATGGAACATCCCGGAACATCGAATGATTAAGCTAATTATGAGAAAAATGTGCAAAATTAAATTGTCAGAAATAGAATAAACAAATATAGACTGGTATCAGCTTGAAATATGAAAAGATATTTTTGAACTGTGCCAGAGACCCCCCATGTACCACCCTCCCTCATAACCAAACTCCAGTTTCATTTTGGGGAGTTTAAGGAATGTGACAGTTGTTCTTTAGCTAGGCATTTTGTATAGTCTGGGTCAGCATTCAAAACATTTGATTTGTCAAGCTTGTAAATCCAACAGGAATCTTTTAGTGAAGGTGGATGGGGCGCAAGACTAGCAGATCACTTTCAGAGGTCAGTAATCAATGGAAGTAAACTTTTTATTTAAGAAATCGAAAACTTGCTCTGTATTTCAGTCAAGTTATAGAAATCCAAGTGAAAGTCTAGGAGAATGAAAAATGCTGTCAGAACATGAGCCGGCAGGCAGGGGCTTCCTCAGCTATTTCATTAGTTATCCCACCTATTATGAGCTCAAGATTTCTATCCCGTGACAGTTGATTTGGGTGCACCCTGAGGTAGCTATCACAGTCACATTCATAGTAATCTACTAGTTATTTAAAACTTTATCTAAATTCTCTTCACTGATTTAGTTACACAAGCCATTGCCCATCAAAATAATTCATGCACAACCTAAAGCGAGCAAAAAAATTTCATACCTCAGAAAATTGCACAAGCCCCCCACAAAATGTTAAAGTGCCTATGAATTGCTGCTTATTTGAAAGGCCTTTCAAAGTATGGAAGAATGGCATTTTTCTTGTTAGAATATCTTTTTTTGTTTTAGAGATATTTACATTTTTGTGAGTAGAGTGATGGTGTCCTAGGTGGTTCCACTAAAACAGTACAACACTCAATCAAGAATATCTCAAGAAATATTAAAGCGGTGTTTTTCAAACTTGGCATCAGGACTGTACATCACAAAAGAAGCAAAATGACACCTGTGGTGCCATTGCCGTGACAACAGTTATGTTACTGGTCCTGTTTTAATTTAGACTAAAATTCCCAGATTTTATCCTAAACAAGGATCATCCACTCACAAAAATCTAATGGGGATAGTTAAGACAATATGGGAATTATTTGTGTGCCAAGCTAGACCCTCTGTCCCACTTTAAAAGATTGCAAATGAAGATATTTGGTTTTTCACAGAAAGAGACTGGAGCCGAGAATGTTACCATGGCAACAACATAGTAGGTGTCATTCTGTTTCTTTTGTGATGTACATTTCTGGTGCCAAGTTTTGAAGAAAACTGCTCCAATATTTCTGGAGATATTCTTGATTGGGTGTTGTACTGTTTTAGCAGAACCACCTATGACATCATCACTTTCCTCATTTGCATTAACAAAAATGTAAATATCTCTAAAAAGAAAAAAGATCTTCCCAAAAGTAAAACGTCATTAATAAGCAGCAATTATTTTTTACTTCATAGGCACTTAAATGTTCATCCAATACATTAGGTGCTCAACAAAGTTACTGATGTAATGCAGTCCCAAAATATTTGCAGGGAAGAGAAAATTAGCAAGACATCTGAAGAAAAGTGACAGGCTTCCAGGGAAACAATTTATCAATCAGAAGAGTTTTAAGGCTTTAATTTACAACACATGTTTGAGGGAGAAAGCAGTCATGTTTTTCCTCCAAAACGTATTAATGATTATTATTAGTAAGCCTTTAATATTTCCAACTGGTAACTCTTCTTTTAATTAATTTTTCCAAAAAGTGGGAGAGGTGTCAAAAGCCCCTATTCCTGTGGCAATGTTCAATATTGTCAGCTAAACTGGGGCAGATACAGGATTTTATAGAGAGGGGGGCTTTCGACCCATACCACTGAAAGTTTGTTACCTGTAGGAGGGTCCAGGGGTATGCTCCCCTGGAGAATTTTAAAATTGAGGTCCTTGGAAATGGGATTTCTGGCATTCTGAGGGCAAGTCAGCATTTTGTTTCTTATTTCTTTTAATTTGGCCCTGGGGTTCAACCTACCTAATGCCATGAACCCCACTAGATTAGCTCCAGGGTAATGTCAGATCTTAAGACAGATGTTTTTGGTACTCACCACTCAGCAGATAAGATGACTGTTTTCAACAGGAAATGTGATGTTCTTAATCGTGGATTTAGTGGATACACTTCAGCATTCAACAAACTGATTCTACCTAAAGTCCTTAAATCTGACAACAGTCCCAAAGGTAGCATTGCAGCAGCAGTGGTCTTGCTTGGCTCTAATGACTCTGTCTTGGCAGACATTGATCCACGAGGACTCTCTGTTGAAGAGTATGTTACAAACTTGTCTGACATCTTAACACAGTTCATGAATGATGGGATAGCAGCAAATCGACTTATCTTATTAACACCACCGGCAGTATCAGAGGTTATGTATGAGAGACATTGTCATGAAATGGGTAAGCTACCATAGGATGGTATAATTTATGCTAATCAAGAAGGCAATTTTTAAGACAACCATAATATCATGCTTCATCAGGTAGCTCCTTGATCTTGGTGAAAATAAACTGATGTCCCAGAGTCATTATCAATAGAGAAGATTACGCAAGGCTGATTACACAGTATAGGGATATATTTTCCAATATTTCGGAAGGCACAGCCTTCCTCTTCAGAGTGTTACAGAAGATGACTCTAGTCTGTCCATATTATCTTGTAATACTTGCACTGATGCAGCACCACAGTTTCTTTAGAAACCTACCCCCTTTATTCAATGTATTTTATTGTTTTATTGTGATATGCCGAAAATATTTTATTGTCTCTAGGTCGTACATCAGGTTTGTCAGATGAAAGAGTGAAATCATTTGCGTCAAGATGTGCTGACTTGGGAAAGTCCCTTGGAGTAGATGTTGTTGATCTTTACACATTATTCCATCAACAGCCTGTAAGTTCTATTATATTTCATTTAGCTCTGCCATTTACAGAATGCAATAGGAAGAAACAGAACAAAGGAAAAACTGCATATATTAAAAAGAAAGATGGTAAGGATGCCACCAGAAACTGCCAGGTTTACACAAGAGTTTGTGAGTGATTGTGAGGTAATATCAACCAGTTTACTAGATAAGTTCAAAGTAGACGATTGGGTTCTTTTAAAAGGAAGC
>CM042758.1:20385767-20395767 GCA_022496165.2 Catalaphyllia jardinei | reverse complement strand
GTTTTATCCATCTCGTCCTTGTAATTGAAGAGATCATTATGCATTTTTGACGAATAAAATACTTTACGCATTTTTCTGGATAAATTAGTCCAAGGGCGAAAGGCAAGCTATACACCCCTTATTAAAGCACCAACCCATGAAACATGAACATGAAACTACGCCAGACCACAACACCGGAAGCTCCGTGCCCTACTCTTTTCGAGAAGTGCGTAGGTTCTTTAACGTTCTGTTCATGACTAGTAATAAATAAAGAAGGCCTTTTTATCCGTTATATTAGATAAAGATCGTAATAGGTCTGCTTTCAAAAGGTTAATAGGCATTTAAGAAATTCGGTAGAAATTGAAATCCTTGATTTTTTTCGTGCTTTGGTATGCGCTCCAAACCTATGTTGCGCAAAAGTTGCTCAGAAAGGCAAAATTTGCTTCAAACGCCAAAAGTTGTTCAAAGGTTGCCGAGCACGATCAGTTGGGAGGCGTAAGCATTATCATAGGACATAAATGTAGGAGTTTGTATGGGAATGTAATAATCATATGGACCAGGTCATATAATAATGTTCAATTGGCTAAAACTATCCATTGGACATTTGTTAAGATTTTGGCACTTCCATCAACATTCTTTACTCTTATTATTAACTATCCAAGGAGCCGGCTTGGGCTACCTGTAGGAAAATGTGCTTAATATAATTTGAATTCAGTCAAACACACGGAGATCACGGCTACGGGCAACTCTTTCATGACAATCTTAGAAATTACTGGGTCATTCCTCGTTGCGCTCGGCCCATACTACCACAACTGCGAACCAATATTCCCCAGTGGACGCCCTCGCGCTCGGTGTAATAAACGTACTTTTCTTTAAAAGGACGGTGCCTACTAAATACAAAGGTTTTTGTGCCAGGTTAGGACCACGCGGAAAAAGTATAATGTTTGCAGGGGCTATTGGAATCGACAAAGAAAAATGGGGGTAGCCACGCATTTTTTCGAGATAATTAGCCTTGAATCACGGTAAAAATACTGACATCAGCATTTTTCTGAAAAAGAAGGAAAGGATATTTCTTCATAGATTTCCTTAGAAAAGAAGGAAAGGATAGATTTACTTTGAATTCGCCTCTACATGCAGAAAAGCAAATACATTTATAAAACTACATGGTCAATGGTAACATAAAAACCATTTGTTGCTACAGCGCTCTTCTTAGCGTCTCCAACAGCCTTCCTTTGGTTCAGCTAAAATTTCAGTCTAAGTGCCTTTTGCTCAGAACAAGGAACTATTCACGTGTTAAATACGCTTGTCACTTCCATTTTATAACATAAAATGTAAGGGTAACCTCGCGTTTTATAAAGTTATTCATCTTTTTAGAAAACTTTTACGGTGTCCGCTACATTTTTTCCTGTCACCTCCCCAGTAAGTAAAACATTTGCGTACCCCGCACTTGTTTTGCGTGCGCACTACGCCATTTGCAAGTACGTTTACAGTTGGATTTCGGTATAATTTTCGACAGATAACAACTAGTTTTTCAGCTGGAAGACGCTAACAGTTAGTGGTCAGCGATATGCTGCTATTCTGGTGTTACTGGTTTAAGTACAGGTACATTAAACTTGATTTGGTCACAGTAGGAAGATTTTGTTTTCATTTTAGCCGTATACTTGGTAACGTTACTAACAATGTAAGTTGTACTTTTCTGTAATTATGTGCAAAGATGGCGATAAAATTCAGGTTTGTAACAACACCGGATCACAATGGAAAATGTTGAGTGTTAATAACATTAGCTTTCGTGTTATATACAGTGTATAGATTGACAGTTCAGCCTTCGGTTTCCACGTATGCGAAGAAGACTTTCACACAAGTTGAAGATAACATTTTTTTATTGCAATAAATATGAAATATTTCTAAACAAGATATACTCATTACGTATGATTCATTCGTGTTCTTTGGACAGTTCGGCCTGCAATATTCTGGTGGGTGGGATCTCGAGTTCCTGATTTACCTGAAAGAAGGATTTACATTTAAAAAATTAACTTGTTTCACAACGACATTCCATTGATCATCGATCATCGTACTCGCCTGTTCCAGGCTCTCTCGGTCAGTGAGGACGATCGAAAAAATGAGCGGGCGACAAGCAGGATCAGCGGCGAGCGGGATCCGGGAGAGAAAAGGAAAGGTTAGCATTAAATAACATAGCGTGAGGTGGATTTAGTGACCAGCGGTTAGGGTTAGGGTTAGGATGTTTTGTGAGGATTGTTATCATTGCGGGCGCAGAAAACTATTTCACCCTTGTGTTATCTAATGCTGACCAAAAGGAGAGGGTCCTTTTTCCCGACCAGACCTCACTCGTCGCCCGCTTGCTTTTTCAATCCTCCACTGACAAAGCACCTGGAACAGGCTATCATCGTACAGACTATGAGCGGAGCTCATGGATTGTGATGAATTATTTTTAACTGCGGGATGAAATAAGAAGTTGTTGTTTTTCTATTTTCAAAACTCCAGGTAGATATGTTTTTTAATTTAGTTTCTACATGGCATAAGCGTTACAATTAATTATACACATTACTAATGTTAAAAAGCATAGAAGTTGTTTTTGCTGTTTGCCATAGTATATGGCCGCTAATGAATAATAGCGATGTTTTGCTAAGGCTTCGACCACACTACGCCACATAAAGTTTTTTTTTTCTAAGGTTAGGTCTACTGACCACACTTATCCGTCAAGGAAAGTCCGAAAGTTGAGCTTTTCGAACACGTGGACGGCACAGAGCTTTTAAAAAACGATGACGTCACAATAGTCACACGATTTCCCTGCCCGAGTTTTCCTCAAACACAAATACAAAATGATCGATGATTGTTGCGTGTTTAAATTTCTCTGGTGTAGTGACGACGGAAAACATATGATGCGTTTCCAGGGTGAAAACGCCGTTTTCAAATTCCTTCGGTGTAGTGTGCGCTGGACTTCGAAATTCACATAAATCTGTAATGCAGAATTTCAACATACGATAGCAATCTGAGCAATGCAAGTCAGTGTTTTAACCAAGAAATGTTCTTACCCTGGAGTTTACGTACTGATGAAGTAACATTCTCAGCTCTGCATTCTGAGAACAAAAAAAAAACAAAGTTATGAGTAATATGAGCACTCGCTCGTCTTTTGTTTTTGGACGATCTTGCCGTGTAAAAGCATGTACGTTTTAAAGATACTAAACAGCTGCAGCTAGCTTTCAGCAACAAAAGATTTTCATTAGAAAGATAGATCTGTAAATAGGTTCCATTACCGCTTTTCCCTATTTGAGACTTCTTTTATTGGGTGAATTTAATTCTGAATCTCTTTGGATGACTGTGACTGCTGTCAGATGTGGATAATCTTCAGTCCTTTTGATGACAATGGGCCGTAAAATCTAGCCTGTTCCAGTCTCTCGGTCAGTGAGGACGATAGAAAAAATGCGCGGGCGACGAGCGGGGTCTGGAAAAGAAAAGAGGAGGGCTCTCTCCTTTTCTCTGTCAGACCCCGCTGGTCGCAGGCCCCGCTGGTCACAGGCCCGCTTTCTCGATCGTCCCCACTAACTGAGAACCTCTGAGAACCTGGAACAAAATCTAGGTTGAATGGCATCTCCAGTCATGTCAATAACTCGTTCACTTACCTTAATTCAAAATTTTTCACTCACCTGCTGTTTAAGTGCATCTGTTTCTTGTATGAGTGATGCCCTCTCCGTTAACACAGCCAAGTATTTCTCAAACCCGTCTAACAAAGCTGTCCACACGCGCTCTTTCTTTACATCTATTATAGAGGACATCTTTTGCCAGAAGCTTTCATCTAGTCTGCAAAAGAAAAGAACATTTTTCCAGAAAAGTTTCTTCATATAAATTTTTTCAAGTTTTAATATTTTCACAAATAGCATACGTACGTGGCCATTCTTCCGACTCCGATTCCCAACTTTAGACTTTGACGCTTGGTTTCCCTTGAAATAAAACATAAGCACAGTTAGTCAAAAGATATGTAATGGTCCACACTGTTAACCGTTAATTCGTTGTCACGCGATCTAAAGGATTGCGTTACTAACCAAATGCACGCCGGCTTAGCAAGCGTGATATTACCACTTAAAATCTGGTTTTAGAACATCGAATTTCTCCACACAATAACATTAAACTGTCAAGTCGAGAGGTTTTTGAGAATATTGATAACGATCAATTTGTGTACACACTGCTTTGGAGTGCTTTCAGTGCTTTACCATGAAATTCTTGAAACAACAAAAGAAATGTAGCGTAGTCCGTTAGGAGAGTTGATATCTCGAGTTGAAATGACACTCAAAAGTATGGAAAGTAGGTTAAGATGACAATGACATCGTAATTACTAACTTACTTTTGTGGTTGGCGATGGTCTTGTACAAACTGTCTCAAAGATATCACCACTTCGTTCGGATGAATAAGATGCGTCATTTCTGTAAAAAAAGGAGAAAATTCCTTTTACAATTTTCCTTTTTTACATCAACATCAGACGAAAAAAGATTAAATTTACCTTTAAAAAAAGAAAAAGAATCAATTTATACGAAAATCGTATATGTAAACAGAGCAACCCTGCAGCCAGACTCTCCCAACAAAGATTAAAGGAGACTGCCACCTCGTTCCCAGAAAGAGGGGACCCTCGAAACGAGGGCGAAACTCTGCTCGCGGGGTAAACAAAGCGCGCGAAAGGTGAAAAGCGCGGGAAACGGCGCACAAGCTAAACCGTCCTTGATTTGATTCTGCACCTGATTGGCTTTGAGAAAAACGTTTTCTCATTGCTTCGACATGTCGCACGTGCTTCTTGAACCAAATAAAAGCAGCCAACCTTCGCCTCTTAAAACCACCAGTGTTGAGGGCATTGTTTGGGTTATTTACGAATTATTTCAAAGAACCTTGTAAACGGTGCAGGTCTTCCCAATAAAAGCCAAAGCGGCTGAACAATCACACCGGTGGGGTGGGGAGGGGAGGGGGACTTCCCATATAGAAAGGTGCTTATTGTACCTTGATAGCTCGTAAGGTGTTTTGCCTCAAAAGATCCACAGCAGGAGTTTTGCAGTACCTTTTAGGGTACTGAACCGAAAACATATAACTGGAGATAACGTAGTGTTTTAGAATTGGTTCCTCTTAGGGGTGGAAAAAAATTAAAGCCACACCCACAAAACGGGATCTTGGTTCCTCTTAGGGGTTCTTTTCAAAATTTCCCCGTCCTTTTTATAAGGGAGTCCGTACGGGAGGGGGGAGGTGAGTGGCTTTTAAACAACACTGAGAAGTGAGACAGTGGCGGTGTACAAACAAAAATCAAGACAACAGCGTCGTTACCTGACAAATGAGCTTTGACAGAAGAAGAGTCGCTGGCTTTGTCATCAACACTTAACACCACTGAACCTTCATCATCTTTCTTTTCTCCTTCGTCCACTACACCGCTTGTTTCCTCAATGCCTTCCTTCTCTTCCGCCATCTCTTCATCCTTGGCTCCTTTCTCGCTTTCTTCCGCTGCCTGCTCACCCTCCCTTGGACCTTTCAGGAAGTAGTTTGAGAGCTGATAGATGTCATCTTCTGTATCCACACCCAGTGCCTTTATAAACAAACACATTTTTATCAGTAACTAAAACACGGACATCTTAATCACCGTTACTGATGAAAAGGCGATTTTGTTGCAAGTGACAAACAACAACAAATTTATTCACTCATACATTTGAAGTTTTGTAAAATAATATATAATAAATAGAACGACAGAAAAATTATGTATATTTGAGTCTGGAGAATGAAGCAACCAAGTTTTCTAGTCAGTATTCGGTTATTGTAAGGTCAGTTTCTATAGATATTTAAGAGTCAGAATACAGAACTGTTTAGAGAAAAGACGTGTACATGGTAGAATAGAACGGAGAAAATCAATACAAGTTTTCAGAATCATGTTCAGACGGTAAATATAATAGTGAGGTTGAAGGCAATGAAATCTTTAAGATGAGTAGGGATATGGTCCCAGAGAAGAGTTACTGTGTCAGCCACTGTTTGTGACACAGACATGCTAAAAAACACATAAAACAATTGTCAGTTCTCCAGCTGGAGTTCGAACCTAAGATCTTCACTGCACAATTTTAAGTGACGTGAGCAAAGACCAGAACTAAGAAAACTTCTTACCGCAAAGATGGCATCCAGTTTCATCAAAGACTGCTCATCTCTCTCAAGAGGGTTAAGCAGTTTGGTTAGTTTAGATTCGACAAGAAATCCCTTGAAAAAATAAAATATGGTTAGAAAACCAAATTAGACATAATCTGATATCTCTCCGTGGAATAAAAGGTACATTCCAGCTCAAGTTTGCTGAGCTTGACGGAAAACTTACAGCCTCGTCACAGATCAGTTCCAGTATTGCTTTGATGGTTTTAGCTGATAATTTCCTTCCTGCATTTTGTCCATCTTGTCTCCCAATTGAGCCCCTTTCACTATCCTCATCTCCATCATCTGTACCAACTAAGATTAATCACATAATAATATTCACATATTGACTCGTTTCTGCAACTTTAGGAGCTTGTCAACCTTTGTTGCTTGTCAAGGTACGATTTACAAACCAGACCCCATACTGTCACACCATATGTTAAGTAAGGAGCTCTAAGAGCTTGGTATACATTGAGGAAGGCATAAGTTGGCAGAAAGTGTCCTAATTTTGCGATTAATCCTACGGTTCTGCTTATTTTAATGGTTATATGGTCAATAACCTGTTATAAGGTTATGGTTACATGTATATGGTTAATAACCTGTTATATGGTTAACAACCTGTTTTAAAAGGTAAAAAATGTTTGCCTCTTTTAAATCGTAATCTTTTTCTTTGGCCGGCCACCGTAGCTGTATAAAAAATACATCAATCTGCGGTGACAAACATGACTGCAATAAAACGCATGTTGGAAACATTCATTTTGGAACATTTTTGGAACATTCATTTTGTTGAACATCAAGTTAAATTAACTTTGCTTTTCTATTTGTGTTTACTAGTTGTTATGTTTGTCACAGCACTTTGTGCATTACTTCTTTTAGGATGCCAAAATGGAAAAGGATGCAATCAGAGGAAAGGTTGGGAAGCTAAACTAACATCTGGTTGGCCTAGATAGGTAGATGGCCTTTTTTTAATCTTGCCAGTGCCACTTTTTATGGCTCAATCCTGCCATCCCTCTCCTGCACACAGAATGTTTATCCTGATCCCGCCTGGTTAGAAGTTCTCGATGTGATTTACTGCTTTTACTACAACTTCAAAACTATCCTGCACCCTGGCTGTCAAAATGGACCAGTTCCCTCTCCCACTGAAGTATTTTTATCTTGAATCTTGTTATTAAAATATATGTCACTCCGCATTCCCCTCTATTAATTTTACTCTACCCACATCCTGTCAAACCTATCTTGGACCCTCAAGACGTTATATATTTTTTTGAGCTTGTTGCAGGAGATTTTCTAAGCCTTCTGAAATGGACAGTTTCAGTGGACTAACCTCCAGACATGATTTCATGTGCCATCTGTGATGCCGAAATCTGCTTCTCTTTAGGGCCAGTTGGTTCTTCGGGCTTGTTGGTGTCCATGAAATCTCTTTACAGTAAAAGGAGAAAAAACAGAGATTGAACTTAAATGCTAAAGAACATTACATCCGAGAGGGAATCTTTTTATTAACAAATTTATAGGCTTCTGCATGAACCAATCCTTCTACCTTGCTGAACAGCATGACAATACAGCAGCACCCTCCCCCCTGCCATTCCTCCCAAAAAGACTATGAACTCATCTTGCCATGCCTTTAAGACTGTTATTGTTTTTGGATGTCTTAATGCATAGCTTGGCCTTATACACCACTCTGGCACAAGGAGGTAGGTGAAGGAGGTGTAAATGCACAGCTTGGTGGAGTTTGTAGCATGCGACCAGTTCATGCAAATTCCTTAAGTCATCTAGCCCAAACATTCATGTGACTGTACTCACAGATCAGGTTTCTCCCAAGGCAGACCCAGTTGATGCTCATGGATGATTCTATCTTCTTCCAGCACACTGTGCACCAGGTCTCTGACCTGCTCCTCATTCATGGCCCAGATGTCTTGGAACTTCTTCTGATCTGTTGCTTGGAAATGCCTTAGATAAAGTACCAAATTATATGACCTTAGTTCACATGAACTCAAGGTTTAAGTGCTAATCTCCAACATGAGATGTCATGAGTCCTTTACCCCTGTCTGTACCTTAAATTGACTGAGCTGTTCCCATTTCTAGAATATCTCTGAATGATAAGACCTGGATGAGTACTAGGTGTATAGCACTTGACCCACTTACTGTGATGGCCAATACTGCAGAAGTATCCCCCAAAATCATATCTATAAAAAATCCCAATTGTCATGTGGGTGTCCAGTTAAGGGTATCTAATTAGCAGTACAGCTTTTTGTAACTGGATAACTGTGATTGGACACCTACATGTGAGCCATTTGCAGGTCAATTACACATACTTAATGATTTCATTATCAAATGAATGTTTTCTACAGTTATTGAAACTTATGGCAAGCGGTACTGACTTTTTCTAGCAAGAGAAGTTCTCAGAAGACTTTTCTACTTTTGAAATTTATCATAGATACGATTAATTGGTAATTGGACCTTGTGTTGTACAATTCAGGGAGAAATTGTGCTTGTAATTTCAAATTGGCGTAATGTGCTTCTTGCTGATCCAATTTGAAATTATATATAGTCACATGTTTATTCTCTGAGTTGAGGTTGGACCTCGTAGCTCAGTCGGCTTAGTAACAGTAGATCTAATCCGGAGGTCGTGGGTTCGATTCCCACCGAGGTCAAAAGATTTTTTCTTTACCTCGTGTGGTTCCCTGATTCCTTCTACTAGGGCTAACGCCCAGTGGGTTATTCATGGGTTAAATTAGCACTAAAATTTACACTTCAGAGTTAATTCTCTGTTACATTATTTGTACTCCACTTGTCGAGAATGACTGTCTTTAGTTAATAACACTAAGCAGAAAATTTACAAAAGTCAGCAAGAGGATTAAAAGAAACAGGATTTTTTGTAATTATAAAATAATATGGTGAAAAGACCTCACCTTGACTTTTTTTGAAGTTCTCTGAACTGTTCTGTAATTCTCTTGTAATCATCTGTTAGAGCTTGATTATCCTCCCTGTTGAATCAAAGAAAAGTCACATAAATGCAAACAAAACAACAAGGTTAGTTTGTAAAATGTTAAGGTTGAGTCTGTATTGAAGCCAGGCGGCCCATCAGGCCAGAGCCTATCCCTGTTTCTGTAGCTTGAAGTGTCAAGGAATATTTCTACTCCCCCACTGGATGGGATGCTAGTCCATCACAGGGATACCCCAGCATTAAATTTGCTGATGCAAATTAATACACCTGGGTGGAAAGAGACACTGTGGTTAACATCTTTTGGCCAAGAACAAAACACAATGGCTGTGACTAGGACTTGAACCTCAGGACGACTAGATACAGAGATGAAAGCGCCAACCATGAGGCCACTACACCTCCCAAAGTGATATCAAGTGTTACAGATTTCCACACATCATAATTTCGAATATCCACCTTCTGTCATTACCTGTATTGCTTTTCTTGCTTTGCCAACTTCTGCTTGAGGTTGTTAAGGACATCTTGGAGTCTACAAAAAGCAAATGCAGTTACAAGAACTAATCTAAGCCAATAAATTGTAAACCACGTCACAAGTGCCTCTAGAGTACAAACCTGGTAATTTTACGCTTCTGTTGTGATTTTGTAATTGTGTTTTCTTCATCTCGTTTCTTCAACACCTACAAAATAAATTAAAGACTCTATAAAATAATCTCTTTTGATCTACACGACGACTGACGACTTCAAAAGAGGCTAGTCTGACATACGGCGTATATAGACTGAAGAAGGTAAAGATAAGGTATCAAAGTTGGAACAATGGGCCAAGTGGTGCATCAGGCTGGTGTTTATCTCTGGGAAGAGACTAGGAGTATTTCTACTAACTCCTCCCTGGATGGGATGCAAGTGCATCCCAGGGTCACCCCG
>CM042758.1:20370767-20380767 GCA_022496165.2 Catalaphyllia jardinei | reverse complement strand
CATTATATAAAGAATACTGATAAGGCATAGCTTGTTTTTCTTGTATGCTAATATGTTCCCCTCACAATTTGAACCTTTGTTCGGACTCCCAAGACACCCACTTTTTCAGGAATGTTTTTAAAGCCATTGAAAAAACTCGCAGCACGTGTTTTATAGGGTCTAAAACCACTCGGCTGCACCTCATGGTTTTAAACCCGATAAAACACTCCTGCTCGTTTTTTAAACATTACGTAAAACATTGTATGTTCTATACTTTAATATTGTTGACACAGTTGATAGATATTGAAACTTATTTACCTGTTGAAAGTCATGGATGAGCTTATTTTTTTCATCTGTCATACCATCGCATGCTGACTTTTGCTCCATTAACATCTACAAAATGCAACAAAACTTAATATAATAATTATTACTAAAAGCAACTATTTTCTTTTTCAGCAAATACTGTTGAGATAAAACTACACAATAGAAACTAACCCATAAAACCAATATTAAAATGTAGTTTACTCACTGAATTCAAATCTTGAGGAATTTCTTTGGAGAGAGCATATTCCCATTTCTTGGTAATCTGAGATGAGGTTTCAGTTCATAAAACAAAAGTTAGAATGATCAAACCTTATGTTCAACAACAATGTTAAAACTTAAGTGCAGAATACAGGAAGACTCTTCACAGAATATTTTAAGCTGGTAAAAAAAATTAATATTGACACAAACAACAACTCTTACCTCTTCAAATTTTTCAGTGGCAGATTTTGCTTCTGCTTCTAGTTTCTCATTCCTTTATTGATGCAAACAAACAAGAACTTTGTTTACTTATTTAATATACACCATAAAAATACATAACAAACCATTCTTAAAAAGTGTGTGAGGGGAGATTTCTTTTAACCCTGTCAAGCTTTGCATTCTTTTAATAATCTAGAAAACATGATTAAACTCCTATTTCTCTAATAATTCAAGGTGAACTTATATTTATACAGTAGGATGGATAATTTAGCTTACCTTTGCCTTCGTTGTTCTTCTTCTTCCAGCCTTCTCATAGATTCCCTTGCATCAGCTGCAACGTGGACATTGGTCACAAGTTCTGTGCCATCAGATTTCAGCTTAACCAAACGCTATTGGAAGAATTGAGAACTGTTTAAAAACCTAAACTGCTCCAAGGGGAAAAATTTGAACTAAGGTGCTCCCTATCTCAGTGTTTTGCAATGATGACAGTATGTCAACAGTTTTTTAAATTTGAAGAATTTTTCCCCAGAGCAGTTTTGTTGTAAAAAAATGTAAATCTTATTTAAGTGGACAATTGCACTTAGCTTAGCACTAAGTATTGGCTAGTTTACAGGCACGCCACTGAAACAAATCAAACAAATTGTTCAAATACAAGAGTTCGAGAGTTGATTTCAGATAAGAGTTGATTTCAATATCTTTGGTGTCAAAGCTTGAGTCCTCAAGTAGTCTCACTAATCGGACTCTACTTCAGCAACATCCATTATCCTCCCCCGGGGAGGGGGGGGTACTGCCATATATGGGCTTTATAGGTATGTGCCACTGTGAAGGGTATGGTTTTCAAGCAGTTTACTCTAGCAAAGGGTATATAAATCAGAGCATTTGGGCCTAGAATAGGGTATCATTTTGCATGAAACTGACCAGTTGGTTGACGATTTTATCTAGGCTAAGGAAACCAGGATTTGCTACTCAAAATATAAAAAAGTGAAATCAGCAAGTTTACATTTTCACGACTCAGCCTCAACCGCGTTGAAAGATGACTATCAAAATGCTACTGGATATTATAACTGTCAAAAATCGAGATTCAGACGGAAATCGGTGGTATTAATACTGGTTAAAATTAAACAATATCTTCTTGATAATGCGTACGTACGTTCTTGGTGTTGCTCAGGATTAATAAATCCTTTTTTAAGAGAAGCGATTTTGGTGTAAGGTTTTGTTTTGGCTTTGCTTTAGACTGTGCTAGTGAACTCAGTTTCTGGAAAACAGCTACTCTAGGATAGGAGTGATTTGGGGAGTTTACTCTAGTATAGGGTAGCAAAATTCAGCTGAATTAGCTCTGGTATGGACCAAGGGTTCCAGGGTCCCAGTGGCACATCCCCACCCAGAAATTCCTAAAGTACCCTCCCCTCCCCCCCCCTAGGGTATATTCCACACTTACTGCTCATCATTATCTTTCATCATGGGTATGTCTGAAAATGGGTTGGCGTGCAAGCAGCAGTGACAATGTCTGTTTAAGATTTAGACTTCCCAGTGAAACATGGTAAGGTTGATCAGCTTTATAGTGATGGACAGTGTTGTCCCTTTCCAGACTGCTATCAGTAGCACAAGGGTGGGGAGGGAGGGGGCAATCATAATCCCACCAAGGGATGGGGAGAAATCAATCAATGTTCAGGGGGTGCAATAAGTTTCAGGGTGGGTATTGTTTGAGGAAATATAACATATAAATAAGATAAATGAAAGAAAAAGACCAATTTTAAGGGCCATCACCCAGTCATATCTTTTGCAAGGTAGGTACCACACAAGACCTTGGCCATCTAGAAGCAAGACCTGAGGTATCAGTTTGACTTTTATTATACGTTCACATGTTCTGCATTAAGCTTACTTCCTCTTTTTGCAACATTTTGGTGTTGTTGATCTTATCTAGGTCACAGAACCTCAAAGTAAGAGTAACATAAGCACTGTATAATTTAAAACCTGTCTGCTGTCTTCCATTTGTTTTCGGCTTTTAAGTGCATCTTTTTCTGAATCAACTGGTTTCTTTTTCGTGGCATCCTCTCCACTTGCTTCCCTGGACATTAAAGAAACAGTGTCAAAACAAAGTTCCTTTGCCATATACAGCAAGGGGAAAATAACTTAACTTGGAACTTCACTACAAGTTTAAGCTTACCTCCTTGCTGCTTCTAAACGTCTTTGGATTCGAATTCTCCTGGCAGCGATTCGTTCTTCTGCAACTGCAGAATCTACAGAAGGTCCTTCCTCCTCGTCGTCATCGTGAGAATTCATAATCTAGGCTTTAAGACAGAAAAACTAAGAAAAATTGTACATCGAATATTCAACTTTCGCACCAGTATTTATGTTGCAAGCGTTGCTACCTTGGTAACCTGGTGATCTTCATTGGTGCTCAATCTCTCGCATAAGACTCGACGTATCCCGGGTTGTAGAGCCATGAAGCGTGGAAAGATGGCGACCCCCAAGTTCTTCTTCGAATCTTTTGCATCTTCTTCACTGTGATCTAAAAGCTTTGGGATCGACAAGTTTCTTTATTATCAAGCGTTTCTAAATGTATGGATGAAGACTTTTTCACTGGAATAACCAGAAGGCGTCGGAGATTGAAGCTACAGTTTTGTTTTAAATATTTTAAGCTTGAGTTTATCTAATCCTGATGTCTGAAATTGATGCAGCGATGCCTAGAACTAAGAAATCTCTTGAACACACTGGATTTAAAACAATTGAGACAATTGGAAGACTTGTATTGCATGTGATACTGCGATTTTGGAGAGCTTGCAGTGCTGCTATGTTAACTCTTCTGCTTTTGTACTGGCTGTATGGAGGAGTGGTGAGCTTTTTATTGCTAATGGCAGCCGTGTTTGGGGCCTTGTACCATTATCAAGACACTTTGCTGTACTTTCCAGATCAACCTGTGACATCAAGAGTTTTTGTTCAGAACCCAGCTCTGCTGGGTTTCCCGTTTGAGAATTTGTATATCAAGACACAAGATGGTGTTAGTATCAATGCTATATTTATCAAACAGTTCCCTCAGTTTCAGAGTACTGTTCCTACTGTTTTGTTTTTCCATGGAAATGCAGGGAATGTTGGTCACAGACTAACAAATGCAAGAAGCTGGCATAGTTACTGTGGTTGTAATGTGTTTCTGGTGGAGTATAGAGGATATGGGAAGAGTGAGGGCTCTCCTAGTGAACAAGGTAAGGAAGGGAAAATTATTATCTTTCTCCTCCTTTTTGCCCTTCCCTCTACATACATGCATACAAACAGAACCTTTATATTTTCTCGAATTTAAGAGTAGCTAATTTTTCCAAGAGATAAATTACAAATCAACATAATATACGGTATGCTAACATTATAAAATACAATTCTATGCAAAATTTACAGTTAACGGCTAAATAAATCTGTTTACTGAATATTTAAAAATACTACTTTATAAATCCTCTGGCACTTTGTGCTCTCTCACCTTCTGGATTCAACCCACTCCCCAGTTACTGATTAAGCAATCAGCTTCCATAATAACCATTATTAAACCCTTCCTGTTTTGAGGAAGAAATCAGCATGTATAATTAATAAGGTAAGAAAACGTGCTCATTAACGTTGACCTCATGCTGAAAAAGTGGACAGGTTCAATTATGAAGTTAACCAGAGAAATGAATAATTTTGAAATATGAGCCCTCAAGGCTATTAACCCTTTAAGCCCAAAGGGGTCTCCCTCTGATGAGTAAAATCGTCTGGGTTAGACAGAGTAAAATGTATAAGACACTCTCATGGTGTAAAGGGTTAAGGGAAATAGTTTTTTAACCCTTAAAGCCCTAAGGGGTCCCCCCAAGTAAAAGTCGTCTCACGTTAGACAGAGTAAAATCTCTAAGACACTCTTAGGATATCAAGGGTTAATAAAGATTACAGTGAAACGTTGGTTTCTGTAGTCCAGTGGAACCTTACATTATTAACATGGCCACCTCATTGTCATGGCCACTTTATTCTGGCCCGAATAAAAACTCCGTCAGTTAATTTCTTTTTTAAAGAGCCCCTTTAATACAGCCACCCACTTAACACAGATTTGCATGGCTCAATACTGTGGCTTCTGGATTGATAAAGTAGTAAGTCCAGGTTACCCTAAGCAATTTTTTGTAGTAATCATTATCTGCTAAGATATCTTTTAAATTAATAACTTTAAAACTAAAATATTATGTATCACCAGGGTTTGAGCTGGATTCAGAGGCTGCTTTGTCTTATCTGTTGTCTCGAACTGATATAGACACCAATAAGATAGTCATATTTGGACGTTCGTTGGGAGGAGCTGTTGCCATTGCTCTTGCATCAAATGAACTTTACGTGGACAAAGCATTTGCCCTGATTGTGGAGAATACTTTTACTAGCATCCCAAGCATGGCCAATCAACTTGTCAATGGACTTGGCAGACTGCCTTATTTTTGCTTCAGAAATAAGGTAATACAGGTTATATCTACTTCAAAAGAAGAGCATGAATGTTTTCAAACATTACGTCATAAAACCAGCACAGACTGATGGAAAGATAGTTTTTGTTGACAGCCACTACTGGCACCTCACAAACACCTTATCCTTGAATCTGACAAATGGACTTCTTGCAGACCGACTTAATTTGACTAACAATAGATGGACCTAAAACCAACCACTTTGACTAACTATAAACGGATCAAAACCGACCAATGACTGATGACAAACTTTACACAAGTCTTTCAGCCAATACTGTCATGGCTAAACTGACAAACACTTTTAACGGACCAGCCTTAAACTGACTATTTGTAATCACTTTTAACATCATCAACTGACAAACACTATTCACTTGATCCCAAAGAAGACTTCAGGTTGTGCAAACGTACCCTCACCCGAATGACCACACCATACGAACTACTGATACTCCTGGGTTCAAACCATTTACTACAGAACTTTGTAAGTTTTTTTCTTGGTTGGATAACTTGAACCTTGAGAGCTTGGTGTTGTTTTACATTTGATACAGTTTGATTCCCTGAAGAAGATACGAAAGGCAAGAGTTGCGACCCTTTTCCTTTCAGGATTAGCTGATCAACTTATCCCTCCTAGAATGATGACCAGTCTATACAAGGTATGTCTTGAATTCCCAGGAGACATAAGCATTAATCCAAACTTTAGGATAGACAAGTCAAACTGCAAATTTTGAGTGCAAACTGACAATCAGCTGCCGTCTACCTTAAATACCTGGGATTTGTTTTGCTTTCCTCGTACTCGTTCATTAGGGAGCACAGTGGCCAATGGTGAGCATGTCTGATGTTGGATTAAATGGTCAAGCTTCAGCATTGGTTGGGATCACTGCATTGTAATTATACTCTTACAGTATCTCGTTATCCAGTGGTGGCATAAAATGATTGCCGACAACTGTGTTGGAACCTGCTAAACATTCATGGTTTATCCATAGTGGGATCTAGCATCACCTTTTACTTCAGAAACTGGGATAATCCCCCACACTGTGGGCTACTCTGGTCTGAATGCAGACTGACAGTGTCTTCATTTGTGAAAAGGGGGTTAGTTTCTACAATGCAGACTGACATTGTATTCATTTTTAAAAAGGGGTTCGTTTCTAAAGAAACTGCGGTACTGTGTCAATATTACAAGATAATTTGGTTTTATCAACTGGGTTGATAATGTGAATTGACCACCATAAAAATATTTGAAAGCTGATGTTTCAAGCGTTAACCCTTCATTGTAAGTTGTGAATCCAAATGCAAATTTATTTGTAACTTTGCTTGATTGTGTTTAAATTGACATCTATTTCCCATGATTTTGTTTCAGACATCAGGGTCTTGTCTGAAAAAGCTGGACTGCTTTGATCATGGTACTCACAATGAAACATGGCAGTGTTATGGATATTTTGATGCTATTACAAGATTCTTATGCGAGGTACTTGCTTTCAGACAGATCATTCACAAGGAGACATCAGGACTGGAAAATGTCATTCATTTTCTTTAGGGGAATCTTAGGGGAAAAAAGTGCGAGAATATTGTAATGGCTGGGGAACTGAGAATATGTTCAGGGAAATTCTGAATTAGCCTGCTTAGCAAGCGTTTCCGTGGGGTTTGGGAGCATAGAAAGACCGAGGAACGGGATTTTTGGTATTTTGCCTGCGCGGAAAATGGGGCGAGAGCCCAAAAAAGACGCGCTGTGATTGTTTGCTCCTGAACCGCACAGAAACACTTGCTACGCAGGCTAATTCTGAACTTATTTCACAGTCATAGTGAAGTCAAGGAATGGCATTCTCGAGTTGGTACAAGTACATACAGGATATACAAGTACCAGTAACATCGCTGTGCAGAGATACAAAATTTCTCTTGAGTGTTGAAATATTGTGCTAACAAGTTTGTGGCATTTTTTCATCGCAAGAAGGGAAATTTTGTATCTCCAAGCGGCCATGTAATGTTCTATTTGTTACATAAACACCAAGGAAATACCAAACCATTTAACTTTTGCTGCAGAAAGTGAATCATGTATTATGTATCCATGGCAATGGTGATAGTTTCACTTGTGAAGATATCATGTTTTCATGTGAAAGCGTGTGTGATATTTCACGAGTTTTTATTTAATAAAGCTTATTATGTAATAAGAACAAATCTTTGCATACACACTTCTCACTTAATTTCACACACTTCACCCTTTATGTCACATACTTTACACTTTGTTTTAATTTCATGTAGAAATTGTGCCTAAAAGCGCTAACCTCGGTAGTGTCACTGTGGAGGGAGGAGGTGGGTTTATTAGACAGGGGGGACTTCAGATAGCTTCTACAGTAAACTGATCACAATTTTTTGAATTTTTTAGGTTCACCAAGCCAGAGAAGCTGGTGTCATTGGACCACCAATATCAAAAGAGAGCCCTGGTGTATCTGGAGGGGCCAAACCAGCTGTTCTTAATGTACACAGCCATACTGAAGATATTTAATTTAAATTATCGTAATAATAGAGAAAATATTGTATTGCTTAAAATGTAATGGAAGAAGTAGGGTTAGGTTATTTATTGCAGGATAATCTTATCTGTAACATGGCAAGAGTACTATCCGCTCTTTGGAATATTCAGTTGTTTTAGAAGTGTGCTATATGTATGATAGATCAACCGCATTTATTTTGACGGCCAAACTGTCCCTATTTCTAGATGCACTCATCCGAGTGCGGTGTATGAAATTTGCAGACTGCAGACTGTAGAATTGTATTACTTATAGCTAACTGTAAACAGGCAAACCTGAGTGCTATTCAGGCTAACCAGAATGCAAATTTCATACATCGATCCGAGTGTGATTGTTGAAGGGCTTCTGTAGCGTGTTTTAAGGTGCGCAGTTATGGTATTTGAGTTATTTTGGCCATGTGCAAAATCCCCGGGGGGGGGGGGGACTTGAAAAAGTTTAATACGGGGAGGCTCTGCCCCGAAGTCCAACCCCTTACCCTTTTATATACCATTTTGGCAGAAAAGGTACCCCTTTTATATACTTTTTATTGAACAAAGGTACCCCTTTCACACACGTAGTTTAAGAGGTCTTGTTCTCATTTTCATGTAGGGCATCTATTCGCAATATTATAATAATTTTATTATTAAAAGCCCTTTTAAATACCTAAATGACCGATTTTGCAACCCTTTTATATACCTCAACTTGTGAAATCCCTACCCTTTTATATACCTGAAGCCTGAAAAAGGTACCCCTTTTGGGCGCAGCCTCCCCGTATAGGCCTTTATGGGGTGTCCCCCCCCCCCCCCGGGCCAAATTATTTTCAAACTGAAGGTAACCTGAAAGTATTAACGTACTAAGGAAGAGAAACGCTCAAGAGATAATAATAAACCATAAAGGGACAAAGATGGTTAAGGATGGCAAAGATTTGCACGGAAACGCCAAACTTGAAAGTTTTAAACGAAACTTTTCAAGATGCACAAACCGTGACGTAGCTCCTTCGAATCCCCGGGGTGATCACGTGTCGATCACGCGAAACGAGAGATGCGCGCGAGTTTTACTCACGAAAAACAGATTTATGCCTAGACTCGATTTCCGCCGCTCTCTCGTGTCTGGTCTACCCTCCCCGAGAAGAGAGTGAGTTCGGGGGAGGAGCGTGGGCTCCTTTCCCGAACAGTGGCTGGTAATCGAGCCTAATTTATGCCATGAAGGACGGCATGAAGTCTGCCATGAATAGCAACTCTTTAGTAGTCTGAAAGATTCCTTCATCGGGCAAACGAACAATCCTCGTAAAATTTCAAACAACGATAAAGAAGTGTTGAAAATATTCCTATACTAGCTCCTCAGTTTACCATTCCCACAATCTGACAACTTGTCGCCTCGAAACGGAGACAAATATATATATATGCATTTTTTTTTTTAATCTCGTGATAAAGCAGTAGTTTTCCAGCTTTTTACGCATACTTTTTACGTTTTCATAACACGTAATTTTTACATTTCACGGCGTCGAGCAATATTTTGAAAGTGCAGAAATACGGGAGAGAAAAAAGTCTTCTGTGTAGTTAAAGGTATGTGTGCAAAACCATGCTAAGTGACGATCTTAAGGACGTTCGCGCCCATTGCTACTGCGCATCTCTAGTGCGCACGCTATATTAGTAGGCACGCGCCTGCCACGTCATTTTTAAGCACGCGCACAGAGTCGAAAACTCAACAAAATACAGAGCTGATGACCTTTTTGTTAACTTGGTGTGCGAATATTTTTGTTGGATGCTCGGTGACCCCCACTTTTTTTTCGGTAGATCACTTCCTTTTCTGATTCTTTCCATTATACTAAAAAACAAAAAAATATGTACGTGGGAAGTTTTAATTATTTCTCATTTACTATTCAAATAGGGTCAAGTTGGTACATGGATACAGGTGTGCATGACTTAGAAGTTGCGTTTTTTTAAGGCTACTTGATTTAATGACATATGTACCAAAGATCTACGAAATAGGCTGATATATGCTGTGTTTTAAAAAAATCTGTACGTGGGAACTTTTTGGGCGCGAACGTCCTTAAGTGTTTTTCTTCTTTTTCTGCAAAAGAGCCTCAAATTTTGCTTGCAGTTTTCAATTGAACAGAAAAACATCACCCTGTGGTTTTTTCGTTGGTTTGCTCTTCCTTTTCGGAGAAATAACGTATGCAAACAACCCTCAGTTTTCTAAGCGCATCTTTTGGAGATCTATTGTTAAACGAAAAACAAAAGAAACCTTATGTTTCGCTAAAGGATGAAGTCACTGTTTCGTTGACCAAATAGGCGTTGCCACTGAATTGACAGATTTGTT
>CM042758.1:20318991-20367470 GCA_022496165.2 Catalaphyllia jardinei | reverse complement strand
GCCATAAGGTAACCCTTTAGTGAGGGAAGTAGTTCCTGTTAAGGGCTCTCCTGTCATTGCGTATATTCAATCGCACTGTGGGGATCTTCAAAGTCACTTAAGACCCTCGAGGGCGTTTGCATTGGAGCAGCGAGATTTATTTTAAACATGAAGGAACCCATTCTTAACACTGAACTCCTTGCAGCGGCTAAATGGAAGCCATTGTCATACATTTACAAGAGGATGCAAGCGAAAGTCAACAAGCATTTTTCATTAGAAATCCAGTTGACATAAGCTCTCCATTTTCTCCAAACACCCTTTGTTGAGAAAACACGGAGACAATCTGAAACTCTGTACAACGCCCCACGAGTGACTTTTATCGATCTTCTCATATCGGGATTCTATTCATGTGGAATAACTTACTGGAGTACTTAATGAACAAACCGAATGTTGTTTCTTTGAAATCTGCTCTTAAAGCAAAACCAGACATTTCAGACAACGTAATATTTATGGAGTGCACCTGCAGAACAGGTGCAGGGTTTTCGCTTCTACGCGGGAAGGGCACAGAGATAAACGGGAAATGAAAATGTATTGGAGTCTCTGTGATCTCTCTCCCGACTCCCTTGTCACAAGGAAAGCAAAGGAGAGAAGGGCCCGGAAACGAGGTTGCGCTTCACTTGCTTCACCGAGAACCGTGCAAAACATACCTGTTCCGCGAGGCGCCACACAGTAAATCCATTGAACAGACAAAAATATTCTCAAAGTATCTTTATTATGGACTTCTACCTAGCAAGCTTACATTATAAATTACCATTTCAATCTACAGCAGACTAGCCACCCAATCTCACAAATATATTCTCGTTAAAACTGATTTCCGCGGGGTATCAGCGCTTCTCAGCTTACCTGCGCTACAATAACAAAGTGAAAAGCCAACAAACGGCCAATGTACAGTTGAACGTCGATGCGTGAAGCTATACCATAGTTTCTACCCAGCGGGTTGGAGTGGGTAGAGTGTAACTTCATACCCAGACCTCCTCAATCCTCCGGAGAGAACATCTGGTTTCTTTCTTAGATCTGGGTACCGGAAGAAGTCGAGTGCACCAAAGCAGCAGATAAACTAAGCGTGTTACTTAAAAAATGCCAGCATTTCACTAAAAGAAGTGATATTGGGAAACTATACCCGCTATTTAATTGAGAGCTACATTAAGTTCAAGTCTTGTTCTAGGCGTCGTTGAAAGCCACGAATTTCCGTATCACAGGAATATTAAAAAAAATTGAGCACCTAAATAACTATATTTAACCTTGTGCGGACAGATCACTATTTCTATTACCGCTCTGATCTACAACCTTCAAAACAGCACCCTTTGATTGAGAATGAAGCGGAAACGTCTGTCATACTCGGAACTGACCAATTTCTGATTCTTATAGCCATTGCCACTAGGGGTTATGAGAATGAAGTGTTTGATCACCTGACAGTTCAACAGAATGGACGAATGGCTAAAAAGAACGCGGCCTCTCAAGAAGGGCCTGGAGAGTGTATGAATAAGTGGTTTGAATATCAGATCAAAAGAGATTGCTTCCAATAGAATTCGTTTCTCGACAGGAAGAAACAACACCGCCTTACGGAACAAAAAGAAAGGTTATCCCAAAACAACCAAGAGAGGACGAAGAAAATGCGAAAGAGATGTTTTTAACAAGATGAAAGAGATCTTGTCAATCTTGCCGCTGCTCAGACCCATTGCACCTCTGGGCGTAAGCAGGAATGACGAAAACGTTGAAGAAAAGGACAGAAAGGATTTACAAAAGTAAGAAGAATTTGCCAATGATTTTTCCTAAACGCTCGAAAGTGGTACCCAGACCGTCTTCTTCTGTTGCTCGTCCACCATCTCTTGGATCTGTGAACAAATACTGCTGATGCTGTTTCCATGAACAACACCTAGAAAAAAATGCATAAAAGAGACGAAACGAATCAAGTAAGCAAAAAGTAACAAGGATTTATATCTTTTACGAATGATATAAAACTTCTTCATGTACAAGACACCTGTACCTGGGCGGGCAAGATTAACCGATTCCCGCGCTGTGATAGGCTATCTAAGGGTGCAAGATGTCGCCATCTTGACCACTGTGTTCCGCAAGAAGTTCTTTAGTGACCAAGCTTACTCGGTCAAGATTAATGGAGACTGCTTCGTTCTCTGCGAGGGTCAATATACACGTAAGGAAAAACTTGCGCATGTCTCGAAAGGCCGAAGTTAGCGCAGACGCTCTTTGGGTTAGTCACGCAATCTTCTCTCATCACGGGATGGAACAATTGCGTGAGAGACCCTAAGAATTAAGGCCCCGTCCACACGAATCCGTTTTGAAAGGAAAACGGAGCTGTTTTGCTCCGGATACGGCTATCGTCCACACTACAACGCCGAAAACGATCACCGAAAACGGGGCCATTCCAAAACGCTCTCCAGAGTGGAGCGATCTGAAAACGATGCTTTTTGAAAACGCTGTTTTCTAGTGTGGACGGAGAAAACGATGCTATCTGAAAACGGTGACGTCATCAAAATAGACACGACTGGGCGCCAGATCACTCGACCATGGGTATCCAAGATGGCGGACAGACGCTAACAAAGAATCAAGAATGGCGCCAATTTCGCGGGCTAATATGTTGAAATGCCCATGCGTCGAGTTCATTCAAGCATGCGCACTGAGGGTACAAAAGCGTTTTTTCAAAACGGATACGGCGTTGTAGTGTGGACGCAAATCTTTTTGAAAACGGAGCCAAACAGCTCCGGTTTCGTTTGAAAACGAATTAGTGTGGACGGGACCTAAGAGAGAATGAAGAAATACTGCAATTCATGTCACTTTGGTTCCGCTCACAAAAGAACACAACAGAGCGCGCTAAAACAGCGATACTGAACATGTTGAATTTGAGCCTACTTGTAAACTGCTTAATACGCAGTAATACTTACAAGTGCCATTAAATAGGTGCTTCAACTCTCGTTCCGTTTTACCAGTGGATTCAAACAGATCCTTAGCGTGTCTAAGACTCATCTTTTCTCTGATGTAGCGACTGTCTTTCTGGTCTCTGTTTACAAGGGAAAAACGTTTTATCAGTGAGATGTTGTCTCAGTGACTTTCACGACTAATGGTGATACCTTGATTGCTCGGTTTTCACGTCTATTCGCTGGTACAACAAAGAGTCCTTGCTTAATCACTCATAGCAAAAGAACTGTTAATCAATGTGATTTCCGCTGTATGGCCGCAGAGTTTAAAGCCTTGCAAGTTTATAAGTTAGAAATTCAATACTGCATAACAAACAAACAAAACATGAAAAATCTCGCACAATATTTCCTCAGAATAAAGTGCTTCTAGGGAATCCTTCGATTTCAATAGCCCTTTTCACGGTTAACTTTGATCATTTGCATTACAATAAAATCAAGCATGTATGTGAGGCAATTTCGGGCTATTTTGTACTTTTAACCCGAAATGAAAAGGGCTATTCTTCTGCCTTGTGCCAATAACAAAATTCGTATTTCTTCTCCTTTACTTCATATTCTAACTTGAAATTCCTGAGGTCGACTTGTGGCAAGTCTACTTTTACTTTTGCAAAGACAAGGCCAACACCATGTCAGTATGATTTAATTCTCGAGCAAGGCGCCGCCAAGCATTGACGTTCCTCCCAAAATGCCGCCCACAGCTGAACTCACCTGATGTGCTTAGGAGATTTAAACTTGACGAACAGTATTATGGGATAGACTTGTAAGGCATGAAGCCGCTCCACTGCTGACGGGCTCACATCCAATAAACAATGCTGAAGGAAAACAACGAAAAAACTTCATCAAACACTTACAGTCACTACAACGCCTGCTAAAATACATAACCTTAGTTTCGTGTTGGAAATGAGGATTTGATAGCTCCCAGTCCCACGCAGAAGCTCTTTGGGCTTGTCACGCAATCTTTATTTTCCCACGGAGGAAGGAATGCGTGACGAGCTCACCTAACGTCCGCACTGGAGTTCAAGGATTTCAACTGAATGGATTTCAAGACGGCAGTAGGTCACGTCTCACTGGCTGTCTGACTTCTTCTCGGAGGTGAAAAATTGCGAAAACAGTTTACCTTATCAGTGACTTGCTTGATTGACGCCATTACAGTCACGGACAGTTGATGTCCTTTCCAAGCATAATCAACAAATGTTCCGTCTGCTATTCCTTTCTGTACCTTCTCTTCCGGCAAATTTACAACTTCTGAAATTCACGATAACAGAGAAAACATGTTACAACAAAACAAAATTGTTGGGAAAAAGATGCGTAAATACCTCTGAGGTAAGGTCTTATAGTAACTGTAATGACCTAAAAAGACACATTAAATGACAATCATAGTGCGGTTGCGAGTTTTCAAGAGATAATACCTGGTTTACACTGAACAAACTTGTAAGGAATCTCTTCACACAGCTTCTCGTACAACACGTCAACCATAGGACCAAACAAAATTACAGCCCGTGGAATGTGGCCTGTAAATCAAAATTAGCGATTCATTAAAAACCTGAAATTTTGAATGTTTTAACTAACAAAATAGATTTTTTTCGTCTCAAATGCGAACCTTTTGCACTGACTTGCCTGAATTTATAACTCCTTATTGGGTAACTTTGAAACTTTGCCCTAAACTCAATTTCCGGTCCAATTTTTAACAGAGGAATAACAGACCTGACTAAGAAAGAAAGCTCACATTCGTGGCGCGGAGCGCATTGAACTCGGGCTGAAAAGTGAGCGGTCTGGGTGAGAGCGCTTGAGGTGGGAGGAATAGGGGGGAATACACTGTGTTTTGCTCTGGAGAGGGACGGTTTTTTAAGGTGCTTCTACCCACTCTCTCTTACCATAAATATCAATAAACTGGTTTGTACTTACTGTCCAGTTTTTCCACTGTTTGGTAAGAAGCTATTCCCAATTCTAACCAAGAAAAAACTACAGTTATACACAATTCATAACAATAACAAATATCAAAAAATGTTAGTCTCCTTAAAGTACACAGTAAACCAAAACTCAGCATTCTATTCCCAGTCACACCTCAAAGAAGAAACTCCTAAGTGAAATCAGTTAATACTGACAGACGTTATCTGGCGGTACTTTAATGTAGTACTGTCTAGTCTTCAACATTTCACAAAAGGAAATTTTCATCTTTGTTCATTTTTTAACCCCACAAAGATTATTCAACAGTTAAAAGAGGCCACGTCATGGTTTGCTCATGTTGAAAAGTTAAAGCTAGATTTTTCAAGTTCGTTGTTTGTAATCCGTGTCAATCTTCTCCATCCTCAACCATCCTTGTTCCTTTATGGTTTATTATCATCTCTTTGGTGTTTTTCTATCTTAGAAAAATTTTATTTCCAGATTTCCTTAAATTTAAAGGTAATTTTACTCGAGGCTAACATAACTATAAATACCAAGGCTGAGGCCCTTTAAGACATGCATTTCTCCCTTACCTGTACAACTAGTTGTGATGCTTGTGGCGGAGTCACTACCTTCACGAGAATGATTGACAGACATGCCGTGTGAGCCTTTCTTGCTCCGCCGAAAGAAACTTCGTCTGCCACTCAGTTTATACTCGTCGCCATGAGCCAGTGCCAAGCTTCTACGCAACAGAATCTCCTGCTCAGCCCTGTTAATGAAATAAGAAACTAAATTCAGGAAACCTCTTTGACGCAGAAAATGCAAAGCAATTGTTTACACTTAAGTCCGATACTCGCGACAAAAATTCCTGTCAGCGATTTTAGAAAAAGCTAAGAGTTCCAAGATTTGTTTATTACGCAGGATCTCACCGTACCAAAATCCCAGGAGGGTACTCCCATATATTGGCATAAAAGTATGTGCTCCGGAACAGGATTGGGTTTTTTGAGGTTCTTTAAAGAGGGTATCACTTTTGCCCCTGTTGGCATTGTTGACGCGTTCTGATCCCTAGATAGGGTGTCTAAAATCAATTCAGCTAAAACTGCACTGCGTAAATGCCCAGCTAAACGATAAAAACAAATTCTGTGGTTGGTGCTTAACTTCCAATGTCACAGAAACGAAATAAAGCTGGCCGTTTTCGTCATTTATTCGTAGTTTTTGTTTTTCCCTTGAACAGGATGCCATTTTTCGGGTTTGGGCCTTATATAAGTTACCAATTTTTACTTGTTTCATTCTTGAAAAAGGACAAGGTTTTTAACCTACTTCATACGGCTTGGCACCATTCCAATCTCTCTTTTCTGGGCATCTTCCTCATTGACCAGGCACGCTCTCCAACATCCCATGTGACCGTTGTACATTGTGTCGGTGACATACAGAATGTCTCCCTTCTTGAAAGTGAGCTCTCCTTTGGAGTTTGCCATACGTTCAAACAGGGCCCTTGTGTTAAAAGATCAAAATATTAATTCTCGTTAAAGATTCACATACACGGTTTAATGCCAGTTCTGAGAATTCCACAGTTTGTGTTCTTTTTTCAGGTTTGCTTGAGGCCACTGAATTTGCAAGCAAAAATAACTAGTTGGTTAATCAAATGGTGTGCTCGTGTAAATAGGAAATACGATTTCACGAACGTTTTGTCACAATTGTTATAATTTCCCAAGCCTTTGGGGAGGGAAATTATTAGAATTTGACAAAATATATGTGAAATTATTTCCTAATTTCACGATTATACCATTTGATTACCTCTTACTAACATGGGTGACAAATAACACTAACAATGGGTTTTAGACTTGTTTATTGCATCGAGAAATTTCGCGCTTAACGTTCACACGTGAAATTCTAAATCAACGCTTAAATTTCGCACCAAAAGTAAGGAGTAATTTGTCATTCATAAAATAATTGTTGTATCAGGCAATGAAACTATGGTCGAACCTTTACTTCTCGTAGGCGGTGACCTCTCTTAAACGGACACTATTTCTGTTCTCGAAGGTGTCCGCTTACTGGAGGATAAAAATGCAGCACTGCAATTTTGTAAACGTCTACCACAGACTGAAACCAAACTTAAAGGAATGGCATATGACCGGTGATAACAAACATAAGCACGAAATTCAGGCAAATTATTACATTTACCTGACATAAAAAGAATCGCCAGGTTGATCTCTGAGAGAATTGAACTCTAAAAAATAAAAAAGAAAGCAATCAGTTAAGTCAAATAATCTGATTGGTTTCTAATCCTTCATCGCTTCCTTGGGGAAATATTTGGAAGAATTTTAAACAATTGTTACACATGCGCATCAGTGCTACAGTAACTGGTGGCGATAAAAATCAAATGGCCAGGCTTTGAAATTGTTTCAATATCGGTTTATTTACTCACTTGTAGGGTTATACTGGGCCAATATCTGCACTGTCTCGGTGGGTTTACACAGCTCTAACATTGCCTGCTCTGCCGTGACTGAAGTTAAATCAACACCATTGAGCTGAAAACAAAAGTATACATAAAATATTACTGAGAAGGATAACAACTAACAGGTCTGCATAAACAGAAGTAAAAAAAAAAACTCTGAAATCTAGTACATATTATTAACAATTTTCCTTGAAAAAAATGTCTTGCTATCAAACAATGACGCAGAGGACACCGGCTCGGTTTTGATAATTAGCACCTTCCTTGCTCCAGACATGTGAATTTGAAGCTGGTGTCATTTGTTCTACATAATATTTTTGCCCAAAATTGTCTAAAAGCTTCAATTTTCATGGCTTTTTTTTGTTTGAATTAGTGTTTGGTTTGTTTTTTAGGCTACTGAACATCTTAAATGTACGTTAGCCACAGCTAAAAGTACATTTTTTGCATTAACCAAGCCAGGCCATTACATGACTACAAATGTAGCGACTTGCACGAAACACACACTAAGTTGAATTCCCCTTCCCCATCCTAAGAATTGCCTCAGAAAGAAAATACATTGCTAGTTCATTTACTTCTAAAATGTGATCGCCAACACTGAGTCCAGATGAACTAACAGCCTCGTCATCAGGTTGCATTTCTGACACAAAGATCCCCATGGCATTTCCACCAGCGATATTGAACCCCAACGAACTGGGACTTTTTGTGAAGAATACATAACGTAAGTCTCCTGGCGGCTCGTTGTCAATGATTGGTAGAATTCCATTGTTTCGTGTGATTGGTGGAGTACTGCTGCCGCCCTCATGCGAGTGCTTTGCCTTGTTGATGGGTGTACTGCACGTGGTGCTTGCTTCTGATTGGCTGGATAATGATTCGGTAGTCTCTTTGAACTTCTCTGGGTTGAACTGCGCTAAAATGGTCACACTGTTACCAGACTGCTTCAGAATCATGGCTGCTTGCTCGTAAGTCGCACATCGGAGGTTCACACCATTGTACTGCAATGGGAAAAGACAATTTTTTAAACATTATTAGTAACATGCCAACTTTGCCAATACCATGGTCCAACTGTGTTGTGTGACCACTTAACAGAAAATTATTGAGCAGTACTTTCACGTGGTACTGTTTATTATGCTGTACAAGGTGGTTCTAACTTGATGGTCTGTGTATGAAATCCTAGTGTGTGACCATTCAAATAAAAACTATTCAGCAGTACTTTCATGTGATACTGTTTACTATGCTGTACAAGGTGGTTCTACCTTGAAGGTCTGTGGATGGAACCCTAGAGTGTGACAATTCACATGAAAATTATCAAGCAGTACTTTGATGTGGTACTGTTTATTAGTCTCAAGATGAAACCCTTAGTGTGTGACGACTATTCCATTCTCGAGCTCATTAATAATTCATAAAGTTAAAACAAAGAAAATCAAACCATGAAGGAGGTTTGGATAACCGGTCTTAAATAACATAGATTTTTGACGAGTTTATTTCTCCGTTTACTCCTTAGTTTTTGCCTCAATTGAGAATATATATTTAACACTCGAAACAGCTTTTCATCGGCTATCCAAACACCTCAAATTTCATCAAAAATACTCCGCTCGTCGCATTTTGGACTCTCTTCTTGGTGTTTGGATATCTCGATGAGACAATGTTTATCGTGTTTGATATATTACATGAAAGTTATTGAGTACTTCTTTTATGTGCTACTGTTTATTATGCTGTACGAGATAGTTATAACTTTTACGTTTGTGGAGGGAACCATTAAATCTAGCCATTCAAATAACAGCTTTTCTAGTATTTTCACGAGTTCTCCCCCCATGCTGTGCATGAGGGTTCTAACTATCAAGTCACTGAATGGAATACCTGTGTGTGATTCTTCCAGATACAACTTCCGAGCAGTGCCTTTAACTGGAACTGTTTGTTTGTGAATATTTGCTTGGTATTTCCAAATTCAAGTTAGCACAAAATTAATGTTGATCATAAAAATGGAATTTGTCTAACAGCACCAGTAGATTATGCGTAAAAACTTAAACATCGACAACGCACCTCTAAGAGCTGATCACCATACTTGAGCCCTGCCTTCGCAGCAACACTTCCTTCATTAACAGAACAGACAAACACACCTCCCTGACAACCAGCGGCAATGGAAATTCCTAGAGTGTCCTTTTTTTCTATATGAACAAGGCGAGGTTCATAGTCCCTGCATCAAGACAGATGTCATCAAAACATTTCTACATTTAAGAATTACTATTTCCTTTTTAACAGTTGGTTTGCAGGTAAAATTATCACAAACAATACTCACTGATAACAAAAATTGAACTCTGGTTCTTGAGAATTCTCAAAGGCTTCTACACATGCACATCTCTAATATTTTGTTTTGTAATTAAATTAATATATAACAGTTTTCAGGTTTTAACCATACACTACAAAGCACATTTGCCAAATGCAAAATAAAAAATTTGCACTATTTATACTTTCACAGTACATTTTTAACGAGACAGACCCCTCCCTAATTCTAAAAGATTTTAGGACATTTCTGTCAGAAATTGTAGCTCACATTTTGAGGTAAAGTTGGACCAAGTTGTCAAAAAATTCTCCTGTACCATTTGTTGCTATCTGCCATTTACAGTCTCCAATCAAAGCAAAACAACAATTCAAAACCGAAATATTTGTCATCTCTATCGCTATGCGGATTTTAGAAAAAAACACTGTAAGGGGTCTAAGATCTAAATATGAGTACACTGTACCAGATTCAGGGCTCGAGACTAACGGTAGCCAACTAGCCACAGACTAGTAAAAATTCCATTTTGGCTAGTGGTTTTTGTGCTTCATTAGCCATTTTGGCTAGTGAAAAATATGTGAGCACTGGAGGCCCAGAGGAAACCAATTAAAAGTTAATTTCAAATTTTTCAAGAAACGAAATTGAATCAAAGCATGCAGAATATAATATGTAATCTATTGGCCCAAACAAGAATTGTAATTTCCTAAAATGCGAATCAAAGAATGATTGACTTTTTGTTTGTTTTTCCCCTCAGTAAAAAGCAAAGAACGACAAACTGCTTGCTGCTAATAATTATTTATGCCTGAAATCCTGCAGAACTCTAGGGATCATGATGTTTCATGCACGCAGCATCTGAAGGTCACATATGGTTTGAAAAAATTAAAAAATTTGCAGTAGTTTGAAAATTCGAATGATGCCTTTATAATATTGATGCCTATATTTGCAGTTTGTAAATAAAGTTAAGAACAAATTACTGTGTTCATGAGAAATCGTCAATCGGCATTTTGAAAGAAAGTGAATGTTTTTCAACGGTAAGTGGCGCAGTTCAGTGAGAATTTCTCACTGAAGCGAAAACTTCGGCTTTCGTTGATGTGCAACGCCTGTAATTATAAAATTAATGCATATGGTTGCAACATATAGCAATAAGCTGGAACGAATTACTTTTTTTGTGAAAGTTGTGAATCAGTATTTTGAAAGCAAAGAATGTTTTTTAGCACGCCAGTTCCGAGGTTTTGATAGCGATATGTGAGAATCAAGGGCGCTAAAACTTTGTACTTGCCAGTTGTTCATTCAAAGCATACACCTGTACTGCAAGCTATACAGGCTAGCATTTACTTCACTCGACTCGATGATGGATATTAGAGCATACTGGCCAGTGAAAAATTCGTTTTGGCTAGTGAATCAAACCTGTCACTAGCCACTGGGCTAGCAAGGTGAAAAGTAAGTCTTGAGCCCTGAGATTGAGAACAAGTATGATTATAAAATTTCAAACCAATGACATTTCCATGGCACTCATACTTCAGGTTGGTTTTAGGTAGAGAGGGTACATGAAGCTCATAGAATGAGATGGGTATGTGATAGAATTCAAAAGTCATACACGTAATAATAGGAGATTTAGTGTGAGATCAACATTATTGATCTCATACTAAAATCTCCTATTATTCAACAGCCATTCCAATCAGTTCTTTCTGGCAAAAAGTAAACACCATCACACCTTTTAAGGGTGCTAATTCAGGAATGCTTACCTGTTAAGAGGATCTTCCTTAGATGCCAGAGGACCACTGAAGTCAAAAGCCAGAACAGGGCCACCTTCTTCAGTTGCCGGCACAATGGGAGTTGAAGGAACAACAACAGGGGTTGTATGGCCTGAGGAGATGGAGTATGTCGAACACACTGAACCACTACAGTAGCTACCTGTCCCTGCACTAGGGTAGGACGTCACTCGTGACCGTGGATTTGGTAAACTTACCCTGTGAGCCTTGTTCTTAGCATTTGATGGAGGGTCATAGTTATAAAGGGACAAGTGTCGCACTTTGTGCTCATCCCCATCTGCACTATGAGATGAGCCTTGCCGACTATGTGTGCCTCGAGGTGGCTCTGGCTGGATTGTTTCTTGTTTATGCTTGCTGTGACACTGCACTGGTAAACACTGATGACTGACAGCTGGCAGGCCTCCATAACTCTGCACAGAATGGCTCTTAGCAGTGTAGTATGGGACATTAGCTGATCTCATGACAGCAACTGTTACAGGAGGTCCTGTCATGTTGGGCTTTGGAGGAGTTAATGCTAAAGGGTCTTCATGACTGGAATAACGACCAAAACTAGATGACACCGGACTACCTCCCAGGGGTATCTGGTAATTTCTTGCAGAGGGAGCAGATTGAGGACGAGAACCATTTCGAAAATATGACTCTGTCTTTTTACGAGGAATGACTACAGTGTTTGAAGTATTAACAACAGAAGAATCTTGAAATGAGTTTAAAGGGTAATGAACTGTAGATGCTGGAGCTGATTGCATTGTCAGCATGTTGTCTTCATGTGAACTGACGTTGACGTCTGCTTGAGGAGGTGACGTGATGGCTGACATATAAGAACAACTTCTCATCGGAGGTGTTGGTCTTTCCTTCTGCCTGGGCATGGACAGATTAGGTGAGAGTGTTAGCGGACTGGGACGCATTAATGATTTCTTTAACTTGACAAATGTCCGGCCTCGAGATGACGAACCACCACTTGTTGTGCCCAGATGGGATGCACTTCCTTCCTCAGTGGACAAATCACTGGAGTCTGTTTGTTTCTCATGCAATCTTTCTCTGCTCTCTTCATAGAGTGGAGTTAGCGATGATGATGAATGCAACACAGGTTCAGAAATTGACTCAGGAGTCGAGGATATTTGGTCATCAGGAAGAGGGGAGCTTTTCCCAGAATGATAAGCAGACGAGGACTCCTGCTGTGATAGTTGCAGTTCACATAAGCTTCCAGAGTTAGTGATTCTTTCCTTTGTGTGTTCGACCTCACGACAGATGTCATTTTCTCTGCTGATCTTTTCATTGACTTCACCCAGTAATGACTGAAGTACTTGTGTTCGTGACGATGCAGCTGACAACTTCTGAATTGTGAGCCTTACAAGACTTGTTGATAATAGTCTCTCTACTTCAGTTTGGTTGAGATTCTCAGTGGATGTGCCGTTAATCTAGAATATGAAACAAACTTGACCTTAGAAAACCACCTTGCAACTATTTTTGATTGCAGAATTCGGCAACCAAAACAGGCTAATCTGTCACAGAACAAACTTGTTCATGGGAAACTCAAACTGGGTGGTGTCATCAAAAGTAGAACAGTGTTTGCAAAAGTGTATAATACTAAGCCAAATGGTCTTCATAATAATAGTAGCCAAAATTGTCAAATCTAGATACACCAAGTGGACAGAGGGTAGCTAAGTTACGTTGCAAGGGAAGTGAGGAGCAGAGACAGGTCTACGCTCAATTGCTAGCCAAAGCATGGGAAAGGAGCCACCCCCTCGGAAAGATGCTTGATGGCCAGACCTGCGAGAATGGCCTATGACAAGTCCCACCTTTCTCAAATGCTCAGTTAACAATTGTAAGGAAAATGGGAAAAAAGGTTTCAAAATTTTTAAGCAAATAATAATATTGTACTAGTTTCAAACTTCTTGGACAAAATCTCAAACTTAAGAGCAATGTCACAGAAACCATCTATTTCAATTATAGATAACGTTCCTTACAGTAATGATCTTGTCTCCAACTGCAATAGTTTCCTCCTCGGCTGCAACACTTCCAGGTACAATGGAACTGATATGGTTAGTGCTGTCAACTCTAATCCCAAGCTCTGAAAATTACATTAAAAAAAGTTCAAATTATTAAAGCCACACGCAATACGCTCACTGCAGTTAAGCTGAATACTGCCTTGTTTCCTGCATCCAATCTAATCTTTAGTCACGATACAGTTAAATAGAATTGAAGAGAATCAATGAGAGAGAGAATCAGTGATCTTGTAGTAGTCAGGGTCGGATGTAGTATGTGTGAAATACAAATCCCAATATGACCACTAACAATAACGATTCCTCCAAAAAGAACCAGTAGCTGGAATATGTGCATTAACAATAAATGCATCATCAATCAAATGCATACTCTGACAACAATATGGATATTCTTCTCAATTTGTTTATAGATGTTGTATTGCTGCTTTACTTGCCATGATCAGATCTATCATTAAGGGTCATGCCCTGTAACACCTGTTAAGGCTGAGTATTCTTGGTTTTCACCAGTCATGTGATAAAACTTAAAATCGTAACCGTTCCATGAATAAAGTCAAGAATCTTGGATACAATAGATGATTGATATATAAACAACTTCGCCAAGAATCAGGTCTCAGCTGTTTTTCATTGGCAAGTTATTTGCAGAAGTGCCTCACCCAAATTTATAGAGCTTTGTATGGAGACGCCATGTTTGTGTTCTTCTGAGGGGCACAAATATGGCGACCGTAAAGTAACAGAAATATCTGTCACTGAGTTTTGCTATTGAAACGAAAAATGATTGCTCTAGAGATCCTATACATTGAAATAAATGCTTTTTCTAGAGCAAGCACTGTTTAGTTAGCAAAACTAAAGTGATAACTCTTATTTTGACCTATGCGACAGCCTTCTTGGGACGCCACTTTCGTGTCACGCAACGCAAAAGCTTGGAAATTCAAACGTGCTCTGTTACAAAAGGAAAAACCCTGTCGAGCTAAAACTTTGTGAAACGTCAAGGTCCTATAGGGTCTTTTATCTGATGGAACTAGAACATCAGAAGAAAAGGTACTTTTTAATTTTGAAATATGATGACGTCACATGAAAACCGAGAATACTTGATAGGCCCTTAAGTTACGGGCAAAATTACCATTGTTGATGCAATTTAAGTAACAAGATTGTTACAGGTGTGAAGCTCAAGTCTGCGGGTGAATCAAAACCTAAAACAGCCCTGTAATGTATCAATGTATAATGCAGAAGGATGCAACAAGGCAGCATGTTACCTTTGTTGTTTGTGAGGATCAGACTGACTGGGTGAAGCAGGGCTCTGGATCCTGTTAATCTCTTCCTCTTTACAGTCTAACAAAATAATATAAAACGAAAGCCACACAGAATGGTTACATGTTCAAAAGGAACATTTTAAACTGACATCTTTAACTCCAGTCTTGACATTTGTTTTCCAAAATAGTGTAACTTGGAGAATTGTGGTCTTTGTAGTGGTCATGAGCACTACTTGTCCCATTTAATAGCATGCTTGTACATGGCATTTAATCCCTAGCATTCTGTCTGGGTACCTCAAAAATATATCCATTCAACAAAAACATGACTGTAGCCCTTAAAGCAACACTCATTATGTAGGAGTGGTCTGTAAGATCCATCAATAGAGCAAAAAATATTTAATTTTCTTAATTTATTTATCAAAAATGGATTAGAGTAACTACAGGGTTTCAAAAAAGAAAACAGATTCCAGCTTTCCCTGACAAAAATCTGAAATTTTGCTCGCCCTAGACAACTCTCCATTTGCTTTTTTATTGTTTATTTAGCAGGCAGACAACCTAGACAACTTGCTATAGAGCTGCTTGACATCACAGAAACTGAGAATGAAAAGTTACTTAACCAGCAGGAAAATCTACTTGTCTGGATGACTCTTTTTGAGCTCTGTTAATATCCAACTGGTGCTTTTCCTAACAATACAAATTATTTCTAAAGGAATTTTTTACTGACCATGTTGACTACCTCGCCTCTGCTGATTGCTTGAACTGCGGTGCAGTATTCAACATTTGTCAAGTCAATGTTGTTTACCTTCAGAACACAGTCATTTACCCTTTTTGAATAAAACAGATAACATTTTGTTGCATAGAAAATCCTGACCAGATTGAAAATAAGTATCCGTTACAAACTGAAAGCACCAACTTCACATAGTCAGGTTGACAATACACTCCCAGCTGTGAAACTTTGGTCTCTTCAATACCCACCTGTTTTATACCCGAAGTCAATAAGTATTCACACTTATTCCTACATTTACATTTATTGTTTGTGTGGATGTATTAAGTCAACTCCAGACAACTCAAACCTTCAAGGGAAATTGAAAACATTTGAGTTATGTGGAGTTTGAGTTAAGAGGAGGTGAAAACAAATGACCAGAAATAGGGGGTGTAACGATTCATATTCCTTGCGATTCAATTCAATTTTGATTATTGCCTTTCGATTTCGATAATTTCAATTTAACTATGCAAAACACAAACGTGGATTCACAATCAGTTAAAGTCATTTGTTGCCATGTTTGAGAATGTGACAATCAGGGTGTCGTACATTGTACATGGTTTGCCTCATTTGGAACTTCTCAAGGGGTGATGGAAGGGCTATATTTTTTTATACCAAGCAGCACAAAATGGTGCACGCACTGCAAACGTCTTTGCTCATCAATCAAAAGCACACATTTTTAAGAGTTCTGGATTCTGATTTCACAATATTTACATTGTATAATAACTCACTGAGGGCACACTGGGAAAGGTATGCAAAAATTGAACCAAAATTGAAACATGGAATCAAAGAATTGCGAATCTAACTGCACAGTCAATATCATGATTAACTGAGAATTTGATTAATAATATTACAAAACTAACCCAAAGTAGGAAACAAATGGTGCTAACTGTCAGTGGTTCTATTCACACAGTCTACACTTCAACCAAATGTAATCACACTGTAGTTATTGATGGTTTGAGTTATGGAGGGTAAAATTGCAGTGCATATATATGGAAAATCCAAGGGAAACTGATTTTGGTTCACGTTAGCATGAGCTTCGAGTTAGTACAAAGTTTGTTGAGTTATTGCAAGGTTCAAGTTTGCGTGAGGTTCGGGTTTTCAGTTATTGGGAGTTGACTGTACCAACACAGTTTGACATCTTAAATAAACCTTGTCTGCATATGATCCGGACTCGACTGTGGTTTTCACATGGCCATGGTTACTGACATACAGGGTCCGAAATTAACTTTTTTAGGCAAGCGCCAACTGGCGACTGACCTTTATTTTCAGTCACCAAATGGGAACATGTGGCGACCAGCTGTGAAATTCTGGTCGCCAGTGCAAAATTTTTAGTCGCATTGGCGTTATTTGAAAGGCTTTTCAAAGTAAAGAAGAATGGCATTTTTTCTTTTGGGAATATCTTTTTTCTTTTAAGAGATATTTACGTTTTTGTCTTGTGAAAATGAGGAAAGTGATGACATTATAGGTGGTTCCACTAAAACAGTACAACACTCAGTCAAGAATATCTCCAGAAATATCGGAGCAGTGTTCTTCAAACTTGGCAACAGAAATGTACATAGCAAAAGGAACAGAACAACACCTACTATTTTGTTGCCATGGCAACAATCTCGGCTCCAGTCTCTTTCCGTGAAAAACCAAATATCACCATTTGCAATCTTTTAAAGTGTGACAGAGGGTCTAGCTTGGCACTCAAATGGTTCCCATATTGCCTTAACTATCTCTATTAGATTGTTGTGAGTGGATGATCCTTGTTTAGGATAGAATCTGGGAATTTTAGTCTTAATTAAAACAGGACCAGCGGCATAATTGTTGTCGTGGCAACGGCACGTTGGGTGTCATTGTGCTTCTTTTGTGATGTACAGTCCTGTTTGAAGGACACCACTTCAATATTCCTAGAGATATTCTTGATTGAGTGTTGTACTGTTTTAGTGAAACCACCTATGACGTAATCACTTTACTCACAAAATGTAAATATCTCTAAAACAAAAAAAGATATTCTTAAAAGGAAAACGCCATTCTTCTATACTTTGAAAGGCCTTTCAAATAAGCAGCAATTATTTTTTACTTCATAGGCACTTTAAGAGGTTACAGTGTACATGATTGTGTGCATTAAGAAATCACTAAATATGTTTTCTGAAATTGCCTCAAGATTTGTTGACAGTTAGAGCAATATTACATTTATATCTTCCAGCTTACCTGAGCTTGCCATCAGCTATGCTTCCTTTTGCGACATTAGTTATCACAATAGAGCTGTCATTAGGGACAGCAGGAGTGTTTATCCCACCAGCAATGGCAATGCCAAGATCATCGTCCAGGTTCATCTGTAACAATTTATCAAAAGCCCTGTCAGTAACACAGAATTCTTTTTGCATACCCTTGGAGATTATTTTCTTATTACTCGGGGCAGGTAAAACCCAGGTCTGATTGCCCAGAGCAAGTAAATTCTACTTTTGGGCAAGTGGAAATAGAAGTTCAGTGGTCTGACGGGCAAGTGGAATAAGCCTTTGCCAGCAGTCTTGTGAGTCTGAATGAAAATGTTTTCAAAATGTAAGAATGTAAGATGAGTAAAATACTGAGTTGAAAACATGGATTACTTAGGAATCCAAGCATACTTTGTAATGCATTTGTAATATTCAAATGGGCACAAGTGAAAACTGAGATTTAGGCTCCTTCTCTGTGTAAAAGACACAGTACTCTTCACAAACGAATGCCGCTCCACAAACCTATTGTCTTCACTGTTTTCCTTGTTCTTTTGTCCTTTTGACTTCTATTGTTGTACGTCAGCTGTGTCTTCTACACCAAGAAAGAGCCAAAATTTAAATTAAATTTTTCTTCCCGCCTTTTTACTTATAAATTCTCTCTTTGGCTCTTTGATCGTTACAAAACTTGATGTTCACATTCCAAATGCACAGTAGCCAAGTTTGAATTTGTTTGAAAATTTTAGGACTTCTACATGTACCAACTTCAGGATTTCAATCTTACATACTAGATGACTCATAAAACATTGGCCAACTGGTACCAAGTCAACTAAAAAGAAATTGAGAAAAATTAAGAAGTTTCAGCTTAAAAGCAAGTATCGGCCAGAGTAAATCTCTGGCTGTTGGTAACTACTGTAGTTTATTATATGATTATTATATGGTTAGCTGGCAAGATGAACTGGATCCTAGGATGTGATGGCTACGGGAAGAGGCAAGATGTCGCCATCTTGCCCACTTGAGGTTACTGGGTGTGTCCTACAGGAAAATATGTCCTTTATCTATATAGTAAAATAATTCTTAACATATCAAGCTTGTTCAGTCAGAATGGCTTGATATTGGCCTTGCCCTTTTTTCTCCATATATCTTGACTTCATGCTCGTTTAATAATAAATATGACACTCACCCTCTCTAAAACAACTGATTCTGTTTCCCATTCCTGGAAAAATGTCACAAAAATGTTGTTAAAGGTAGCAGACAACAAAAACTCTTCACACCAACACAACTTGATATTACATTTGGCTGTTCGACATGGTTACCATTCACATTGTACATAGGCCCTATGCAAAAATGGCTGCCTTTATATTATTTTTTTGTTCTTATTTAAAATAGCCTCACTAACCTCGTTTGAAACAAAAATTGTAAGGAATTTGTTATCCCAAACAAGGTTAGCAAGTCTATTTTGAATACAAACAAAAGAATAATTTAAAGGTAGCCATTTTTGCATAGGGTCTATGAACCTGATAATAGTGAATGCACACAAAGCTTCACTCTCCCTCCCCTCCCATAACACCTTAATTTGCCTTTACAAAAAAAGTGTCAAAAATAAAAGATTCCTTTTCTTCAGTAATATTTCTAAAAGCCAAGAGTAGCTTTAAAATTTGTCCCTCAAAGCTCACACCACGGTAGTCATGCTCCCATTAATTAAGCAGGTCAAATTGTACGACAAATCAGTTCAAATGTTGAAATGTGGCTGTTTATAGTCATCAATGCGCTTCGCTACACCTACCTGTAGCTAGTTCAGATACATGCTACTTAAACTGAAAGAAACAAATATAGCAACGAAACACAATAGGCTTGAAAATCTCAACTGGCAGGAGGCAGACCAGTTGGCTATTTACAAGCATGACTGAGGAGTTTAACTACGCTCTGCTGAGAAACAACTCTGGCAAAGTGGTCAGAGTGGAACTTGAACCTCCAGATTTCAAGTCCGCCACCCTAACCACTCAGCCACACTCCCTCCTAAACACTAAAGTTACTTTTTGAATTAATGCCCTGATAATTAGCTTACATTGGAGTCTGTGTCGATTGCTGAATCTTTGCTCGACACAAGTTCCTGTGAAAGACTTCCTTGATTCAGTTGATTCTCAATATGGCTGCGCAGTTCTAAGAGTTCAGCAACAGCCTCGCCATGTTTTCGTCTTATATGATCAGATTCATGGAGAAGTTCTGCCAGATCACTCACAGCACGATCCCTCTCATGTTGCATTTTGTCAAATCGTATTTTCAGAGAATCCCGGTCTTGAATTACTTTGTCTCTTTCAGTCAAAGCCCAATCTCTCCGCACTTTCACTACTTCAATGTCATGTAATGCATTTGTTAGCTCCTTTGAGAGCACCTCAAACTGTTTTCTGAGTGCATCCATCTCCTTGTGCTCTCCTTTGATCACTAGTTGATGTTTCTGTCTTATTTCAAAACATTCCTTTAGGATTTTGTCTCTGTGAATGATTGCTTCACTACGTTCTCTCCGTGCAACATTCCTCTCCTGTTTTAACATCTCATAATCTTCTTTCACTTTGTCCAGTTCTTTGATAACATTCTCCTTTTCTAACATTGCCTGACTAAGTTTTTCTTTCAGAACAAAAACCTCCTTTGCAGCCTGTTCACGTTCTTCCACTACAAGAGACAATTCCCCTTGGGTGCTGTTAACGTGATTCTGAAGTTTTGAATAATCTTTCTGAAGCTTTTCATTAGTACTCTGCAGATCAGCCAACTCATCATGAAGTTTTTCAATTTCCCGATGAACTGTATCGCGTTCACTCATAACCAGCTGATACTCATTCAGTGCCGCATTCCGCTCTTCAGTTAGTTTGGTGATGTCTTTGGCAGTTCTAACCTGACGTGACATGACTTGTTCACGTTCTCTCTCTCTTTCCTGCTGAACCTGATACGAAACTTTCAAAGCAGAGTCACGATCTTTGATAGATTTCTCATACTTATTGATTGCAGCCTCCGCTTGTTGCTTTAGCCCATTACGTTCAATGATCAACGAGTCTTGCTCATGAAGTAAGCCATCAAACTGTATTTTTAGTGCTGAGTAGTCTGATTCTAAGTTTTGATAGCTGTTGAATAAGTGATTGTACTTAGACCTCAGATCCCTGTGACTGTCCTCAAGGCTTTCATACTCCTTTTTGTGCGACTCATATTTATCAAATGCTGTGTTTGCTGAATGAGTTGTAACAAACTCTTCATACTTTTGATTGTCCTTCATTTCTATGAGTTCAATTTTCTCTCTTTCTCTCAACAGCACAATTTCTTCATATTCCTGTTTTAGCTTATCACGCTCCAGGTTCATTTCTTCATACTTTCTTTGTACGCTTTGAAATAACATTTTGTACTTTCTACCACTTTCACATTGTTGACAGATGGATTCATACTTGGCCGAAATGTCTGAATTTTCATATCTTAAGAGTTCTAGTTCCTTCAAGCACTCCACATACTGCTCTTTAAGCATGTCAAACTCATTGTCTCTGTCACTCCCTTGCGAATTTCCAAGCGGACCATTGGAGTTGTCCATATTATGCATTCTGTCTGCAGTTTTCAGGTCGTTGATGTTCTTGTAGGCATCTCTTTCAGCTTCAGTCTCATGTAACTGAGCTGATACTTTTTCCAAGTCTCGTTTCACTGTCCTTAACTCATTTTTTAGCACGATAAGCCGATCTTTACAAAGGTCATGGCCAGTCATGCTTGTACTTCGGCCAACATTCACACGGCGTGATGGACCAATGCCTGCCACAGTATCAACAACAATCAAAAGCTTAAAAGCTGAAACTAAATGTCACCTCACTATAGAGACAATTTGCATTAACTGCTAATAAATACTTACAAATCACTTATCAAATCTAGCTACAGAAAAAAATCTGACTAAATAATTTTCACATTTTTCTTTTGCTTGTCAACAACAGGGTTACACACACATAAAAAACATATTTATCACAAAAAATATACCAATAGAATTGTGGGGTAAATTTATCCCAAGGGAAAGACTCTGAAGAATAAAATTGGGAAAAACTGTTCATTACAAATTCTACCTTGCCAACAGCTCTACTGTTCATGGTCAGTAAAAACTAACTAACTATAACTTTCACTTGTCCAAGGTCAATGACTTTGATTTATTAACCAATATAGTTGTTTCACACAGGAAATTTTTTTCTTCATTTGCATCAAACTCAATTTTGCGATTTCCTAAATGCACTTATATGAGCTGTCTGTCAAACAGCCAGAAAAGCAAATATCAACTTTCAGAACTTTGCACTTGTAAACAAGAACTTCATTATGCCTCGTTCTAAATTATTGTTCTTGGGCCACTGGCCAACATAATCATGTTCTTGTGTGAGATCGAGTTCACTCCGTAATTCAGTCAAACCAGTTTTTAGACACGCCACGAAACATTTTCAGCTGGATTTAGACACAACTTTGTTAAAATTTCGTTATAAACCGAGCCGTTGTCACCTTTCTAAGTCAAACTTACATTGCATGTGACGCGCTGTTGCTTCGTCTTCGTTATCTGCAGTTTTTCCTTGGTCCGTTCGTATGTGCGGCGAGGCTGAAAGATAACAAGAAAACATCACGGGTGATTCGTATCTCCAAACGATCGCGTCTTCGATGCACACATTTTATGAACCAACAAAATCCATTAGCTGATTGATTCAAATTAAGCTGGTCTTAAGCTTCAATCTACGCAGGTCTCTTGAAAAACGGTTGTCCAAGCACATGAGTTTAAGCGATCTTGATAAAAAACTGAAATGTTGTGGTTGTAAGGTTTGGTTTGAGCTGCAAACTTCTCGGGTGACAAACAAGATGCAAAACGCTGAAAAAAAAGAAAGCTTAATTTTCTCAACAGAATCGTTCTCCAACTCATTTCACCCGAAACCCGAAATTTATTTTTTCTTACACGAATTGAACGAAACATATTTTTATTAGATGTAGATATATTGAACTCCAGTGGTTTTCCGAAAACAATTAAATGAAAAACAACAAAAATATATATATATTTGCGTGCTTCAGCTGAAATTTACGGCCTGCGCAAGGCAGTCCACATTTCCGCTGAACTAAGAAGAACATTTCCTCTACGACCAGTGTTTAAAACAGCTAATAAAGTCCTTTAAGAGTTAAGGAAAAGATTAATGCGAAATAAACGCGTAATAACTTAGCGTTGATAAGCTTTCGCAAAGGCATAAATAATATCCATCTGAAAATATAATAGAAGCTTGTACGGATTACAATACAAGCGACCAAATTTGCAAGTGATGGCAACTAGTAACATAAAATTTGGGTATAGGGTATCTTAACTGTTTTCATCTGTGAGTAGAGTAATTAGCTTGAAAGATGGAGCGCCAAAGCAAAGCCTGACATGTTTACAGTAGGTCATTCACAAGTTTCATTTCACTCACCCGAAGTTGTAGGAGGCTCGACTCCCAAGAACATACAGTTTAGCATGTACGGATATGTTGTCTCTAAAACCACACAAAACTTCTTGAAAGTCTCATAGTCTTTTCTTTGAATGACATCTAGCAGTCGGTCAACTCTTTGAGAAGGATGCTCGCTTTGAATCGCCTGGGATTCTTCAGAATTCAAAACATGGCTAACAACAAGCGGCGAAAACAGTCTTTCTACCGTTATTGCACGCCGAAATTTATCTCGATGACGCTCTATTACCTTCTTGTAGCCTTCGTCCATGGTAATGGCGTTAAATTACACAGAAATTTTCAGACACCAAGTGCAGAACAAGGCAAAATCTTCCACCATTTGGAAACTCCGCTTTCGTCCGCCATGTTGACGGAAAATAATAATCTTTGTTGATCCCCATCCTCCAAATATGGAACGTAAAGGAACGCCGCGCATGTGACCTCGTGGAACAATTGACAATTGTTCGAGCTCTTGTCTGTTTGAAGGGCGTGAAACAAAACTCATGCAATAACCACAGCTGTCAGTCGTGTTTACGTTACAAACTTTTTCAAAACGGAAACTGACTCATAAAGCAGAACAATAAAAACACCTTACTCGTCCACCGGTCAAGTTATCTGCGAGTTAGACAACCGTACTAGCGGGGGATGACTAGGGATGACCCAGCTACTGTCAGCGGGCAACCAGTTTAAACCGGAAGTAGGGTGTTGAAATTTTACTTTCTTGTAAAATAATTTTTTCCCCCTTCTGTCAGAAAAGAACGCCTAATCGCAAGTTAACTTTCTTGAAAAGTGACTTTTCGCGAACTTAAGTTTTGCAAGAAAGTGCTCATTTTACATGCGACGCTTTAGTAGTCTTCAAATTTAAAAGTTATCGTATGCTATGGTCTGTGAATACAGCGGCAACCTGATCACAGATGACTCAATTTTCAAGCTAGTACCCCCCCTGCCCCTCTTCAATTTCTCACGAAAGTTACTTTAGTATTGTAGCCAATTACTGATGATATTGTTCTCATTTTCTCTTCCAATTAAATTTCGAAAAAAAGTACCTTTACCAAAACTTAAAACCAGATAAGAAGTAAACAAAAATTGCTGACTGTAGCAGTATGCAGTAACGCGTGTCAAATCAGAACCGGAGTTAGAGGAGTCCCCAGCTGTACATTGCAGGACTAGCTATCGCCAGCGTTTTTTGTTTACTGCCTGCGTCGAGCACTAAATTTAGACTTGCTAAACGTTTGCCCGCGGGCAGGCGTCCAATTTCTTTGCTGCGTCAAATAACAGGAAGTAATGATAGGAAATTAGAAGTCTGCACGCAAGCTTCGAGAACGTTTTTGTACGGTTGGGAGAACATCAATTGCTTGCCCACAAGTCAATAGATGTCTCACTGAGAATATTCTAAAAGGATGGTCTTTCACGTATTCCATAAGCCTAGCAGAAAAGGAAAGACAGACCGATATTTTAAACTGACACTAAAATAAATGAACTCATCCATTATTCAATGATCAGGTCATTCATTAATTCTTTTACAGTCGGTTGACGTGACAGCATGCAGACGTTTGCCACAGTACAGCAAGCAGTACATAAACTTTGACAGAAAAAATAAGAATGGCAAGTTTTAAGAGTCTTTTAAAAAGGAAAAACAACAGTTATGAGGCGAGAACCACAAATTGCGCGCGAGATTTTAAATAAAAATATTTGATGCCATTATTAGTAAATGTTTGAAATGGATGTGAATATAGGTTTTATCTTTCTTTGCAGGATAGCCATATCTGTGAGAACACGATCTCTTACTACATCCCAGCAAAGCTGCGAAGAGAATAGACATTTTTGAGGACATTGTTCGGAGCAGATAAAACATAAGACTAATAAGTGAAGTCTGCGGTCCGCCCCTCCCTCCAGCCATTTTGGACTAATCTTGTTAACGTTAATTGAGTAATATGCGTGGGCACAAAATTTTCATCCACTCTATTCCATCTACATTTAGACGAATGATCCTTCTCGAAGGATGATGCGTCTGAACGGATGTCTCGTCTCCAGTAAAAATCGGGCCAATGATGCAATGGACCGCAAACGAAAATGCTGCCGGTTTACGTAGGATCTGTAAAAGATCTGATCAGTCAAAACTAGAAAGAATAGAAACGCAACAATAATGCAGAAAGCGGAATAGAGTCCAAACTGAAAGCCAAGCATTGCAACCGTGGAGAGCTGTTTCGACCTTGTTGAGTCTCGTTAGCACGGTGTAGCAAGTAATGAAGTAATCGGTTGGTTAGACGGTCATCCACTAAATGCACTACCGATGGAGAGAGCCTAGGAACAATGTTGAGCGGTGACAGCCCAGGTGGCAAAATCCTTCTTCTGTCTTTCTCTATCTCCTCTGAATGTCCTCTGCTTTCTCCAAAACGTAATATAAGGTGTTAATTGCTTTATAGGCATGTTAAGGGGATCGATATGCTTCTTGCATTCTTCTGACGTCTCGTATAGATCAGTGTGACTGTCAAAAGGTTTTTTGAAGATCACCTCATCATAGCAATATTAGGGAGTTTTAGCAAAGACGACGGCGACGGCGGGAGTGACCTCTTGTAAAAAAGTGAATTTTTATTGAACTGTCGAGTGTCACAACTCTGTAAATCTGTTCAGTACGCCTGTCGGTCTAAAAACTGCTCCGGCTAAATATGCTTCGATGCACAGCGTTCACTTATAAGATCACGTTGTTATTTTGTAGAGGACGGCAAAGAAATGTACAAAGATTCAAAACGCACGTGAAGAAGCCTTGTTCTGCTCATTAAACCTTTTGTTTGGTGATGCTCTCGTCGCCGTCGCCGTCGTGGTTTGCTAAAACTCCCTATTGCTAAATAAAATCTGCGATCAGGCGTTCTTTTTTTGGCCAACGGTCCCCCCAAAAAACAACGCCAAATCGCAGGGCTGGTTACAATAATCCACGCATTACTATAATGCTCAGATATGTTTACTAGAAAACCCAGTGGACTAAACAAACCAAACGAATTAAATTAACAACCGTCAGACCATTGATGTGTACCGGGGACTGTGAACAAAACTCACCTGTTAGGTCCGCCGAAAAATTGCAAGGATGTCATTGGTTACAATTGTCGACGCTGTTTTTCACCGAGTATTACCCATACAATTGTAACCACTGAGTTACAGTGTCATTTTGACATAAAATCCACCCCTTTCCCGAATTCGTATACCTTTTGATGAAAAAAACTTCAAATCCCTTTTTTTTCATTATGAAGCCAATGAACAATTTTACGGGAGAACATCAAGCATTACCAGAAGAATTGTTAACCAAGTTTCATTTATTCAGTTCCCGTTCACGTTATATCTAAATGAAATATACCTGAATTTGTGAAACTCCTTCCCTTTCGTAAAAAAAGCACCCCCTTAGGTTTGAGCCTCCCTAAGCAAGCCTTCTCGGGGCCTCTTCATATGAGCCCGGTAACCGGGCTGGCTCGGTTATCGGGACGAATTCTGTGGTGTGTTCATATGGGAAATTTCAGCCCGGTCAACCGGGACGGATTTAGGAAACACAACCAAAATGGTGGCACATAAACTTGTATTGGTCGCGACTGTCATAGCTTTGTGGACTCTTGTAACTTTACTAATAAAGCTAATTCGCATACTCTCAAAGTCGAAATACATACAAGACCAAAATTACGCCTTCTTGGCCGCTATGTTGCGAAAGCGAAGCTATTTTTGTTTAAAAAATTTCGTCCCGGTCACCGGGCTGGAGTATTCATATGGGAAAATTTTCATCCCGATATCTCGGTAATCGGGCCAGCCCGGCCCTTCATATGAACGCATCGAAACTTTTACAAAGAAAAGAGTGGCGAGGCGATACCTCGGACACCGAGCCAGCACGGTTGACCGGGCTCATATGAAGAGGCCCTCAGAGAGTAACCCCTGTACATTCGAGAAAGACTTGTCGCAAAATGATTCCATCCGAAATTTTGTCAGGAGTTGTCGCAGTGCAATTGTGGATTTGATAATTGGCATTTAGAGTGAAGCCATTTGAAGTATAACACAGCAATGCAAATATATCAAACGGGTGTATATAAATCTCAAAGGTTCGGATGAAAGTCTCGCTCGAGATTATCAAGGCACAAGTACTTGTTTACAGACTTGTTTTATTCCGGACGTTAGTTTTACACTATTCTTGCCTCGTTAAGAGCCATAAAATCTAATTAACACTATTACATGTTCACAATCTAAAAAAAGCGTTCACCTCATCTTAGTTACAAGCTCCACATTAATCCGGCGGACACTAAAATTCGCGGCCATGCGGTGTCAGGGAAACAAGAGCCTCTTTCTACCAGGAGCAGACTGGGCCGAGTTATCGTGAGAGGTTGCCAGGCAACGATATGAATCACCTTGACGACAAGCGCCGAAAGGAACCTTGGGGGCAACGGTCCTTCCACGATTTGATTGGATGATTAAAATCGGAGACTCCATAATTTAACGGACATTCCCAAACCTGAGGCACTTGTTTTCCCGAGTGTTAGTAGCCATAACTTCGACTAATTCTCCCCTCTCTCTGAGCGACAGTACAGAGTAAAACAGTAGGAAGTTACACTCTTTCCACAATTTCATTTCCCTAATCCACACATCGTTTTCTCACGCAAAATGCACAAAAGAATTGAAAACAAACGTTAGAATAAGAATGCATGAGTGAAACCTAGCTGAATCATTGGCGCTTCACAAAAGACTGACTGGCACAAACACCTTTCCCGCGAGTCATGTCAGCTATTGTTACATGTCACGTAACGCTATATACGTTGAGTGACGGTCCAGATCACGATTAAATGAGATCGTCTTGCCTCTCTGTCTTAATACGTTGAAAAGCAACCTGACAATCGCTGAAATATTCAGGTCTGAATTCTGACTTAAACTATATCTAAGTACTTTAATACATGCTTAGCATGATGAATGCAAATAATTAAACCGCTATCAAACAACAAGCAGAAATTCTTTCCTAAACAACGCTTTCCTTAACAATATTGTCGACCTTCTTAAAAACTGATCCACTTCTCAAGCCACTAAATTTTACAACAATTGCACTTGTACAATTTGGCTTTTAAGATAAAGAACGATCACGTCTTGACTTCAGAACGTAGAACGTTCGTCTAAATGTGCTTAACTGTTCGTACCACTACACAGTTACAGACAGTTTCACATTCCTCTTCAGTTATATCTCGGTTTCTTCGTCTCCGTTCTCTAATGCCTTGTTAGCATCGTTAGTCAAGAAATCTAGCACACCTTGGTCATTACTGAAGAAATCTTGCAGCAATTTTTCTCTGTCTTCAGTAACCTCTTTGCCATCTTCGATGATCTTGTGGCTTTCTTCAATGACATTACCATCTTCATCCACGACTCTGTGTTTCTCCACCACGATGACAGACTCTTCCGTGATTGGTTCAGACGAGCTCTTCATCTTCACTCTCCTGATCTCGGAAAACACCTCGTCTCCGTCAGACACGGACTTATGCTCCACGCGCGGGGACAGGGAACCAGGTTCGTCGCCAAACATAGCGTCGGTTTCACCAGCCGTGTCCAGGAACTCGGAGATGCGCCGCTGATCGGGTGCTGCGCTCACTGTGGAAGTCGTATTAGTAGTCACCCGATGAGTTTCTACGACAACCACGGGGTCTTTTGAGTAACTACTGTAGGCTAACAGTTTGAAGTTATCTGCGATGTCTTCTCGTCCCATATCACGGAGAGCTTTCTCCAAGGACGCCATGTTGGCCTCGGATTCTTCCTTGTCACGCCAGGTCTTCAACACATCTGCCGCGCACTCGTCTGTTGAAGCAGAACTGGAGGAAATAAAAAAGTTATTAGAAGAAATGAAATCTGCTTTGAAGACACATTTGAATCAAATAAACCACGTCGAGGTTATTCTTATTCGCAGCAAAAACTTTGGGCCGTGGCGAGTTGCCTGACAAACCAAGTAAACAGGCTGGGTCAACACTTACTGTCTATCGGAAATTTCTTGCAGTTCAGAGTCCGGAAATCCCAACTCCTGACCAAGAGCGATCCAATCGTATCCAACACCTTGGCCTATCAGAGTCAACAATTCATCTACCACGGAACAACAAAAGCAGCGTTAGTGTAACGGTGTTAACTGCACTGAAAACTAAGTCCCGTGGAATTCCGAAAGAAATGGCCCCTTGTACCTTCGAATTTAGCAGGCAAAAGGGGCCGCTACTTTGGGGTAGCCGTTACTTTCGGACGGTAACGGTCATTTCAGAGAAAGCATTACACTCTTTTCCCGCGTTTGGCAACGGTTACGTGTTTTCCCGCGCTTGTCATGGTTTACATCTTTTCCCGCTTTTGGCATAGGTTATATGGTTTCCCGCGCTTGGCATTGGTTACATTATTTTCCCACCCTTGGCAATGGTTACACGTTTTCATGTCCAGGTCAACGATTGCAAGGATTATGGTCGCTCTGATTGGTTGGTTTATATCCATGAAGATAGGATTTAGTTCTGTGAATTTGCTTTTGTGAATTTGGCTTCAGTTTGACGACAATTAATGAAATCGAAAAATGCGCTATCATTGAACGAGATCAAGGTGAATAACATCTCTCCCAGTGACAAAAGCGACCTAACGATTATTAACTTACCGGGAAGCCGGGCGGAAACGTCTTCCCTCTTCAAGTTCTGTGAAAAACAAAAACATATGTTGAAATTGTAGTTTACACAATCCTTTAAAGAGCGTTTCATACCCAGCGAACGTAATCAAGTGTGTAGGGACGAGAAACTAATCCTTCAGCCGCCCCCTGAAGAACAATCAGTTCGTTACTTCTCATGAACTTTATGGTTTCTTTCTGAGAAATTAGTAGTTGACCACTGCTCTTCGCACACTAGTGCGCAAGGCCAAAATATTTAGTCTCCTCAACTCTCTATGCTTTTTTCTAATTATTCATACCGTGACTGTAATTTTGTCTTTTGTAATCACAACTACTTACAATTGTATTATTCTGCTGTAAACGCCTTGAAGTGAGTGGTAGCTCTCATTTGCTTGTTTATGCTATTTATTCTCTTTTGCTTATTTGTAAAAAGTTTGGTAAGTATCTGAGTTGTTGAAACACAAATAAAAACCACTAAACGGCAAAAAAACTCTTTTCCTCCACTCCACTCAAATCTTTTAATATTAGTTTAGATAATTTCGTGTTGCATTTAGACAATATATTCCAATTCCCAATTCCCTCTATGAGACGTGCCTGCAGGGGGAATCATGAAAGTTGATATTCGTCAAAATAAATATCCGGTCCAAGTTGACGAATGTAACCACCAGCGTATCTCAGAGGGAACTGGGAATTGATCGAAACCTTTATTCTTTCCACTTGAGGGCCTGAAAACATATCAATGTGTAAGGAGAAAAAAGCCGTTCATGCCTCACCTCTTCAGATAAATCGATGCTCAGATTGCAAATCGTATGCACGTTTCCCTGGCGGTCTTTACGAGGTTCTTTGAGGAACGCCAACCGACAGGCGGGGGACTGGGCCGGGTCTGTCACGTGCACGACCACGCTCAAGCGATTCTCGCGGAAAGGAGAGAATGTCATCTGTAACGGTTCACGATTTACTGGCGTGACGTTACCTAAGCACCTGCAGGATGGAATGGAAAAGAAAATAGATAAATTCATCTGACGTCACTAAAATGCTAACTACAAAACTATTGATCCTCCTGAGATTTTACTTTCATGGTGTATAAGAACAGCTGAAAAGTAATATTCATACAAATTTTCGCTCCGAATGGGTTCTTGATTTGTAATAGACTGCGGCTGAATTTTTAAGCTTTTGCGTGACATGATGGCCGAGAGAGATGTCATATTGGTTAAAAAAGTGACTTATTTGGGGGAATTTGGCTACCTGAACAGTTCATGTATTAGAGAAAGTATTATTTTAATGTTCCTCGAGAGCAAAGTTCACGCTTTTGTAGCAAAACTCTTGGCAACAGCCAAGATTCAGGTCACAGCAACTTGTGTTGATGGATTATTACACTGATGGCCAAAAGCTGTCTCCCGTGAAGAACCATCCTTATCTGGGAGTTTTGTTATCTAACGACCTAAGATGGAATTCTCATGTGGAAAATATTGTGGTCAAAGCAAATAAGTCACTTGGTTTTGTAAGACGCAACCTTTACCCTTGTTCTGAAAGAACAAAGCGTTCAGCTTATGTAACCATTGTGAGTATGCTACTGTTGTGTGGGATCCGTACACACAAGAACAGATTGATTCAATTGAAGCAGTCCAGCGGCGTGCGGCCAGATTTATCAAAAGAGACTATAACAGAACTTCTTCCGTTTCAGAAATGCTACAGTCATTAGATTTAGATCTTTTAAAGGATAGACGTAAAGCCCACCGATTGAATATATTTTATTTAGCAGTTGACAATTCCATTGCACCCAAACAGCGTTTTACTAGATCATTTTCTAATGATTCATTTACTCAAGCCAATTGCAATCATGATTGTTATTTTTATAGTTTTTATCCAAGGACAATAAGAGACTGGAACTCCCTACCCAACGGCATCCGTACCAGTGCAAATTTTTCATCATTTAAAGAACACTGTTTCTCAGCTATTAGAAATAATTGACCGCTGTAATTTATTTTATTTTTTTATACGATATTATCTACCTCATTTATTTGTATATATTTATTTTTCAATTTGACGAGAAATAATTTTATCATTTGACCTTAATATATTACTGTACATAATTTACAAGTTTTTTTATAGCACAGAAACTAGTGGGGCCGAGCAAACAACTGAAACAAATAATTCAAACAGAACAAAACATTGTTTAGAATCCCAACTGACCGGAGGCAAACCAGTTGGCTACACTTTTTTTTAATAAGAACAAACTTAATAAGAACATTGAGGCCTAAATCGCTCGAAAAATAAGAACAATTTAAGAACAATCTGAGGCTAAAATTTTTTTCAACAAACAAACATCAGACCGCGACGCCAGTGTAAAGCTAACGCTTTTTTTCCCCCAAAATTTAGAGTCTTTACTGTACAGTCTTCCAGATATATACAGGGTGAGGGTCAGGGTCAGGGTCAGGGTCAGGGTCCCTACAGTGAAGTACTGTCATTAGAGAACACAGAATTTTAAGAACAAAATAAGAACATTTTGAGGCTGAAATGGCCGAAAAATAAGAACATCGAGCCTGAGCTAAATGTTACTGGTTTTTAATAAAAAAAGAGTGTGTATTTAAAAATGTGACATTTAAACACATTTGAACTCAAGGCTACCGAAGGTAGTGGTCTGAACGGGACTCGAAGCCGGGACCGCTGTAGGTGAGTACTTAGTGTATCCCTTATCATAGTGTCTTTAGAACGTAGCATAGTATATTTATCCCTATTATGGTGTATTAGATACACTATAATATCTGGAGGGGATACATGAAGTACTTAGGACCGCTGTAATGCGACGCACGCACTGACCACTCGGCCACGCTGCCTCCCCATGAAAACTCGGTGACTGAGACAGCAACACAAGCCGGCAGGTTTCATTAGCTGGAGGATCATTTGTCCTTTTCTTGGATTCAGTCTGCGATTTCCCTTTTGATTTTAATAACTCACCAGTATCAGTTTTCAAAATGACACACAGAGTCTTTTAAAAGTTAACATATCGATCGACTCTAGATTTAATTCTGAGTGTGGAAAGTGTCAAAAACACGGACCATACGGAAAAAATACGCCCGATAACCGGAAAAAAGTATTGAAAATACCCCCCACTTCTCTCCAAATTTCCAAACAAGGGTTCTTGCAGTACTGTGACAAAACTCACAATGACGACTAAATTAGCCTCTCACACAGACGCACTTTAGACTCGTCACACAATCTTCATGGGAGGAAGATTGCGTGACGAGCTAAAAAATAATATAAACACTATTTAGAGAGGAAGCCACATCAGCCTTAGCCAGTTGTCACACGGTCCTCTATCGGTCCTCGATTCGCTCCGACGAAGGGCTAGCGCTCGAAACGTCAGCTTCTGAATCTCTTTACGGTGGCCAATTCACATTATCAACTCAGTTGATAAAACCAAGTTATCTTGGTCCTCTATCTTAGTCGAACAGGAATTTAGAAATGTTGGTTTTTGTGTATGGAAGAAAATCGGAATACCCGGAGAGGGCCCTCGGGGTAAGGCGAAAACCGACAACAAACTAAACCCAAATACGGAACCGGGCCGGAACCGAACCTGGGACACACTAGAGGGAGGCAAGTCTGCTCCCTCAAGGTAGCGGTTAGTTGCCCTACCTGACATGGACTGGTCTGCCTTCACACACTTCCACGTCACGACTCCGCGCCACTTCCACAAAGCCAGTCTGTTGTTCCAACGTTTTCTTTATGTTATCATCCGTGACACAGAAGATTCTAAGAAGAGCTTCTCTTCCATCAGGCTTAACTTTAGCGAAGACGACAATTTTGACCAAGTAAGGGACAGCGGTCAACTTTCGGTACAACAGGCGTGCGTCTGCCGTCACGTTGTCTGGGTTACGGGTCTCTACAAGCCAGTATCTGTTAGAGACGAGTGTGGACAATTAAAAGGAGTTTAAAATACTTGAAATCTCTTCAAATGCGGAGCAATTCTTGGAATGACAGTTCGCTTGAGCAGAAAAACACCGCAGAGATACTATAAGCTATGCCAAGGATGGTTAAGATAAGTGACAATCGTGATTGATTGAGAAAAACATGCAATAGATGCTAAACATTGGAAAACGCGCGAAATATTTGGTTTCGCTTCTGATTTGCAGAAAAAGGAAACATATGGTTGCTCTGATTAGCTGAAGCTCTTGGTACTAGTCTTTAAAGCTTCAACAGCGCAAAACCTTACCTAAGACGTAACAACGTCGAACCATCGATCCAAAACGAGACAGAAGTTAGTAGGGTTTCTTACCTTGCCGGATGGCTTGTCGTGAAAGTTGCGCACTCGTTTACTACGCTCAGCGGTGTAGTGTCAGTGATGTCATGCCACTGGTACGTGGGGGCATGGGACATAGACTTTCTATTATCTCTTGGTTCACAGCTGAGCAGTCTCAGCGAGGGCTGGACATCAACATTATCTCCACCTGGGCTGTAGACAGGGGTGGGGATGGTTATGGTCACAGGTTTGGAGAAAGTAATATCCTGTGGTTCAAGCGTGAGCACAGGACTCACAGCCACCCAGTCTTCGAAGTCGTTGAATGATTCATCAGCAGGTTTAACCTAAAACAAGACAAAAGTAAGGACTGTAACTCCCTCCGTGCGCGATGGTGGGACTAGAAATTGCCCGTATGACGTCATCAATTTCAAAAATAAAAAAATTACCAATTCTTCTGAGGTTTTACTTTCATAGGATGTAAGACCCTCTGATAACTTGACGTTTGCAACTTTAAGCGATAGGTTTTGTTGAACAAACAGTTCTTGCACTAGAGGAAGTATTAATTTCAATGTGTCTGAGCTCTAGAGTAACTTTTCGTTTCAATAGTAAAACTCAATGACAGATATTTATGTTTCTTATCGGCCGCCATGTTGACGCCACTCTAAAGGACACCAACATGGCGTCATTAAGGACGTTGCGCTAGTTGTTTCTGCGCATCCTTACTGCGCACGCAAATTCACATGTCACGTCATGTATGAGCGGGCGCGCTAAGTCATTAAAAAAAAAATGATAGGGCAGATGGCCATTGCTAGAGCTTTGCTTGGATTTAACGATCTTGGACGTTCGGTGACCCCAATTTTTCTTTCGATGGATCTTTTTCTCTACTGATTTTCTACGTTTAGGGAAAAAATGAAGAAAATCTATCGACTAGAAGTTTGAATTTTTGGCAAAATGTACCATCGAATTCCGTTCTTATTGGCCCTTCGTGCATTTGTGTGGCAGTTTAAAATGCCTCTTAAAAGGGTTAAATTTTGTGAAAACGTCAGTAAAACTTGGAAATATTTACGCGACAGACCCACTTCTACAAAATATAACTAAGATCGTTTGCCTCCGTTGACTCACCTTCGATATTTTTAACTATAAACCCCTGTAGACCGTGCTTTATTATATGGGACAATTTTTCGAATTCAGTATAGTTTACTACACGCTTTATCTCTGAAACGAAGACGGTGACACAATTTTTTTTGCATTTCTGGCACAAGTAACTCACCATCATTTAAAAAACTTTTATCCACTGGAAAAATTTTGCGCGAACGTCCTTATCTACTTTTGATGGCGTGATAGTGAAAAGTAGCCATAGTTTCTGCTGAAATGTGTTGCCGACTAAAATGACAACTTTCTGGTTATACAGCCACATTATGGGGATCAAGGCTCTCGCACTGACCTGTAAGGTAATTTTTGTCCCACTTGATACAGCCCCATCAGGCACTTTAACTTGCACCTGAGGGAGGACCGATGATTTAAGGACCTCGCCACGAGGACCCACAGTGAAACTTTCCTTCTTTAGTCGTGATACGATGGAAAACTTCTCAGGGAAATCCTGTGTTTCAATCCGCGCGTATCTCTTGCTGGGGAAATACCCTTGATGGATGTTTATGTCCGAGCTGTAACCATCCACAGCTGAAACAAATTATTACAACAGATGTTACTCCATCAGACCATTTGCCAAGAATGGTCAGTTTCTAAATCGTTCCTTTAGTTGTCGAAACGTCTAAGTCTTAACGGGGTACAAAAAGAGCGAGAAATACACAACGCGCGTATCTGAAAGCGCAAGGAAAGCGCAGGAGCCCAAAATGCGGGAAACAGAAAACCCGTGAAACTGACAGAAAGCGCGGAATTTTTATGTTGAAATTGTATGCCTATGTAACAACAATTAAAGACCAGTCAAAACCAGATCTCGTAAGCCCTCAGACCGTTCAACTCCAAAGCCGCACAGCTCAGTTTCTGATTGTTTTACCATCACTATTTTCTATAGTTTACTCCACTTTCCGAATTCTAATCTAGTCTTGTGCTTTACCATACTTCGATTCGATTTTAGTTTTGTGACGGTCATTACTGGCGCCTTGAACTTTTCAAACATAAGAGATCTTACAGACAGCAAAACTAGAAGTTGTCCAAGTACCTTTCATGTCCTCAACACAAACTTCCTGCCAGTTCCAGCCCCCATCTTGAGTTCTCAGCACCACCAGCTCCCTCTCACCATCCCTGAGCGCAGAATAATGTGGTAACTCCAAATACACCGGCTGCAGGAACTTAATTCCTGATGGGCTCACATCAAGAATCCGACAAGCTAATGCCTCACCTTCCCACAGCGGGGGCAACAATGAGGGCTTGTTCATTCTGATAAAGAAAAGTTTCCAAGAAACTATTAAAATACAAATTTCGCACAACCATCTTAAAGGTCAAATTGAACCAAAATTTAGACATCTTTTCTATAGCCATTTTAAAGAATCGAAATGTAAACACAACATTTAAAAGGAAACTTATGCGGATTTTTTTTCTGAGACGAGGAAACGAATAAAAAAGTTAAAAGTACGAAGAGAGTCGATGGCTTCACGAAAACGTTTCCAAAATGGCCGCGCAGTTAAATGGAAGGAATGGCACTGAAAATCTGCTTTGTGACGTCATTGTTGTCTTGAACATTGCTGCACCAAAATTATAGGATGGCTAACCCTCAGATGGATTGCAAACAAATACTTAGCTACTTTTACAAGGTTCGCCAACAGCGGCCTCGCCGCGCGCAACTCACCGCAACTGTTTACATATGATTCTAGTTGGCATCTGGCATGATTTTGGCGGTAGTGTGATTTTCAGTCCAGTCTGAGAGCTCTCCATTTTGCCTCCTTTGGCATCCACAAGGAAGCTCACCAGGAAATCTCCCGTCACCAGAGGCTCGTACTTCGGTACATTGTCGTCGGCCATGTCCGCCAGGCTGGACGGAAGCTCCGACTCCGTCATGATCATTTCAGAAGTCGTTATATTCTCGGACACGTTGAAGTCAGACAGCCGAGAGCGGTTTAAGTCCGACGCTCTGGAGCCGGTCGGAGTTCCTTCAAAGAATGCTCCAGAGTATCGGGAAGAACTAAAGATTCCCGAGTCTCTGTGTGCGAGACTTGATGAGCGCTGGTCATCATCCACCATGTCCTCCATTGTCATGAAGCGGTCATAAGATTCCTCGGCAATTGATGGATCTGAAGAACATTTCATATACTAGCGTGACTTCTGGGTTCCTTCACAACATCATACATGCATCGTCACGCAACGCATCTGTGCAGAAGCCATGCGTGACGATTTAAATGACGCCTGCATTTTTGGCGAGGTTAGTCTGCGGAAAATGTTTAGCGGAAGCGAGAACACAGCGCGTTACACAATTGTAGAGCGAGAGGGCAAGCGTAGAACGGGAGAAAAGGCCGATGGAACAATTTTTCGTCGCTTCTCTCTCGAGCTCAGGCTTGCTAAACCGACGGTTCTACGGGTAACGAGACTTCGGGAAGATAAAAAATGTATTTCATTGGTGTTGTTGCCGAATAACGGAAACCCTCTAGAAAGTAAATGGTTTCAGACTGTAGAGAACATGAGATACAAGTAATTTACAACAAGACAAAGAGATTCCGTTTTGGAATGATATTGAGTAGCTTGAAAACAAACTCACGTATAAATCACCTGAAAGTCCACAATAAAGGCTTGACTTTGTAGAATACGACGCAAAAAAAGCCAGGAATACGCTAGAAGGTGGAAATTACTAACAACAACGAGGATGGAAACGGATTAAAGGAGGAGAAACCGTAAAACGTGGAGTTCGCTTCCGGTCAATATCGAAGGGGTGTTTTTATGGGCATCCAACCAATATCACCGAGTAATTTTGATGGATGTTATTTCGAAATGCTAACACGGATGTACAAAGGAGAAAGATGCGCGGAAAAACGAAATAACACTGACCTTCTTCAGCCAATTCTAGAGCGTCAAGGACTTCCTCCTCTTCTAGCTCTTCAGGCTCTGCACTGAAAACAATGTCGGACTCCGCGTCTTCTTCGTCTTCTCCTTCTTCTCCCTGAATAAACAAATTAAAGAGCTACACCCGACAGCCAAAGCTGCACTTACAAGAACATCACGTGTATAGCCACAAACATCGTTCATCATTTACATATTATGTAAACACTATTGCAGCCAGCACGAAAAGGTCCCTGAAGACCTTGCAAGGCAGTTTGGTGTCCTAATGAAATGCAAGAACAACTTTTATTGTTACGTTCACGACATTGCATTTATTAGACAATAAACTTGCAATCAGACTCCATTCGTGCCGAAGTGTTTATATATAATTCAACTTTCGGTTTATTATGCAAATTTAGCGAACTTTTAAGAACAGACTCGCCGAAGCACATTTCCCTTTCGTAAACGGTCGATGCCATTTTCGCGACACTTGGAAATTTTTTTTAACTGTAAACGAATTTTTCTCTTATAAATTAACGAAAAAGGAAAATTTGCAAGTACCACCTAGTATCGAACCCAGACCCTCTGCTTCCTGTCATCCCTCTTATACCACTACACTACCAGGTTGATCCGCCAAATCTCCCCAAAATTTAATTATAAAACGTGACATTCTTGAACATTAATAATACAGTTGTCCAAAACATCAAATAAGAGTTAACCGCAAGCAAACCAGTGTGAATATAAACAATTAGGCATTTGGTGAGTGCATTTTACTCCATCAACAAATTATACCAGTTTCTACCTTTTCCAGGCCTAAACTAAAGCAGAGATGATTTCTTTCATTATGAAAGGCTTGGTTACCGATGATGGCATCGACCGTTTACGAAAGGGAAATCAGCCTCGCCGAATAACTCTTCGATCACTTTGACAAAGGCATGATCACGAAACCAAGCCAAGCGCGGGAAAAGTCACGTGACCCTAAAACGCGACAAGTTTTGATTGGCTCTGAAGTAAACATCTTTTACTCTGATTGGTTGAAAAATGTTGCATGCGAGGAACGAGTTACATGTAATTCTACTTAGCTTTAAAAGCTAATAGCAAACGCCACACATCCGCCAAGCACATAAGACTTAGTTTAGGTCAAAGTCGTTAACAAACTCACTTGTTTTCTCCTGATAGTAATGGTCTGTGTCACCACTGTTACTTTAGACAAGGTCTCGGTTATCGTGGTGTTTAGATTCACTCTTCGGGAGATGTATAAAGCAGTGTAACCTTCCTACACAAGAATAATTCAGAAAAAGTTTGCAATAAAAATACATTCTGTCTACTGCAACCTCAGAACCTATGTTTTAATCCACGAAAAGCCGGAAATGCACAGCTAAGTAAAACCTGTAAGAAAAACTGTGTATAAATAACCTGATAAACGTGAGCGTGTAACACACTTCAACTAAAAACATACCGTGTTTCGCTCCAAAGTCTTAACCGGAAGGTTATTAGTTACCACATATTTATAATCGCAAATAAAAGTCTACCCCGCCCAAAATTATTCCCTAGTAAATTGGCAAAGGCTGCCGTCTTTGCCGTAGCAGTTAAACAACATGCCAAGTTCGCAAAGCACTTTCCTCACGTTGAAAAGCTCCTCAAAAATAGATTTACCTCAATCCCATGAAAAAGGCTTAAAACAATTGAGCGGTACTTCGCAAGTTTGATGTTCTCCCAAAATGTTATTTGCATCGAAACGCAACACTCCTGATAGAAGCGTCATGTCACAATCCTAACAGAGGCATAACGCGACACCCCTCACAGAAGCGTAACGCAACACACCTAACAGAAGCGTAATGCAACACTCCTAACAGAAGATAACTGCAACAATCCTGACGGAAGCGTAACGCAACACTCCTGACCTAACAGAGGCGTTGCGTGACGACCAACGACACATTTGTGATGGAGACAAACCACGCACAAGAAGATCATCAACTATACTCACATTAGTCATGGCGTTAGGATTAGCTCCACGTTCTAGCAGCAGATCAATGATGAGCTTGTGTCCATACTGTGCCGCTAAGTGAAGCGCTGTGTAACCGTTCTTTGTCTTGCTTTCAATCTCGGCTCCTGCTTCAATCAACAGCCTGGCAAGTTCAAAATGGCCGTACACGCACGCGATGTGCAACGGCGTGAAGCCACTCTAATGAGAAGAACAATGAAGAACTAGGTTAACAACTTGCAAATGTGCAGGAAGGAAGTGAAAGTGTTTTTATTGTGATCTCTTCGATTGCACCCCAAAGGACACTCTAAAAGCTAAAAATTGTGGCGTTTTGTCGCGAACACCCTAAGAGAGCGGACCAAAAATCAGGATTTACACCTCTAAGAGAGACGACGAAACATCCCGATCTTTTCATAAGGGAGTGATTATTAGTAAGTCTTTATTCTGCCTCGCCACGGACCAAGAATACACACAATGCTTAGGAACAGTTCTTTTTTTAAAATCACTACATACCACAGTCTGAGCATTGATAGGAGCATTGTGCTTGAGTAGAAGCTTTGCTACATCAATCCTGTTTTCTCTTGCCGTCAGATGCAGCGGTGTTAAACCATTCTATAATATTCAAAACAAATTTGTTACTCCAGTAAAGATATCAAATGTAAAGTGACTTGTAGGTTATCTCTGTATCATTCTCTAGAATCAGAGAAACTATGGTTGAGTGCACCTCACTGGATATGAAAGGAAAAAAAAAGAAAACCACGAGAAAAAATGGCCGCGCGATAGCCTCGCGCGGCAATTTTTTTCTCGTGATTTTCTTCCGCGTCTCGCTCGACGGACTGAGCGAAAGAGAGATTACTCGTAGTCTAGATTGTCTACACGTAACTAATGCCGCCTATATTAAACACAAGTAAAGCGAGCAGCGCTTGCATGCGGAGGTCATATTTGTTTCCTGTCTCGGACAATGAGAACAAAGTGAAGTGGACACATGGGGGGCAAACACAACAAAAATTGCAGTAAATGTATGGGAAAAGTTAAAAGTTTGACGCCCAATAAGTTAGAGCAATTGACGCTGTGAGTATCTTATCAGTTAAAAGGAAAATATACCCAGCAGTGGGTTTTTTGGATCAAATTTGAAGAACATAGGTGAAAGTCAGGCGAATTGCGAACCTTCATTGCGGCTTTCCTAGTAAGGCTATTTCCCTGAAATGTGATCAGTTAATTGCTTTACCTCGTATCTTTAGCTTTTGATTCATAAATACTTTTAAATTCAAATTTTCTGTGAGTTGCTAAGCATTGGATTTTCCGTGTATGTTTTCCCCCCAAACAGGATGACGTCAGAAACCGTCAAAAAGTGAATTTACAAAGATTGTTATTACGTTTGTTGTGACGCCTGGAAGGGCTCCGTTTTCCACCAAGTGTTCACACAGCTCCAAATGTCCTTCCTTGGCGGCCAGATGAAGAGGGCTTATACCAGTCTGATGAAAACAAAACAAACTCAGTGAACTGTACCAGGTACAAATATGACACAAGATAAAAATGCTAAAGTTGTACTGACCTAACTGAAACATTAAAACAACGTTTGGAGCAACTTTTGAAACGTCTTTCCAAAAGTTGATATGAACGTCGTTTTAACGTTTCAATAGGATAAGTGTCAAACAAAACTTCGAATGTAAATTATGAAGGTTACCGTTAACCCTACCTTACCGTGCTCAAATCCGCAATTAGCCAATCGGAAACCATGTCTACGGTCGTGATATGAATCGATATCAAGTCTCTGACCTGATATGAATCGACATCATGGTCACTGAATATGGGTATGGTAACTGGGTATGATGGTAAATATCTAATCGTACCTTTTGGGAACGCTTCACGTATCAGGCTCATTTGGTCTCGCCATGGCGATTGTGACTCGACTACGTCTCGTCAAACTACGAACCATGACTCGACCAAAACCCATCTGAAGATACCACCAAAGAGTCCCAAAAGATACCACTACTGGCATAATTATAACTTGATAGGCAGCTCTAAAAACTCTAATTTAATTTTGGGGTCTGGGTAATCACAGTTGAAATCAGATGCACTACATTGCTAGGACACAAGACACCTCTAAAGGTACACGGTACCCTTAATGTCACAATGTTCTCAGCTGCAGCTTTATAAGAAAATGCACATACTGTACACGTGACCGAAAAAAGACAAAGACCAGACATTCTTCACTCAGTTCGTCTGTTGGAGTGAACAATGCTGAATGCTCTCTCACCTGTGTGGTAACATCAGGGTCCATGCCTCGTCTCAGCAGAATCAATACAATGTCTATTCTGTTCTTCTTGGCTCCAATGTGTAGAGGAGTAAATCCATTCTGTACAACAATGAAATAACATAATTATATGAAGGTCTGCATGTTTGTTCACTACGGTTATACACACAAATTAAGCAACTGCGAAATTTAAGCCTGAAAAAACTCAGGCCGGAACGGGATTTGAACGCACGACCTCTGCGATACCACCAGTACAGTGCTCTACCAGCTGAGCTGTCAAGGCAACTGGGGTCTGATCATGTTGTGACTTCGTAATATACTCGGAAAAAAAAACAGTTAATCTGTCAGCCATATCAATCCATAGGCTCGATAGCCAGCCACTGTTCCACAAAGCAGCTGAAATCGAAACTTACTGATCCACTTTGATAAGCACACGGGTTTTTTTCTGTTTACTTGACGTTGCTGCATGCAACAACGGTTTCTTTCAAGGAATCAAACAATGAAAGGCTTACCTTTGCCATGGCGTTAGGATTGGCATTCTTTTCCAGCAGGAAAGTAGCGACTTTATCATTGTTGTAGTGAGTTGCCACGTGAAGAGGAGTGAGTCCATGCTACAGTACAACAAAAGAAAATGATGTCACTATTAATTTTACAAATTCACTTTTAATTAAAACCTATTGCACTCTGTCCTCATCACGGAAGCCATAGGTAAGGTAGGTAAAGTAAGTCTGCATACAAACCAAGTGGCCCCGCAGGGTGGGACTTATGCCAGTTTCTATAGCAGGAAGTGACCAGGAGTATTTCTACTCCCCCTGGATGGGATGCTAGTCTATTGTAGGGTTACCCCCAGCATTAACTCTTTCCTGCCCAAGAGTGACATAGATTTTACTCTGTCTAACGCCAGACGATTTTACTCGTCAAAGGGAGGCCCCTTGGACAGGAAAGGGTTAAAAAACTATCTCCCTTAACCCTTTCCTGCCCAAGAGTGACTTATAGATTTTACTCTGTCTAACGCCACACGATTTTACTCGTCAAAGGGAGGCCCCTTGAGCAGGAAAGGGTTAAGTTCGCCAGTATCCATTTAGAGAGGCACTTTGAGAGTAAAGTGTCTTGCCCAAAAACAACACATGTCCCTGGCTAGGGGCCCATTCCTTTAAAACTATGAAGCCATTTCTAGTTCAACTGTATCTAAAATCGGAGAAGTTTATACACCTGAAACTTCTTGTAAGGGGAACCTCTTCGCATTAAAAATCTGTGAAAAAAAGCTCTGTTATCATTAGGTTAAGATTTTGTTATGGTTTTACAGGCCCGAAAAGTTTCTGGGGGTTTTGGGAAATGGGCCCCAGGGCTCTAACCCAGACCGCTTGACCCAGAGATGAGTGCATCAACCATGAGGCCACCGTGCCTCCACCAGGCAGCCATTAACTTGCTGCCAATAATACCAACATACAAAAGTTCACTGACCTTTCCCTCTGGGTCAGGGTTCTCATAATGCTTCAGTAAAATTTCCACAATCCTGACATGACCATTTCTTGCAGCTTCATGAAGAGGAGTGAATCCTTTCTGTAATATAGCGATAAAATAACATTTGTAGGAACACAACACATTGAGTAGATTTCATATATTTGAACTGCGGAGAATGATATGAAGATTTATATAATAACCAAATCAATGCACGCGCTCTGATTGGTCAATCTGCTGTGGGTTATTGTGCCAGTAAACCCACGGAAAAATTGCGCGTCTTCTGAATTATTATATAAAAGCAATAGACCACAAGTTTTCTATGAGTTATAGGCTGATAAACCACTTGGGATGTTGGACGAACACTCGAAGAATTCGTAAACCACTCACCTGCGGCTTGTGGTTTACAAATTCTTCTCGTGTTCTACCAACATCCCGCGTGGTTTATCAGCTTATAACCCACAGAAACTTGTGGTCTATTGCTTAAATGATTGACCATTGCAGTTATGCACACAACTTAAGTAGTTGTGAAATCTTAGCCTAAAAAAAAAATTTCAGGCCTGAACAGGATTTGAACCCATGACGTCTGCAATATCAGTGCAGTGCTCTACCAACTGAGCTATCAGGCAAACTGGGAGCTGACCACTTTCTGAGTTTGTAATATACCCAGGCTTTTAGCCAGGATTTGAAAAGCGGCTGTCCAAAATATGCTACAGGGCCATCTAAAATGAAAAATTTGTGAGGCAACATATGAAACATAAAAAGATTTTCTTCAATAAGTGGCCGACCACAAGATGCCTGGATGCCCATCTGGCTAAAGGCCTGAATATACCCATGAAAGTTGAAAAATACAAGTGGATATATGAAATTTCATATATTTGAGCTGCGGAGAATGATACGAAGATGCGTGACCATGGCAGTTACACTTCAAACTTAAGAAATTAAAGCCTGAAAAAAATTCAGGCCTGAACGGGATTCGAACCCATGACCCCTGACCTCCTCTTTAGTTTCACAACTGCTAAAGTTGTGTGCATAACTGCAATGATCAATCATATCTTCACAACACAGTGATAATTCTAGCACCATCTGTTAACTGGACTAGAAAGATTTCTTCAAGTGACAAATCAAACATAAAGCCTCCTACTGGGGAGTATATTTCATCAAATTTAAGGTGTTTGGTAATGCGGCAAAATACTGTCATGAGTGTTCAATATTAACATCTTCCAATATCAAAACTAAAATTAAGGAGAAAACTGAGAAATAAAATCATAAAAATCTATGCTAATTAAGATCAGAGATCCAAACACTGTCTCGGTTGTGATTTCCTTTATTTTAACTTGATGAATCATTACTGAGTTTGAGAATTTGGATGTTATAAATCTCAAATTGTAACAAAACCAAAGCCAAAGTAAAGTGATTCCCAGTGTACCTTGGACAGCTCTGTAACAGAAGCACCATGTTCCAGAAGAATCTCCACCAGCTGTTCATTGCCATCCCTGGCAGCAATATGCAAAGGTGTGCACTTGTTCTAAACAAAAAGAGACAGTTTCAAAAATACATTAGCAACTTGATGTTAATTCATAACAGAAAAACATGCCAAGACCATGAAGTTGTAAGACACAACAATCACACTAGCATCTGTAGTATAAAGTTACAAGCACTATCAGTCCTCTTGGCTCTTTTTAGGGTAGGATTCTAGCAAGTCCACCACAACATTTTGTCCAGTTGCACTTCCAAATGCTCTTAATATTCTTTAATGTGGAGTTTCAGAACATATTCAGATTCACTCCAGGAGGAAGATCATTGAAAATTTCAAGGGGGAGCCAAAAGGGTTTTAAAATAAAAACCTTCCACGTCTACTTACAGTAAACTGGATTTTTTGGGGGTTGTTGAAAGGGGTGCAATCAAACAAAAAAAAAACTTTTCATTGGTATAGGTATATGAATATTTTGTGAGAAAACATAAATATATCAAAACCTTGATCTTGTTAGTTTTTGTTGTCAGGTTCAACCTGAGCTTTTACTGATTCAAAATAAAATAGACCTTAAGAGCTTTAGGACTCATAACTGAAATGAATTGTGAGCAAACCTTGTCAATGGCATCAGTGGACGCTCCATGGTCGAGAAGAAGATTCACCATTTCCACATTCTTTGTTCTGACCGCAATGTGTAATGGTGTCTCACGGTCCTGAAAAGATTTGAACACAAGAAAAAGAGCATGTCAATTCCTATCTCTAGCTCAAAATGTCAATTCTCCATACTGGTTGTCATATAGGTTTTCCAATGCTCCCTCTGAACATTTGGTTGTAAATGAATCAAGGTGTTATCCCTTAGACATGATTTTGTTCATTTCTCATCATCCATATTAAATGACTTTTCATATCATTGTTCACACTAAAGGCATCTGCAGTTGAGTGTCGATCAACACCCTCCATCAATGTCTTTGATTGACCATGGATTGACACTCAATTGACACCTTGGTTGACATTCGATCAACATCTCGGTTGACAGTCAAGTAATTTTTGACCAATGCAATTGAGTTGGTCAAGACTTGGGATCATACCTCTTGACCAAGGGTTGATCAAGAGTTTATCAAGTGACAATTGAATATCGATCGACACCAGACCATAGATTCCTTTAGTACACATGATCTGTTCACAGTGCCATCACTCTTCAGTAATTAAACAGAAGTCTGATCCACAAACTACCGTTGCTTCTGAGAGACTGAGACTTTATTGAACACTCCCCTGAGGGGCTTTTCGGTGATCAATGATATTAGAAACCTATGAAAGTAAATTAATGTATAAAAAAATTAACAACTAGACACGATGTGTAATCTGTTTAAGAAATAGAAAACATGTATCATGTTTCTATTGAGTTACAGAAACATGAGTGGAAGTTTGGGAGAATGAGAAATGCTGTGGGAAAATGAGCCATAGGCAAGTGTTTCCACAATTCCACAGCTTCTTTGAGTTCTCCCAAACTTTCACGAGTGTTTTTATAACTTGATAGAAACACAGAGAACATGTTTTCTATTTTGTTTAGAAAACACTACGATAAAAAAGGGGAAACAACTGGTTACTTTGATCGTCAAAATGTAAATTCTCTTTGCTCATACTATCATTATGTCAACAGCTCACACTAGTTCTATTGAATTATAGAAACTAATCAATGCACATATTTTCTTAGGGGTGTTTTCTAAAATAAAATGTGAAGCTTTTACCCCAGAAGTTCTAACCTGTGTTTTGGCATCAACTGATGCACCATTCCTGAGCAACAGTCGTACAATTGTTATCTGTCGTCTGCGGCAAGCAATGTGTAAAGCAGTTTCGCCTCTCTAAATAACAACAAATTAAACAGTGTTTTACTTAAAGAAAAAATATTTTATACAGCTTATAAGGTTGCACAATTTCACATTTGCTAACTAACTATAAAGTTTAAAACAAAGGCAGTAGAGTGCCATGATGAAAACAAACAATCTACCTTCACAATGTAAATTCATACAACTGAAAATAATATATTATGCATCTAAATATAACACCTTGACATTTTCATTTATGGGATTTAAAGGGACTGGCTGTTGAGTGAAGAAAGTGCAAACAACACCAGCTGATTGACTTGGAAAAACCCAAGATGCATCATTTTCAGTTTAAAATCATGAGCCCTGTTTTTCAATTATCTTGTTAACTAACTGTTAACTAACTGTTTATTTCAAGTCTGTCATTACATATTCTGTAGTCTGTCTCCGCCCACAAATAGCAAAGGCTAATCGTGGTGGGCGGAGCTACACGCAGTCCATGGTTACAATATTAGATTAAATAAAACAATATTAGCTTAAATAAAACAATATTAAATTAAGGGAAATCAAAGAAGAACAGGATGACATGAAAACGAGGAGGATATGAAGTTTAAAAAGGTCTAACAAAAACTATACATTTTATACATGTACTAGGTAAAATTTGCAATTTTATACACAAGAATAGGCGTTTCAACATAATCATCCTCAGCCTCCATTATTGAAAACAGCAAATCATGTACATGCTTTTTAAAGGCATTTTTAGAGAGTTGTCGAAATTTGTACTGGAAGGAGTTCCAGAGTTTAGCTCCAAATCTGACAAAAGACTTTTGGTTTAGGCTCAAACTCGAAGATTGTGGCACACTGTAAAACTACATTATAGTATCATTTAGTAAAATTGTTTGTTGTAAGGTTAACAAAGCATTTAGTAACATAGCATAGGTTGTCTCTAATGCATTGTACATGTACCACATTCAAAAATCTAAATCATTGTTCTTGAATAAACAACATTATGCAAATAAGGGTTGTTTAAAAAGCCATGTGCTCCATTGTTTATATTGAACAAAGACAGTTAATTTGGCCCAAGTCAAAAGCTGAATAAACCATTCTGAAGGCTGTTCATCCAACAAATTATACCTGCACCTGAAAACTTTTCAATGATCATTACAAGAAAACCAAACAAACATAAAATGCACAATTTTACTTTTATAGCTGAGAAGAAAAGCAAACATACCACATTGGTGATATCAGGAGAGCCTCCATGTTGCAACAGGATAAGAACTAAGGTGACATTTCCATAATATGTTGCCACGTGCATAGGAGTTTGACCGCCCTGACACAAGAAGATAGGAAGAAAGCAAATTTAAAACTCCTTGTTTAGAACAAGAAACGAATTCAAATGAATTATGAAAATTATTACATTATCTGCAAAGCATATTTTGCAACATAATTTCTAAAGTTTTATATTAACAACATTTCTTAAAAAACAAAATTATACAAAGAAGTTTCAGAGCATTTCACTACTACATTTAACTTGACTGATAAAATTTCGGAAACTTTCAGAACCTCTCAAAAAAAA
>CM042758.1:20303100-20318981 GCA_022496165.2 Catalaphyllia jardinei | reverse complement strand
GATATTAGTGACATTAACTCCAGAATGTCATTAACTTCATGAATAATCACATATCAAGACAATGCCAAAAAGAAATGATTAGACAAATTAGTTTCTAACCAAAGCGTCTAATACTACCTGTACTAGCACTTAACTAAGCAAAATCAAAAAGAAACTAAAACTGATCATGGGAATATTCTTCTACATATACAGTTCACTGATCATGTGTTCTTACAGTTGCAACAGCATTAACCGGAGCCTTGCTGTCGATGAGCAGCCCAGATGTACTGAGGTGATTTCCTTGGCAAGACATATGTAGAGGAGTAAGACCATGCTGAAAAACAGAATATCAACATCAACTCACAAGTTCATACAATAGTAAACCTCAGCTGTGATATCTCCTTACTTGTTCCTATGCATTTAGTTTAGTTCTGAGAATTTGGCAGTACATCCAGACAAAATGCCCTCAGCTGATGATTTACTTCATTCTCACAACCTGACTGCTTGACTATGTGCTGATATTGTAAGGAGAAATAGGACACTGGTCACTTACCTTAGTTCTAGCTGTTATTGATGCCTTCTTATTGACAAGGTATTCCACCACCTTGTCATGTCCATCTCTTGCTGCACAGTGAAGAGGTGTTAGACCATCCTGTGGAATAACAAACAAACAGACAAATAAATACAACTTAGAGATGGAACATTATTTTTTGGGGGTGGGAGGGTAAGGAAATTTTCTGGGGCAAGACATTTTTTTCCTCACCTTCAGGTTGTGCATGATATTTGCACGAAGTAGTTACCATGGTGTGCAATAGCTTGTACAAGAATTTTTTAACATCCAAAACAGGATCTAGGTAGAAGAAAGCACTGTTCCCCTTGAATAATACTATACCACCATTTCACTGTGCAGGACTTTTTGGGAGGAAATTACTTGACCCACCACCTCCTCCCCTCGAAAAAATACTGATCCATTCTTTACAATCAGTTTTGATAACAGCTAATAAAGTTGATCAACTCAGCCAACCAAGAAATAACCTAGTAGACCACAACACCCCACAAACTAAATTAAACCTATCAATTATTAATAGAACATTCTTTTTTAAGTATTAAAACTAGACCAAAGATCAGTTTTCTCAGATAAGCATCATAATTCTACTAACCTTGTTGGGAATGTCCACTTTTGAACCCTTCTCTACCAGCAGGGTCACAATGTTGAGGTTGCCATATTTTGCAGCCACATGAAGTGGTGCAATGACATAATTCTGTGTAGAAAAAAGAATTGTTTCTTTCACAGAACTACAGAGGATTTTCTTTGCATAATCAAGTGCCACCACAGCTTTAAATATATATACTTCCTGTCCACTTGTGGGGAACGATGTTGATTAAAGTGAACATGGAAGAACTCACAAACACAAAGGAATGATATAAGGACAAAAATTCTCCCAATGAAAGTTTATTAAATATGGTGAATCAAATGACGAAAACTAATCGTTTTGATGCTTTGGGGCACTTTGCTAGCATACATCTAACAAGAATAATCTAACATAGTAAATGGTTTGAACCCAGGAGTATCAGTAGTTCGTATTGTGTGATCGTCCGGGTGAGAATAGTTCTGAAAAGAACTGTTGTTGGTGACTGACATTTCGACAACCTGAGCGGAAGTCATCTTCAGAGTCAAGTGAATAGTGTTTGTCAGTTGGTGATGTTATAAGTCTAGTCCGTTGATAGTGATTGGTCAGTTAAACCATGACGGTATTGGCTGGAAGACTCATGTAAAGTTAGTCATCAGTCATTGGTCGGTTTCGATCCGTCATTTGTTAGTCAAGTTGGTCTGTTAGAGTCCGTCTATTGTAAGTCAAAATAATTAAGCCGGTCTGTTAGAAGTCCGTTTGTCGGTTTCGTTTTCGTCGCGGATAAGTCGTTTGAAAGGTGCCGGTAGTTGTTGACATCTGTTAAGAGGCGTTTGTTCTAAGTTAGTGTACCAGTTTTCCAGAGTCAGTCGTTGAAAATAGTTTGACTGTACTGTAGGTTAAGCACTGAGCAGAGTCCCAGTCAATGTTGTGCTTTGTCAGTTGATGATGCACAGCAATGTGATTGTTGACATCACCATTTCTCGTGGCTCGTTTGTGTTCAGTCAGTCTCGTGTTAAGGTTTCTGCCAGTCTCACCAATGTAGGAGGCCTGGCAGTCGGAGCATTTGATCTTGTAAACAGCTCCCTGTCTGTTGTTGGGTTCGTCTCGGTCTTTAACGTTGGTCAGTAAGTGCTGTAACGTAGTTGTAGGTTTGTGGGCTACGCGGATGTTGTAGGGCTGTAAGATCCGTGAGATAGTCTCAGAAGTTCCCTTAATGTAAGGTATAGTCACTGTAGTAACAGGTGTCGGATTCTTGTTCGTTGCGTCAGTTTCAGTAGGTCGGAAAATGTTTCGTCTTATAAAGTCAGCGTTGTAGTTGTTTTTAATAAAAACACGTTCAAGGTATTTGTTTTCGTCGCGTAAGCTGTCCGCCCTAGTTGCGCTCGCCTTGTCAAAGTCTTTATAGTCGTGGCTTTGTGTGAAGTCGGGTTGTAGGATGATTCGTCAAGTAATCTGTAGGTATCTAGATGTGTAGATGTAGTACTGCACCTTAGTTTTGTAATCAATAGTAGCACCATGTTGAATTAGCACTCCTGCGACATTTTGGTTTCCATACTTAGCAGCAATGTGAAGTGGAGTAAAACCATTCTGTACAATAGAAATAAATCTCAATTTTCTGCATTCCTTCAATATAAATTGTATGAATATCAATTTTACAAAATTTGGTTTGACAAGAATATCAGAAAAGTTCACAGGCTTACTGGAGCTTCAATATCAGGCTTATGATCCTTCTGAAGCAGAAGCTTGGCTGCCTTGGCAAAGTCCTTCCTGGCTGCGGTATGAAGAGAACGATAACCTTTCTGCAAAAAAAGAAAAGAAATGAACAATAAAATTCTGAAGAAAACCACTGGCAAATTTATTTGAACAAAGTGTACTTCCAGAAAATATCAATATCAATAATAATAACAATAATAATAATAATGATGTACAACATGCCAATCACCACTGATTGAACTATAACAGTGAACAGACCTGGCATCATTGTTAAAGATCCAGTAAATTTCACCCGCAAACTGATTGATATGACTGTCCCTTCAGATAGAAACATCATACTGAAGGAAATCGCAACGAAACGCAAGTACAAAGGCCTAGAACTATAAATACAGAGAATGTGGTATATGAAACCCATAGTGATCCCTGTAGTTGTTGGTGCGCTTGGCACAGTAAAGAAGGGGATGGTAGAAAACATCAAGAAGGTATCAAAGAGTGCTAATGTGACAGAGATTCAAAAGATCCTCATGCTGGGATCTGCGTGAATCCTCAGAAAGGTGCTTAGTATTTGAACAGAAAGATTAACTTGTCAGAGTGACTGATGCCCTAGGCGCATGACTTACGCATAGCTGATGCACAAAAAGACCACCAGCAAAGACTGTGATAGTAGAGATAATAATAATAATAATAATAATAATAATATTTTGTCAGTTTTTTATCATTATTATTACTATCATGTTTGTATGAAACGAGGCCAAGAACCGTATTATAAATATTTAAAATAATGCATTTTATTCATTAATTTGTATGAACTACTTGATTTTGACTTTTTAATTTACAGTGCATAATTATTATTATAGAACATCTGAATAAAGTTGGTTTTTCATAATAATAATAATAATAATAATAATAATTGGGGCTTTTCAGGACCAATGTCCAATGTAAACAAACAATGATAACTATTAACTAAAATAAACATACTAGGTTAAGAATACCAACTGCCAGGAGGCAGACCAGCTGGCTATTTACAAGCATAGCCAAGAAGTTGAACTCGGGGCTGCTGAGAACAACACCAACTGGCAGTCAGAATGGGATTTGAACCCAGGGGCTACGAATTTCAAATCTGGCACTCCGACCACTCAGATGTGCTGCCTTCACAAATGTACAATGTCAGGGTAAAGCCCCTCAGTAACAACATATGATAAATACTGACTCAGCAACACAATGTTGTGTTCTTTAAATTCTTTGGTCTTCCAGACTTCCCCCCAGGAAATTCCAATCCATTCCATGGGGGGAGTACGGATATTACTTGGAACTGCACAATGTGAGATTTTATCACATGTTCCTAAAAGCACTGAATTCCAGCTAAGTCAGTATGGTGTAAAAAATCTGTCACAATCAAAGAAACTTTTGAAGACCATTCTGTCAATGATGGAAACACCACTCTCATTTTCTTGCCCCAAATTTAAGAATAAAAATATTACATGTAGCAGTGATGGAGTACATAAAAGCTGCAGTTTCAACAATGGAACAAAGTTAGCACTTGTAATCAGAATCAGATAGAAGGTGTTACGATTTCAAGTAAAACATTCATACTCTGGAATCATGATGAAGAAGTGCTGCTACAACTTTTTCATGTCCTTGTTGTACAGCGACATCAATTGGAGTAAAACCATCCTATAAGAGAACAATAAATAAAGTTGACCTCTGTGATAGATCCACTCCATTGTTAATTCCATGAATGGTACATTGATCAGCGGCAGTATTATTTGAAATGTAATGTAACATAGCTAAGTAGAGCACTGTCCAGTGAAAGGCAAGTTGACACCTTGTATCATGGGATTATTTCCTCAGGTGATGGGATCATCAAACATGGGATCATCAAACAGGTAATATAATTATATAAATCATGTCAAAGCAGTCATTTTGGTACATGTATTTACATCAACTGTGCTGATTCAAAACTGGGCTGATCGCTAACCTCAGTAGTACATTGTTGATTTGCTCCCTTGTTCAGAAGTGTTCTCACAACGTCAACATGCCCTTCCTGAGCTGCCATGTACAATGGGGTAAAGCCATTCTGCAAAAAATATGATACATACTAACTCAATAACACAAACTTTGCATGTATCACATTTACTGGATCACAACATGAATTCAAATGACTACACCTCTACTCAAAGTTCTACGGGTCATTACCTGAGCTTTAGAATTAACAGAGGCACCAGATTCCAGTAACACATCTACCGCTGCTTTTTGCCCAGCAAGTGAAGCAATGTGGAGTGCTGTGTTGCCTTTCTTGGTGGTAAAGTTTACTCCAGCTCCACGCCTTAAAAGCTCTTGAACAACGTCAACATGTCCCTCTTTAGATGACAAGTGAAGTGCATTAAGGCCATTCTGTGAAAAAAGTAAAAAACTTGATCACCAAACAACATATTATAACTTGTCTACAATTCCTGTGTCAAAATATTAACAAACAAGAGAGGTGGAGTTGAAAGAAGGCTAGCTTTTATTTTTTTTTTTAATTGAGCCCCAGAATCAATCAGTGAGACCTAAGGAATCCCACAAAGGAAACTGAGCAAGTGTGGCTATTCTTTTTTCTTGCTTTATGATATCCTCTGGGAAAGCTATCAGAATAATATGATTATAAGACATCAGAAGTAGTCTACAGTCCGTTGGAGAACAAACAGTAACACAAATTCATCCTCTTTTAGTTTTACTTTGACTGGCCAGTTCAAAAACAAAGAGCCATCAAAAGATGTGAAAGACTGATCAAAATTTAACAAAGAATTTTGTAGCAGCAATGGTATAATAAACAGACCATAAAAATCCTCTTTCTGTTTAACATTTTATAGCTTTGATACCATCTGTAAAGTAAACAAAATGTTATCACTTACAGCATTGCATGTGTGAATGTCTCCTTCCTCGGTTAGAAAAGTTCGAACCTTTTCAAGATTCCCAGCTCTGGCTGCTCTCAAAAATGCAACATCAACCTGGCGACAAAGAGCAAAATGACTGTAAGTTTACAAAAACGGCTACAGCAAGCAAAATATGCTTTACAAAGATGCCAGTCTTAATCAACAAGATTGCTAAATATTCTGCTAAGGAAGAAGATACCAAAACGATACCTCTTCTTGAGCTACAAAAGTGGCCATATGTCAAGCGGAATAAGAAAGCTGCACTGATTTGACCAGAAAATTGCAAAAAATGTCCAAAATTCTCCTTGTCTTCTTATCCACTCCAATCTTCAAATTGCCCAAAATAGGATACATGTAGGTGTGAAACTAAATAACTAGTATATTTAAGTTTTTTACTTCTTATCCAGGAGACTTGGTAACCTGTCGGGAGGCCAGAAGGTTAAGTTGGTTTCCGGGGAGACTCCCTGATATACATGTAGTATAAGTCTAAGCACTCTAAAAAATTGTACTAAGATTTTACAATAAAGAGCACTTCCATATAAGTTTCATAATACACACACTTACAGTTGTGTACTTGTGATGCAGGCAGCACCTAATTTCGTTGACTTATAATTTTATTGTTCATCATTATATTCTGATCCAAACAAAATAAGCTATTGACAGCTAGCAATCATTTTAAGTGCAAGGCATATACACTGAATGAGATTTCAAGAACGTATTTTCTTTTAGTAACATTTATGGCTTTGCATTTTATCCATATTGTCCAAACATGCATTTTTCGATTCTATCTACAAAACTTCTGAATTAGGTAATTCAACAGTGATTACAACCAAAGAATGCAATTTGTAGGAGTACAATGGCGTAATTTACGTGTTTAATGCTAACTCACTGGTAGAATATAAAAGTGGCATCCCATTAGAAAGTTGTCTTGCTAGTAGTATGGTTTATATATCATGGCCACAGAAAAGGGGTTAAGGCATCCCACTGAAAATTACTATTAGCATACTAAATATTTAGAGCCATAAAGTAAAATTTACATCCCCCATGGCATGTTAGAAATATGAAGTATAGGAGACAAAAACAATAAAAGTAATTAACATAGCATTATCAAATAACCATCCAAAATACAATTCACAACCAAAAAAGTAGAATTCTATTGTAATAAAACACTGGTTGAGGCTGAAATGACTAAAATCAACAGGAATGCATATTATTTATATAATAAAACTTCCCTCTGATTGATTCAATGTAAACAAACATACTCAGCAGTTTTAATTATTTATCCCTGAGAATAATTTCTCTCTTATTCAAGAGCAGACATCAAAGAGCTTTCTTTCTAAACTGTCATTTAGTTTCCCTCACCACAACAAAAAACTCAGGGATCTATGCACTATCAATAAGAATTAATAAATTACTGTTTCTTATTTGCATGAAAAGTTTTCATAATTATGAATAATTTGGACATCAAAAAAGTAAACATGTTGAACAGTACATGAAGGATTCAACAGTTAGTTACAGAAGCTGAGAACAGTGACAAGTTCTTTCAAGATAATACTTGAAGTTACATTTAGCACAAATAAGAAACAAAATAGCAATATGAAATCCAAATTTCACAAATGCAGAACGAAAATTACAGACAAAAGTTAACTGAAGAAGAAAGTAAACAAGATTGTAGATAAGTTAGCGAAGAAACTATTCTTAAGAAGAACAACCCCAAATTGGCGTGACAAAAAATCGTTCGAACGTCTGTTTTATCGAATTTCACGTAACGTACTACAGTGGATGATTCGTTCGAGTAACCTAATCGGTACAAAGAAGAATATAAAGAACTTTTTCGAATTTAAATTCAAGGCTTAAGTGTGATTTTGGAATTCAAGGTAGGTTGCCTCCATTACTCCTCAATATGAGTTTACTTGAATGAGTAGCGAACCGTATTAAAACAAAACCATATTAATCTCGATTGAGCGGTCGAAACTCATCAACAACTCTGATTTAAACAATAGCCTGTTAACCCTGCCTAGCAAGCAAAAGCACAAGCTGCTGGGCAATTCTAATTGAATATATGAGGTCCTTTCCGAGGTTTTAAATTGAGCTTTTACACAAAGTAGCTCACGCCAACTCATTACTATCGATTAAGAGATCTTATCCGCGATAAACGTGGCATAGCCCTTGTAAATTCACGTAAGCCAATTCAAACGGGCGTATTGAATTGGGGCACAGAATTCGTGAAATTCAGCGGGTAATCTTTTCTTTTGGTAAAGCATGGTCTATAATTCATATAAAATTCACGTTTGCACTGTAGAAGGTGTGGTGAATTCACACCTATTAACACACGCCCCCACTTTTGGATTAGTCCGGGAAGATTTTTTTTAGGAATAATAATCATATGCGCATTTTGAAAACCCAAACACAGCGCGAAGCTTGAAGTGTCTAAATTTAAGTTGTAATGAAGCGATTTGGGTAGCATAACGTTGACAAGAGATCCGCTGTAACAGCATCCGTGTTCTTTAAACTAATGGACAAAACTGCATGGTCGAAATGACGAGCTTTGTGACAATCAGATCGCTACATCCATCAGCCCTCAATAAATCATCTCCATACATGTAAATGGCCGACTAAATTATTGAATGCAAAATAAAGAATTCAAACCCCATAAGCTTATTCAACGATTGTTATTTCATGCGAACTGGAGAAATAGAACACCCTTACACCGAAATCAATGCGCTTTCGAACGTGCAATGGAAAACTCCAGAAACTACGACCAAACTTAATTGTAGACGCGTGAATTTCATAAACGAGCACAGGAAACCGTGGTCCGTTTCAAACAACAAACGAGAAGAGGAATATAATTTGTAAATTTTGTGAATTTGCCGAGGTAAATTTCATCATCTTGATGGCGCTAGACGCATAGTAACAGACGCATATAACAAGAAAAAAACGGCTCGAGTATAACAACGCTATTCAATAGTTGTGCGTGACATGATTTTCTGAAAGAGACAACAAAACAAAATTACAGCCAAGACTACAGTTTATAGAAATAACAAAGATGATTTTGCTGACTTCGATTGTAAATCGACTAGACACATAAAAATGTTCACCGAAAAAATATGGCAGACGAGGAGCCACGGAAAACCAGGGCACGGTTAAGACCTTACTAATGATCAAAGGAGTAAAAGCGCGCCATAAGCTACTCCGTCTTACCTGATTCAAGGTTGCTCCTGTTTTATCTTTGCCGTTCATTTTAGAAAATGACCCTCAGTTCCGAATGGCAAATCAGCCCTAGATCAAGTGCAGTGCTACAGATTTTCGTAGCTACGTAAAGGCGAAAACGCCTTGAAATAAAACTTTTGCTTGAATCACGAGCAAGGACAAGCTTGAATTCAGCCACACAACGCCTCGCTGGATAGACGCAACAAGTACGCATGCTCCAATTTCGAGCGCAATCGCGCGCGGCTCACGCGTGACCCGTGGCACCAAGGCCACGTGCTTTCCTGTTTACGAGTTCACACGCGTGCGACAAAATACGGCGATTATCATTTTAAAGCAGTATAAATTCGTAATGTTAAAAGTTCGTGAAATTTGTTGGAACTCAAGTAAACATGGAAGAGAAGACAGCATCCGTGAACCTATGCACGCAGACAATCTTCGCAAGGAAGCGATTACAGTACTGTTTTCAATCGGATCAACCAGAGCGCAACAGTACCCATGGATTGGTTACAGACTGATAAAAAAGTAAACAAACCATATGTCCGACTAAAGACTAACAACGGAAGCTTAGACGAACTTTGAGCTGTAACCTTGGTAAAGCATTACATTAAAATTACCAACAGCAAATGTAACCAAGGCGCTCGCTCATGGGAGGTAAAGGAATGTGTGTGGCGGAGAGGAGTGGGGAGATGAGAAACTATCCCCCGTGTGTGATCTATCTCAAGATCAGAGGGATGATATAGATACCCTGACCTTCTGCCGTACCAAAGACCAAAACAAAGGATCTTGTATCTTCTTTTTCAGAGTTGACCTTTTTGCTTTGATAAGCAATTTCCTTCGGCCAGCGTCAAAATAACATCCTAAACAAATAAGTGATTATCCAGCATACGCTGGGGAGGTTCGATGGGGTGTCTCTTCGGTGAGATCCTGACAACATTCATATCCTATTGCAAACTGCGCTAGAACAGCAAAACTCGATCACTGCATTTCAGTCAAAGACAAATGTAAAATTATTCCCTTCAGAGCGAGAAAAAAACTCTTGTAAACACTCGAGCGCTAATGCTTTGAATGTTTTGCACATTTCAGTTATGCAAATACCGTTTACGTAAAGTCCTACATGTTGAGTGTAGACATGAATAAATTTTGATATTGTATGCGTAATTTAGATTTTATCAACGCAATAGATGTTATTAAAATTTGAACGACGAAAGCGCACTTTATAGAGAACAACTTCTCGAATTCATACTGCTTGACTTAGCATGACTTAGAGACGGTGGTGTTAATCGGACATCTTTACTCGTCTTAACCAATTTCATGTTAAGGGCGTTTGGGGCTTCCGAGGCTAATGACCCATTAGAACTGCCCTGATTTTCAGGGGGTTTTTTTGAGCATATAAAGTAGATTAAAATAATATGCTGTATCGGTTTTACAACAGAATTCACTCACCACAATATGCTTCATGCCGATTGTGAGCCAAACAACAAGCTTCGTGGAATTCCTCGCATCACTAACATTCACACAAGATAAACAAGTCACTTGATGTACATAGCATGCCAGCCATTAGCAGCAAAGTCTACAGCAACAACATAAAGGCCATAGGCCATAAAGAAACACTCTTCCATTTGTAGCAGGAAAGACTACTGGAAAGAATAAATTAATGTCGAAATCATTCACCGCGTGCAGTTGTGAAATAGAATATGCTCTCGTTGGACTGCAACAGAACACTCGGGGTTGGGCGAATGGCCTGGCCGGCTAAATCGACTGCAATTCTCTCAACACATGAAATCATTTATCACAAATATCGTTTCATGATAAACTTCAGTCGCTTTTAATTTAATTTATTCCAAATTTACCAACTGACGTGGCCGAATATATATTAAAGCACTGTCGTGGTAATAGAGCACAGCAAAAACAAATAAAAAGTTGAATACTTCCATCGACTGTCAATTTATTTGTGCGCGGGCGCGCCAGCTGATGAATTCTTTGTTTCTAACAGGAAACATCAATTAAAAATAAATGCGCATATCTTAAAGTTTATATTTTCCAAAGGCAGAAGGCAAGAATTGAAAACAAGAAAGAATATGTTGATTATTCAAGTTTATTGTGAGTTGATAAGCCCCCGTTATCCTGAAGAATGAGACATAGCCACTGTCAAAACAAACAGTTATCTGTTATTGAATCGTTTATCACTCAACAGCTTTCTTTTCCTTGACTGGCGTTGAGAGGTCATGAGAGGTAAAACATCACAAAGGAACTTGCTAGAAACAGGAGCCCATCCTGCTAGAAATCATTAACTGAATACAAATTGCAAGGGAAGACATATTTCACAAAAGTTAATTGTTCTTATCGCAGACCGGCTGACTGTCCAGAATGCTAGCCAATCAACTTTGCGCTGAAACAACCGGATGTTTAATTTCATGAATGTCTACGTTCTTGATGCTAGCTAGTACTGACCTAAACAATGTTGACAGCCATAATGAGTTTTAATTTTCTGTCGATTAAGAAAATTCTAGCATAAAGCCGGAATTCGAAAACAGCACCGTGATAAGACGACATTCAAAATTTGTTGCCCAGGGTACCGGCCGGGCGTCACCTGGACACCGGCGCAATGTAGTCCCCCAAGTACCCATGTCATTTACGTTAAAGCCCGAGTTCAAGCGAGACCTTGTACCCGCGGATAAGCACTGTGCCCGAGTTTTTGTGTGAAAATAGATTTGTTTACACTGGTGCCCAACGAGAATCGTACTTCGCCGGACCGGCCAGGGGTGTGTGAACATGGCCTAAGCTCGTTCCCAGGGTCTCTCGTCTTACTTCCCACTGGAGCGAGGGGAGGAAAGTAGACCGGACACGAGAGAGCGGCATAAATCGAGCCTACTTTCCAGCGTTTCAAGAGATGCAATCTGCCCCCTGCCTTTCATGGCCTTAGACTGTGAGTTAACAGGTTAGATCACGAGGAAAGTCACTAAAAGAGTTTAATATAATGATGCAAAAGACCGCAAACGAAAATGCTGCCTGTATATACGTAGGATATCTGTAAAAGATCTGTTCAGCCAAAAATAGATAGAATAGCAAACAGTGATGCAAGGCTGATACTACGTAGAAAGCTTAACGGGGAACGATATGATAGAGCTCAAACTGAAAGCCAAGAATTGCAACGGCGGACAGCAGTTTCGAGCAGTGTATTCAGTGCTTATCCCTGGGTAGAAGACTTATACTCAGACTCTGACCAGACTTCGCATGCAATAAACGTCCACAACATAATCAGTAAAACGCTTTAAATCAGAAACTGCAAGGGACCGCATGACACCTGTACCTGCTGCCAACTTGGGGGATGTACGTACAAGAGATCTGATCAGCCAAAATATGTAGAGACAAACAACAGACTCAGTAAGGCTTAGTATAATCACTTTCTCCACGAGGAGCTAACTATATAATAAGCGATGTCGGCTCCTGATTTTTTATCTTTTTATTTTAGTCAAAGAACACGCTCAATGTCGATAGTACTGAGTTTTCATGAACTATCTAAACAGGAAGTTTTCGCTTGGAGAATAAAGTATGCGCGACTTTTGACTTTCAAACTGAGTTCTCGAAACATTTAGTTTAAGCGAAAGTTTCAGAAATGAATTCTTAGTTCCACTGAATTTTTGGGAAAAGAATTTATATCGATTAGTCCGTTTTTAAATTATTTTTAATGCATGTAGTTAGGTTTTTTAGTTTGTCGAGCGTTTTTATCATGAGCCTCTGGCTCTGAAGATTGTGCAAACACTTCCCACGTCTTCGACATTAAATAAATCTTCTCATCTCTCATCTCAAGACAAAATTTGAACACTTGCAGTTTCCTTTACGGAATAAACTTCGTGAATTTAAATTAAGCAAGAGTGGCTTATCTCGCCATCTCGGTGTTTTTATGCTGTCATTTTTTTTTCAAAGCGAGAGGAGTTATCACAGAAAGAAAGAGGATTGAATTTTTATTTTTTTTTCTAAGCGGGTGATGCAACATCATTGACTTTGATCCTGTAATAAAGAAATGTGTGGGTGGAATTGTATAGACATGTTATAGAAATCATTTTGTTGCCGTTTTTACTAAGATAAAAATAGCTTTATGATAAGAAATTAGGGCTCCCGAGAATTGACGTTTATTTCAATTTATAGAGTGCTAATTTCAACGTCTTTAGAGTAGTAAGTTTATTTGTTAGATGCTAAAAGGAAATACATATTTTTTTCTGGGAATATTACCTCAGTCCTGTTAATAAAGAAATGTTAATTTACCCATGGCATTTGACAAGAACCTTAAAAGCCCGTTTACACAGGCGATTTTTGTCGCAGCAACTCGAGGATTTTTTTGTCGGGCCTAAGTTCAAAATCGCGCGTGTAAACCAGGTGCGATTTGCAGTGCGGATTTGTCGCCACGATATCACAGGGGTTTCGAACATGTTTGAAACTTGATGCAATTTTGCTGCGACAAAAATTGCATCGAGTTGCCGCAACAAAACCGACTTTAACTTATGCCATTACAGCTGTGTCTGGATATTTTGGTAAGAGAACGGTTGTACGTGTGTAAAACAACGCGAGAATATTAGCGCATTTTTAATCTGTTCAAAAAGCGCGTTTTATTTGCTAAATCGCTCCTGAAACTTCGTCAACAGCACCTCATTGGCAGGAATATTTAAAGGGGCAGTGTCACCCTATTTGGCAACTTTATGAAAAGTTGGACGCTGTCCTCGCATGAATTGAATTCCAAAATTAATGGTCTAGTTTTGTTATTAAAGACTATTTGAAGGTACTGAAACACTTTCCTGTCTTGGATGGATTGAAACTTGAAAAAATTGGCCATTTTTTTCAAAATTTAATGCTACGTTTTGAAAAAAATCCTCAAGAAATTTATTATGGTTAGCCCTCTCTGATAAAAATCATTCGATATCTTCGTCAAAGCTTTACAGAAGCATTTTGTTTGAGGAAAGCCTCAAAGTAATGATTTTAGCACAGAATTGACCTAAAACTGCAAAATCCTCGTGACGCTGCCCCTTTAAGCTGCGTTTACTTTGAATGCAGAGCACGTGGAATTATGGTGCTCTTGCGAGCGTAACCATCAAGCACCTCGCTACCAGTTGACGACAAAATGCAGCGGGCCAGCGGGGCCTAGGAACGAGGCAGGTAACCCATGACGAAACCTTGTACAGTGTAAACTCGCATGTATATAAAAAACCTACTTTTTCGACATGTGACAAAAAAGGTTTTCTTGAGTTGGGTAAGTTACACAGAGGTTACGTTTTCATCATTATCATTAAGACCATTAACAAAGGCCCTTTGCAATGCTAATGCTTTTGACATGCGTCTAATGTTAAAGGCAGGTCTGAAAGAGGGAATCGATTCAGAAGTGTAGCATACTGGAAAGTTCGTATTTCGTACGCGGAAGTTTTACGCCACAGTTTTTGGCTAGAAATTTGTTACGCCAGTCGTTAAGTTTACTCATACACCACATGCTGCGGCCCACGCCGTCGCTCGAACACAAGCTCGTACGTAGCTGTTACAATTCGTCCCAATGCTCCTTTTGACCAGAAGTTGTTATGCCAGTTGTGGTGTTTAACGTTTTGATTTAAAACATATAAAATTATAAAGAATGGAAAAAAAAATAGTCAGAATACGCTTAGAAATGTCCTCATTTACGAAGAGACAGTCAATCATTGATACACGGCTTGAGCTTATGGCCCAGAAGTAGCTGAAATCTGACGAACAATAATCACAAAGTTACCTAAACTCTGCCATTATAAACCATAAGTAGTATAAAAATTGTTTAAAAAGAAAAGACATTACCCGGACAGGCTCTTTCCTTGACTTTAAAGTACTATGTTGTACTTAAGTCACTTTTTGTGACGCGGAAAGGTACTCTCGTTTTCCTTTTCAAGTTTTAAACTTAAGAAAGTGATCCTTTTTAGTGCAGAGTGCACTATTGGGATGGTTTGGGGGTTGACTGATGTCCCATCATTTTCTCTTGGTTTAATTAATTAAAGGCGCATTTACATGACATTCATTTTGGGCCCGGCACCCTTTTTGGGTGCCCTCCTGCGCATGCGTTTGGTCCTACCTAAGGTGCGCGAAGTTTCTGGAAATTTTCGCACGCAGGCCAATAGTTCTGGGCACGGTCCGCTTGATTTACACGGCAAAATATGTTCGGCTTTTTTCAATGTTGCCATTTCTGGAACGGCACACCTGAAACAAGAACAGCACTCTTAAATTTGTGAGTCCTTGAGCTTATATGACAGCGGTTCACATATGATTTCAGGAGCGTTTCCGGCACGCTTTCGAGGACCGTTCAAAAAAAAAAAAAAACAAACATGGCAGATTCTCGAGTGCAAAAACCAATTGTACGGCTCGTTGCTTTGAAAAAGCGAAACGTCTGTCACAATTGAGGGACGAAACAAGGTCATCCTTTGCACCGCTCTTAGATGCATTAAAGCAACGACAATACGGCCTGCTGTAAGCTATTTTGGGCTGTATAGTACGAGACAAGGTAGTCTTTTATTATCATAACACTGTGTGGCAAATATATCAAAACTCGCTCAAATCTCATTTAAACTGTCCAGGATGAGAAAAAATGACAACGTTGAATGTTCAAAAGTATTTATTTGGTATACGAATATTCCATGCTTATAAATACAGGCTAGAATACAGTGGAAGAAGAGAACGCGGAGAAAAATTTGCGATTCAAATTTGTCTCTGCCATAGATCGACAACCGAGAAACCTCACAATCTTTCAAAACGTGTACGTTGTCGAACTGAATCGAATAGAATGTGTTACCCTCCCTCTTTTAATTCTCTATTTTCTATTAAATATTTTAACAAATTGGACATTCCCACAGGTAGCTAGCTAAACAAGGTGGGTCATGTCTTAACTTCTTAACTAAAAAAAGAAAAATAGCAGGTATACAAGTTT
>CM042758.1:20283254-20298090 GCA_022496165.2 Catalaphyllia jardinei | reverse complement strand
GCACAATTACTCCCTCAATTGTACTCCACTCAGTCCAATTACTATTACTTATAAGCCTGTAATACAGGCTACAAAAAAGTACCGTTTTTCCGGTTAAAACCAAGTTTTTCAAACTCACAGTTATGGTCTCGAAAAAAAAAATTTTTCGAGTAGCCTGCTTTTTAGAAAATACTGATCGTTTGGAAAGAAGTTACAAGATGTTTAATTCTAAATACTGCAATATGCGCCTCATGAAAGCATCAAGTTACGGCCCATTTAAAAATCAACGACAAAACCTTCAAAAACGATCACCAGTTATATTTCTAAAGTTGCAACAATCACCAGATCAAGGTACATTTAAGTCAAGCTACATATAGGTCTGTTATCAAAATACTATTTCTCTCTACTGATTGCTATACAATACTTCTGTTGGTTAGGAGAATTCAGTGTTAAATCAAGATATCTCAGAGCTGATGATTTTGTTGTTCTCCTCATCTGTCTGCTTCCTTGGCAGCCCGTCACGCAATCTTCCTAGGAAGATTGCGTAACGAACCTAAATGTCTGCCAAGGAGGCTAGCTTATCTGTCTGCTCAACTATGTCATAACGTTATCAGGAGAAGCAAGCAGTTGATCACTTGGGAATTAAAGGGTTAAAAAGTGTTTGCCCAAGCAAGTTAAGAATTTCTTGTAATGTAAACCATTTATTTTACTGATAAATATTGCATATTTTTATTCACAAGATGGAATGGGACAAGCTTTGTTTACATCATTTCTTTACTTATAAGGGGGTAGAAATTGAGCTTTACTTTGCAAATGTGAAATTGTGAAACTTGTGGCGAATATCAGAGAAATGAGATGAATTGCGCAGCTTTGTGGTGAGAATTGGTGAGGGTTGTAACAGCAAAATTACAGGAGCAAAAATAGTTGTAGTTGTGATGCTGTCTGGATTCTGCACTCCTCTGATTGCCTCAGAGGTTACGTTTCTTCATAGTACAAAAGATTGAAAAGTGTGTTTTATTGCTTTTGCCCAGGTGAAATCTATACTGGCTTCATAAAGCACACAAAGAAGCCTAAAACGTACTTTTTAGTAAACCACCATAAAACACTTCAGGAATTCATGAACTTGAGAAATGTAGAAAGCACTTGCTGATGATGATGTAGTCTAAGCTACTCTACTCCACTCCTACTCCTCTTCATCATGTTTCAAGAGAGTATCATAAATGGCGTGAGCTTCTTTATTTGTTATAAAATGTAATTTTGAAAGGTACTGTTTAATGCAGTATTTTGTCTTTTTCTTTTCTCCAGCTGGCCGGTTTATATATTATTGTGATTTAGCTAATTACACAACTGTAAGTAATGATGAAAACAACGATGTCCCAAGATGGTCTTTGCAACTGGTACTAACAAGATCTTATCAATGAAGCCATCGACGGGAAAAAGCCGTAACCAGGAAAGGCTGCAAGTACCAGCTTAAAAGCATAAGTATGTTTCCAAAAGAATTGAACCATGCCCAAAAATTAAAAATGTCAATAGGTGATGGGGCATTTCAAGCACACAAAAGACAAATACAGAGTTTGAGTCACAATGTCTTGGGTTTGAAGCTTCTGCTATCTGTAATCTCACCCGACTACACATATACATCAACTCATGACTAACATGTCTTTTCTAAAATGCAACATTTGTTAAAGCCAGACACAAAGAAGCTTGACAAATTTACAGCTCAACTTGCTACTAAATTCAACTGACTTTAGAACCATTGTAAGCTGACAAAGCCAGGTTAAAAGAAAACTGGAGTGGGGACATTTTTTTAAGGCAGTTAGCTACCTTCTGTATTTTACAGCTTTAACATAAAACTCTTATTTCCTGAGTCATTCCTCTGCAGACAGCACATGAGATCAAATCACTCACGAAAGCTATCAGAATAAGGAATGCTGCTATGACTACCACACTGGAATCAAGAACAAAATGAGCTTAATTGATCATTAAAAATAACCAAGCCTCATTGGCACAAGATTATGCATCAAGACCATGAATCATGGGTTTCTGTGAAGTGGCTTGTTGAAGATCACATTTTTTTGTCTTTTACTCAGGATGACGGGGGTGGTGGACCAGGCGGGGGAGGGGGTGGTGGTGGAGGTGGTGCACCCATCAGGGGCGGTGGAGCCTGAAATACAAAATAACATCAATAAATTAGTGCTGCTGCCTGGAGTAAAATGTAAAATAGTGATACAGACTAAAGGACACATGGACAGTTTGAAACTTTAGAGTCATCTGCTGTTCACAAGAATGGTATTTAAGGAGTGCAAGGTCAAATCATACTGAGGACTATTAATATGATCCTTTGGTGGAACTCCCAAAATGGGGACAAAATCACTTTTGATAAAAATGAAGTAATATATCACATGTCTGATAATTTCGCCTGCTGTCTGACTCAAACCTCTGCATAATTATAGTCAAATATTATTTATACACTGCCTCAAGAACAGAAGAAGAATTTTATTTGGATGCCTTCTTAGCGATTCTGACAAATAAAATTAACATTGAGAAACATAAATCTTAGTCACAAATTAACATGTAAGAAAGCCACCTGTTGTTGGTAATGTTCTACATGAATGTAATGTAAGATAGTATTAGGTTGTAAATAACATGGATTGTAAGTACTGCTAGTTTTGGTAGCAGTTTTAAATGGTAAGTTATGTTAGCACTTGTAATATTAGAGTAGGCGATTTTCTGTATGTAATGTAATGTTACTGTTGCACTTAAAAACTAGCGAGACAGATAGTGCAGAGTGTTTGGCAAGACTGTCAGTACGTTTTGAGTCATCTGCTGCCTGTATGTAACTTGTTAGTTTAAGGCCCAAAAATAACTTACACTTACTGTTTGTCAAGATGGTTTTAAATTTTACTTTGGTGTTTTATGTTGAATTTCGTTCATTTTAAATTCATTAATACATTGAACTTGCAAACGTGATAATTTTGTTTTTTCAACGCCAACATTCATGACTTGATACTTTTGTTTTCCTTGCAAAGTTTGTAACATGATACCCTTGTTTTCTCAAAAACATGCAAAGACATGCCCGCTTTCTTCCTGCTGGGGAAAAATGAAATGTTATTAACTTGTTAAAAACATGGAGGAGGAATGATTTGAATGAGGCAAATTTTCATATCATCGATAAACAATTTTTAATTTAATTATCAATTAGTGGTCGTGTCTTGGAATAGCACCATATTCAGTTGCCACCATTGTTGTTAGCAGTAAACCAGTTCAAAATACACAATGATATCGATTAATACAGCCGAGAAGCATTTCAACTTGACCGATATTGTATCCTACATTGGTGAATGAGTCCCCTCACAGACTGACTAAATTTATTTGCGGTTTCTGTGAGTGCCACAGCATTTCCAGCAATATTTGAGAAGTTTCTTTTGTTATGACATTACTAATTTTAATGCCGCTAACTTTGAAATGTTTCGGGTGAATACATTTGTGAACTTCTTGTTCTCTTTCATAGGGGAGAAAATAAACAAGTGGCTGAGGAGATCCATTCGTTTCCGTCTTTAACGCTTAGCAAACACGAAATAGTTCGAAAACAGCACACAACATTTTTGAACCGAGCTAAGGATGATTCCAAAAGATACGCTGTCACAAAAGCATTCGTTGTGCTAAAAGGGGGGAACTGATATTACCATAACAAAGGCTGAAATATAATTGCTATCGCCCATTAAGATGAGAGTGTGGTATCGCACAAGCAAAACTAAACTCGAGAATGGATTGCATCATGCTGACAATGCTAGAGCGCATGCGTCTTACATGTTGTGTTCTACCATAAGGAAAAGCATTTAACGTTTGTGTGTAAGCGTGTATAAAATGTATCGTTTACCTAACATATAGTTAAACACGAATTCTAATCAATCTGTGCATGCGCCTCAAGCAAATTGCTTTAGTTCTTAAGAAAATAGCACCACTAGGATAACAAGAGAATATCGGAACCATATATAATTTTGTGATGTCATCTTAAATGTAATGTAAGTTAATATGTTTTACGTAGCAATCAAAGGTACCTACCCCAACCCCTCAAAACAATACTAATTAATTAATCAGATTTAATTAATTAAACAAACATTAAAGTTTACACCTTATGGCCTTATTGCATTAGCGAACAGCAGCCCCTAAACCATCCTAATAGTGCAATCTGCACTAAAAAGAATAAAATAAAAATGATCCTTCTAAGACAAATTCTGAGGTAACCTGTTTTCAGCAGACACCCTGTATTAAGGCGATTTTTGTCGCGGCAACTCAATGCAATTTTTGTTGCACTAAAGTTGCAACTTCAAAATCGCACATGTAAACCAGGTGTGATTTTTAGTGCGATCTGTTGCCGCGATATCGCAGGGGTTTAGAACATGTTTGAAACTTGATGCAATTTTAGCGTGACAAAAATTGCATCGAGTTGCCGCGACAAAAATCGCCAGTGTAAACATGCCTTTAAGCAGACAACAAAAAAGGTAAAATGTAAAGGTCATCGTTATTTAGGCAGGGTAGCCCCATCAGCCATAGGCTGGTATCGGAAGGGGCCCTGCATGTAGAGAGTCCTATTGCTTGCTGCAAGGATCCTAACTTACCCAATGGCTATCTGAAGGTGGCGGCAAAGGTGGGCCATGAAATTGAGGAAACCCTGGAGGTGGGGGTGGAGCAAATCCAGGCCCCTGACTCTGCCATGGTGGGGGTGGAACTGGACCAGCATCTACAAGAGAAAATGCAGATATGTCAACTTAATTCACAGGGGCTGCTCCCTTAAAAAAGCTATCTGCAGTAAGACTAAATTGTGATTTGTGACTTTTCATATAAAATTTAAGACTTCTTTTATTTCCAGACTTGTCACAACAACTGAAATTCCAGACTTATACTTTCAATCTTTTGTCCAGATTATTCTAAAAGAAGTTCTCTGTACTTACTTTGCCATGGAGGTGGTGGAGCACCAGATGATGGTGGGGGTGGGGGTGGTGGTCCATGTCCTCCAGGGCCCTGAGGAGGATATGGTCCAGGCCCACCTGGAGGGGGAGGGGGTGGTGGGCCACCTGGGTGAGGAGGACCTGTGAGGAAATATCAAATTAAATGTAGCCATCAATACAACTCTTAACAAAAAAAATAATAGAATAAGAATCGAGCCTTACCTAACAGTGGCCCCCCTGGAGGTGGCAGAAGGCCAGGTTTTGCCCATGGTGGTGCTGAGGAGCTGTTAGGGGGAGGGGGCGGTCCTCCTCCAGGCATAGGTACTGGTGTGCTCATTAACGGTTTCGGACCAGGTGGAGCGGCCCAAGGTGGAGGACCAGATGACGATGATGGCCTATCGTGATTGGTATTCTAAAACAATAACACAAAAGACTTGGAATAGATAGCTTTTAAAAGTCATGACCTACTTTTCACACACACACAAAATAATATTACACACTTCTTGAAGATTTAACCGAAATGGAAAAGACATGATTAAAGCAGAAAGATGGTTAACTTTGAGACCAACCAACTTTGATATTTGACAGTAAAAATTAAAGGAGCATAGTCAAGGTATTTTGAGTTCTTTTGACCATCGACAAAACTGCTGTTAAATTGAAGGAAACCTAAAAATAATTCTTAACAAAGAGAGAAAAAACACCACAGAAATAATATTAAACCATAAGGGAACAAGGATGGTTAAAGATGGAGAAGGCTGACACGGATTACAAACAACAAAATTGGGCAAGCTCTGTGAAAAGCTGATTTTGACACCTTACTTTGGAGAGAGAAGTTTGACAAGAACTTATCTGAGAAAAAGTGACTCAACCTTGCCATGAAAATGTTCTTGATTTTTTTGGGAGCTAAGTATGATGACAAACCTGCATAGGTGGAGGTGGAAGGGGGGCAGTGTTATGCCGTGGTGGAGGTCGTTCTCGTTCTGTTATTACTGGCCGGTTCTGTTCCACCGGTGGTGGGGGGAGTCTTGCTGGCACTGGTGGTTCAGGCACTGGACCTTCTCCTAATTCCGCCATAAGGGACATGTACTGAAAACAGAACAAATGCAGAAGTCAGGTCCATTAATGTCTATTTCCAATGGTTACAATTCAGCCCACTCCACACACTTTTGGTTTTACTCCACATTTCAAAAATACTGATCATGTGACACTATTTTTGCTGTTAAGCAAAGGTGAATCTCAAGGAGTCCACTGCATTCATTTAATCAGCCTTACCTCGCTATCCATTTTTGCTTTGTCAACCTGGACAACGGGGATCGGAGGTAAACTACAAATAGACAATGAAAGCTATTTAAACAAAGTTTGGGTTCACTGTTTACAATATTTAAGAAATAGAAAAACATGTACCATGTTTCTATCAAGTTTTAGAATAAATCTACTTGCGTTCTATCATAAATGCTGTTCTCTAACTGGCTATGTTACACTGGTATATTTAATCAGTGATAGTGAGTAGTGTCGCAGTGTGCAGTGTGAGCTTGTTACCAAAATGATGGCTGCTACTTTGCGTTTTCAAGGTGTCTGTGAAGAAGGCTTAAATGTAGATAAAGTTTTGAATGACTAAAAGATTTATACTAAAACAATTGTAAGATTATTCACTCTCGATTTTTATGCATGATAGTCGACTCAGGCTCCTCCCTATTCTACTATCAGGCAGCAGAAATCTCGAGCTCTCAATCTAATTGTTAAATAAAAAACAAGAGAAGTAAATCCTTGAATCTTAGTGGCTGCATTTTCTGACTTCACCCAGAGTTTCTGTGCTGCAATTGCAACCATTTCTTGCTTGATAACCTGTAAGGATTACCTGGTTATTATCAGTATTTTGATGACTTACTCTGTCTGGATGCAGTCTGTAGCTAAATGGCCTGCTGCCCCACACTTTGTACACAGCACATTATTTGTTACATTTTTCTGTTCTGGACACTCCCAGTGACGATGTTCCACTGATCCACAGTTTCGGCACCTACAACAAATAAACAAGGATGGAGAGGTGAAGTACAAGCACTAGGAATTGACAAAAAGAAACCACAATGAAATAAATAACTTGATGGTAATAGGCAGTCAATAATGCTAGAGAAAGAAGTATGTTCAAGAACACAATAAGTGCAGTAACATATGCATCATAAAGCTATGACACTTTTATCCACTGAAGCTCAGTCACAGCATTTTGAGTTACTTATTAAGTAATGACTTACGTCAATGCTTAATGCTGGCATACAACATTCCTTTTAATAAATGATGCCGTGCTTATGTCACACACAATTTATCCTGAATGGAAGTGGGGAGAACAGGGAACTGAAACCGTTTCCTTGCAAACTGCCATCTCGACTTTTGTGATTGAGTGAAATTGTTTTTTAGCAGCTTGTAGCATTGACAAAGTGTTGGTTAGACTTCCAGTAAAACCCAACTATTGGGACTGGAGTGACTGGTGTATTTTATCCATTGTTTTTCAGTTAGGCAGAGGTTGCACTAACAGGATCGATGTGTACAGTGGATATAAATTCTGTAATCCCATGCTCACAACATGTGCAACACTTATGTCGCGATCAGACATAACTATGACCAAAGCAGGTCATATCTTGCCTAATGCCCTTAAAACAGATGTCCCAAAACCATGACATAGCTTCTTTATGTCTTATGACGTACAATGCAAGATAAAGGTGTTGGTGTGGTGAAGCTCCAAGGAGGTGTCAAGTTACCTCAAAATCTCATCATCTCTTAGAGTTCCATTCAAAGCAGCCAGTTCTCTAAGTTGCATCCTCTTCAGGTCATTTTGTCCTTCAGGGGCTTCTATACCTTGCCGCAGTATGTCACGTATCTATCCAAAGGGTACACAGATATGGACAATCATTACTGTTTAAAACTGGAACACTGGACAATGAAATACAAGATTCTTTTCATTGCCTTAGCCATCATAGGTTAGAGCCATTAAACAATGCTCTACAAATATGGCAAGCGTGTGTGTCATATCTTGGGGTGTTTATTTTATTTTAGTTTAGTTTACCATACTTTTGTGTACATGTAGTTTACTATGTTTTGGGCGCGTTATTCAACTTGCGCCTGTTGAATATGAGATGATTATAACCAACTCAGCGCTACATGCCTTGCTAGCTATCTACCATCTCATATCCAACACAAGCTTGTGGAAATTGTTAACGATACCACGTTCTACAAATATGGTAAGCGTACAAGTAATTTTTTTAAGGTTTTATTCCTACTTTATTTTAGTTTCTATATTTTGGGGGCATTTTTTTTTATAAAACAGTCATTTGGTTTTCCACTCATGCTTGTTGGATATGAGATAGTTACAGCCAACTCGGGGCTACCTGCCTCAGTGGCTATCTAGCATCTAATAAATATTGCTTATTTAAAAATATACCAGTCTGGCAATAATACACCAGTCTACTTGTAGGGCTTTTCAGTATTTACATGCAGATAGTAAGTAAACCAGAGTAACACATACCATTGCTACAGCTTTTTGCACTGACTGTTCCGTTGGACCAGTAACCAGGGCATGCAGTGCTTCATCTTCTCCAGGGTTAGGCTGTCCATCCTTTCTGCCCTATGATACAGACATGACCAGAGTTAAAAAATGTTTCCATTTAGATTATCTCTAAACTGACTGAAACTGGAATACTAAATAATGGCAGAACCAATATTAAACTCTTACATTGTGAATCTTTCCTTCTTTTATGGAACCTTTTCCCCTGATCATGATTTTAGCACAACTCTGAAAATAATAAAAACAAATGTCAGCTATCTCTTCACTCAAACTTATTTTAAAAACATACTTCTTTAAAAAAAGCTAAAAAAATCATTCTTCACTTGTTTCAGACTATTGAAAATGTTTTTTTTAATGCTGCTAAACCTTAAGCTGATATAACAATGTAATATATTTACCTCTTTTTCCATTTTCTTTAGTGTATTCCCCCTGCAACAAAAGAAGAACAAATAAAATGATTAAGATGAATTCTGCTCAAAGTTCAAGCAATAAGGGTAAAACTTATTTACTAAAAATGTAATCATAGCATGGCAATGTTTGAAATACTATTTAAAACAACTCACTTTAGTTCATTTCTCTAAGTAACCCCATGAATTAATTCTCAAGCATTCTTGAGAAAGTTAATGTCCGACCTTGTAAAACTGCTTAGAGTGTGTGTTATTAACTGATGCAAAAGGTCTATTTTATTTGGATATGGATAACTTCAACTTGACAGTGTTCTCTTGCAGGGTCAAGCCAAGAGCTTGAAGTCTTGATAACTTCTTCTTAACTGTGTTCAAAATATTACCATGTCATGAGGTTTTTTGGTAACTTAAATTCTGCCATTATTGTTCTGTGGAAATCATCTTAATCAATTGTATACAGATGGTATACTACTGTATTTAAATTTGAGACACTGCAGGGCTTTCATTAAGCATTGACAGCCAACAAAACTCGTCGCCTACTTCATCCATAAAAGTTAGCTCTTTTCACCCCAAAATTAAAGTAATATAAGAGAAATGCATTTAAAACTGGTTGATACAGTCGGTTACTCTACTCAAACCAGCTGCCTACTTCAAATGTTATTGGAAGCCCTGCACTGTATACATGCAGCTAGGTGGTAATAAAAGCAATTTTCAAGAAGCATGATTGTCAGAGGTTCAGTTGAAGTCCTTTATATGCAGCAAAAAAATTATACAGAATTTATTTTTATACAGCCAGCAGGTTCAGTGTTCACAGTAAATTTAAATAGCAATATCTTGGATCATATTGCTGAACATTTAAATGAGATACTGCAGGCCTACCGAGGTCCAATGAGTAATCCAATGAAGTTCACTTCAGGGTGATTGTCTTGAGGAATCATAACTTTATCCTGAATTTTGACGATTGGTGGCCTGCATAAGAAAGAAAGTTTTTTTTACAGCTAATACTCAAATTAATGCAGATAACATTATTACAACAGCAAACCATCTGCAACCTTTCTACACACCAAAAATTCCTGAAGAAGTGTTTACCTTAGCAGGGGCAACTACTTTGCTTGGAGTATGTCTGTCTAGCAGGAGAGTCCATCTTGGACACATGTTGTCTGGGGATGAGTCTGCCTTAGAGCAGAGTTTTTCTTCAAGAGAGGTCTTCATCTAATAGGAGGGTCTGTTTTAGGGCAGTGTCTGTCTCAGGAGAGTGTTTTGTAAAGAAATCTATGACTGTCCACCTCAAAGAAGTGTCTGTCCTAGAAGAGTGCCTTAACTATGTTATTGACAAAGTAATTGGTTAAACAACAACCATGACTTACTTGTAATCTGCTGGAGGTTTGTAATCTTCATTTAATATTTGAGCTTCCTGTATTAACACATGTCTCTCCTCTTCCAGTTTCTTTCTGACACGGAACTCACGTGTGTTCAGCCTTTTGCCCTCTGTATTGTAAATTGGTTCTGGAGAAGGAGATCTGATTTGCAGAAAGAAAAAGATTGACACATTACAGAGCCAAACCTTAAGAAAGAAATCCAGATTGCAGGGTTCTTATGTGATACACACCTCTCATCAGGGTTATCTGGTATACCTAGCTCTCCTGTTCGTAGCATCCTGGTAATTTCTTCAATCTTAAGTTGGGCTGACAATAAAGATCAAAGAAAAAGATAGATTATTGATGAAGTGAAAGGTGTCTGAGCTTCTCAAAAGAGCTACATCATGGTTTGTGCAGCTTGGCAAGTTCAGCCTATATTTTTCAGGTTTATAATCTATGTTAATCTTCTCCATCCTTGACCATCCTTGCTACATTACAGTTTATTATTGTCTCTTTGGTGTTTTTCTATCTCAGTAAAGTATTATTTTTAGGTTTCCTTCAACTTAAAGGTAATTTTGTACATGGCTAAAAAAAACTCAAAATACTGATACTGAACTCCTTTTAAAAAAGGATAAGGTTATTAAGCTTCAACAGGTAAGATTGATCAATAAGAGATTTAAAACAAAGCTATTAAATCCATAAGAACTGATAGCCTGTTATATTACAAATTACATTCTCAGGCAAGTGTTATCACTCTGAAGAAAAGAAACAAAACATTGAAGGAAAAACCAACTAGGTTTATACAGACACATTTAAATTGCAAACAAGCAAAATTCAACGAATAAACCAAGGTAGAATAAAATTCATGATAGTTGCTTGGGAGGATAGCACATCAAAAGCGAATGTTTCATTAACATCTTCAGCATGTCAGAGGGCAACTGGTTTCATAGCAGGGCAAAAGTTTTTGCAGTGAACTTCCTCTAAGAAAGCCTTTCCTCTAGATGGGCAAACCAGACAGGAAAAATTGTTTTGACATCTGGCAAATTTGCCTGGTGCCCGACCCTCAATGAAACCCCTGCAAAAGTCATGTCGTCACTGGAAGATTTATTCTCCTTTTAACGTTAAGAAATTTAATCTTGAGAGTTTTGATTCATACTTACCTATGTAAGCCTGCTGTTGTTCTGGTGAGAGGTTGGGTGGCATGGTTGTTGGCATACCAGGAATGAAGGTTCTTTTTTCTTCAGTACCCCACCGGCTTTTCCTTTTCTTTTTTCTTTCACCACCTTCAAGGAACATATTTAAATCAAATGCTATCTGACTGATGAGGTTACAAAAGGTTCAGGCCGAAAATCAGCCATACTTAAATTATTATTGTGGCTACAAATTTTACTTCAGGTTTTTTCAACCTTCTGACATGGCCGAGATTATTTACAGTAATTTATGTCTATATTCAAGGCTGTTGTGAAAGAGAAATCATGAGGAGCCAGAGGGTTCCTAACCATGAAGTCCTGGGTACCCATCACTTAAGCTTACATGAAAAAAGTGAGTTTTCCAGTTGCCGAAAGGCAAAACTTAGTTGCCTGTAGCACCTGGGAGCTTCTAGAGGATAGCCATGATATTTTAGGGTTTGATTTAACAACTAAGAGAAGGGTCTGGGAAGGACAACTGGTGGTCAGTAGTTGCTTGATCAATGCATGTACAGCAGTTCTTGTTTGCATGGTGCTAGGGACAGTTTGGAGGTTTCCCAGACCAATATGTTTGTGGAGAGTTGTGGTGGCCACTTTCTTCACCCACCACTTCTCCTCTACTTACAGTGCCCAAAATTGTGACCAATGTGGTCGTCAATGCGACTAGCTTTTGCTCCTTGGCGACTAAAATTGTAGTTTAGTCGCAACTTTGGGAACCTGAATTTTTCATTATTTAGATGTACAATAAAGCATTAAAGTTAAAATAAACATCTTATTTTGTCTTGTCTTATCGGCTTAGAGTTATTGTCTGCATGCTTGGTAGCAGAGGTGTGCCAAGCCTCCAGTGTTTTTCTAACATGGAAAGAGCCTTTGTCAACAACACTAGCATTGTCAAAATCATCATGTGATTGCATGTTTCGCAATGTTTGATCCATTTGCACATGTTTTAACATTCCTAATGTGTTCCTTCTTGCGAGTTTTGAAACATTGGCTGGTTTCACCTACATAGCACCAATCACAATCGGCACAGGGTATTTTGTAAACCACAATGGGTTGATGTTCAATTGACTACTAGGTAGTTTAATTGCGTGGTGTAAAAGAGTCTCAGCTGTGCTAATCTTGTGGCGTTTATCATGGTGAGAAGAAAAGTCTAAGTATCTGTCTGTGTGGGTTGCTTTACGATATACACCGATAGTGATCATGTTATCCTTGTGGGAAACCAAAGTATCTAAGAAAGCGATCTGTTGGTCAGATTCCTCCTCAATAGTGAATGAGATATGTGGGTCGATGGAATTAAGCGTAGCATTCCTTTCGATGATACAGAAGCTGTCATCCACACAGCGTTTCCATACTTTAGGTTGTGCTTCAGAGGTGTTGATGGCCACTTCTTTGATCGTTTCCATGCACAAATTTGCTACCACTGGCTGACAGGGCTACCCATCGCACAGCCATGAATTTGTTTGTATATCTTGCCATCATAAATAAAGAAGTTGCTGGATAAGGCAAAGTGCAACAGTGAAATGATTTCATTGCTATTCAGGCTCGTGCGTGAAGAAACTGTATCATCATTGAGTAGTTTGTTACTTATATAATCACAGGCTTTATCCACAGGGATAACAGTAAATAGTGATACTACATCGAAGGATAGCATCACCTCATCATCCTGGATGTCAACATTGGAGATTTCTTCAGCAAACTTAGCAGAGTTAGGAACAGAGAAACCATTACAGTTTTGTAAAGGCAACAGGATGTCTATAAGGAATTTAGAAGCATTGCAGAGAGCTGAGCTGATGGACGAAACGATGGGTCTAACAGGATTTCCATGTTAATGTTTTGTTTTTGTTTTTTTACAAGTTTTTAGCCAGCGAACGTTTTTATCGTTTGAATACATTTCTCCAGGTGGTTGCCTTTTGGCAACCAAACAATTTTTTTAATTTTGAGCCCTGACCTGTATGTCAGTGTGATAGGTGCCTGCATTAGGAATTGTTGCAGCTATGGGAAATGTAAATCAACTGCTAATAGTGGAAACCTCTTGATATTTCAGGCACCAAACCTCAAACTCAACAGTTGCATTTTATTCTACAAAATTTCCAAACAATGGTGTTTGTTCTCTTCAATATTCTTACAGTTCTGACGTGGTTGCTACAGTCCTCGCTTTTCAAAATTCCCTAACTTTTCCCTAACAAAAATAGCCTTTCCCTGACTCAAAAATACGAAATGCCAGATCTTGTAGCAGCTTCTAGTATGAACTTTAAGCCATCCTTTCTACTTAATCATTAAGACAAATAGGTTTTCAGCAAATTTCCTTTCTTCATTAAGGAAAAATATCGCTGAGATCAGAGTGACCCCAAATGTTTCTTCCAGCCTTCCATACATATATACATACATGTCAGCATTTAATGGTATTAATCAGCTGTGTTAAATTATTTCAATTTTCCCTGACTTTTCTTTAAAATGTAATTTTTCCTGACTTGAGATAGAATTCTCTGACATTTCCCTGTCCTTGAAGAATTTTTTCCCTGACCCGTGGCAACCCTGTCTGATGAATAGTGGCTTAATGACTTACAACAGAATATAACACAGTCCTATTATCACCTCAAACTAGATGACACACAGTCCCACTAGATATATTGAATGCTATAAGTAGGCACTCAGCTGTTTTCCTTAGAAAATCTGGAAATATGATTAGTTTCAAAACTTTTGAAAAATCATTTGAAAATCTGGAAATATGATTAGTTTTCTTGTCATTTTCTAATTACTGATAAAAACCAATCACTTGTGTGCTCTTGAAATTGAAAATTAGCGTGTCTACTGAAACAATAAGGCTACTTGCTTTTATTTCCTGTTCATGAACCAACTTGGCCATGTCTTGTTGACTGATCACTCATAAAAAACGTGGGCTTGAAGACTGATCATCAATTAGGTTTGCACTAGTGTTTGTTGGCTTGACAAATGAACACTTATGATGGAAATATTGAAGATGTTGAAACGCTGTGATGTAGTTGACAATTTTTTACACGAACTATTTACTACCATGACACTTTTGTAGTCATTGTGGTTTGAACAGTTTGACGTCTCCATGAGTCGGAAAGTTAAGCTTAAGTTAAATTAACTCAGCAAGAGTCTACTATAATTTTATCATCTGTACAGGATGAATAGAGAATTAATAGAGAAGATCAATAAGATAAGGGTGGCCTATATCATTGTACCATTTTTCCACAAGGTATTTTTTCTTTTTGCTACTCTTTTCTCATTGAAGAGCCGCAAAAATTAGACTTTCAATTGAAGCCCAGAACGATAGTAATTAAATTTCACGAGAACAAAATAGTGCTAAACTTCAGAATACAAAAATAGATTAGTCACGACTTTTCAATAACCGATTTCCTACGAATCAAAACCA
>CM042758.1:20273254-20278254 GCA_022496165.2 Catalaphyllia jardinei | reverse complement strand
GGGTCGACCATGGGTTTAAGCATCCTAGTTGTGTGCTAGGCTGGAGCATCGGCGACTATGACTGTGAAGACCGATGCGTGAATGGCAGTCCTTGTTGCAAATATTGCATGTGTATGCTGGCTGTTGGACAGAGCTGACGCAAAGCTTCTGCAGGCCCGCCTCTCTGTGGCGGCTTGTGTCAGCTTGTCTTCTCCTGTAAAGGAGGCAAGGTTAATAAAGATTTTTATGATATTAATCAGGTAACCTATCTCTTTAATATTATGACTCTCAAATAGGTTATTACAGTATTCAATTAAGCATTGATTTACAGCAATTAGCTCTACAAGAATTTACTCTTGTTTTTGAAATGTACTTCAACAGTGCTAAAGTAGATAAAAATGAAGTAGTAGTTAATGGACAAAGTGCTTCTATAAACGTCTCTCGCAGCAGTACTAACGTATTTGCTTATCATAGTCGCACAATCATTAATTTTCATAAATATGGTACTTTTGGCATAATAGACTTAGATATTAATATTGACATGAAAAACAAATCAGGCCAAAGTTATGATAACACTACTTCTGTTTATGTTATTGTTTATGGTGTTAAAGGTCATCAAAATGATATTGACTCAAGAATTTGGGATAGAATATATAAAAGTGAAAACAAAAAAGCTAAATTTGAGGGTGATATGTCAAACAACTAAATGAAGTTGAAATTGGAAAAGTAAATCCAGTTGTTAGCAATAATACCAATTTAATTGAAGCAATATTAAGAAATTTAATAAAAAAAAATGAATCAAAATTTGAATTAATAAAACTGGTTTATTTCCCTGATGCCAGTATAGGTAGATCTGAAAATAATTACGTACAGGGCCATACATAGGGGGGGGGGGTGGCAGGGGGGGCAGTTGCCCTTGCCAGGAAAACTAATTTTTTTTTTACAACATAGTGTTTGATTTTGTTGGGCTGTATACGAGAGATTCCTGTGAAGGTTTGTGGAGTTTGCCCCCACAGACAAAAACTCCAAGCTACGGCCCTGACGTATATCAAACAACAGATTCTAACAAAGGAGATGTGACTTTTTATTCAACCTTTCAGCATTTTATGCAACAACAAATGATGCTATGATTTCAGCAAATCCACTCATTTCAGCAAATCCACTCATTGATGAACCAGATTTAAAATTAATTAATATTCCTAATAATGATAAAGGAAAACAGTTATGGTTTTACATAGTAATTAGAAATAAAACTATTGAATTATAAATACTTTTGTTCTTGGGCCATCGTAATTTGATCAAAAATAAGACACAAACAGCAGTGATAAACATGTTGAATTTATACATTTTATGACTTGACGTTTCATGTGTACTCCACATACATTTTCAAAAGTAACCGTTGAAATTTATCTTCAGTGGAATTACTACACCAATCTTTGTTACTCATCCAAGTTTTAGCAATTTAAACGATAACTTATTTAAAACAAGTGTATCAGATACACCTTTATTTTCACTATAAAAAGAGGTTTGGTAACAAAAAATCTCTATGATACTAATAGTGAAGCCTATCAAGATATTAGAGAATTTGAAAGAAGTCAAGGAACAATTATATAAAATATTAGTTATAGTTATGATATATGGGTTACACTAATGCTGCTTCAAACTCCCGCAATGATGACGGTGAAAAAGGTGACAAAGGTACTGGTTTCTCTCTTTAACTGCTGATTTACATTACCATTTACAAAATAAAAGGGGCGTGTCTTTTTCCCGCCAATAGCAAATTATTTTAATGTATTTCCTTTGTTTTCTCAGGTCACATGATTTTTAGAGTTATTTTAAGCTTTGCTTTACTTTGCTTTACTTTCGCTTGGCTTTTGCTTTATTGTGTTTTCTCGTCGTTTTGCCAAGTTGTTTCGAGCTCAACTGTTGCGGTGCACAGTTGTTCTTTGTATTCAAGTCAGTATGGGCTGAGGATTCCGCTTTTACGAAGCGATGAATGCGCCGATGGACAATAAAGAACGACAGAGCTAGAAGTTTGTGACTGTTCTCGCGATTTCAAGTACATCACAAAAAGACTGACTAATGTCTCTGCGCCCGTTGATAACAATGACGCTACTACTAAAAGATTTGTCACTGATTTATTAAAAAGCAAAGTTGGAACTACTTATGTAAACAATGAACTAGATAAAAAGCTAAATGTGACAGGGTCACAAGACAAATAATTTCACTTTTTTTATTATTGCTAAATATTTAAAGATTCCATTGCTTCGCTTTGTAATTTTGTGTTCAGGAATCTTCCGGTTTTAGTTTTGGCAAACTTACTCATTGCTTAGGTATGTTTCCTTGGGTGTTTTCGACCAACACATAAGTGCTAAAATGCATTTAGCGGAATCAGGGTTTTGTGGTTGCTTTTCGGTAAATTATTTTTATCGCTAAATTAAGCTTATCGCCTTCAGATAACGAAGTTAAGCTAAGGATATCCTTTCCCGCGTGTTTAACTACGGAAAGAGTGGTTAAGTTGGTTCGGCAAATCAATCTTCAAACAGTTTGGTCCGTGCCAAAAGCGAGTTTCATCTGATATAAAATGAGCAGAGTTTTAGCCTTTAGTTCAGTTGAGTTTTGGGAGCCGAAGAGAGCGAAGGAACAGAGCTGCGAGAGAGGATAAAGGTCGGACTTGCTTCTAGCAAGGTAGGATTAATTGGTTTGTTTACATGTACTGCTTAGCCTTTCGACCTTACTAGTTGTTAGATAACTGTAGTCTACTTAGCGTATCATTTATGTATGATTTTGCTCGCAATTCAAGTACATTTAGTTTATGCTTCGCTTTAATTTCTTTATTTCGTTTGGTTTTACATTTAGTTAATTCGTTTTACGAGATCTCTTCTTTGTTTTTGATCGATAATATTCGGGGACATTCGGTCTTCTGTCGCTTATTCTCCAGTTACGCCTAGTTAATTATTGTGTACGCGTATCTTCACACTATCACGCACATTTTGTAGTAAATTCGATCTGTTTATTGCAGTAACTTAGGTTCTGTTTTACAACTGTTGATTAGAACACTGCCAGTCTAGATTTCGTTCTATAGTAGTTTGAGTTCACGTATTCGTTTTGTTCGTTTGAGCGCACATGTAGTTTTCACTTAGCGAGTCATGCTCGAGCGATCCTCTAGCTCTAGTTTATCTGTTCATGAAATAATCCTTTTTGTTTATCTTACTATGTCGAAACTGTTCTAACCTTTTGTCCTTTGACTTGGGAATCCTGTCTTAATCATGTTATAGCCGTTGCATACCGTTTTGCTGTAGAATTATACGTAGTTTTCAGGACATATTTTATTGTGTTACGCGAGTCACTTTTGCAACACGCGTCAAGTAACTTCTCTCAAGTTTCGCATAAGTTAGTGTCGTTAAGTCATTTCCGTTCTATTTTCGTCCCTAAGACAGAGATTTCTTTTTTTTACATTTTTCAGTTCTTATGTTTTTGATTCTGTTATTTTTAACATAACTTTTTGTTTTGGTTCTAGTTTAGCCATAAGTTGTAATTGCTTAGACTTAACTCGAGATAACTATGTTCCATTTCTATTAAAGTCTTGTAGCATTAATCTAAAGTTATTTTGTATTTCTGTGTTATTCACTAGGTTTAGTCTATTAGTCGTTCCCGTTTATTTTCTCCCTTATTCCTGTATTAGTTGGTTGAATTGAATCTGGGCTTTCAATAAATTGCATAAGATCATCCTTGAATCCTACTCGTTCCTGCTCGCCTGTCTGCCGCATCCTGTTACATAAATCTCTCTGATTTTAACACTGCATTAGATTTGAAAGCAGATAAATTCGAGCTTACAAAGTTAAATAACAAGTTGAATTAAATACCTTCAGTAATATTGTCACATCATGTACTCATCAATCAAAAAGCTGACACCAATGACACTTTATAGTTAGATGGTTCCAATTTAATGGCTGCTGATCTGAATATGGATCAAAACTTTGTTAGAAACCTAGCAGACCCTCACAGCGATAACGAAGATTACGTGGCCACCGTAAAATGTGTTGAAGATTATATCGCTAATAACCTTCCTAAAGTTACCATAAAAGCAGAAGAAAACGGTCCTTTACAACATGATGCTTACGAGTGGTCATGTGGAAACGGTGCGACAAATGGACTTTATGGTTGGCCAAGTCCCTCAGGTGAAAGAATATTATGCGGTGCAATATCATCAGTAGCTGACAATAGCCTTCCTGCTAGTAAAATAAAAATAGCTGTTGTCGTAAATGGCTTTGAACAGCCTGATTACATCATTGCAAGACCCGATGGAAAATGTTCGGCACTGCAACATTTTACTTTTCAAAACCCCATGAATATAATTAAACGCTGCTGACACAATCAATTTTCGCAGTAAGAGTTTTAACGGAAGTGTTACACAATCAGTTGTTAGTTTGATTATTGAATTAGATACTTAATGCGTTGCATCATACTTCTAAAATACTTAGAAATGTCTAGAAATGCGTGGGTTTAAAAAAGTCTAGAAATTTCTAGAAATGCGTGGGTTTAGAAATCTAAAGAAATCTTACGTAACAATGCGGGGGTGGCTTTTAGTATAAAAGCCTACAACATGATGTAATGCTTCAAAAATGAATCAAAGAGAGCAAGTACAGATACTAGTCCATGTTAGTCAATCTCTTGAATATGTTAAGAGTAACTTTCCTCAATTTTCAAAGCATTTCGATAGATGCTTCGAGAATATAAAGAAAGAAGTTTATTCTCAAACTGGAAACAGCAATCAAGACGCAAAGAAGCAAGAGATTAAAGACAAGTTAGAGGAAAGCATAACAGATTACGTAACAATCAACGAAGAAGAAATCTTGGCAAGAGAAAGCAATTTTACAAGCGTCTCAGACTTAGTCAACCATCTACGCGCATTGAAGATTGCCATAGAGAATGAACAAAAGAGAGTAATTACACTGTCTGAATTATATGGAATGTGGTTGTATAACGCAGAGAAGTTTTTGAGTCCTCAAGAATACATA
>CM042758.1:20255028-20263254 GCA_022496165.2 Catalaphyllia jardinei | reverse complement strand
AAGCATTACCTTAAATCAACTAGCTCGCTATAGCAAAGCCTGAGGGAGGTAGTGAGCGTATAACCGTTTAATCTGCTGTTTCAAGGGGGGAGGGGGGCGGGAGAGTAACAACTTGATACCTAACACAGCCAGCCGGCTTTGACTGCAACAAGGAATGCATCCGAGACTCGACAGTTCCTCGTATGATAAAACGGTACACGTGAGTAGGCCTGTGGAAAAAGAACAACAACAACAGCAATGATCATTTTTTTCCTGTCACTACTCGATTTCGCTAAAAGTTCGCAGGATATTTAGAGAAATAGCTAAAAGAAATAGCTAAATAGCTAGCTCGTGTAAGTGACACCCCGTCCATAGGCCGGAGAAATTTGAGAACGCAGCTTCATTTCTGTGGTTAGGCTTAAGCAGGGCTTTTCGAAAACGCTCTTCAAACCAGAGGAATCTGAAAACGCCGGCTTTCAAAAAATATGCCGGAGAGTTTCTCGAAAACGATGAGGTCACGAATCATGTGTCTTCCCCACCTAAGTTTTCTTTAAAAAAGCAAATTAAAAATGACGTAAGATTGTTGAGTTTTTGAATTTCTCCAGTGTAGTGTGAACCAAAAACATTTCATGTGTTTTCAAATTTCTTCGGCGTTGTGTGGACGGTAACTGAAGAGTTGCATATTACAAATTATCAAAACTCATCAACCAGGGGATCTCAAATTTCCCACAACGTAAATTAAATGAAATATTTGAAGATACCTAATAGACCCTTCTCCAAAATGGCGACCGAAAATTCAATAAGTAAAAATTAAAAACGTATATCAGCACTAGAAAGAACACCTTTACTTTAGTTACCCTGCAAAGTTTCAGCACTTCAAGTGTAATATCAGCTGAGAAAATGTTAGTTGAAAATTGAAAAATGTACAGACGTTTGTATGACTGGGGGTATAATGCATACCCCCAGTCATACAATAACAAACGTCTGTAAATTTCTCGATTTTCAACCTACATTTTCTCAACTGATATGAAACCTGAAATGCTGAAACTTTGCAGGGTTACTAAAGTAAAGGTATTCCTTCTAGTGTTGGTATGCGTTTTCGACTTTAGCTAATTTTAACCTATTTGAATTTTCGGCCGCCATTTTGGAGAAGGGTCTATTAAGGAGATTTGAGACATACTTGGTTTGTCCAATGCGGTGCACACGACCCACTGCCTGTAATTCATGGGCGGGGTTCAAGGCAGGCTCCACTAACAACACGTGTGTCGCTTCAATGATGTTCAGACCGTTAGAACCTGTCTGTAGCGGCAGAAGAAGCACACCTACCAAGGAATCTTGCTTGAACGTCTGCAGGTTTGACTGAGGAGAAGAAAACTCCTATTACAATTGAACCTTTAATCAAGGATCAAGGACACTTCCTACTAAGATGGGGGGGGGGGGGGGGGGGCAGGGAGAGTACTTCGTATGACCGGACACGCATCTTTGCTCCACAGACACAGATATTTGACTGTGCTTAACAGAGCACAATTTAACTTGGCTGGTTGTACAGCAACAACCACTCCCTGAAAAGCAGAGTTCACACGGTACAGCTCCTTGGAGAGCTGCCCAAAATCTCTGTGCATGCATGCGCCCAGTCGAGTAACTAGACCTAAAACGCATGGAAAAAGAAAAACAACAAAAAAGTGAACGTGTGATACAGGAAATCTTCTTTCCCAGGTTGAACTTGGATAAGCATCATTTATGGTCTGACAAATTTTTACTGTGCTGTGCTCTCTTTTACATATCAGCGCTGCGGAAAAAGTCAAGTGCTTACCTGGAAATGTCTGCTTCCAGTGATGTGCCTATACTTGATGCCATTCTCATCCAATGCTTTTGCCAATACACCAAGCACCTCCTGCCACTACAAGCAAAAACAAAAATAATTGCAGTCAGAAAAAAATTACAGTAAAACTCCTGTTACACTTGGAACCTTACAAACAAACTTCCAATAAAACAAAATTAATACTGGCTTCTGTAGCATGAAGCGGCTAGCGGTTTTGCTACTCTTCCCTGGATGGGTCGCTAGTCTGACGCAGGGTACTCCCCAGCATTTTTGGCAGATAGACCATGACCGACAATTTGTCAGTAGCCACGACTTTTATACGCCTGGGAGGAGAGAGACACTGTGAGAGTGAAGTGTTTCGCGACGCAAAGGCGATATCCAAGGGTAGACTGTTGACTTCATTGGGGTTTGATAATGACGATGTGGTGGGATGAAAATTATCGTCTTACTGTTGAGAAAACGAGACACTTTGCCGCACTGTCTGACGTCTTGATTGTCAACAAGGTACGCACAACTGCTTCGACTTTAGTCGAATGGCTGCCCTGAAAAAAAGAAAAGAAAACAGATTTAAGCAGTTAAAGTGTATCATTAAATTCCCACCAGTCAACAGTTATTCTCCAGGGCCGGGTTGTTCAAAGCCCGATCAAGCTAACCCAGGGTTAGTGAGAATTTTGATTTCAGTTATTGTTATTTTTTGGTGAAGTGTTATGTTTATATTGTTTGCCCTTCATTTTTGAGCTTAGTAACTCTAACTACACCAAACGTAAGAGGTGAAAAACATTTTTTTACAAGAAGACGATGCTCCTGAGTTCAGTTAACATTTAATAGAGGATTAACGTTAACCGGCTTTCGAACAACCCGGCCCAGAGCAGTAATTTTGGTCTGAAAATTTGTGATCGATCACGACAGTAGTGACAGGAATAGGAATCAGTGACGAGTGAAATTAGCAAATAATTCAACCGCGCGTTTTGTCAAAATTCTTATGATTTTTTGAGCCTGTAGGCGACGGAAATTATTAGAATTGTGATAAAATACAAATGAAATTATTTCCTTTTTTCACGAGTATACCATTTGATTACCTTTTAATAACGTGAGCGACAAATTACGCTTCAAAAAAATCAAAATGTCAAATGTCAAATGTCTGTTTATAGTGGTCATGCACTTAGCTACACCAAGCTAGTTCACAGGCATGCCACTTAAACTAAAGGAAACAAATATTTCAAATGAACATAACAGGTTTAAGAATCCCAACTGGCGGGAGGCAGACCAGTTGGCTATTTACAAGCATGACCGAGGAGTTGAACTAGGGTCCACCGAGAAACAACTCCAGCTAAGTGGTCAGAGCGGGACTTGAACCCGCGACGTCCGGATTTCAAGTCCGGCGCCCTAACCACTCGGCCGCGCTTACAATTGCGGGCTTTTGACTTATTGATTATATCGGGAAATTGTGGGCTAAACATTACCATGGCAATTTGTAGTAAATTAACGCTGAAATTTCCCGCCAAAATTAAGGAGTAATTTGTCACTCACGAAATTACTGATTCAATCTTGAGGCTGAACAGGATAACTACCTTGACTGTGACATTCTCCTCTGTTTCTTTGGTCTGGCTCCTTGTGGTGCTTACGTATGAGATTTCCTGCGCAAGGGTAGTTATCCGACACATTGGGCATTTCACATGTACGTTCCTCTGGCGGGGACCAATTCCAGCCTGTCGCAAGAGCACCCAGGCACACTGGCAGCATACACAGTGACCGCAAGAGAAAACGCTCCACTGAAAGAATGACGGAGGACAGCAATACATTTAAAACTTTAAACTACAAAAACATAGGTAGGTAAACGACAATGACGAAAAAGGTCTCGATTGGTTTGTTTACCTGGACCCCTAGCTGTTTGGTGCATACTGGACATGGCTCAGGATTCTTACCATCGTGGCACGTCTGGGTCTGCAAAACAAACAAGTACTACATGTATGCAGCCTGAATGATCTCACACTGCAGAAATACAAGCCAAACAGAGAAACTGTGCTAGAAAAACAAACAAAATGCTCTACCTTCGCCAAATTGTTGAGGTAAAGAAGCTGACCAAGCTTTTTTCTCAGTTCATTCTGAGCGACTATTCGGTCGGACATGAATTTCAGGCGCTGTTGTTCCACCTTGGAAGGGAGAAGACTCATGAGACAATGTCATCATGCATACAGAGTTACGATCACAAAATGGAAATCGGAAACATTTTTGCGATGAACTCAAAACGTACCTGTAGTGGATGGATAACGTGAATATCATCTGTGGCAGGCTCTCCTGGCAGCAGAAGCCTGAGGCGAGTGGTGCACATGTCCAGCTCATCCAGGCAGGAGATTCGCTCGTGAAGTGCAAACCATAGAGCTCTAAGAAACTACAAAATAAAAACACACAAAAAGCTACAGTGAAATCACTTACTGCTAGAGACTCGAGCCCAGACCAATAACCATCACCAACGTTCAAAAGAAAATAAAAATTGAAAATTGATAGGATAGAAAAATGTCAAAGTGTCATCTTGTAAAAATTACAAACGTTTCAGGCATAGACCTTCTTCAGTGTGAAACCGTTCAACCGTTGAATCGCGAAGAACAAGTTCTCTCTTTTTGTTCAACCTGAACATCTGCAATAACTATTGGACTGCCGAGTCTCATACGAGTACCAAAGGCAAGAAATGAAAAAATATCTGTGTGATAATGCATTATTATTTGTTCTGAATTGTAAATTTCGATGTTTTCCCGGCAAGACAAGCAACGCTGCATTAACGAGCTTTGAATCTAGTCACTGATAACAGAAACTACAGTGTTCTACAGCTTACCTTAAATTCTTTCCTCAGTCCTTCAATTAAGTTCAAATGAAACCGACCTTCTTGTAATAGTTGTGCAGTTGAAGCAGTTTCTGTTGAAAATTCAAGACTTCAAGTCACTTACACATGTAAACGGCTAATTTTCACTATTATTTAAATCCCAAAATTGAGAATGCGCGTTTACCATGTGTGCTGTGAATTCTACAAAGAACAGCGATTTTCAACGTACTGTTAATCTTGATGAAGCCATGAACCACCCTCAGAACCTTTTCAACCTCAGACTCCGCTCTTAGGCCTCCAGTGTTACCATGGCGATGCCAATCAAGAGACTCATCAGGCTGCAAACTATTTGTAGAGATAAAGAATGTTCACCTTAGGAAATTGTCTTGATTTATAATCAGAATCTCATAACTATCATTACAAGAAATATGCGTGAATTAGTTGGGAGAATTCAAAGACGGTTTCTTACTCTTGGTCATCGACTCCCTTCATCCCTTGGTGACCGAATATGCGTGATTCATATTCTGTGAAAATGTCATCAACTTGACAAAACGCACACCTGGATAAAGAAACAAATAGTTTAGTTCAGTCTGAGGATAATCTTGGACGCTTTTTATTAATTTTTATAATTTTATGAGGTGATTTGTTTTTATATGAGGTTAAGCAACTCTTTTACAAATTATCCTTATGGCTTTTTCTTTTCTTCTTTCATTACTATTTTTGGTAAATATGCCATTAAATTGTAATAAATAACAAACTAAATAAATAAACTATACGCGAATCTGTGATGATCATTGTTTACAGTTTTCCTCATTAACATACGACTTAACGCATAGAAGGCATCACGCTACACACGAATTGACTACCAACATTTAAAGAGCTTGTGAAACTTAGTAACTGGTGAAATATTTCGCTCTTTGGGTGCAATATTCGAGGAGAAATTGGCTTTCAAAAACTGCAAAATATCTGGAGGGCAAAAGCGCTCGTAAACTCATTACTGTTTGTCACATTTTGAGCTCTTAAACCCGCGTAGCACAAAAAGTATTCAATACATCGGGATCAAATTCCTAGGGATGCTGTGGTCTTTCAACACGCAAAACTAATGTTTTTGTAGCTCCATCAGAAACTGTATCGCTTCTGCTAATGAGGCAAATATTGAGAACAAAGATTCTCCTATATCCATACTTAAACTGTCTTAGGGGTGTATTTAAGGGAACCAGTGTTCTAGATTTCTAAAATGCATATTTTGGAATTAACTTTGCAGCATATTTGTGTACATACCTGATAGAATGGTTGTCCTTAGCTGGTCGCAAACAACACTCTGCGCTGGCCTGGACCATCTGAGAAGATGGAGGCACTACAAGCCTGTTCAGGGCTTCCAACAAGTTTTTATGGGTTGACTGGAGTGTAAGAGGAGAATGAAAAAAAAAATCAGCTTGCATACTTTGTTTTGCCTTAAGTTATGCGTTACATTATTTCCTGTATACATAATGTATATAAATAAATAAATAAATAAATAAATATAAGGTATTTCAGTCCTCTTTGAACAGATGACCTTTGCCACTCAAGATAAAACCTTCATTGGCCCAAGTGCTATGTAACATTTCTACTCCCCCATAAATGGGATGCTAGTCCATCACAAGGTCACCTGCAGCATTAACTTTGCTGGAAACTATTATTTATACACCCTGGGTGAAGAGATGCACCGTGAGAGTAAAGTGTCTTACCCAAGAACACAATACAATGTTCCTGACCATGACACGAACCTAGACAGCTTGATTCAGAGTCCAGTGCTCTAACCATGAGGCCACATCTCGCTTAACCACTCAAGACACATAGCAGTCAAATACTTTTCGGACACTAGCCTGTATGCAAGTTACAATAGGATTTCTTATGCACTATGTTGCACTTCATTTGGCGTAGAATTCAGGGCTCGAAATTAACGCTCACAAACTCGGAAAATGCGGGCGATTTTGAGTAATCTGCGAGTGATAAAAATATCCACTAGTAAACGTTTGGGAGTTAGAATTATCCGTGTCTCCCAAACACTTGGAAAGAATTTGTTAGTGGTCTCACCAGTTTGCTGGTGGAAAACATCTTACTGGCAAAACTTTGCAAGTGGATTAAAAAGTTAACCTTAAGCCCTGAGAATTATTCATTTGATTCTTCCCCAGATGTGAGTCACTCACTACCTACAACCAGGATTTTTTTCACCTTGTCTGTCAACTGTCGAAAGTCAGTCAGTTGCTTCCCGCATCTTCATCACTTCTCCTTTGCTATTTCATCACCTAACAACAAGTCAACTTGGTCCATGTAGTTCTACATACCTCGATCAAGTCAAGCTTGGACGAAACAAGATACTGCAGTCCATGAAGGTCCTTAAATCTAAGAAAGAATAGAGAAAAACCCAGTCTTTAGCAAGCTACAAAATTAACCCTTTATTCCTGCGGTTATACATGGCCTGTGCGCTGTTAAGCTGAAAGTGACAAATGATTTTACAGACCTTCCAATGGAGCCAAGGTCCATGTCAGTTGCAGAGAGTTCATCTTTAATTCTGTAACAAAGATCACTTTCCATTCCTCTTGTCGCTACAGACTGAAGAGCTTCAATCCACCATGGAGACTGGATATCAACCTGTTTATCACAGACATGTAATATCCATTTTAGAAACTTACAAATATGGCGTCAACAAGTGGAGACTACGCAATGAATGTACCTTGGCCAGTTGAGCTCCTGGGTGCACCTTGAACACCAAATCATAATTTCTTTTTAAGAGTCTACATTCACTTACAGTGTAGCTTTCTACTGATGTATTGAACACACAATTCTGTGCAGATATGCCGGGGAAAACAAGTTACTTACAACAAAGTATTGTTATATTGACTTAATTTTGAACTTGAAAATATAATGGAAAGAAAATATATTCACCTTTTGTCTAATCTCAGCAAGGTTGCTTTGGGCAACATCCAGGTTTTGCTGTGCCGCAGTCACTTGAACATGAACCCTTATTGTGTAGACCTTTTTTAGTTCTTTCACCTGCAAAATATGAAAAAAGGCTAAGTGGCCACTCCTGAAGGCAACCACAATGAGTTATTTTCAACAAAACAATAAAAACATTTTTTTTTTTAAATTTTTTTTTTTCTCGTAAGTTTTTTTATTATTATCAGAATCCTCTACTTACAAAACAATACTAGCGTTACTTACAGAAATTCCATCAATTACATTACGGGCTACTTACGCAACTGACAATACAATACTCTACTTTTTTTTTTTCTTTTTTTTTTTTTTCCGCGTTAAGAACAAAATTACATTATTACATTCTGCAAAAATTGTACATATATACATATACATATATAACCATATACACATACACATGCATATATACATACATACACATGTACACATACACATATACATACATATACATTTCTACTTAGTTGAATAACAAACAAGGTGAAAAAAACCATTTCTTTTTGAAAAAATTACTATTATTGATTATGTTTTGCAATAAAAACATAATCCTCACTTCATCTGGTAGTTTATCATCTCTCAAAGTATTTGAACACCCTGGGTGGCGGCGACTGAGGACATCAGACAGGTTAAA
>CM042758.1:20230028-20250028 GCA_022496165.2 Catalaphyllia jardinei | reverse complement strand
TTTCTGAGTCACCATATTGGAAAGAAGTGTTAGGTGCTTTTAATCTCAGAGAATCTGGTCTGCTGAACCCATCAAAGAGTTTACAAGTATTAACAAACGGTTTTCTGCAATTAGAGGACAGGTTACCTGATGGACTGTGTGTCTGTCTATAGCACTAAGCATGGTGTCCGACTTCTCCCAGTTACCCAGCATCTAGGAATAAATTAAATGTCAAAGCAATCAAAATTACAACCATTGCTTTAGCTGAGGTTTTTCTCCTGTGGGGATTATATGTATAGTCAAGGAAAAAACTGAGAAAGACTATCAGTAATCAGATTTGGAAATGTCCTTAAAGTTGCCCTAAAAATAAATTAACTGTATGTTCCTTTTTAAAATTGTCAAATGAAAATAATAACCACAAGTAGTAATACCTTCATAGCAGTGCCTGCACACTCTTCATGTTGTCGGCGATAAAAATGCTGTTCAACAGGAGAAAATGTCAACCACTTTACTTTCTCATCCTGGTCTGGAAGCTGAATCTAAATATAAGAAAATACATTAAGCAAGTCTATGATTTTCAAACAAATGTTATTTTAACTTTGTTTCAAACAAGTAAAAAAACATTCCATTGAAAATCACCTTAGTTAGAAGTCTACATTAATGATTATACTGATAATATTTCTGCAGTAGCCTTAGGTTCAGAGATGTCAAGCCATCCACTGTAAAGTAGCATTTTTCCTTGATCAATACCTGATGAGAAATACTCAACTTTTAATTAAAAGTTAGTGTCAGACAAAAAAAGCATCTTATACCTCATGGATAACATCCTTCTTTGCACTTCGCCACATGATCTTTGCCAGGATGTCATACAAGGCTTGCCTTTGCCCATTCCTGTATGGTTCATATAGTAAGGTTTTCCACCATTTTTGATGACAGTATGGATCAACACCAAGAAACAACAGCAGACCGTAAATATCTAACAAAGTCAATGGACAATTCATTGATATCATGATGGCGGGTGATAATAAGCAATCATTGGATGAGGTTTTTGTGATATCCAGAATCATCAAGGTCGAGGTAAGGGTTATCACCCTTACTGAGAACTTGGTTATCTTTTAAATCTTCACTGACGGGAAGCAACCCAAAGCATACAGTGAATTTTTGAAATCACTGCCTGTTAATGTCAAAACTGCAGGTTATACAATAATAATGTCAAGGACACTTAAGGCCTCTCAAGGGTAATCATGTCAAGTTCGTATGCTTTGTGCCAATCAGAAAAGAGTTAGAGAGTTCAACGACTGTATAATAATTAGTGTTAACGTAACCAACATATAGCCTGCATAGTAAGCATTCCTGTACAAATAAAAGAGTTTTCTCCACCTTCTGGCTGTGCAACGATTCATTCACCATCTCTATCTCCACCTTTTTCATCAGTTTTGTGCTCTTGCCCCAATTTTCCCACGACCAGCAGGTGAGGAACTCTTTGCTAATATGGAATACTAGCTATGCAGGTAACCTTCCAACTTTACCTTCTAGTCCCTTCTGTATTGGTGTCCCTGTCACACACCATCGGTGTACACTGTTCAAATGTAGTGCTACTTCTGCTGCCTTTAAAATACAAAATACCACTAACAGTAAACTGTAAAATTCCATGTCAAAGCCCTGGGCTTTTATATAACTTCATAAGGGGTTTTGAGTGGTCTTATAAACGGGGGAAGGGGGGGGTATATCCAGGGGGCATATAAGCGGAAAAAAATTGTTTCTGAAGTAAGAGAAGAAATACATCTGAGAAATGAAATAAAGCCAACATATCATTACATTTATTATTACATGTGGCTAAATGAAATTTAGGCAAAGTTAATCTCAAGACAATGCTGGTCAGCGGTCGTCCCCTTTAGCACAGCTAGGGGCGGCCTTTCTCAGCTCAGCAGGGGCACCTTATGCATTTTGTTTGCTTGCTTGTTGGCCTTTCAGGTAATTTACCATTGCTTCCATACCAGGAGGCATTCCTCCCCAAGACCTAGGCGCTCGCACGGAGATGTTCTTGGCATGAGGAACAGGTTTTCCTTCATCTCTTCCTAACACACAAGGTAGGTCGAATTATGTTGTTCCGTCCATTGTTTCCACTTTTGGGGCCCCACGCTCGACCATTCTGACACACTCTTTGATGTCACTTGGTTCTTCACTGTCTTGGACCACACAAGGTTTGTCTTTCTCTCCTAAGTCTTTACTGCACAGTATGGCGGGACTTGGGAATTCTGATGCTTGCCGTCATTGGAGTCGGAGGTCCCCTCTCCACCCTGTGTCACAGCCCCCTCCTTATTCAAGGACCTTCAGAAGGGACTTGGGTGGCGGCCACTTGCAAGGTTGTGATGGATACCTCCTTCCCTGTGCCAGAATTGTTGCCCGGCTCCACCAGCCTTTAAGGCACCAGCTCCCAAGCTCATCTATTGTTGATGAGTTTAAATGTGGCTAAATGAAATTTAGGCAAGGTTAATCTCGAGACAATGCTGGTCAGTGGTCGTCCCCTTTAGCACTGCTCAGGCAGCCTTTCTCAGCTCAGCAAGGACACCTTATGCATTTTGCTTGCTTGCTTGGTGGCCTTTCAGGTCATTTACGATTGCTTGCAGATATTTACAGAGCTTTTCTTTCCCACTCCTCCCTCCCATGGGTACATATGGGATATCAGTGTGTGTGTGTGTGTGTGGCTGGGAGGGGGGGCTTATATCTGGAATAATATGTTTGTTAGCAAAGAGAAGGGTTTATATTCTAGGGGGAAGCTAATAACCAGGGTGCTTTAACATGGAATTTTTTGGTTTATCAATGTTGCAGTTAATTTTTGGTTTCAGTTAATTTTATAATTTAACCAATATTATTAGTTTTTGCTAACTAGGTGATTTTATTTTTTTAAAACTAGTTAGTCTTTTTTTCTAACTAGGTGATTTTATTTTGAACTAGTTCATATTTTACAAACTGGGTTGAAATTTTCAAACCAGGTTAATTTGTGTCAAAGGGAAAGGGTGAGTCTGGGACCAATAACTTATTAGACCAACAAATATGAGCAAATTTGCAACAATTGCTTGTGTGGCATAGTGGAGATGAAGATGGACTTCAATTCAAAGTCAGAGGTTTGGAGGTCAAATCCAGGTCAGTGCAAAATATTAAAAAAACTGGGGGGTGGCTAGGTCTAGGGATAGGGGGTCAATAGGGTTAGGGTTAGGGTTAGGGGGGTCAAAAGGGTTAAGAATTGGGATAGGGTTAGGGCTGGTGGTGAGCATGTTACTCTTTTTGAGGAACACCCCTTCCCCCCTCCTCCCCCCACCTCCCCCCCACCAAAAAAAATAAATAAAAAAGTAGAAAAATCACCTGGTTAGAAGAAAACTAACTAGTTGAAAATAAAATCACCTAGTTAGAAAAAAACTAACTAGTAAAATTATAAAATAAACTGAGGCTAAAAATTAACTGCAACATCAACAACAGACATGCAACATATAAAAATCACAGTGTATATTATATAAATATTCTAATTAAAAAGAAAATGTATAGCCACTTTGAAAGCATAAAATCAAATGAATCAGTTTTGTTAATACTGCAAGCAATATCAAAGTAATTTATAGGTTATTAATTATAACTAAATTATTAATAATAATTAATTATCAAATTAAATAATAATTATCCACTTAAAAAAATATGCTTTTTTATCATGACAAAATATTGATAAGGCTAAAAGTGATTAAAAATCTAAAAATGATTAAAAATGGTTCAAGAAAGTGTTTCAATTACCTTTGTTAACCATTTTTAGCCTTGTGAATATTTTGTCAATTCTATAATTAATATCTATAAACTCTGAAACATTTTAATGACAAGTGCCGACCTTGGCTGTTGTACTCTCCACCATCTGCGCCTCATCAAGACAAATGCGCCAAAACATGACCCCTGTTAGAGGGCTTGGTAATGCTACATATCGCTTGTCATATCGCATTGACCTCCCACCACTTCCTGCAAAACAAATGTACCGCATCCAACAAATTGATATCAGTCTCCACAAATGTATAAACTTGCATCACAAAAAGCTTTTCATTTGGGATGTTTTGATGCAAGGAAGGAATGTAGACAGAACAAAGAATCAGTCAAAAATTTTCAGAGAGACTCGCGATGAACTGAATACCCAACTGCAGTTGATGGATGCTTCCACTCACTCCTTCAGCCTTCAAACAGAAGTCAGAAACCACCCATGGTGTCATGACTACATCACGACCGCCATACACAAAAGTACGATTACTCATAGTTTTTACTGACCTTGTTTGAACCCTAAATGATAGAAGTCTGATCTCAAGGTTGCATATGTTGTCAAGATTACGTCATGGTCAGCAAGGACTTCCGGGGGAACAAATCCCATTTTTGCCACCCCCTCATACACCTGTGGAATTTTTGCAGAAATACCAGTGAGCAAGATTACAAGGCATTACCTATGTCATTATATCAATTTTTGAATCATTCTCATTTGCGATGGACAAAATTAAAATTATAATAGTTCATATGTAGGTGCAGTACTAACCAAGTTCTATCAAATAAATCAAAAGTAAACAAGAAAGACTGTAAACTTGAAAAAAAAAAGTGGCCAAAGTATTCAAGACATGTCCCATCTTTCACGTTGCCCCTTAATTAAACATTTATTTTACAAGGTAACTCTAATCTTTCTTACCAGCAGTTTAAGAGTTGAGGGTTTTGTGTGCCTTGAAATCTCCTCCACCCACTGCTGGGCGATGGGAGCGGGAGAAATGATCAGAGTGGCTTGAGATGGAATGGCTGCCTGCAATCAAATTAAAAAAATTGCCAGTCTGCATCTATTTACAATGTGTATATTACAACTATTGTATCTATGTGCCCACCAACCAACCAGAAGAGATCCAAATCTAGGACTCCGCAGTCAGATCTTGTCCAAAAGTAGAAGTACACTCAGTCAGTTACAGGGCTTAAAAAACGTGCTGTCTGGTTCCCCAGGAAAGTAGACTTTCCTGCTGGGGCAAGAGACTTTTCATTCTCACTTGCCCAATGGTTAAGAGCACAGGCAAATCATTTTAATTCAATTAAATGAAAAAAATAAAATAAACTAGTAAGTGTTGCCCAAGCAAGCAACATTGTAACAAGTGAATCAGCATCTGGCTTTTTTACTGGTTGAAGGAATGCTTATCACAAGCTGAAAACTTAATAGACATGTTGCAGGTCAATTTTGTTCCTTAGGTCAATTTGTTTCCAACCTAGGTCAATTTGTTTCAACCTAGGTCAATTTGTTCCTTAGGTCAATTTGTTCCAACCTAGGTCAATTTGATTTTTTTTTGTTTTGCTTTTGTGGCAATCTAAAAAATATTTTTCGTACCTTCGATCTTCTTTTCATCCTCCTTCTTCTCTTCATCTCCACTCACCTACCTCACCTACTATTTCCTCCCTGCTCTCCCAACATCCCAACCTGTATTCTTTTTATCTCAATGCTTACCTTGGGAGCCTTGAACCACAGACCTTTGGTTTTCCTTTGGATTCATGTCCTGATGCCTTACCATTGAGCCATGCAGACTTGGATGCAAGTTCCACTATTTTTTTAATTACATATACATTGTAGTAGTAATAAATTTCCTTAAATTATTCAAATCAGACATACTTATAAAAGTGAATATACCACCCATTATTACACTACAGTACTTGTACCTCTGCCCTAAATATATACAAATTAATCTTACTGTAATTTATATCAAATCGACCTAGGTTGGAACAAATTGACCTAGGTTGGAACAAATTGACCTAGGTTGAAACAAATTGACTTAGGTTGGAATAAATTGACCTAGGTTGAAACAAATTGACCTAGGTTGGAATAAATTGACCTAGGTTGAAACAAATTGACCTAGGTTGGAGACAAATTGACCTAAGGAACAAATTGACCTACAACAGACACAAAGACTTGTCAATGGTAATCTTGAAGGTGTAAAGCTCAGCCTTATGTGCCACCTAGGCGCGATGAGGATTATATATATATAAAGCTCAGCTGGCTTTGTTTTTGCTGAAGAATGTATCCTTACTTGGTTTACTGCACAATGTGGACACAAAAACTTGCCAGGACAGTCATATTGAAGACACTCAGCATGGAACACTGCTTGACAACTGCAACACTCCAATAGTTTGTCATCAGAACTGGCAACATTTATGCCACAAATGCATTGGCATTTTACAACTGAAGTGTATTTCTCTACAGATGTAGCAGTTGTTGAAGTTGTAGTCTGTTCATCTCTTTGCAGTTCTGTAACAAAGTTCTCTGACTGATTACATGACATTGTACTGTGTATGGGCACACACACAGAGCTGGTATCATCTCCAGTGACTGCTACAGTATCACTGCCACCATTGTCATTGCATAATGTCAGAGCAGTTTTGGAACACGATAAGCCTTGGTTGTAACTGATGTCTGTAGGATCACTGTCAATTTCATCACAACTACAGTCTGGTTTATCTACTTTTCTGTCAGTCCCCTCTTGGTAACAACAGTCAAATTCTGTAGGTTGCATTTTAGAACACTCCTGAACGTTTAATTTAGTAACTGATGCTGCTGTGCTGGATTTGCTAACATTTGAGTACTGGTCAGCTGCCATAGCGTTGTCCAGTACTTTATGTTCCGATGAAGGTTTACGATGACATAAAATACATGCAATGACCTCTACTGTCTTTCCAAGGCCCATTTCATCTGCTAAGATTCCTCCCAGAGGTAGTAACGGTGAGCAAAATCTTTCCTTTGTGAGCCTATAAGTTAGGAAAAAATCTATCAGACAAATACACAATTTCAAATATTTCTAAAGAAAAACTATTATACTCTCTGAGGCTCTTCTTATTAGAAACAGCAACTGACATCTGAAAGCAATGTTGGTTATTTGGGTAATTGTGAAAAAAACAGCTCCACAAAACACCTGTTGGCTGTCTGTTAGTTGTCTGTTAGTTGTCTGTTGGCCGTCTGTGGGTTGTCTGTGTGACGTTTGTCAGTAGACTGTTAGCCATTTGTCGGCTGTCTGTCTGGTCGAACTGTTAACTGACAGAAGGTGGGCAAGTTTTGGCCAAAACACAGACCAACTGTCAGTAACCTGTCAGTAGCTTGTTGGTAACCTGTTGGTAATCTGGCAGCTGCCAGTTGGCAGACAGTTGGTTTCAGAGGCTCTTCTTCACAAATTACCATTATTTGTGCATGTGAACTGTACCATAATTTGAAATACTAATAACAATAATCTCAACTACATGCTGGTGGGTTGATTTGCAAAACTGTCTCATAACATAATAAATTATTCAATTAATGTGCACAGTACTCCGTCAGATAAACTGTTATACCTTCCAGTGTAGGGATTAAAGTATATCAACTTTCCATCCAAACTCTTGCATTCCCGCCATAATGGGTGAATAGTTTCTCCTGTAAGGACATAAATTATAACGAAATTAATGACGTGGTAATCTGAGTTCTCTTTTATAATGTTTCATGCTGCCAATGCTGGACTTTATACTTGGGTCATGTGACTAAGGCTCAGACTACAAGCTAATTAAAGACCCCGTATTGCACATTAAGCATTGCATGCTGCAATCTCTTGACGCCAATTTTGGTGACGTTAAAAATTCTGAGGTTTTTGTTTGTGGCCAGAATAGAACTCTTTAACAATAGACACCTCGCTCCTGTGAAAACTAAAGCAACAATAGAGGGCTGAAGAATAATGGCCAATACTGGGCCTTTAAATATATAATAGATTTAGTTCTCACTCAGCCATAGCATAACGAATGTCACCTAATGTGGTGATCAATCGATGAGATGCTAACCTAAAAAATCTAAATCCAAGAGATCACCAATTTTACCACCTTCTTGGCCCTAACAAGAGTTGCTTAATTAAGGTGGAGCTCCACAAAAATTCAACAACAAAAATGTCTCAACTATCCAAAAAATATTCACCCAAAACACCAAAAGTCAGGGAAAACATTTCGGAAAATTATGTTTTGTGCTTTCATTCTATTGTCTGGGAGACTTGGTGACCCATACAAGAGAGTGAGAGATTCATTCTGTGTGCAGAAGACTCCCGAAACATACATGTGAGAGTTAGCATACTGATGCATTTTAGCATAGAATTAGAGTACAAACCTTCCAGTGGATGAGAGCAAAAATGTTTATATTATACCAAGTAAAACTCGAGGAATTAATTTTTTATTGCTAACATACCCAGCTGCTTTGTGTGTGATGCCGTTTGACGGTCTTGTTCTCTTTGTAGCATCCATTCTACTGCACGTCTTTGATATCCTCTTAAAACAGGTTTCAGAAGAGGATGCTGCACATCAAAAACATTCAATCCACTTGCTCTGTTGAGCTCTAAATTGCCGTCACACTTGCTATCATTGTGTGTGTAACATGCAGAGCAGAGTGGAAGATCAGAAACCAAAGAGTCTTGAGGCAATGCGAAATCGCCTTTTTCCAAATTAGCAGTGCAAGTTCTCTCTCGAACAGACTTTATAGCATCATACAGTTCATCAAAACTCTTGTCTATTACTAGATTGCTACAGTTTTGTGAAAGCAAATCATGCTCTACAGGAAAGTCATAAAACCAGTCCATTAACAATTTCATCATTTTGTCTGTTTTCCTATTTGTCACATCAACACTAGCAAATGGAAGTATAGTGAAACTGCTCTCATTTAAACACACCACAACTTCCCAGCTGTCTTTTAAAATGTGCTGCTCTGGCATTAACACAAGGGACACAACTCCTTTGCTTTGCAGGTAAACTAAAGCGTCTAGTTTATCCTGTGAGACAGAAGGAACTGCAGCCTTAAATGAGACCTGTCTCAAGGAGCCATTGTCTAGACCATTGGTGTTTACTGTTAATGAGCATTCTGGCTCAAAAGATAGCCTTACAATAACACAAGGATAACGGCCATCTGTGCTCCAAAGCTCATCAGCATCACAAGACACTTTTGTTCCATTGCTTGTTCTTACTTCATCCTCTTGGATCTTGTTAGTGCACAAACTAATACTGAACAGACCCAGTTGACAAACACACCCAGGAGGATAATTGTTCTCCAGTTTTAACTCGATGTCTCTGCTTCGATTTTCAGTTTGCCGTTTATTTCTTTTCCTAGAAATCAAAACTCTTGGAGAATTGTTGCTTTCAGTAGCTGATTCATCACTGCCCGGGTCAATGCCGCCATGTGCTTGCATGAGTTGGTCAAACATATTCCACGTCATTTTAGTACACTTTTCCTCGCTGAATCTTTCTGGCGGTTTCTGTTTCCTTTTCCTACTAGACATCTTGGGAAAATTCTCTTTTCTGTTTTGCAGAGTGCGATCTCGTAGCAAAACAACCAACTTCTTCAAATTACATAATAGGGAAGAGGACTGTTAGGTGGTGTATGCCACATCAAACTGTCTCAAGCAAATTTGTGCCCAGGCTCCAAAGGTACCTTTAAGCCCAGTCAAACACCAGCAACCCTGAAACAAGGCCTAAAACATGGAATACGTCAAGAATGCAGATATTAGGAGTGACAATAGAAATAATTCCCTTCAGCGATTTCTGATAAATAGGTAGAGGGAAAATTTGTTGTTGTTATTTCTTTTCTGGGTTTCTTTGCTTCACCTCTAAGTAAAATTTTCAACAACCCTTAGCTATACATTTGGCCCTGGTTGTTTAAAGGGTGGATAACGCTATCCACCGGATAAATTGTTATCCAGTGGATAAGTGTTAACAGAACAAAGCACGCTATCCACTGGATAGTGGTTTATCCGGTGGATATAATGTTCTCCACTTTTCGAACGACAAGGGCCTGGGGTTGTTCAAAAGATCGATAAAGCTGTCCATTGGGTGATCACTATCCAGTCAGGGTTAGTAATTTTTTGGGGTAGATACCATGGCCTACCTGCAGGCTCTAGTGTCTAGGTTTCCCACTCAAGTGCTGCTTTCTTCATTACTTTTTGTTTTGACTTGTGAGCGTGTGTCTTCTTGTGGCTTCGCCACTCGCGCCTGCTCGCGCTTTTGCAGGCTAAGTGACCCATCTTTTGTTTAGCCTAGCTCTGGTGAGAGCGCGGCTCTTGTCTAGATCAAATTGCTCTAAGAAGACTGGTGAGTAGCACAATAGCAACACGCTATTGTGGTTAGTTTGTGGTGGTCTTTTAGCATCTTCAACAAGTGGTGTAATCCTTTTGCAAGCGAGAAGCAGACAGATATATGTGTCCCAAATTTCTATAAGTTATTTCAATATGATGGCTGTCGAGGATGTGTAATGGTGACTTGTAACAATATCGGAGTGGAAAAAGTGTTGATCTGGAATTAGTCTCGTATCTATTGGAAAAACAAATTTATTTAGACGAGCCAGGTTAGCATTTGGACATCGAAAGTGCGTGAGCGTCGATGTACAGGTAGCTGCCACTTACGGGGACCCTGTTCTATATGACATTTCTTATCTCGTTAACTACTAGACATAAATTTATACCTCCGGTAAATTGCAGATCACTGACAAAATGGCAATTACCAGCAAGCTTATTTTAGACGATCTCAGGGTGCCTAGAATCAAATTATGTGCACGTTGCTTAGATTCTCATAATTAAAGCCTTCAATGAAAAATAACGGTTGCACAGACGGCGGGATCATTGTTTCAAAAAAAAGTTTGAAGTCCTTTTTCTTGGCATCTTAATTTTTGCAGGCTAAAGCTATGCGAAATAATTTCGCTTATTTGAAGAACTTGTTCTATTTGATTTCTGAATTCTGGAGTCCTGATTCCAAATTCCGGATTCCTGAATGGCCCAGAATGTGGGGACACATAGTGGTCGGCGCGAAAATATGCCAGGCGCTCAGAGAAAAGAGAATGTGGCCTAAAACCGGCTACCAGTGCTCAAGTTAGGCCAGTTTTAGGGATATCTTTTTGGGCTTCGTAAGAGTTAGCGTACGGCTTTTGCAGATGAGAGATAAAACTAGATAATGGGATGTCTTCCGGGCAAAGGGTCTAATTGTTTTAGTATTTATTATCCAACTAATCGGACAGAAAAGGCAATAATAAAGTTAGCAAACGCAAGTTGAAGAAGTATTTATTTGGGAAAAAGCGAAAGAAAACCGACGAATTTCGCTACTCGAGGACTATTACTAATAGTACTCTAGTAGCGTAGCCAATTAAAATGAAGGATTTCCATTAGTCCACTAGTTGGGTGACACTAATTAACATCGAATAGTCCGAGCACGCCTTCCGCGGCCATCTTGGTAAACACTTCACACTTTCAGATTACAGGTCTTAGCCTTGTAAAATGCCAACACAACTGAAAATAAGACACTTTACGTTGTGTATTTAAAACTCGGCGACGAATTTCAAGCTTCTCAGTGAGGATACATGTTCTGTTTTTCCTTGGGGATTTTAGTGGTATCTGACAAAGGATTTCAAGAATTAATTTCCTAAAAACTATTCAACGAATTTCATTTGAAATACCTGTACCTGTGTTAGAACAAAACAACATTCTATTATTACGACTGAGTGCGTGCTTTACTCGATATTTTCTAGTGATATTATTGTACGCTCTGTTTTTTGACGCACAGAAATCTCAATGAAATATTCTCATGCAGCAAACACTTTTCTCAGAAGGTGAAGTGAATTTTAATCGTGTATATAACGAAGTCTCACAGGACACCCCGTTCATTACAGTGACAGCAACCGTCGTGTGATGTGAAGGTGAACCAGGGTCTTCGTTGATATGGCACGCAGATAAGTATAAGCTTTCGTTTCTCTATTCATGTCCTTGCTAGCTTTTCGCTTAGCTTTGCTACGCTTACCCTTTTCCGCAGTTTTGTAGATTAGTATGATTATTTCGTTGAGCAATTTTTTCATCCACACTGTCTGTGAAGAAATGTTTGAATACTGGGAGGGTGTGAAACGTTCTGAATAAAACCAGTTTACCAAGCTCGTCTAGAGAAACTAGAATAGCACTTACTGAATAGCACAGTTCAGAAGAAAGTTAATTTAATTCAGATAAGTTTACCCTTTCCTTATTTTGCTTCAATTTTGTCGTTGAACACTTCGGATTACTGTGCCATTCCAAGTAGAGATCCTGTAGAGATCCTGTAGAGAAATCTAATCGGGAGTGAGTGATAAGATAAATTCTGGATCATGTGGTGCGCGTGGGACAAAGAACTGAATATCTCAGTCCATGACGGGTTTCGAATCCATGAACTCTCAGATACCGGTTAGGCAATGAGGAATTGTTGTCAAGTCCAAACGAATTCTTAGAAGTAACACGATTGTGAAAAATTTGTTCATCAATTTTAATGAAATAATGCTTTAGAAAACATTATAAATTTGTATTTAGGGGTAAACATTCAAAATAACACGACTGGATATTCGATAATCGTAGAAAAGTATCTAAATTTGTTGCTTTTTGCTCTTTTTATCACCAGGTTGAATGCAAACACAGTTTCCATACAATGGTATAGTCATGGCGGATCAAAGTGTGTAAGGTCTTCAAGCCTGGCTCGGGTTGACAGCCATTGGAAACACCTTTTAGAAGATGAGTAGTTTTCGTCTCTGTTTATCATTTAACGGTTTCAGTCCAAAGACTGATCACAGTCTGATCATGTCAATGCTTCGCCTCCCCTTGTTATGAAAAATTGAGAGAAAATATTGAAATCGGGGTATATTGTAATTAGTAAGAATAATGTTGTGAGAAGGTGACTTTTCTGTCAGTGACACAGGAACTCGGAAATGTCGCCAGCTTGATTTTGCGGGAGCCCCCGGCAACTGTCCATCGAAATCTTCGAATTAGCGCTCAGTGGCCCGTTTTTCGAAAGCCCGGGAAACTTTTCGGGCCCGTAAAGCCATTTTTAGTTAATCTGTATCTAAAAACAGAAGTGTATACGCTGAAACTTGTATGAAGAGAACTTCTAATCATATCAAGATTAGAATACCTGAATAAAACTGCTCTGCTCTGTAATCATAAGCTTCGAGATTTTGCTATGGCTTTCCGATCCGGGTGTGACAACTTTTCGGGACCTTCGAGAAACGGGGCCCAAGGCGCTTATTTAAAATTTTTTAGAAGTAGGGGGCGCTTATTCGAGGGAGGGTGCTCATTTTAAATTTTGGCCGTTAGGATGGCGGGGCGCATATTTGTAGGAGGCGTTCATCTAGGGGGAGGTACAAATTCCAGGATTTTCGGTATCTAAGACTGAAGGCTTATTTCGAAGATAAAATGAAATCGATGTTAACAGAATACAACAACTCGCTGGCGTTAATCATTTATAACGTTCGTAAGAACATTGTAAAATAGTGTATAGTGATACAATCGATAACAAACAGCTTTTTTGTTGATGTTTCCTCTTTTTTTCCAGGTTATATGCCTTTCTAAAAAAAATGTAGTAATTTGGGATTGCAGTGTGTTAGCTCTTGGGCCCTGGAAATATCCCACTTCAGATAAGTTGTTTTCTTGTTTCTCCAGTCATTTATGGAAGTATTTTACAAGCAGTGTTATACTGAGTGAAGGTTTCAAGACATGATTATCATTTACGTTTACATTATCATTTTTGCTTTGGAACTTTTGAACGAACCTTTTGATTTTTTATGTTGTTCGTCAATCCTTTTCACCTTTAATATGGAGTTCTTGAAAATGAAACACATTTTAGAACATGCAAATGGTGAAGATTAACTGGTAGTGTCAGAAAAGTACATCAAAATTAATTTAACACCCTTGAATGTGCATGTTTGCCTTACAAAAGATAAGTAAAGCTATAAAGCAATTGACACAACAAAACGTTACCAAGCTTAGTCAATTAGTCAATTATGTTGACCTGCATCAGTTTGTATTGTTTCCACTTCATTAAGATACTGGAAAAAAACATTGACTTTAAATCCTGTCCCGAGACGCTTTGGCAATAACTAAAATGAGATACAACAACTAGCCTTATTTGCATGACCATAAATACATACAGTGTTGCAAAAGGTTTTATAAACTAAAACAGTAACAATTATCGTGATCATATAGTAACGTTATGATGTAGCAATTAAGTTACATTGGTTTGATTTGAAAGTAGAATCGTGTAGATCAAAGCAAGATGAAATATAATTTGTTAATTGAATATTAATATAATGATTTGAAGAAGTCATACGTTTGCTTATGGCTTGTAACGAAGATAATTGTTTAAAAGTGGGAATGATATGTTCTATGTTTTCATAAAGTTTATTTCTCAGAAGAGAGTATTTATTGCAATATATAAGAAAGTGAGATTCGTCTTCAATTTGGTTAGATTCACAAACAGGGCAAAGTCTATTAACCCTTGGAATTTGATCATATCTACCGGTCTCAATCCTCAGTCTGTGACTGCCTATCCTAAATTTTGCTATTTTTTTCTTTCGCTTAGTTTGTTGGTTAGGTCTGAATAAGAGGAGGGTGTATAATTAACACTTAATGACTGGACCCGAGGGAAACGGTGAATTTTGTTTCCCAAGAATCGCAATGTTCCCGAGACGAAGTTGAGGGAAACATTGAGATTCGAGGGAAACAAAATTCACTGTTCTCCAAGGGAGAGTGATTTGTTATATAGCAAAACAAAACACAAGCAAACTTTGAAAAACTCGCCGAGATTCCAGCGACAACATCAGGCCACCTCTGATCACGTGCAACAGCGGTCAACATTTCGCGGGTAGCAGTGAACTGTTTCCCGTTTGACGTCATAGTTTTCGCAATGTTGCCCGCTCATGGCATTTGGCGGGATGACCATGAACTAGCCAATGAATGGGCTCGCTGTAGCGGGAAAAACGCCAGTTATATAACATAATAATAATAATAATAATAATAATAATTTTTTTTATAATAATAATATAATAATAATAATAATTATAATAATAATAATAAAACCTTTATTTAAAGAGGGTAGCACTTAATAGCCAAAGGCTAATAAACTTGTGGCCTTCATACAATCGTTCTTAAAAGTGTTGAAAAATTCTACTAGTAGTTAAGTAGAGTTTTGCATGGTATGTTGCCAATATAGAATATACTTTTGCTGCATTAGGCCAACATAATGTTTGATTTTAGCGTTAGTTCAGTACGTAAGATCAAAGCGAGGGAATTTATAATATTCAGGCATACTTATTATATTTGAATACTAACTATTTTCACCAGCGTGATGAAGATCTTGTGGCATGAGAAAGACTTGTTTACCAATAGAGCAATTATCCTTAGTTAGAAGATATGAGGAGTAATTCATGATTTTCTGCTTGTCAGCTATAATGTGAGGGAACCTACCAAGTTCAGAAAGATAAGAAAGTACTTAAATGCAATATATTTGAACATAATTAATAGAGGAAAATGGTTATGAAACCTGGCAAGTTTCTTGGTTTTTGTTTTTGTTGGCTATTTTCGGGGTTGACATTAAGCAAAATGTGTAAAGTTACAAAAAATGGATATGTGTTCATACAACTAACCAATCGATGCGTTGCGATTACGAAATTTCTGCATAGTCTAGCAGCATAAAAAAAAGATATGCAGGGTCAAAGACCTTCCAACATAACTCTAAACTGGTTTGTTTACTTCTTTGATGTTTGCCGGGATTCTTAACCAGTTCCTTCTATTGACTGTGATTTGAACGAATGCAACTGTTTTAAGGATATGCTTGAAATAGGCCCTTTGCACGAACCGGTCACATGACACCTAATAAATTATGCTGGGAAGCAAGTTACACTGTGGAACTTTCAAAACAAAGGAACTCGTATCAGTCCAGCCCGACTTTCTTTTGTTTTGAAAATCCCACTACGTTATTTACGTTGCAGCAAAATTTATTCCGTAGCATGTGAACGGATCGTGCAAAGGACTTATTGTAAAGAGAACCTATAAGAAACTGGAACTGGGCCGATCAAACGCGTGACCGTGAGGAAATTTAGTCGTGGACATATAACAGGTCGTTATTTCACATCACTACAGATTAAGACAATTTTTTTCATTCCGCATTTTCAAGTCAATTTCTTAGCTGACAGCTGATCGAGTTTTGACGTTGTTCTGAAGCAATATTTGTTTTTCAACTCCTTGGCAGACATAGTTTAATAAGTGACGCTTTGGTAAGCATTAAAAACACAATGTCAATTTGCAAAATGTAACGTAACGTAATAAAAAAGAAGTACCTTGTCCTGCCTCTCCAAATAATGCAATTAGCCTTGGTGATGTTAGTCTACTTCGCAGCCGTTTTTTAGGATGTCACGCAACGCGCACTCCCTTTTATGGTAATGCCGGACTACTGAGGGAAACGCTAGGCCGATAAAGCGGTTTGAGAACGACATTAACAATTCATTTATTTCGAAAAGCTTAAAGAAACGCCCCGTGCCTTGGGAAGATTACAGCAGCTTTTTGTTTGATTTTTCGGTTTTACGTTCTTTTAAAGTGCGCACCTAACCCCAAAATACTTTTTTCGCTTAAATCAATCTTTGCACCTGTTGAAAAGCACTGCGCATTTTTGTCCCTTTTTAACCCAAATCTTGGCTTTCTTCAGGCTGTAAAAGTTACGAAATCTGGCCATTACTACCGAGCAAGTAAGAGGCATGGCTCTATTCCTGGTTGGACGTCACAGACTGATTAGCATCGTTATAAGTCTTTGTAAACATGAATGCAAGGAAGTGATGTCAAACCAAGAATAGACCCATGTCCCTTACTAGCTCGGTCGTGCAACAGATGATGGGTAGATTTCGTAACTTTTACAGCCTATAATTAAGTCCAGATTTAGTTTAAAAAGGCGGAGTACGTTTCGAACAGGTGCAAAGATTTATTTTAGCGAAATAAATATTTCAGGGTAAGGCTCACTTTATGTACTTTAACAATATCATCAACAGTTTTGAAACATGAATGAATGGTACCCCATTAAAAGTTAAATGGAGGAAGTCAGCTGTCGCATATGTGCATTAGGCACTATTACATAGCTAATTTGCATATTACATAGAAGCGATCCACACTGTTTAATTTTTAGCTAAATAATTATGATTAAAATGTCATAGGACGAGCAAAAGCGCACTCAAAAAGAGGAATTTCAGAAAACGATTGGAAATCAAGCCAAAAGCTGCGAAGATTGAAGCGGATCTACGACTATCTTTGATTTCAGATTGAGTTGAATTTTTTAAATGTGAGAAAACTAGTGTCCAAATCAGCGCGGTCCCAAAGCTGACATTGTCCCTTTAAGATACCAGACACATGAAAAGCCATCCTTAACAAGAGCTGCTGTTTTCTGTAAGCAATAATCCAACCAAGTATTAACACACCAGAGCAGGGTTTTGTATCACACGACTTTTTTGCAGAGAAATGTTCAGCCACAGCCCATCCAGGGATGCCAATAAGACAAGTGGAAATAAATATGTCAGTTTTATTAGTTTTGTTTAGTGGAGTCCAGAAAACCTAAAGAAAGACATTAAAGGCAAGTCAGTCCTTCAATACCGGTTCAGGTCAAGGCAGAGCGTTTTGCGTTTTGTGTTTTGATCAGTAAGAGACAAGATCATGTCAACGTGTCAGTAGAAGTGAGTAGCTAGCTGTCGCAAAGTTAAAGTTTTTTAAATGTTGTCCTTAATTTCTAGCCCAAAATGTTTTCCAACAAAACAAGACACAAAAACAGTCAGACAACATAATGATTTTATACTTGTTATTTCCTCGCTTTCTGAAAACCTTTTATTGTGTTTCCTCTTGGTTATTATGTGAGAGTTCATAATCATCAGTTATTGTGCTTCACAACGGAACCGTTACCTGTTAATTATTGGTACAAATATCCCGGATTATACCAATACAACACTGCATTCTTATTGGCTAAGATATATCTTGTACGATCATTCACTAGCGTTCAGTAGTTGACGATTGTCTGCAAAATAGAGACATTTTCTCGTTTCACCGAAGTTCCTGAAAAAAGAATCAAGACAGTTCATTTTGCGCTCGATTACACTATGGTAACGTTTTTAAGTGTAGAGATTTGATTGTCAAACATTTAGTAACCAGATGTGAAATGCAAACAACATTTGGTACGCTTAAAAACCACCTGCAGTTTCGCAAGCTTTCAATTATTTGTTCTGCTTTCAGTGACAACTTACCACTCTAGGAAAACGCACAAAAACAAAACATGTTAAAGTGTTAATATTTGATTCTATCAACAGGTAGCCTGAGAAATGGTAAACAAAGTGAACAGTGATACACCACAGCCAACAACTGGCTAAAAGACAAATGCAGCAACACTTTCAAATCGACCTTTTGACCTTGGAAATAATTAAACTTAAGCACTTTTTGCTCACTTTATCGTAAATACGTCTACTCAAGCATGTTAAGGCATGGCTCGTATCCAGTACAGACCACCAGATAGATAAAACCGTTTTTGATCTAAAGCAATGCTGTTTTTATCCTAGGGGGAGCCAAAAACTTACCACAAACTTTGGCATCCTTAAACTCCTTAAGGTGTTTTTATGGTGGTCACGTGACTTGTGACATCATTGTCCTGCTCAAGTTGAATTCTAAAATGGGCCAAGGATATTGAGCTATCACGAAGAACTAACCATGAGAAATTTCTAACCACTTTCGTAGGCAACTATTTCTGTCCTGAATGGATGAACTTCGCAATTATTTAAGGCTATAAATTGAAAGATAGAAGACTCGTTCAGCTTGTAAATAAACTTATGTACTTTGTGTTCACTTTATTGTAAATCTGTCTATCCTCATAGTAATTTATGATAGGCTAGTTGATAAATAAATGAGAAGTGAATAGATATAATATCAATCTGTACGAGGTAAGAATAAAAAGATGGAGATTATTGCAGATAACGAAAGCAAACTTAACTGATGTAAGGAAGGTGCAAAGAGCAAATTAAAGAATAGACTCCAGTAAGCTCTGACACCTTCCTGTGATAAAATATTATTTTCAAAGTAGCTAGAGGAAAACAATATGCCGCGGAACCAGAAAGGTGAATGCGGTTGAACTAGTGTCGTTGTCCTTTACTTTGCATTTAAAGTCACTTTACTCCAATGAACATTGCTCATTCCTAAAGCGGGGGCAATGCCAGATCGTCAGTGTTACAGGCGCCTTTGTGCAGCCTTAATTCATGTTCCCCAAAACCTCCATTTCCCAGAATGAAACTATGCGTAAAGAGGTTTAAATCTCGTCCATAATCCTCTACTTCCCCAGGGAGAATATTTGGAGAGGAGTTAAACTCTTATCCGTAATCTTCCACTCTTCCTTTAAAGTCCAAAAGAGATTGTAATATTAGTTAAACTTCCCTTCAAAATACTTTTCTCTGAGAGGGGTAAAGGTCAAAAAGTCGCGGTGATACTACACTGCAGTGTGTCGTCGACAATGGGCATAAATATGCAGTGTAGTCTTAGCCAGATTTTAAACCTTAACCATTAAAACGAAAATAACTTAGGGAAGAAGTTTTACTCAAAGTGTAATCTCTTTTAAAATTTAAGGGAAAAATGAGAGATTATGGCTACCACTTTCACTTTTAACCAAATCTCCATCCCAGGGAAGTAGAGTATTATGGATAAAATGTTTTCCTCAAGTGTTACAGTTTCTCACTACGGGGAGTAAAAGTTTGGAGGGGGGTGGGGAGGGGGAAAAGAAATTAACGCTCTTCAAACAATATTCCCTAGTAAGATGGAAGGAGATTCTGACCGGAATATAAACCACTGTGCACAAGGGATAATGTAGAGGTACCTGACACTAAAAAATTAATTAAGGCATTGCCCTGTGCATTAGGAAAAGCGAATGTAGAATGGATTAAACCAAACTTAAATGCAAAGTAGATCTTCTCACCAAGCCAGATGATTATGGATTTAGAAAAGTAGAAAAATTAAAAAAACGAATAAACCTCAGAATATCCAAAGTTCATTGCAGATTTCTAACAAACGAACTAAACTTTGCTCTGCAATTCTTCATTGTGCTTTTTTGAAGTAATGAACATAATTGAATTTATGAATATATTAACCCTGGAAAGAGTCATCTTGCTCCCTCCCACCTCCCCTCTGGAGGAGGGGAGG
>CM042758.1:20218215-20230018 GCA_022496165.2 Catalaphyllia jardinei | reverse complement strand
GAAGGTGGGAAAAAGAGTCATCTTGCTCCCTCCCACCTCCCCTCTGGCCTAGTTTGAAATATTTTAGTGATGGACAAGGACACACGTTTTGGCCGCAAATTTTCTTGGCGGCGTTTTATTTATAAGAGCTTTTTTTAAGAGTTCTTTATTGAGCCCTTGTGCCTTCTTTACATTAGGACAAGCTTTGCGCAATTTTATGTAAGTATTTTGCTTTGATTTACTGTTGTAGAAGAAGGTTAAATGCGGATAAAAGCTATTGTGCATTTCCGTGTCTTATTTTAATATGGAACTAAGTCAGCAATGTTTTTGCATGAATCATTTTTATGACTGTTTCCGAAGTCGTGCTCAGCTTCATTTTTTAAGGCGTAAGTTTAACTGGTTGAATTCAATACTGATAAGCCGTGCCGTCCATTTGCTTAACGGATCCATCTTTTGAACCTGGTGACAAGAATTATTTTTATTGATTAGTTAGAAATGAGAACAGTTTGAAAATAATTTATGTAAGTGCTATCTAGACAATATAATTGAAAATCGGTGAACTTTGACCTTGTATGGTAATTACCAACCAGACTGGTTTAACAAAGACTTAGTGTAAACATTCAAAATCTCTAGTCAAACGTTTTGTTTCCTCAATTTCTTTTCATATACACAAGCTAATCGTAACTTTCGGGTTTGATAGATTACCCTGAATATCTGGTTGCCAAACCACTACACTGAAATCCTTTAACTGGGATTCTGTTATCATTTTTGAAAGTCATGTTGACAAGGTGGTATGCTAAAATGAACAAGAACTGTACATGTACTTCAGTTACCTTAAAAACAACAAAGAACACACGGAAGCCTTCGGCCAAAGTTAGAAAAGATAATTATTGACGAAACATGGTATCCATCGGTACACTGACTAACCTTATACAAGAAAATCCGTCAATATCCTATATAATTGCTTTATTTTTTTATTCTCCTCAAACGACTTTTTGAGAATATCTGAAAACATTTAGAAGAAATTGTATGTTGATTTCTAGTTTTTGAGAATTGAAAAGTTTATTTCTACTTTGCGACTATTTCCTGCATGACGAGCACATTTCATTGTCATTTTTAGAACTATTATTTGTGAGACAAATCATTTACGTCGACTCATTTACTATTTTTTTTAAAGTGTCCACGAAATCATCTTTCGAGCTAAATCAAGTCATTTACATGTATTTAATAAACCTCGGGTTACTGTTTATTTGTGTAACTGAAGGAACATATTTTAAACTCAATACTGGTAGAAAAAGCTCTATGTTTTACTCTCTGGTTTGCCAGTTTTTTACTGTCAGACATATTGTACAGTATAGAGAGTGTTCATTTTTCGTTGAACCCGTCGCGTATAGTAGGTCACTTAACACGCAGAACAGTTTTGTTCGGGAATTGGATGCCTCGCTGACAGTTAAGGCCCCAAACATGAAATTACAACTTTTTAGCGATACTAACTGGAAAATTTAATATCCGCTCACGACAAACGGAAATATTTTATTCTGCTCACTGAATATTTTACTTAACCTATCCCGCTGCATTTCTAGCAGGGTCTCCCTAAATCAAACAAATAAATTATCAAATTTTTCATACTTTTCAAGTCTTAGAAATACATTAATCGTGGGATTTATTTTGTACAATCGCTCGCGTTGTTGATTAAAAGAAAGCCACAAAACACCAGAGGCAGATTGTTGTAGACATCATAAAAGCTGACTGCCTGCATTATACATGCATGTTACAAAGGAGGTAAAAGAAATGTACAACTTTCAATCTTTTAAGGGAGCTTCCGAGGGAGCTCTTCAGTGTTCTTATTGGAAAAGGTTCAAGAAACGAAATTAAATCAAGCGTTTGGAAAATTGGGATAAATTCACTCTTAACACAAAAATTGCTTAACGTGCTCAGGAAATCAAAGCTCTCAAGATAACCAATATGTTTTATTTTGTAATTCTGGCTATAAATTACCCACAGGCTGTAGAAGTGTTCTTAATGTGGCATTTTGTGTTGATTTCATCTCGATGCAGTCGATTTTTTAGGAGTAGAAAATAAAGCGTCTACAATTTGTGTCAGCTCGACTTAGCATTTGCTTTTCAAAACTACATGATGACGTTTAACGACAATTGGAAACGAATTCCAAAGGAACGCCTAAGGTGCGAACTTAATTCCTTGCAGGGTACAGTAACAAGAATGATAAGGAAAAACACTGGTTGTTTTAAGCTTCCTTTCCAAATAGAGTTAACGTTGTAAAGTTCTTAACAGATAATTGTAGAAGAAAAAGTCAGAAACTGAACTATGATTCAAGGAAGGATTATTTATAACTTCAAGGCATATTTAATAAAAGGGAATGGTGATGAAACACGTTCGCTCTTTTGGCCTTGACCGTGCACAAAACACAATAGTTGTTTACCCCATACTGAGCAACTAACCAATAGAAACGCGTTGGTTACTTAATTCATTCATAGTGTATGAGCGCAAAACAAAAGATTGTGCAGGGTCGTGGACCTTCCAACATAAATCTTGGCATTTTTGTTTGCTCCTTTGATGTTTGCCGGGCTTTATAACCCGTCACCTCCATTTACTTTGATCAAGGGAAAGATATCGTTGCGATTTAGGTGCAAAGAAAGTTGTGATTTTCCTGTGTTAGCTCCGCCTCAGTTTCACGTATTGTTCCCTATAAAGCGATAACAATCCCTTGGGCCATCAAGTGCATGACACAGAATGACTAGAGTTTCTGATTTAAAGTTCACCTAGCCCCAATTTTTTTTGCTCGAATAAATCTTTGCACTTGTTGGAAGCGCACTGCGCTTTTTTAAACTAAATCTTTACTTTTTTATAGGGTGTAAAACTTACGAAATCTAGCTATCACCTGATGCACGACCGAGCAAGGGGCATGGGTCTATTCCTGGTTTGACTTCACAGACGGATTTGCATTGTAGCGAGTCTTTGTAGACATGCATGCAAAGAGGTTTGTGACGTCAAATCAGAAAAAGACCCATACCCCTTACTTGCTCGGTTGTGCAACGGATGATGGCTAGATTTCGTAGCTTTTGCAGTCTGAAAAAGGTTTTCTTCTTTCTACCAATGAGAATTTTGGTTATATCAGTTAACTACAATAATATTGATTATTAAAGATGATGAGTAAAAGGACATCATTAACTTCAATAAATAAGTATGATGTTCAATACGCAGACATGAGTATTAAGTTATAATTATCCATTTTCCAACGGTCAGTTGGAAAATGAACGGTCAGTTGAAGTAAGGAAGTATCAAACTTATGTTTTCCTATAATGAAAATTAGCTTTCGTTCTGTATAAAGATTACCAATAAATATTGTCAAATTTGACACCAAGACATCATCTCAAAGTTGATCTATTTATTATTCTCCTAAGCTGATTCATGACAATGAAAATTAATTTGGTAAAAGCACATGTTGATTTCCAGTTATTGCAAACTGGAACTCCTCGTTACTAGCCCTACATATGCCTTGTCGAAAAAAAAATTAGTCAATCATAGAACCTTATTATCCATTAGCTTGTTTGCAAGTTTTAAAAGTGCCCTTGAAAAGAACCTTTTGAGCTAAATCAAGTCTTAAATTTGTGTAACTGAAGCTCAGTTTTTAACTCGAAATTTGCAAAAAAGCTCTATTTCGCTTTGGAACTCATGGCCAAATCAGTTTTGTAAGCTCTCTCACCTGTCACAGGAAGATATTCTCGTTCACAGTGACACAAAAATAATGTGATTACTTTTTAGCAATGTTATGCATTGAGCAGTCAGGTTTGGTTGATGCCTCGCTGACATTTGTCTTCAGATCCTATTCACGTTCCAAACATTGAATTCACCACTCGTTGGCGGAACACGTACTTTTTGTATCAGTTCCAGCTGGAAATAACCCGCTCAAAATCAGAAAAACTTTGTTATAAGTCGATTACGCTAAAGGAAAAAAACACAGGAAAATTGCATTACCTACTTCATGCAGGAATTATGCTAAAAGAGGCGGAGAAAAAAAAAACGTTTGCACGCAGTTATCCCACAAAGGCAATATATAGTTATAAATTTGAATTAACGCAAATATGTTACGAAGCAACGCCCCACGCTTATCCACAACTCATGTACTTCCGAGGATGTTACTCGTACGATGCGTGGACAGTGCGCCCCAGGCGACTCTCTTAAAAGTAACCGAGACGAAATAGAAATGCTGTAAAACGTCATTTTATACGTTTGGAGTTTCAAACTGATAAGATTTGTATTTGGCTGGGCTTTCGTTTGTATTGTACTCGTTTGGCTGTTAATTGTTTTGCCGTGTATTTGGTTTCAGGGAAGTTTAAGAAGCAAACCTCAACGGCAACGGCAATAAGTGCAACGGCTGTATAATAAGTGTGCATTGGATTCTTTGTTAACCTCTTTGCCAACACAGTTTTAAATTTTCGTTTTATGTTCAGTGATAATAATTCATGTTGTATTTTTTAAAATATCTATTTTCTTATTCTTGTAGCACAAAGTTTCTTCCATAGATAAAACAGTCTGTCAACAATCCCTTTTCCCCAATTGGAAGGCCTTTAAGACCGTTTTTCCACATGCATGAAGCTCCCTAGTAAGCACAATTTCTTTGTTGAATTTTTAAATTAAATTCAGTTTTCGGTTAGCATAATAAGGTAAATTAAGGAAACCATGAACGGAAACGTCACCAGACAACAGGTTTAATGAGCAGCTGAGCACGTGCGTTATTAAATCTCTGAATTTCTTTGCGTGAAATGACCAAGTTCTGTGTCGTCTTCGGAACGTGGATACAACGCCTAACGTTTTGCATTTCCATTTCGAATTGAACGCCGTCGTTGCATGTTTAGCTTAAGGTTATTCCCTAGTTTTGCATTGCACATTCCTATTGCGCACGATTTTTGCATCATCAGCACGTGCACATGAGCGTGCTCGCGTACAAAACGTAAGAGATTTCCCCCAAACTACGCTCGATAGCGAGATAAATGCTCTTTTTCTCTTAAACGAGCACGGTGACTCCCACTTTTTATTTTATAAATTCAATGAGAACAATATCCTCAAAAACTGAGAAAAAAAATTCGAAGAAATCTATGGCTTCTTTTTTGGCAAATGAAATAAATGCTATTGATAGAAACGTAAGTCCAAATTATGTTTCCTTTGAAGAATAAAAATATTAATTAATAATGCAAGGTATTTGAAGCCATTTTTTCTGAGACGTAGATGAATAAACAATCAAAGAAAGTCGAACGCTGTGTGATATAACACGCTGTATTGGAAAATAATCGCGCTTGTTTGTTGCACACGAAGATCACCAAACGTCACCTTAATAACCGTATTTGTCAGCTTTGTGGCGTGAAAACAAACACGGTGACCCCCTCTTTTTATTACATTTTTAATATCTCCTTGTCTTGTAACAACAACATACCAAGTTTCATTTTTGAGCTTGTTATGTTCATTTTTAAATATTTGTTTCCTCCAGTTTAAGTGGCATGCCTGTGAACTAGCTTGGTGTAGCTAAGTGCATGACCACTATAAACAAACATTTGACATTATTTTTGACTTAAAAGATCTAGACAATCGCTAATTTCACTTGTAAAATATTTATATGTTATTTACCGGGTGGGAGGTCCGTATGGGAAAAAACTGTGCCCGAGGTCTTAAGTACGACCCGAGGCCGTAGGCCGAGGGCCGTACTCAGACCAAGGGCACAGTTTTTTCCCCATACCGACCGACATAGCCCGGTAAATAACATGTTTATTTTTTTCCTGCAGTAAACTGGTTTTACAGAGTACTAATGGGTTTGTTTACGCAACTCTTGTCATTGAATCGGCCTTCGCGCCGTGTACTAACGATTTGTAAAAAATAGTGGCAACGAGCGAATAATTCAGATAGTAGGCAAACAAAGATGTATTAAAGAACTTATAGTTTACGAACGACTTTATGTTAGTTGCATTTGTTTAACCAGTTAAGTTTTCCAAAACAGTTTTTCCGGTGTGAAATTTCGTACGAAGTTTGAAGTTTTACTACAAAAACGTCTGTCAGTCGTCACCTTTAAAATCATTTGGAATCAGACTTTTCCACCGTAAATTGAATAGCAGAAAGCGAGGAACTTCGTTAAGTGTATTCTACAGGAATTCTCATAAATACAGCAAAAAATAAAACTTCATATTTCACTAGGCGTCTTCGTCGCCACTTAAGCTCTATTATATCACGTACGTTGGATGAAAGAAAAAGTATTCTTAGAAAGAAAATTACAAAAAAACACGTTTTCTCCACGAAATTGAACCGGTAGAGCTAAATTACGTCTTTGCAATTTCGCTCTTTCTGATGTATGTACGAATCCATGCAAGATTTAACCCGGCCGCCATATTGGCGAATCTTTGCCGACGTCACTGTTTATATTGTTTACAAGATACAAATTGACAACAATTTAAATTGGTTATGATTTTGGCTCTTTGGGCGAGATATTTTTACAATCGAGAAGAAATTGGCTTTTAAAAATTTCCAAATTTCTGGGTGACAAAAAACGCTAATGAGCTCATACATTCTTTGCAAAGTTTTGAGTTTTTAGATCCCTGTCGCACAAAAAGTTTAAACATCGCGCTAGAATTTCATGGGACAGTTGATCATGCTTTGCCCTTTCTATATTCAGAACTTGTGTTTTAATAGGTGCATCACAAACTGTATCGCTTATGATAAGACGAAAAATATTGTTAACAAAGATCCACCTATTGTTGCACACCAGTATGGCGACACTATACTGGGCTCTGTAAATTTTTGTAAAACAAAAATCTGTTTGGGATACAGCACACACCGAAAAACCTGAAGAGGTGTCATCTTTATTTATCTTCTATAAGATCACTTTTTCTTATTTTTTGTGTTGTCTTTATTTACGTGACAGTGAAAACAGTCTATTGTACCGGCCATCTGAAGAGCTGCACCTTTCCTATTTTTCAAGATCTTAAAATGCTCCTTTACTTAACAAAAATAAACGCAAAACAGCCTTTCCAAGATTTTTTGAAGATTGAAAATCTTCCTTTCCTCGAGAGGAACAAAAAAAAGAAAAAAAAACACCAGCAAAAAACCTTTCGAGCAAACTTAGTTTTAACTGATTTAGCTCATTGAGAGACAGTCCATAGTTATGAGTTGTACATACAGCAATCTTACGTAAAGTTTACATTGTATGAAAATTGACCTGCTTGAAGTTCGGAATCTCTCTTATGCCTTTGAGAATACTGCTCAGATTTAAATATTGTATGCATGTAATGCAACAATTCTATGTATCATTTATCTCAGGGCTAATGAAAAAACTTGAACATCTATGATCGAGTCGATTTTATTGATAAGCCGCGGCTATGTGCTAGTTACTTCTCCGTCAGTTCCTCTTTAATTAAATTTTTCCCGAAAAGAAACCACAATTGTTTCCAACTTAAGGAAAAATATTTTCCCTACCTACATTTTCGCAACATTTGGTTATGGTCTTCATCAATACCTTAAAAAAACAACAACTTAGCCTTGAACCTAACGAACTGAGTGGTAAATATCTCAACACATCCCATACTAAAAATATATAATCGAATTATTTTCTTATCTTATTTTTAATGCTTATTCTCAGAATTTCGTTTTTCAGAGTGGTAACTCTTAGGTACACCCCATGGTCAAAATGTAAATTCTCATTACTGGTTTCCTCATATTTGTCTGAATATTTATTCTGATAATTTGATTTTTCAAAGTGGTTACTCATAAATACATCCCTTGCTGAAAATGTATATTCGTATGTTAAAGCTTTCGCACATTGTTTTCAATGTTAATTCTGAGAATTTGGTTTTCAAAGTGGTCAGTCTTAAGTACAGTTCATGCTCAAAACGTATATTCTTATTACCGGTTCTCATTAGTTTTAATGGCTATTCTGAGAATTTGGTTTTTCAAATTGTTAATTATTAAGTACAACTCAAGCTCAAAATGCATATTCTTATTTCTGGCGCTCCCATATTGTTTTTAATGTCAATTCTGAGAAGTTATTTTTTCAAAGTGGTAACTCTTAAGTATATTCCACGCTCAAAATCTATATTCATATTACCGGTTCTCATTATTTTGAATGTTTATTCTGAAAATTTGGTTTTTCATAGCTGCAACTCTTGCACATCCCAAGCTCAAAATGTATATTTTCCTTTGTGGCTTTCTCATATTGTTTTTAATGTTAAATCTGAGAAGTTATTGTTTGAAAGTGGTAACCGTCTTCCGCGCTCAAAGTGTATCTTGTCATCAGTCAATGATTTTCTCATATTGTTGTGAATATCAATTCTGAGATTTTGTTTGTTCATCAAGGCATTACGTCTAGTTAATCTCTTAGATTTTCATCATTCTTGCACTGAAACTGTTAAAAGCTGACGAGAGTGGAAATAATGCACTTATTTGAGATATAATGTTTCCAGTACTCAACTTGTGCCAGAGTCCAAGAGTACAATTCGTTCCAATATGGCTTAAATTTTCATTAAACTGTAGCGACTTGATATGGTGTAGAATTTTTGGCATTTTCTTCGGAAATGAAAAAGAATAGACTATTTTACAGTTGTGTGGTCGGTGACATGGCCTTTGGATGTCAGTGCAACTGTATTTTATTTATGCGAGTTATGGAATTTTGTGCACAAGACAATCGTATGCTCACATGCAGAATTGTTACGAAACTTGAAAATCTATCACGATTTTTAACACTACTGGCCTGTTAAGAGGGGAGAGCCATTGCCTACTTATCTGAGCCGAGGTGTTTTTCCAATGGTCATCGGACACCAGAAATGAAGCTCTGCAAACTGCCATCCAAAATTCAATTAAAGCTGACGAAAAAAACAAGAAAGCCATAGTTAAGGTTTTCGCATCATGTCAATCAACTCAAGAAATACTGACTTGGTTGAGTATTAGTATCAGTTAAAAGACGTCCATCGTCCTTGCGTTTAATAAGCCTCTCTCAAAATGTGGACTAAAGCTTTCAATTAACTACTAACAAAGTGTTGTACTGCAGTGGGAACGGATTGGAGATCAGTAACAGGTTTTGATATAAGCTACATTACTGTTCTCTCCATGTCATAGCAAAAGCAAAGGTTATGAGAATTTTCTGTTTTATCAGACGTAGAAAGACTGTACATGGTAGCTCTCCGAGGGGACAAAACAACTTTGAAATGCCAAACGAAGCAGATTATCAAGCTCTGAACAAAAATTTTAACGGATCAGTGGTCGATTAAAAACTATCCTTCGGTCAATTATAAGAACAATTTTTACAATTTGTTATTTCAACTTCGCCTATATTCTTCGTCTTCGGTGTCAGCGAAGAATGCATGCACCTCGAAACTTTTACAGCACTGAGGAAAGTAACATTACACCATTAAATGATCAAATAAAAAGACGAGAGATACAGCTAGTTGAATGAAGACACGTAACTAGAGAAAATATGGACTTACCTGAAAGAAGCACATGCACTAAGATGTCTTCGCTCTTGCCTTCAATGCAACGGCAACCGACGCTAAAATGGGTGTGCCATTCTAAACTTGTTTATATACCTACTTTAAAATTCATTATAGCAGGAGAAATATGCTTTCAACAAAAGAAATACATCACACGTCTAGATTATGCGCATTGAATTGTAAAAAATGAGAAAATTGCGAGAAAAGCAAGCACCTAAAAGAAATTTTTATACGAAAATGTTTTGTTTCTAGTTAATAGGCCGATTCGGATCCATATATTAAAATTCTAATTTGGCCCCGAGGCTTAAGGGAATAAAAAAGGAATTAATTATTCATCCCTTATTCCCGATGCGGACTGTTTTGTTTTGCCCTAAGACTCAGTAAGAAATTAAATATATCGAAATTAGCCTGTTTAGTTGTCGCCTGGGGCCTGTTTCTCGAAAGCTCCGGTAACTTAACGGGCCCGAAATCATGTTTTGAAATCAAAGTCTCGAGAAAACTAGGGTGTGTTCTCACCTCTAATGAAGTCAGATTTTTTTCTTTAGGTGATAACTTTACTGCCCCATTTTCAAAACTTATGAAACTCTCATCCTTAATACAAAACAACAGCTTAACGGGCCCGGTAATTACCGGGAGCTTCGAGAAACGGGCCCCCTGATCCGAACGTGTTACTTTCGTAATTATTCATAAAATACATACCGGGAAGTAAACAATAACCTCCATTTGGCGCGAAAATATATAAACAATAGCCCCCATTTGTCCGAGGACATTCTCTGTTCCGAGTTTTCGAGAGCGTAGCTCTAGGAAAACTGTGAGCTTCGAGGAACAGATAATGTCCAAGGACAAATATTCGAGCATATTTTGGCCCAAATGGAGGCTATTGTATTTATTATCCTTCAAATATTTTTTGCAACGCGCGCAGTTTTGAAAATTGGGGTATATTTAGCAACTATCTCGCCGAAGTGGAGGTGGCTAGCGATGGATATTTACCAAGCCGCGCAGCGGACACTGAGGTAAATAGCTGTTTTAGTATATACTAAAACAGTGAGATAATATAAGCCAGAAAAAAATAATTTAAATGATTTCTTCAGTTGTCACGGATGTAAACCGGGACGCCATTTTTGCTCGAGTTGCTCTCAGGTAAATAGCACAGGATACTCGGAGTTTGACGAGCCAATCAACGCGCGCCTACCACTGTTTTAGTATATACTAAATAAACAATAGTCTCCATTTGGCGCGAAAATATCCTAGGATATTTGTCCGCTGATATTGTCTGTTCCGAGAAGCGAACAATTTTCCGAGAGCGTAGCTAGAGGAAAACTGTGAGCTTCGAGGGACAGATAATGTCCAAGGACAAATATCCGAGCATATTTTCGCCCCAAATGAAGATTATCGTGTTTATTATCCTTCAAGTCTTTTACGCAACGCGCGCAGTTTTGAAAATTGGGATATATTCTCCCAGACCATCGTGCATTCCGCACCTTATTTTTATTACCAATTTTGTATGTGATCCCTAGTCCCTGTGGTCAGGCTCCTCACAAGTGTTTTGGAAAGTTTTCGGCAAAGAAATGCGAGTTGTAGTCTGTCATTTCGATAGTTAATACGTTATAACAGCTTTTGTGTAGTTCTTTTAAGAACTGCACAAAAGCATCTACTTATTCATTATTTATTGCATATTTTTTGTGTCTTCTAGGTTGTAGAATTCCGGTGTTCCAGGTCACGCTCTTCAAAATAGTTAAAAATGACAATAAAAACCGTAATTCGATAGATACAGTCCAGATTCTGAGAAAACAAAGAAGATAAATATGCACAGACTCTCGCCAAGATTCAGGTCACAGCAATTTTTCTTATGAAAAGAGACGTTTCCTCCAAATTTATAGAGATTTGTATGGAGACGCCATGCTGGTGCCCATCTAGATGGCCACCAATTATGGTGGGCCGACTGGGAACCAACAGAAACATCTGTCACTGAATTTGCTACAAAAGCGTGAATTTATCTCTCTAGGAACTCAAAAACATTAAAATAACCTTTTTGCTAATACAAGAACAGTTCGGATAGCCAAATTTCCCCGAAATATGTCACTTTTTTAACCAACATAACAGCTCTCTCGGCCTCCATGTAAATGCTGCGTCACGCAAAAGCTTCGAAATTCAAGCGAAGTCGATCACTAAACCAGGAACCCATTCGGAGCAAATATATTTGTGAATATTTGTATTCAGTTGCTCTTATACATCATGAAAGTAAAATATCAGTGAGATCAATAGTTTTGTAGTTTGAACTTTAGTGACGTGATGTGAATAACCGGCAATTCGTGTTCTCGCGTTCCACCGCTCAATGT
>CM042758.1:20190715-20213215 GCA_022496165.2 Catalaphyllia jardinei | reverse complement strand
CTAATGGTCCGGGTAGTTACCAAATATGGTAAGTAGTGCCTACACCAAGTACTTAAATCTTAGGTATATTATGTATTGGCCATGTAAAATTATGATTTGCAACTATCTGAATTTCTGACTATAAATCATTTCTAGAGCAGTCTGCCTGTTAAAATAACTAAAGTATAATCATTTAACGTCATCTTGATAGGGAAAAACCCCATTCAAATCTTATTTCAACACACAGTTACACTAATACGGACAACTAGAAAACTCGTTTCATATATGACCTCTTGCTTTGGTCCCCCTGAAAGATCTAAATCGAAGAGGACCTCTTGTAACAATGTATGAAATATATACCTTGATACCAATAAGGTTTATTTCTATTTATTTATTATTTATTTATTTATTCATTTACTGGTTTATTTCTATCTTATTGTTATTGACTTGACTTTATCTGGTTATATTCTTGTCAGTTGTTATTATTCGGTATCAAGTTATATTTTTCAAGCACAGTTACATGAAGTCATCCCAAATTCAAATCCTTACTGGTGACCAACTGAAGAGGTCAGAGACAAAAGTAGTCTTGAAGTTGCCCATACTGTGTAACTATGTATCAAAGGAAAATTCAAACGAAGCTTTTCCCAATTAAAGATGCTGTTAAGTAATCATACTCTCTTGTTTTAACAAGTAGAACTAAGTGTTGTCCACTTGTCCAGGGCAAGTAGATTTTGCTAGCGGGTACGTTACTTTTCATTCTCACTTGCCAATAGCCAAGAACCCAGGCAAGTCGTCCTCCAACTGAATAAGAAAATAAATAAACCTAGACTCGCCCAGGGCTGGGTTGTATCGAAAGCCGGTTAACCTTAACCCAGGGTTAAATGTTAACCGAAGTATTATTTTTCACGGCTCAAAATTGGTTTTCCTATGTTACGTTTGGTACAGTTTGAGATGACTACAGCTCAAAACTGAAGGGCAAACAATACAAACAGATTACCTAACCAAAAAGTTACAAAACTAAAATCAAAATTCTCGCAAACCCTGGGTTAGCTTAATGGGGCTTTGAACGACCCGGCCTTGGAGAGTAAAATTTAAGAGCTAATCAGTGGCGGATCCAGACTTTGAGCAAAGGGGAGGGGGGGAGGGGGGGCGGTCTTGATTTTTTTGCCCCGTTGGCCTTTTTATCTTTAGTCAATTCTTCTTTTTTTACCCAAAATAAAGAGCGGGGGGCGGAATCCCCGGGCCCCTCCCCTAGGTCCGCCACTGTTAATTGTCCAAAGGGCAAGCTTGAATTAAGATTTTTCTAGCATTACTGAGGAGTGTATAGATTAAAAAACCAGACATTGTATTATTCACTATTTTCAGTATCTTGTTCAAACTGTTAATTCTCTTGCACTGTCCTTTATTACTCTTGACATCAGAGTTCTGGGGCTTTGTTGACATAAAGACAACATTTTCCAGTTGATGATTGCCGTAATTCTCATCATTGGCTTGATCAATAAGAGACTGGCACTGTAAGGAGAGACCAGTGGTTGATCGTTTGGCCATTTCAGTCACATTTGTCCATCTGTATAGTTGCCACATACTCGACAACCAAGTTTTGAAAAATGTACTTGTTTCTTCAATAACTGACCTCCATTGCTTTCCATTTGTAACAGTTTGGAAGTGATTACATTTACTGCTTTTAGTGTTGTTGACTTAGGAAACAAGCCTGTGAATAAAGACTTGGCCGTCTTCTAAGGATTGCGTTGGACTGGGTTCCAGTGGATTGGAACCTACAAAGAAAAAAATTAATCTTTCAAGATCTGAAAACAAGATATAGCTGGAAGACTGTCCTCTGTGAAAACTGACTGATCTCAATGTCAAATTGAACACATCACGTCAGTGGGAATTGTCTGCAATTTGCAATGACACCTAGTCTAGATTACAAACAATATCGGTTCTGCTATGTGATAAGCTTGACACAACATCAAAGAATTTGGTTGGAATCCTTAACCTTCGACCTTTGCATTTTCAGACAATACACTTTGCTACAAGCAGCTTGCTTTCTTATACTAATCTAGACAAGGGCTGGTGAAAAGAAAAGAGTCATGTTTCCATTGCTCCTAACCACTCTATCCCCCTTCCTGTGTTGTCAATTATGTTAATAAGGATTTTTACCTAAAAGTGAAACATTGCAGCTCTTTGCCAAGGCTTCACCTTCTCCTTTTAAAACACATTTGTGCATTCCTAGAAATAAAAGAAAGGGGACTATTATTATTACATACTAAGACGATGAAGGCTCACTATAACAGTCAAAAATGCAAGTCATAGTGTATTTAATATTTTGTTCTTAATTATATCATTTGAAGGAATAGCCTCCTCCACACATGCGTTTTGCATGGAATTGTCAGGCAGTGACCATATTGACCCTATTTAAGGGATGAAGCAAAAGGAACGCGATACTCTGCTCAAGGCCAAAACCGAAAAAATGACATCCAATTCAAGGGAAAAACAAAAACTATGAATGGCACGAACGGGTCAACTGTGTTTCACTTCAGTGACACTGGAAGTTTATAATTAGCCACTGCAATGTTAGCAGACACAATTTAGGTGGGTATCCTGTCCAAGGATCACACTGCTGCGAATGCAATTTATACCAACAGGGGCAAAAATGACACCCTGTTTAAGGATTGTAAACCTAAAAAGACCATACCCTATCTCAAGACACCGGCATTTGTATAGGAGGCTAACACTTACACTACAATGAAGACAGACAAATCCACTCATGTTCTGCACCGCTCCATCAAAGGATTTAATTAATTTTTTAATTATTGTCGTTGCAGAACGTTTCTCATGTCAGACACTAACAACCTGAGGAACAACAAAAATGTTTGTTATTATTCTGTTTCTGTTAAGCAATTGAAGTTGGAGAATTATCCCTATGCCCAGGAACAACGGTTAATAAATTTCTTTAAGAGGAAAAACTGGGGGTTACAATTTCAAAACTAGAGACCAGTTTTGCTAATTTAACTAATACTAAAGTAATCTAAGGTTTTGGTGAAACAATGATTAGAGCTGATTTAACTATTAGGCTAAACACTTAAGTGAAAGGACGCAGAACAAAGAACAGGCCTTGAATTCAGACCTATTGATGTACTAAGAGTGTACGACATTAACCACTGCGCCAGTGTACCTCACAGATCATTTCATCACAAGCCTCTATACAAAAAACAATATTATTTTATCTTGTCACATACCTGGAGGTGTATTAATAATCTGGAAATCCAGGCCACTTCAACACACATCCCAATGAAACTGCTTGATCATTGCTCAAAAAAATCATACAGTTAATGTCACACGAGAACTCAAAGTAGTCTGCAGGAACATCAATTTTTGTAGCACGGCTACAGAACAAGCTCTTTTTCAAAAATTACTAAATAATAAAAGCACATTGCAGAGAATACGATGCGCTGGCCTGGAACAAAGGTGTTTTAAAATAATCATAAAAACGTTTTGCTGATTTCAAACATTTTCCTTTTCATTTAAAGCCTAGAAAAGCCATGTGTTTCCAAAAAAAATTGCAAAACATATGTACAAATTGTTACACTGTAGATCCAGGTGACCAGCTGAGGGGTCGCTCTTTCATTATATCAAAAAGACATGCTCACCATCAATAAAGCCTAATTATAGCTATACGTTTAGTAAAAAATGTCTTGAAATGTTTGCTAAAATTTAAACTGCTAAAGTTACTTCTGTGCGTTACAGAAAACGACTAATATGTGGTGGCATATTCCTTGAAGTGATTTCTGTACATAGCGTTCCACTAATGATGAGACGCTTAGATCTAGCCTATATTTACAAGCTTGAACAGGTCAAGGTCAGTCGAATATATATTAAGAAACGAACATAAAGAAATAAATACCATTTTTCTTAGGTCCTCTCCACACAGTGGCATCTTAAATCTGTTATTTAACAAGAGACCGTTTGAAATAACAACCATCGTTGGTCCTTGACGATGTAAACTGGAACCCAAGGAAAAAGAAAGATTCAGATGATCGTACAAACACCTTTGGCAAAGAACGTAGGCAAGCTTTGGCATCTGTCAACAACATATCAGCTGGGTTGGTGGGGATCTTATATATAAAAAATTTAGAAAGTGAAGTATGTCTGCAGTCTGCATTTTGTACCTGGCCTGTAGTCGGCATTTTGCACTGACCAGATCAAGATAGTACTGCTGTACTTCTCTGTTACCAGAAGCATATCCACAGATTTTAACTGGGGCGACTCTGGGGTAAGAGAGAAGATAGACAGAAGGTGCTGGGGGAATTTATAAAGTGAACATCCGAATCCAAAACATGAATTTACCGGTGTCACCAGTTCACACATCATCGTGGCCATCACTGTAAATATTATGATAACAAATCTCTCTCCCAAATGTAAAACACGAAAACACGACATAGAAAATCGCCCGATAAAGATTCCCCCGCCAACCCGTTCCCCTACGTATAATCAGTGACGTACTTAATGCGGGTAAGTGTAGTTATAAATGTAAACTTTAAGTCAACAGAACGCAAAGATTTTTGGCTACCGTGTTCTTTCCTTTATCAGACAGAACTCTGAGAATCACGTGCCTGATAGATTTTCAGTACTTCTTCAAGAGTTTGCTTCGACTGACCTGAAATATACAAACGAAAACCACTTTGTCACTTGTACTTGCCTACTCGGACTCTAGAGAGGGAGAGGGCAGTTCCAACAAGGTCACCGAGCCTGCAAATAACAATTATTTAATCTCGTTTTTTTCTTTAGCCTTCAGACAAGAGCACATTTTCCAGCCCTTTTCCGTAGAGGAAGCTGGAATTGCAGTCCAAAAAAATAACTTGCAGTAGAACTTATACTTCGGCCTAGTCTTACTTTAAAGAAAAAATAGTAAATACACTCCTTTGAGCAAACAGCAACTTTTAACACATTCGTTCCACGTCACTCACAATCGACTCCCCATCCGCAATCTTGAATGGAAACTGCTAATCAATCTCTTGCACAGTTGCCTCAAGAAACACACCATTGGATCTGTACCTGAAAGGTCATTCTCGGAGACCCAGGGGCAGTTAATCGACGCGATATTTTTGGAAGACGGAAAATATCGCATCGTCCCGACTAACTGCCCCTGGGTCCCCGAGGATGCTAAAAAATGGGCCCAAAATGTCAGTCATCTTCCGCCTTCAACTTAATCCCTGGATCGCTCGGGGAATTAAGAGAAGGGTAAAAAAATACGTATCACGACTACAAATAAAATCAGGGACCACGGAGGGGGAAGAAGGGCTACAGCCCAACCAGTTTTTTGTTTGGGATGAGTTTTGTTAGGGCTCCGGATGACATAGATAATGTACGAATTTTGCCACTAGAAAGTAACAAAGCTGCTGAACAGTGACCCCTTATGGAATAATTAATCCCAAGATTCATTTGAAGTTCAGTATAAACACAAGCCATTAGGCGACTATTTATAGTAAGAAAATACAAGTGTCTCATGAGATATTAAATGGTATACCATTCGAAAGCGACAGACAGTGCTCGAATTGCCGTAATAGTCAGATTACCGAAGATGTTCGATTTTCCAAGAGGTTACCGAATTAGTCGGATTTTCGAAAATATTCAGCAATGTTCGATTTTCCCGGGGGTTATTAAAAATTAACGAAGTAGCTCTTTTCACAGAACTAGGCGGTTAAGTTCTTCGACGGTGGCCGATTTGCCGAATTAGTCGCATGATCGAAGATGTTCGACAACGCTCCATTTTTCTCGGAGGTTTCCCAAGATGTCCGAAGTTTTCCGAAGGTGACAAAAGATCGGACGAGTAAGTAGTGAATAATACCGTGAAGGAGTTCCTGTCTTCATGTTCAGTTCTACAATGCGTTTAGGCACAGGTGGGAGGATTCAAACACCATGACAGGGCTTCGATTGAGTCTGAAATAACGTGGTATAAGCGTAATCAAAAGTTACAAATAGTCAGAGAATATTTTTTTAACGCAGCCAAGGCTCAACGGCCGTAAATTGTTTGATATAGCCACGGATAGGCCTAAGTATATAGCAATATATGCTCATACAATTGAGCTGATATAGCCCTACCGAGAGCCCTCCATCTCCCTGATAGTAACACAATAAAGTCGTTAGCAAACTCATATAACCATATATAACCAAACTTTAAGCTTGGTTACATTCCAGAAAATCACTTTAAAGTACATTGTCATTCAAAACGTTACAATGTTCTTCAGGACCATACATAATTATATGTTCCCCATTGTTTTACATAGTCCAACATAGCATTACATAGATGTTATATATTGACAAAACGCAAGGTCAAGATGGCTGGATATTAGTAAAGTTCTTTGTTCGTCGAGGCAGGGAAATTGCACACGTAGAAAACATCCTGAGGATGCAGCAAGCCAGTACTACTTCCTGTCTGATATAATTCATAACAAGTCAATAAACTGTTTAAAAACAACAAAAGAAAATAATTAGTAATTTAAATACAACCCCACAAACTGCAGCACTATACAGAAATTTTCTTCTCATGAAAAAGTTCTTATCATTCTCGATTCACCCAATTACTAAATATTTCTTCTTCATGCAGAAAATAAAAAAGACAACTCACATGCAAACGCTGCTTAAGTACACTTGTCCACTTTGATGTAAGAATGATTCCAAACCAGTCTTTATCCATGGCAGCATTAGGTGAAGTATTAATTCGACACACAAACTACTCCTGACCTGGTAAGTGCTTCTAGAGCGGGTAAAAAATATAATATCAATTGAACAGTCAATAGCATTATTGTTGTGTAAGAAAATGAATTATTTAAAACTTAAAAAGCTAAACAGGAAATAGAGGTTAATCCAATTCGTGGTTGATCATACAATCCGATATTTTGTCCAAATTTCTTCCTTCCTCCAAGTCATCGAGAAGTATAATTGATTTATAGAACTCAAAAAACCAAGATCAAGTGTCAAATTTTGACTGCGCAGAAAAAAAGACAGAAACAACAACCTGCAACCCCAGCTTGAATACAGGCACAGCCCTCGGGGTTTCCATATCAGCCTAAAACGTTGACAACGTACAGGTCCGATTAGAAATCAACCATCCTATTCCGACACTCCATCCAGACTCATGTTTCTAGTGGATTGTCGCATGGTACTCATGATAACTGCGTGCTATGTCCAATAGGATAGGTTTCTGACTTGCAGGGCGTGGAATACCTGGTCAACTTCTCGACTGCAACCACAACTTTAGACGTGAAAGTAGAACAGGCAATAAAAGGAGCGCGCGAAACTCTCCACCTGGCTGAGACATGCGTGATTGCCGTCTGCGATAATTTATTAGCTCGTTTTACCGCTGATACCTCTTTCCTGATTTACTTAAATACCCTATCGTTACCAGAACTGTTTACAGCAGGATTGTTCTCTTTGAAAGACGTTTCCGCTTGTTATCCCACTTGAAGGTTTTGTCAAATTTCCTGTTTCCTTGCATTCATCTCTTTGAGACATTTATCCGGCCAGGTTTACTGGAGGGTTGTTCTCCTGAAAGACTTTTCCGCTTGTTATCCCACTTGAACGTTTTGTCAAATATCCTATTCCTTGCATTCATCTCTTCGAGACATTTATCCGGCCAGGAATCACTCCAGTTTTTTTTCCATAGACGTTTGCCGACACCGATATGCATGATATGTACGTCCTGCACAGCAATCAACGCTTCAAGTACTGATCTAGAGAAAAATAGGCGTTTAGATTTAATAGTCTACGAGTTTAATCTGAACTGTAGTTGTCTCCGAAAGCTACTGACAGTTACTTTCTTAGAAATTGTTTACAGTAGCCTTGCAAAAATATTGTACGACCTGTAACTGTCCACTGATGTATGGTACTAAAGAATAAAGTTGAATCTACTTACCTCGATCTGAGAAGGCTTTTTGCCATTGCCCTGCCTCTCTTATCTGTCTCCGCATTGTTCAACATGGCAACTGTATATAAATGTCTCTTCAGTGAAGAAGGAATTAAGACGCATAACATCGTTCAGCACGGTCTATCCTGTTTGTCGGTGGCCAGTAGAGATTAGTACAGCACAGTTCAAAAATGTCTTAAGTGGTAAGAACCATAAAGAGCCCAGCAATGCTTGAATCAAATCGTTTGAAAAAACATTGCCATCTTAGCTTGTCAAGCGAGCTTTCAGTCTTATGGCTTCAAGAAACTTATCCACGTGAAATGGAGATTTTGCCCCGTGCGGTTTAAACAGAACTCGCTGTAAATCCCTTTAAAGCTTCGCTCGCATTGGTAAAAGTCAGCAACCTAACGCGAAGTGGATACAGCTCAAAATAAACTAAACGTCGGTTGAGAAATTTGAAAATGAAATTTGGGTAATTAGATGTCCATGGACAAAGGAAACTGCGTCGTTAATTTGAATTTTATTATCAAATCAATGTGTGAATTTTTCGCGCCTAGCAAGGAATGAATAATAGGTTCTGTAACTTTATCAAATCAGCGCATTTAAGTTTTCATTGCACCATTTACATAACAGGAAAAGTATTACTCCAGAGACTACTGACTGCCTCTTTCAAATTCCCTTGGCGTTTGTTTTTAAATATACTGGTGCATTTTTGGCCAATCCACATTAGGCAGTCGATGGAGCCGTTGTGTTACCTCAAGTTTTAGACTCACGTGGTCCAGCGAACGAAGATCCCAGATTTTTACACGACGAAGATATATGCACAAGAAAAAATATAAGCGGTCTTAGACGAGAAAAAAACATAGGAGAATGACTTGGACGAGACTCTGCATAGCCGGGGATATTCGTTTCAGCGACCGTTCAAAGGCACGAAGTAACCGTTTCTCGGCTTAGCAAATAAAAATCAAACTTGTGACAAATGAAGACGAAGACATAAAAAAGAAGAGTCTTTTAACCAGAAGTGGCAAGGAGCAGGGCTACTACACTCCCTCCACTGGAGAGGATACCAGTCCATTGTAGGGGTACCCCCAGAATTCTGTAAGGTTGCCCGGATAATTAGGCCTGCATCAGCTAGTCTGATTAATCGCTTACCAGATGAAAAACCCTCTCGTTCTAAAAAGAAGTTAAGGAGTGGTAAATTTGGATAGGCATTTCATGGCAAGAGCGCCTGGCGAGCATATAAAGCATTCCAAGAAGCTAAAACTTCGCAAGAGACTGATCATAAAACAGGAGAGTATCTCACTCCTCATGGAAGCTTTACGCTTTGCTCCTGAGAAGTAGGAACGCTTATCAAAATTTACGACGGCTTCTTTGCTATCAAAAGTACTCCAAAACAGCGTGGCGCCAATACTTTCATTGAATGTACATTTCTGGACAAAATCGAACCAATATCTAGCCACAAAAATGTGGAAGCGAAACAAATTACGCAAGTTATGCTGTAAGCTTATTGAGCATAGGCCATCAGCACAATTATATAGTAATCAAACTTGACCAGATTTATTGTGGCTGTCTTTGTCAGTGCAAGCAAAAATGACGCCTAAACTATGGCTTTCCTTAAATCGAAAACGGAAGCCTATAACTGGAATTTTATTTTGTGTTCATAAGTCCATGTTAGACTGCAAATAACTTGTTAGAAAACTCCCTTGAATAGTTGGCTAGTAGAGGTAAATCGAATTCTTAACCACACACTGCACATCGTTTCCCTTGGGGTCGAAATAATGATTCAGGGTTTAGTTATTTAATTAAGTTTCTTTGATTACAACGCACAAAGGAAACACTAAAGTTAAACTAAAGCTAGAAATGATTAATTTTAATTTAAATGTGTGCACGGGTATAAAATACTGTTCACTGATTTACAAGCTATCGCAGTTCATTTGCGAAAAACGTCACCTATTTCCTGGGTTGTCTGTTACTTTTAAAACTAAAGGAATCGAATTCTATTATATGATAACATTTTATAAATTAATATAGCTGTATTCAATTCATATACTTATTTTATTTATTCACTTATTCATTGATTTTTTTTTTTACTATTTATTTATTTATTTATTTAGTCATTTGGTTTTGCGGTTGGTGTGATATCCTAACGATTTTATGGACCTAATAACTTGAAGACTGGGATAGAGATCATGTAGATGTAGTTTACAAGTTAAATTCTCTAAAAGTAATTTTTCGGTGTGAAATTTCGTGCAAAGTATCAGTTTGAAGTTGTACTGCAAAAACAATTTCTGTCAGTCGTTGCGAATGACTCGTATAGTTTTCTACCGTAAATTGAGTAGCAGATAGCGAGGAAATTCCTCGAGTGCACTCCACAGAAACCTCTCCCCAATAAGGCAACGATCGGAGAAGTAAACTAGACTAGATTTTTTCAGTTCTACTTAAAATGATACAGAGACACGCAAGATAACGCACCATTACAGCGCTGAACTTCAAAGAGCCCAACAATTTCTCATAATTTCTAAAAACTTGATTGAATTACGGTGACTTTACTTGCCATCTCAAGGTGAATAAAGATAAACTTTCGTTGATTAATCGTCTACGGAAGCGTAAAAGGGGCGAAAGATTGATGATAAGCACTAATTCGTTCACGAAAATAGATCATCTCGAAGGATTCCGCCCGCTGTAGCGGTCCGGATTAAAAAATTCCGGCCGCTACAGGAACGAATCAGATTGCAAGACTTGTTGAATTCCGGCCGCTCATGAGCTGAAAACAAAAATTAATAAATTCATTACAATTATTTCTGACATGTTTATCTCAGTTTTGTGTTTTACACAATGTATTACAGTCCAAGTGTTTACACCGAATAGTCCGTCCACGCTTTCCGTGCCTGTCTTGGTAAACACCTGACACCTTCAGTTTACAGGGCTTGGCTCTGTTAAATGCGTACACAACTGAGAATAGGACACGTTGAGTATTAAAAACGCGGCGATGAATTTCAAGCTCCTGAGGACACATGTTCTGTCTTTCCTTGGGGATTTTAGTGATAACACAAAGCATTCCAAGAATTAACTTCTTGAAAACTATTTAACGAATTTCATTTGAAATACTTGTACTTTTTCTATTATTGCATGCTCAGTTGTTTGACGAACAGAAATATTCTGATGCAGCAAAGACTTTCCAAGTAGGTGAAGTGAATTTTAATCCTGTATATAAGGAAGTCTCAGAGGACATCCAGTTCATTTTAGTGTCAGAAACCGTCGTGTGAACTGAAGGTGAACCAGTGTCTTCGTCGATGGACCGCAGGTAAGTAGAAGCTTTTGCTTTCTTTGTCCAAGCACTTGTTAGCTTTTCGCCTCGTTTAGCTACGCTTACCCTTTTTCGCAGTTTTATGGATTAGTATAAACATTTAATTGAGCAATTTTTTACGTCCACTGAGTGAAGAAATTGTTGAATAGTGGGAGGGTGTGAAACGTTCTGAGTAACGCCAGTTTACCAAGCTCGTCTAGGAAAGCACATCAGAATAGTAGGTTTGAAAGTTTCTTACTGAATACCACATTTCAGAAGTAAGTTAATTTACTAGCTCTCTCGATCGTTCTTCGTTTTTGTAATTGTTTCATGTTGTCGATTGCTCTGATGCTCTGAGTTGCTAGAGGTATGAATCTCTGATTGGCTTAGTATTAACAGTTTTAAAACTACGTCAATAATATTTTTTAAGCATTTGAATTCTTATCTCGTGCCGGACAGTTTGTTTTAATACAATCGCTGAACTATATTGCTCGTGAAGTTTTGAATTGGAGTTTAATTCAAGCGACTTTGTTCAGATGCTATAAAATGTTATACAGCCATCGTTTCCTCAACTTCAGGATTGATTTCTGATACATTTTCGGGTAGGTTATAACATAAAAATATTTCGTCAGAATTTCAAACATAAATTTACCTTACCTTCGGCTCGTGATTTAGGAATTCTTCTCGTGTTCTACCAACATCCCGCGTGGTTTATCGGCCTAAACACCATAGAAACTTACGGTCTATTGCTTAATTAGACCTCGTGTTTTCATAATTGTTCACATTATCGTGAAATCAGAAATTATTTGACGAATAGAACTAATTTTGAACAAAAGTACTTTGAATTCTGGCGAGAACATTAAAACTACCTCACTCCATATATAAAATACTTCTAAGAGAACATTAGGAAATTTGTTAATGCAGGCGATATTGACCGATTATATATTTAACAAATAGATTCCATGTTGCCTTGCGTCTGTTCAGTAATAGATCACAGATGACGTCAAAATGTGGTAAGAACTAAAAAAGTAGTAGACGAGGCGTAGCCGAGTGTGTCTCTGAGGTTCTCACCATATTTTGACGTCTTCTGTGATCTATTACTGAAATTAACTCCGGCAACATGGAATCTAGTTGTTTTATGTAATAACGAAAAGCCTTTTTTTGTTTCAAAATATTCATTCAACATAACGCGAAAGCCGGCCTTTTGCCCCACTTTTGCCCCGTCTTTGCACGAAAAAAAGCCATTTGACGTGATCTATGATCTATACAAAATGAAGCAATTTCATTGGTTGCTACGCGCAGCAAAGAATTGATTGGCTGACTCGGGCGTGGCTCCTCGTTGAATGAAAACTTACAATGAAACCAGAAGTGAACTGCGAAATCTACAAATCTTAAAGAAAATGCTGGAAAAATCAAGTCAGTTTTTGTCATCGGAGCAGCCCTGTGAGCCGAAAAGCTAGGACGTTGCCTTGAAAATTACAGGTGTTGAAAAAATACCCTCGGAAAACTTGTGGTTGCGGTCAACCTAGAGGCCATTTGATTCAAGGTTTGAATGAAAGGAGCGTAAATGACGGTGAAGATTTTTGTCTTCTGTGGTTAATTGGTGATTCTCAAATCAGCTTGATAGAGTGTCGGAGACACATTTTAGCTGCGATACTGTTGATCGTGAGCTGTGGTTAGCTATACTTAACTCGTTGCTGTGCCCTGAAACGGACAGGAACATTCGCACCGGAAAGCAAGGTTATGTATTTTACTTTACCGATTTTAAGAAGTGATGTTATGATGTTTCGTTCCTGACATTAATCAATGTTTCAACAGTTGTTTTGACACTGGGAAAAGTTGAATTCTTTAAATAAATTAATCTCGGAAACATTTTGCTTGTTGGGTTTGTTAAATTCGAGATAAAGCAATGGTTCCCGGCTTACCAAGACCATCAAGTTTGTGCGTGGTTTAGTCTCGCTCGACTGCCGACTGAGGCTGCGTGAATATTATTTCTGTATCATTTTCTATAAGAAACGGCTTTATCTTTCGTTTTTTGGCTTCTCGAACTTGTTCAATGCCTCGGCAAGACTGTTTGTACCTTATCTTTTGCCCAGTCACGTAAAATATCCAAATTCTCAAAACTTTCCGCCATTTTAAAACGGCAGAGGGAAAAACTTTGTAATGATGACGTCAACCGTGCATCTGTCCTCTATTAGTATAAATCTACTAGCGTTCTATCACGAATGACGTCCTCTGATTGGCTACGCTACTCACGTTCTATTCTGTGATAGATAGTGAGTAGCGTAACAGCGTGCGCTGGTGGCCCCTTTGTGTTTTGGAAGTGTCTGTGAAGAGGATTTAGATAAAGTTTTGAACGACTAGTAGATTTATGCTAAAACAATTAGATTATTCGCTCTCGATTTCTACGCGTGATAGTTGACTCGGGCTGCGCCCTCGTCGACTATCACGCGACAGAAATCTCGAGCTCATAAATATTATCCTAATTCTCAAAACTTTCCGCCATTTTAAAACGGCAGAGGGAAAAACTTTGTAATAATGACGTCAATCGTCCATCTGTCCACTAATAGATCATAGGCGAGAACCAATCAAAATGCGACAATAACTTGGGTTATTATATAAATGACCGTGTTCAGCTTTGGAGCTTCGTTCTCTCCTTATCAGCCTTATCATGTTGCGATCAACTCCAATTTTAGGTCTCATCTGAAAAAAGACTGATTTAAAATTTCTGACTAAGATAGCTATCACGTCAAATGTATTGCTATTATTATTATTATTACTATTATTATTATGCAAATGTATTGCTATTTGATCGAGGTAAGTAGATTTAACTTTATTCTATAGTACCATACATTAGTGGACAGTTAACAGGTCATACAATATTTTTACAAGGCTACTGTAAACAATTTCTAAGAAAGTAACTGTCAGTAACTTTCGGAGACAACTCCAGTTCAGATTAAACTCGTAGGCTATTAAATCTAAACGCCTATTTTTCTCTAGATCAGTACTTGAAGCGTTGATTGCTGTGCAGGACGTACATATCATGCATATCGGTGTCGGCAAAAGTCTATGGAAAACACTGGAGTGATTCCTGGCCGGATAAATGTCTCGAAGAGATGAATGCAAGGAAACAGGAAATTTGACAAAACCTTGAAGTGGGATAACAAGCGGAAAAGTCTTTCAAGAGAACAACCCTCCTGTAAACAGTTCTGGTAACGATAGGATATTTAAGTAAATGAGGAAAGAGGCATCAGCGGTAAAACGAGCTAATAAACCGTTCATTTTAAAATCGGAATTATCGCAGACGGCAATCACGCATGTCTAAGCCAGGTGGAGAGTTTCGGGCGCTCCTCTTATTGCGTGTTTTACTTTCACGTCTAAAGTTGTGGTTGCAGTCGAGAAATTGACTAGGTATTCCACGCCCTGCAAGTCAGAAACCTGTCATATTGGACACAGCACGCAGGTATCATGAGTACCATGCGACAATCCACTAGAAACATGAGTCTGGATGGAGTGTTGGAATAGGGTGGTTGATTTCTAATCGGGCCTGTACGTACGTTGTTAACTTTTTTGGCTGATACGTAAACCCTGAGGGCTGTGCCTGTTTTCAAGCTGGGGTTGTAGGTTGTCGTTTCTGTCTTTTTTTCTGTGCAGTCAAAATTTGACACTTGATCTTGGTATTTGAGACCTATAAAGCAATTGTACTTTTCGATGACTTGGAGGCAGGAAGAAATTTGGACAAAATATCCGATTGTATAATCAACCACGAATTGGATTAACCTCTCTTTCCTGTTTAGCTTTTTAAGTTTTAAATAATTCAATTTCTTATACAACAATAATGCTGTTGACTGTTCAATTGATATTATATTTTTTACCCGCTCTGAAAGCAATTACCAGGTCGGGAGTAGTTTGAAAGTCGAATTAATACTTCACCTAACGCTGCCATGGATAAAGACTGGTTTGGAGTCATTCTTACATCAAAGTGGACAAGTGTACTTAAGCAGCGTTTGCATGTGAGTTGTCTTTTTTATTTTCTGCATGAAGAAGAAATATTTAGTAATTGGGTGAATCGAGAATGATTAGAACTTTTTCATGAGAAGAAAATTTATGTATAGTGCTGAAGTTTGTGGGGTTGTATTAAAATTACTAATTATTTTCTTTTGTTGTTTTTATACAGTTTATTGACTTGTTATGAATTATATCAGACAGGAGGAAGTGGCTTGCTGCATCCTCAGGATGTTTTCTACGTGTGCAATTTCCCTGCCTCAACGAACAAAGAACTTTACTAATATCCAGCCATCTTGACCTTACGTTTTGTCATTATATAACCTCTATGTAATGCTATGTTGGACTATGTAAAACAGTGGGGAACATATAATTATATGTTTTGTCCTGTGGAACTTTGTAAGGTTTTGAATGACAATGTACTTTAAGTTATTTTCTGGAATGTAACCAAGCTTAAAATTGGATTATATATGGTTATATGAGTTTACTAAGGACTTTATTGTGTTACTGCCAGGGAGATGTAGGGCTCTCGGTAGGGCTATATCAGCTCAATTGTATGAGCGTATATTACTATGTAAAGCTATATACTTAGGCCTATGTGTTGCTATATCAAACAATTTACGGCCGTTGAGCTTTGGCATGCGTTACAAAATAATTCTCTATGACTATTTGTAACTTTATACCACGTTATTTCAGACTCAATCGAAGCCCTGTTATGGTGATTGAATCCTCCCACCTGTGCCTAAACGCATTGTAGAACTGAACATGAACACAGGAACTCCTTCACGGTATTATTCACTATTTATTCGTCCGATCTTTTATCACCTTCGGAAAACTTCGGACATCTTGGGTAACTTCCGAGAAAAATGGAGCGTTGTCGAACATCTTCGATCATGCAGCTAATTCGGTAAATTGACCACCGTCGGAAATCCGACTAATTCGGCAAATAGAACATCTTCGGTAACCTCTGAGATGATCGAACATCTTCGGTAATCTGACTATTACGGCAAGTCGAGCACTGTCTGTCGCTTTCGATACACACTCACCTGGTGGCTTCTGTTTATACTGAAAAAAAAACTTCAAATGACCCCTGGGATAATAATTATTCCATAAGGGGTCACTGACCAGCAGCTTTGTTACTTTCTAGTGGCAAAATTCGTTTATTATCTATGTCATCCGGAGCCCTAAAAATAAAACTCATCCCAGACAAAAAACTGGTTGGGCTATAGCCCTTCCTTCCCCTCCGTAGTCCCTGATTTTGTTTGTAGTTTGGTACATACGTATCTGTTTGTAAAACCCTCCTCTTAATCCCTCTGGCGATTAAGGGACTAGGTTAAAGGCGGAAGATGACTGACATTTTGGGCCAATTTTTCAGCATCCTCGAGAACCCAGGGGCAGTTAGTCGGGAAGACGTAATATTTTCGGCAGACGCGATATTTTCCCTCTTAGTAAAATATAACGTCCATTAACTGCCCCTGGGTCTCCGAGAATGACTTTTCAGTTACAGATCCAAGGGCGTGCCTCTTGAGGTAACAGTGCGAGAGGTTGATTAGCAGTTGTTCATTCAAGATTGCGGATGGGGAGTCGATTGTGAGTGACGTGCAACGGATGTGTTAAAAATTGCTGTTTGCTCAGAGGAGTGTATCTTTTTTTAAAGTAAAACTAGGCCGAAGTATAAGTCCTAGTACAAAATATTTTTTGGAATGCAATTCCAGCTTCCTCTACGTAAAAGAGCTGGAAAATGTGCCCTTCCTGTCTGAGGGCTAAAGACTAAAACTTGAGCTTAAATTTGCAGGCTTGGTGACCTTATTGGAACTGTCTTCTCTCTCTCTCTAGAGTCCGAGTAGCTAAGTACAGTAACCAAGTGGTTTTTGTTTGTACATTTCAGGTCAGTCGAAGCAAACTCTTGAAGAAGTAATAAAAGTCTATCAACTGCACGTGATTCTCAGAGTTTTGTCCGGTAAATAAGGAGTTGGCCAAATTACTGTTTACGATACAGATAGCATGTAACCTTTACAGTAAAGGAAAGACCAAGGTAACCAAAAATCTTTGCGTTCTGTTGACTTATGGTTTTACATTTAGAACTACACTTACCCGCATTAAGTAAGTCATTGATTCATATGCAGGGAGAGGGGTTGGGGGGAAATCCTTATCGGATGTTTTTTTATGTTCAGGATTAGTCTTGTTTTCGTGTTTTACATTTTGGAGAGAGATTTGTTATCAGAATATTTACAGTAATGGCCACAGTGATTTGTGAACTGGCGACACTGGTAAAGTTTCTGTCAGCACCTTCTGTCTTTTTTCTTTCCTACCCCAGAGTCACCCTAGTTAAAATCTCAGTCAATATGCTTCTGGTAAAAGAGAAGTACAGCAGTACTATCTTGATTGTTCAGTAAACAATGCACATTGCAGACCAGGTACAAAATGAAGACTGCAGCCATACTTCAATTCTAAATTTCTTTTTATAAGATGCTTCTGTTCTTGACGAAAGGTGTTTGTACAATTATTTTCTAAAGATCGTCTGAACCTTTCCTTTTAGTTGGGCTCCAGTTCACATAAACGAGGACCAATGACCGGCTGTTATCTCGAAAATCAGAGCTGTTATGATGCCACTGTGTGGAGAAGACCGAAGAAAAATGGTATTTACTCATTTATTTTCTTTTCTTAATATATGTTCGACTTACCTTGACCTGTTCACGCTTGTCAATCACGGCTAGATCTAAGAGTCTCATCATTAGTGAAACTCTATGTACAGAAATCACTTCAAGGAGTTATGCCACCACATACTAAGTTATTGTTTGTAGTGCACAAAATTGTCTATAGTACTTTAAATTTTAGGAAACATATGATGTTCCTGATTTCTCATCTGATAGTCACCTGTATGCTATTTTTTAGCAATGATCAAGAAGTTCCTTTGGGATGTGTGTCGGGGTGACCTGTATTACCAGATTATTAATACGCCTCCAGGTATGATGATGACAAGATAAAATATTATTTTTTAAATAGACGTTTGTGATGTAGTAATGTGGGACGTAAAGTGGCCCAGTAGTTAATGTAGTACACTCTAAAACAATAGGTCTGGATTCAAGGCCTTTTCATGCGATCTTTATACTGCGTTCTGAGGTGAGAGACGACCTGCAAATGCCTCTCATCAAATAGGAGGAGAAATGAGTACCCACAAGTTGTTGGGCAACCTGAACTGCACAACTAGAGGGATGGGGTATCCAGCAATACGCTAGCTCCCCATTAAGGAGATTAAGAGAGAGCTTACAATACCTCATACTAGCTAGGAGCTCGAGACTGGAGTTGACCTCCCTTAAAACTCCCTTAATCGGAGCAAGAAGCATATTACCTTTTCCCCGGTATTGTATTCCGCATCCCTACTGCGCATAATTTCACGTATGATTAGCGCGCGCAATAAACAAATTCCAGCGTTTTCTTGATGACTGGACCTCACCATAGAGGTAAATCGTCATTTACTCGGAAACGAATACCATGACTTATCATTCAGTTTTTCTGTTGTTTTAAATTGAATAATAATTTTCCCTATGTAGAGTAAATATGGACCAATTCTCAGTTTAGAACAATTAACAATCGTCGATCGGAAATGTGAATTTAGCAAGCAATCGTGACTATAATCACGGCGCTATTATAACGATTTATGGGGTATAAACAATGTACTGTTGCCCCTAAACGAACATGGGGACCCCTCATTGTTGTTTCAAAATTTAAGTTTATAAAAAACAATCAATAGGCAAAGTTTTAAAAAAAGCTCAGTGCAGGATATATTTCATTTAAGTGGCCTTACACGCTGGTCAAGTTGATATGCTTCTGTTGCAACAGATATAATAATCTCTGTTGTTAACTTTGCTGATAGTACAATATTGCACATTCACTTTACAGTATGCAGTGTAATCCTATCATTATTGCTGTGTTCTAAGATTGGTTTTGTTCAATCCAGGGACATCTGATGTACACAATAAAGAAGTCTGTGGCATTATAATTCAAATGGAACAATTCTTGTCACTAATTCCTCATGTATACCTAAATTTATCAATAATTATTAAGCCTTATTTGGATTTCGGAAAGTTTGCTAAATTTCTGTGTTCTGACTTACTTTGTCGATTTAGCCCTAACAGCATTGAAGAAAGGCCAACCTTTCATTGTGTGTATTTAGCCGAAAAGATCTATCACTCCAGCTGGAATCGGCTCAAAACATTGTTTCACCAAAACCTTACATTAGTTTAGCATCGGTTAAATTAGCAAAACTGGTATGTAGCTTCGAAATTTTAACCCTCAATTTTTCCCCTTTGTTCCTAAAGAAAAATATCAGCGGTTGTTCCTGGACATGGGATAATTCTCCATCTGCAATTGTTTGATAACAGAAACATTTCTATTGTTCCTCAGGGTGTTACAGTGTCTGACATGAGAAGCTATAAGAGAACTAACGTTCTGCAAGAAAACTAATTAAAATCCAAATCGTTGGAGTGGTGGAGAACATGAGTGGATTTGTCTGTCCTCATTACAGTGTAAGTGTTAGCCTCCGATATACAAATGCTGGTGCGTGAGATAGGGTATCATGATCATGGTTTTGAGGTTCTCAATCCTCAAACAGGTTGTCATTTTTGCCCCTGTTGATATGAATAGCATTCACAGTGTGAAAATTGTCTCTGCTAACATTGCAGTGGCTATATGCTCGGCTAATTATAAACGAAAAATCCGTTTATGCCTTTAAACTTCCAGTATCACTGAAGTGAAATACAGTTGACCCGTTCATGCCATTCCTACAGTGAGCGACAAAAGTAGTTAAGACACTTTTAGGAAAAGACGATTTTCGATAATTAAGCATTTGCTCTATTTTATTTGCATCTACGGTTAAATCTCGGATACCCCGGCCTCCCCCCCATTCAATGTTGTGTAGGCGCTGTGGTCTGTGGAGTCGAAGAAATAGAAAAATCAACATTGTTTTGGGGGAAAGGGGGAGAAATGATTCCAAGACCCAGAAAATCAAATTTTTCTGCCAAGTGTCTCAACACTTGTCGCTCATTGTAGGTTTTGTTTTTTCCTTGAATTGGATATGTCATTTTGTCGATTTTTTGCGTCCCTTTTGGTTCATCCCTTAAGTAGGATCAATAGGGTCACTGCCTGACAAGTCCATGCAAAATACAAGTGTGGAGGAGGCTACTCCTTCATATGATATAATTAGGAAAAGAAACATTTAGCACACTGTGACTTGCATTTTTGGCTTTTAAAGTGTACCTTCGTCTTCTTGGTATTTAGTAATAATAGTCCAGTTTCTTTTGTTTTTTAGGAATGCACAAATGTGTTTTTAAAAGGAGAAGGTGAAGCCTTGGCAAAGAGCTGCAACGTTCTATTTTTAGGTAAAAATACTTATTAACATCGGCGACTTCATAGGAAAGGGGATAGAGTGGTTAGGGACAATGAAGACATGTTTTCTTGAAAATGGTCTTTTCGCCAGCCCTTGTATAGAATAGTACAAAAAAAATAATAACAAGCTGCTTGCAGCAAAGTATATAGTCTGCAGATGCAAAGGTTTCATTTGCTGAAAGTTTAAGGATGCCAAACAAATTCTTTGTTGTGTCATTAGCTTACGGCATAGCAGAACAGATTGTTTGTAATCTAGTCCGGGGGTCATTGCAAATTGTAGACAATTCTCACTGATGTCATGTGTTCAATTTGACATTGAAATCAGTCAGTTTTCACAGAAGACAGTCTTCCAGCTATATCTTGTTTTCATATCTCGAAAGATTATTTTTTTTCTTTGTAGGTTTTAATCAACTGGAACCGGTCCAACGTAATCCTTAGAAGATGGCCAAGTCTTTATTGACAGGCTTGTTTCCTAAGTCAACAACACTAAAAGCAGTAAATGTAATCACTTCCAAACTGTTACAAATGGAAAGCAATGGAGATCAGTTATTGAAGAAACAAGAGCTGTTTTTCTAAAAATGGTTGTCGAGTATGTCATAATTATACAGCTGGACAAATGTGACTGAGATGACCAAACGATCAACCACTGGTCTCTCCTAACAGTGCCAGTCTCTTATTGATCAAGCCAATGCAGAGATGAGAATTACCGCAATCATCAACTGGAAGATGTCGTCTTCATGTCAACAAATTCTCAGAACTCTGATGTCAAGAGAAATGAAGGACATTGAAAGAGAATTAACAGTTTGAACAAGATACTGAAAATACTGGATGATACAATGTCCGGTTAAAACAACTTAAATTCAAGCTTGCCCTTTGGACATTTAGCTCTCAAATTTTATTTGCTGGGCAGGTCTTGCTTCATTTATTTTCTTAGTTAGTTGTAGCAAAATCTACTTGTGCTGGACAACTGGACAGCACTTTTTTAACAAGGTCTACTTGTTAAAACAAGAAAGTATGATTAATTGACAGCATCTTGAATTGGGAAAAACTTCATTTGAATTTTCCTTTGATGCATAGTTACACAGTATGTGCAACTTCAAGACTTGTTTTGTCTGTGACCTCTTCAGCTGGTCGCCAGTAAAGATTTGAATTTGGGATGGCCTCATGTAATCGTGCTTGAAAAATATAACTTGATGCTGAATAATAACAACTGACAAGAATATAACCAGGTAAAATCAATAATAATAAGATAGAAATAAACCAGAAAACAAATAAATAAATAAATAAATAATTATTAAGGAGCTATAAACATTATTGGCATCGAGGTATATATTTCGTGCATGGTTACGTGAGGTCACCTTGGATTTAGCTCTGTCGTGGGGACCAAAGTAAGAGGTCATAAATGAAACTAGTTTTTTAGTTGTGTATATTAGTGTAACTATGTGTTGAAATAAGATTTGAATGGGGTTTTCCCTATCAAGATGACGTTAAATGATTATACTTTAGTTAATTTGACAAGCAGACTGTTGTAGAAATGATTTATAATCAGAAATTCAGATAGTTGCAAATCATAATGTTACATGGCCAATAATATACCTAAGATTTAAGTATTTGGTGTAGGCACTACTTAACAATATTTGGAAACAGCCTGGATCCATAGTTAACTATGCTGGACCATCACGTGGATGGTTGTGTTGCTCTCTGCTGGTTTCACTGCATTTTGTTTGCGTTAGCTTTCATTGGTATGTTGGGATAACGCTGCACTGTAGTTAAAATCTAACTAAACCTTCTCAGACCATTACGTGAGTGCCTACACCAAGTACTTACCAATTATTCTGTTTAGAAACTCATAAACGTAACAGCTGAAAGGTCGATAAGGAAATGGAAATAAATACAAGTGGTACTACCTCTGTTATCTGCGTGGTATTTTGTGATT
>CM042758.1:20168295-20178968 GCA_022496165.2 Catalaphyllia jardinei | reverse complement strand
CAATTATAAACAACAGGCCGGATAGAGGACAGCCTTGTCTAACACCGCGTTGCAGGCGAAAGAAAGGAGAGGCGTGTCCATTATTTATTACGCAACTAGAAGCTTCATTGTATAAAACATCTATCCAATTTAAAAGGTTTGGTCCAAAGCACATTTTTTGATAAAGAAGCCAGCCGACCGAAGTTACGCGTTCGACTAATTTTTAAGGGACATATCCGTACTCATAATCCATGAAATATTTTCGCTCCCGCGCGATTGATCTAAACGCGTCACGTGACCGAATATTCCCCAGCTAAAACTGGGGAGTATCCGAGAATATATCCCAATTTTCAAAACTGCGCGCGTTGCGTATAAGACTTGAAGGATAATAAACACGATAGTCTTCATTTGGGGCGAAAATATGCTCGGATATTTGTCCTTGGACATTATCTGTCCCTCGAAGCTCACAGTTTTCCTCGAGCTACGCTCTCGGAAAATTGTTCGCTTCTCGGAACAGACAATATCAGCGGACAAATATCCTAGGATATTTTCGCGCCAAATGGAGACTATTGTTTATTTAGTATATACTAAAACAGTGGTAGGCGCGCGTTGATTGGCTCGTCAAACTCCAAATATCCTGTGCTTTTTACCTCCGAGCAACTCGAGCAAAAATGGCGCCCCGGTTTACATCCGTGGCAACTGAAGAAATCATTTAAATTATTTTTTTGTGGCTTATATTATCTCACTGTTTTAGTATATACTAAAACAACTATTTACCTCAGTATCGGCGGGTAACGCTGGATATTTACCTCGCCGCTGCGCGGCTCGGAAATATCCATCGCTAGCCACCTCCACTTCGGCGAGATAGTTGCTAAATATACCCCAATTTTCAAAACTGCGCGCGTTGCAAAAAATATTTGAAGGATAATAAATACAATAGCCTCCATTTGGGGCCAAAATATGCTCGAATATTTGTCCTTGGACATTATCTGTTCCTCGAAGCTCACAGTTTTCCTAGAGCTACGCTCTCGAAAAACTGTTCTCTTCTCGGAACAGAGAATGTCCGCGGACAAATATCCTCTTTCAGGCCAAATGGAGGCTATTGTTTATATATTTTCGCGCCAAATGGAGGTTATTGTTTACTTCCCGGTATGTATTTTATGAATAATTACGAAAGTAACACGTTCGGATCAGGGGGCCCGATTCTCGAAGCTCCCTGTAATTACCGGGCCCGTTAAGCTGTTGTTTTCTATTAAGGATGAGAGTTTCATAAGTTTTGAAAATGGGGCAGTAAAGTTATCACCTAAAGAAAAAAAATCTGACTTCATTAGAGGTGAGAACACACCCTAGTTTTCTCGAGACTTTGATTTCAAAACATGATTTCGGGCCCGTTAAGTTACCGAGGCTTAAGAGAAACAGGCCCCAGGCGACAACTAAACAGGCTAATTTCGATTCCGCTTAAAGTTCGAGCAATAAGTGCAAGAATAATTTACTAAAAATCTACTCACAGCAAGGAAACTTTTTAAATCTTACTGATTTAAAACATTTCACGGTATTGTGACCCCGCGATTAAATCCTCAAGCATTCTCAAGAAAATTAATGTCAAACATAGTAAGAACTGATAACAACAACAACAACAACAACATCTTTATTTCTCACATTTAAATATACAAATATCACACCACCTGCAAATAGCAAGGCTAATCGAGGCAGGTGGTGTGTGGACGGCTTAAGGTCTATTACGAATAGTTAAAGTGAAAAAGTACCATATTTATAATAAAAAATAAAAAAGGTCAGTCACGAGAGAAATTGAGAAAGTAAATCGAGGCAGATAAGCGGGGACTAATATTTTTTAAAATCAGAGATTATCGTGTTTAGGTCAGCATATCTATCCTGAACTTCAAATATTTTCAACAGAATTGTATGAACTTTTTCCTTAAAGAGAGATTTTGAAGAATTTCGTAAATTTTCAGGTTTACTATTCCAAATTTTGGCTCCCATAATAGAAAACGATTCATTTTTCTGATTTAGTCTGGAGTGGCTAATGTAATAATTTCCAGAAGAGGAGGAGCGAGTGCAGTAAGAGTGGATTTGTTGAGTAGGAATAAAGAGACGTGAAATATTATGAGGGGCAGTGTTATTGCAAACATCAAACATTAACATCGAAGAAAGCTTAAAATAGAGCATTGTAATAGGCATAATATTAGAGTGAAGAAAGTAAGGGATGGCATGGGAGCGGAAAGGTGCGAAGTTAATTAGGCGCACAGCTCTCTTTTGTAATGTAAGGAGTTTCTCCAAATTAGTTTTTGCAGCCTGGCCCCAGGCAACGAAGCCATAAGAAAGATAATGGAAGATTGATGAATAATAAGTGTTCGGATCAGGCGACAACTAAATCGGCCGAATTCGATATATTTAATTTCTTACTTAGCTCTGAGTCTTAGGGCAAAACAAAACAGTCCGCATCGGGAATAAGGGATGAATAATTAATTCCTTTTTTTATTCCCTTAAGCCTCGGGGCCAAATTAGAATTTTAATATATGGATCCGAATCGGCCTATTAACTAGAAACAAAACATTTTCGTATAAAAATTTCTTTTAGGTGCTTGCTTTTCTCGCAATTTTCTCATTTTTTACAATTCAATGCGCATAATCTAGACGTGTGATGTATTTCTTTTGTTGAAAGCATATTTCTCCTGCTATAATGAATTTTAAAGTAGGTATATAAACAAGTTTGGAATGACACACCTATTTTAGCGTCGGTTGCCGTTGCATTGAAGGCAAGAGCGAAGACATCTTAGTCCATGTGCTTCTTTCAGGTAAGTCCATATTTTCTCTAGTTACGTGTCTTAATTCAACTAGCTGTATCTCTCGTCTTTTTATTTGATCATTTAATGGTGTAATGTAACTTTCCTCAGTGCTGTAAAAGTTTCGAGGTGCATGCATTCTTCGCTGACACCGAAGACGAAGAATATAGGCGAAGTTGAAATAACAAATTGCAAAAATTGTTCTTATAATTGACCGAAGGATGATTTTTAATCGACCACTGATCCCTTAAAATGTTTGTTCAGAGCTTGCTAATCTGCTTCGTTTGGCATTTAAAAGTTGTTTTGTCCCCTCGGAGAGCTACCATGTACTGATAAAAAGCTACTACGTCTGATAAAAACAGAAAATTCTCATAACCTTTGCTTTTGCTATGACATGGAGAGAACAGTAATGTAGCTCATCAAAACCTTTTACTGATCTCCAGTCCGTTCCCACTGCAGTACAACACTTCGTTAGTAGTTAATTGCTTTAGTCCACATTTTGAGAGAGGCTTATTAAACGCAAGGACGATGGACGTCTTTTAACTGATACTAATACTCAATCAAGTCAGTATTTCTTGAGTTGATTAACATGACGCGAAAACCTTAACTATGGCTTTCTTGTTTTTTTCGTCAGCTTTAATTGAATTTTGGATGGCAGTTTGCAGAGTCCGATGACTATTGGAAAAACACCTCGGCTCAGATAAGTAGATAATGGTTTTCCCCTCAGTCTTAACAGGCCAATAGTTTTAAAAATCGTGATAGATTTTCAAGTTTCGTAACATTTCTGCATGTGAGCTTACGATTGTCTTGTGCACAAAATTCCATAACTCCCATCAATAAAGTGCAGTTGCACTGACATCCAAAGGCCATGTCATCGACCACACAACTGTAAAATGGTCTATTCTTTTTCATTTCCGAAGAAAATACCAAAAATTCTAAACCATATCAAGTCACTACTGTTTAATGAAAATCTAAGCCATATTGTATCGAATTGTACTCTTGGACTCTGGCACAAGTTGAGTACTGGAAACAATATATATCTCAAATAGGTACATTATTTGTACTCGACTCAGCTTTTAAAGGTTTCAGTGCAAGAATGATGAAAATCTAAGAGATTAACCTCAGAATTGATATTCACAACAATATGAGAAAATCATTGACTGATAACAAGATACACTTTGAGCATGGAAGACGGTTACCACTTTGAAACTATAACTTCTCAGATTTAACATAAAAACAATATGAGAAAGCCAGAAATGAAAATACACATTTTGAGCTTGGGATGTGCGTAAGAGTCGCTGCTTTGAAAAACCAAATTTTCAGAATAACCATTCAAAATAATGAGAACCGGTAATAAGAATATACATTTTGAGCATGGAATGTACTTAAGAGTTACCACTTTGAAACAATAACTTCTCCGAATTAACATTAAAAACAACATGTGTAACGGATATCGTGACTCTTGATTGCGTGATTTACGTCATCGTTACTTTCGATCAATACTTCTTTGTTTTCCTGTTGTTTCCCTGCGAATTGTCAGTGTAATCTTTCATTCGGTATACGACACGCGTGTTAGATGTAAGTCAGCTTTACAGAAAGATAGATTGAAGGATCGTTGCGATTAATAGAGCTTTAAAGCGGGGAAAGAGGTATGTTATCTTGTTTATTTTTCTATTTAGATCAATTACCGAAATTTGTTACGCTTGTGTTCGTTGTATTGTTAAACGTGCTGGAATGCGTTAAACACGTGTTTAGTTAAGATCGTTTCTTTTAGCTTGGATTTGTAATAATTTAGGTTTTATCGATCATTGTATTTACAGTTTTTACGGAATTTCAAGTAGTAAAGAATCTGAGAAGTTAGATACTTGAAGTTTCTGTCGATAAAACATTTCTCCCTTGCGGCGTTGGTTTAAGAATTGACATCACGTTACAACATGGGAACGCCAGAAATAAGAATACGCATTTTGAGCTTGTGGTGTGCTTAAGAATGACCACTTTGAAAACCAAATTCTCGAAAATTAACGTTAAAAACAATTTGTAAAAACCAGTAATAAGGTACATTTTGAGTATGTGATAATAAGAGTTGCGCCTTTGAAACACCAAATTCTCAGAATTAACATTGAAAACAATGTACGAAAGCTTTAACATACGAATATACATTTTGAGCAAGGGATGTACTGAGGAGTAACCACTTTGAAAAATCAAATTATCAGAATAAATATTCAGCAAAATATGAGGAAAACAGTGATGAGAATTTACCTTTTGACCATGGGGTGTACCTAAGAGTTATCACTTTGAAAAACGAAATTCTGAGAACAAGCATTAAAAATAAGATAAGAAAATAATTCGATTGTATATTTTTAGTATGGGATGTGTTGAGATGTTTACCACTCAGTTCGTTAGGTTCAAGGCCAAGTTCTTGTTTTTCTAAGGTATTGATGAAGACCATAAACGTTGCGAAAATGTAGATAAAGGAAATATTCTTTTCTTAAGTTGAAAACAGTTGTGGCTTCTTTTCGGGAAAAATTTAATTAAAGAGGAACGGAGAAGTAACTAGCACATGGCCGAGGCTTATCAATAGAATCGACTCGATCATGGATGTTCACAAGCCCGGGGGGGGGGGGGTACTTCCTTATAAGAGGCTAATGGGGATGTGCCGCTGGATGGGGTCGCATTTTCAAGACTGGACTGACTATAATGGGGTTACATTTTTAGTAGAGTTACTAGAATGGGGTCGCACATTTTCGAGATGTCTGGGATAAGAAAATTCTGGCAAGCAGGGAAGATACGCGGTTAAAAAATGGTGCGTGCTGTTTTTTTAATATTTAACAGTCGTCTCGCATTGAATTCCGTCGGTTCAGGAAATCACAACTTAAACATTAATGACTTGCACAATAGTGCGGAACCCCTGGGTCCAGAACAAAGTCCAACAAATCATCCGTGCTACGGTATTTATTTTGCGGCTATTCTATCCTCCACTGAAGTTAACACAACCCGGAACACAACTTGGATCTTCTTTTGAATTAGCAAGCGTTTGATCGTAGATGAAAAGTAAAGTGTTCTACATTCAATTTAACAAACGTGTCAATTCATTTTCTATTAGGTAGAGGCATCAACAGAAAGTGACTAAGTTGGGATCGGGAAAAATTACATTTGCCCAAAAGTGACTAAGATGGGGTCTATAATTAGCCACAGAATAGACTATAATGGGGTAGGGCTTCTGAGTGGCCAGCGGCACATACCCAGCAAAAATTGACCCAAGTACCCCCCCCCCCCCCGGTTCACAAGTTTTTCATTAGCCCTGAGATAAATGATACATAGAATTGTTGCATTATATGTATACAATATTTAACTCCGAGCAGTATTCTCAAAGACATAAAATGAAGTATCTCAGTTGAGAGATTCCGAACTTCCAGCCGGTCAACTCCCATACAATGTAAACTTCAAGTAAGAATGCTGCATGTACAACTCATAACTATGGACTGTCTCTTAATGAGCTAAATTGAAAATCTTGGAAAGGCTGTTTTGCGTTTATTTTTGTTGAGTAAAGGAGTATTTTAAGATCTTGAAAAATAGGAAAGGTGCAGCTATTCAGATGGCCGTTACGATAGATTGTTTTCACTGTCACGTAAATAAAGACAACATAAAAAATAAGAAAGTGATCTTATAGAAGATAAATAAAGATGACACCTTCAGGTTCTTCGGTCTGTGCTGTATCCTAAACAAATTTTTGTTTTGCAAAAATTTACAGAGCCCATTATAGTGTCGCCATACTGGTGTGCAACAATAGGTGGATCTTTGTTTACAATATTTTTCCTCTTATCATAAGCGATACAGTTTGTGATGGACCTATTAAAACACAATTTCTGAATATGGAAAGGGCATAACATGATCAACTGTCCCAAGAAATTTTAGCCCGATGTATAAACTTTTTGTGCGACAGGGGTCTAAAAACTCAAAATTTTGCAAAGAATGTATGAGCTCATTAGCGTTTTTGTCACCCAGAAATTTTGAAAGGTTTAAAAGTCAATTCCTTCTCGATTGTAAAGAGACAAAATCATAACCAATTTAAATTGTTGTCATTTGTATCTTGTAAACAATCTAAACAATGACGTCGGCAAAGAGTCGCCAATATGGCGGCCGGGTTAAATCTTGCATGGATTCGTACATACATCAGAAAGAGCGAAATTGCAATGACGTAATTTAGGTCTACCGGTTCAATTTCGTGGAAACAACGTTTTTTTGTAATTTTCTTTCTAAGAATACATTTTTTTTCATCCAATGTACGTGATACAATAGAGAGCTTAAGTGTCGAGGAAGACGCCTAGTAAAATATGAAGTTTTATTTTTTTCTCAAGCATCTGAGCGGGCCGGATGCCTAAATCCTCGAATTTGATTGGCTAATCTTGCACACGTGACCGGTCCAGCTTTTTACGATACGGCCCACGGGCCGGATCTTTTCCCGCTGCCTACATTTCGCTCCTAAAAGTTAGCGATAATCGTCAATCTTTTGCCTTTTTTACACATCCATCGACGATTAATCACCGCAAGTTTATCTCTGTTCTCTTTAAAATGGCAAGGAGAGTCACTGTAAGTAAATTCAGTTGAGTGTTTTGAAGTTGTGAAAGTTTGCTTGGTTGTTTTTAGCTTGTCGCTGAAATGGCGCTTAATCCTGTGTTTCCCTCGCCGTAGAATTTTAGTCAATTTCAGTCAAATTTGCGTTTCTGATCGTTGCTGTATTTAGGAGGATTTCTGTAGAATACACTTAACCAGTTTCCTCGCTTTCTGCTGTTCAATTTACGGTAGAAAAGTCTGATTTCAAGTGGTTTTAAAAGTGACGACTGACAGACATTGTTTTTGTGGTAAAACTTCAAACTTCGCACGAAATTTCACACTGGAAAAACTGTTTTAGAAAACTTGACTGGTTAAACAAATGCAACTAACATAAAGTAGTTCGAAAACTATGTTCATTTATACATCTTTCTTTGCCTACTATCTGAATTATTCGCTCGTTGCCACTATTTTTTACAAATCGTTAGTAGACGGCGCGCAGGCCGATTCAATGAGAAGAGTTGCGTAAACAAACCCATTAGTACTTTGTAAAACTAATGTCCTGCAGGAAAAAATAAACATGTTATTTACCGGGCTAGGTCGGTCCGTATGGGAAAAAACTGGGCCCTTGGTCTTAGTACGTACTCAAGACCTTGGGCTCAGTTTTTTCCCATACGGACCTCCCGCCCGGTAAATAAGATATATATATTTTACAAGTGAAATTACCGATTGTCTAGATCTTTTCAGTATACGAGTAAAAAAAACACCATAGATTTCCGATGAAACTTGGTATGTTGTTGCTAAAAGACAAGGAGATATTAAAAACGTAATAAAAAGAGGGTCACGGTGGTTGTTTTCACGCCACAATGCTGACAAATACGGTTATTAAGGTGCTTTTGGTGATCTCCGTGCGCAACGAAGCGCGATTATTTTCCAATGCAGCGTGTTATATCACACAGCGTTCGACTTTCTTTGATTGTTTATTCATCCACGACCCAGAAAAAATGGCTTCAAATACCCTGCATTATTAATTAATATTTTTATCCTTCAAAGGAAACATAATTTGGACTTGACTCTGTAGCATTTATTTCATTTGCCAAAAAAGTAGCCATAGAATTTCTACCAATTTTTTTCTCAGTTATTAAGCATATTGTTCTCATTCAATTTATAAAATAAAAAGTGGGAGTCACCGTGCTCGTTTAGGAGAAAAAGAGCATTTATCTTGCTATCGAGCGTAGTTTGGGGGAAATCTCTTACGTTTTGTACGCGCGCGCGCGCTCATGTGCGCGTGCTGATGACGCAAACATCGTGCGCAGTAGGAATGCGCAATGCAAAACTAGAAAATCACCTTAAGCTAAACATGCAACGACGGCGCTTAATTCCAAATGGAAATTCGAAAAATTAGGCGTTGTCTCCATGTTCCGAAGACGACACAGAACTTGGTCATAATAACAAACTTGCTCAGCTGCTCATTAAACCTTTTGTTTGGTGACGTTTCCCTTCATGGTTTCCTTAAGTTACCTTATTATGAATTTAATTTAAAAATTCAACAAAGAAATTGTGCTTACTAGGGAGCTTCATGCATGTGAAAAAACGTTCTGAATGACATTCAAATGGGGAAAAGGGATAGTTGACAGGCTGTTTTATCTATGGAAGAAACTTTGTGCTACAAAAATAAGAAAATAGATATTGTAAAATATAAAACATGAATTTTTATCACTGATCATAAAACGAAAATTAAAACTGTGTTGGCAAAGAAGTTAACAAAGAATCTAATGCACACTTATTACACAGCCGTTGTACTTATTGCCGTTGCCGTTGAGGTTTGCTTATTAAACTTCCCTGAAACCAAATACACGGCAAAACAATTAACAGCCAAACGAGTGCAATACAAACGAAAGCCCAGCCAAATACAAATCCTAATTTGAAAATCCAATCGTATAAAATGACGTTTCACAGCATTTCCTTCTATTTCGTCTCGGTTACTTTCAAGAGAGTCGCCTGGGGTGCACTCCCCACGCATCGTACGAGTAACAGCCTTGGAAGTACATGAGTTGTGGATAAGCGTGGGGCGTTGCTTCGTAACATATTTGCATTAATTCAAATTTATAATTATATTGCGTTTGTGGGATAACTGCGTGCAAATGTTTCTTTTTATCCGCCTCTTTTAGTATAATTCCTGCATGAAGTAGTTAATGCAATTTCCCTGCGTTTTTTTTTTCTTGGGAGTAATCGACTTATAACAAAGTTTTTCTGATTTTGAGCGGGTAATTTCCAGCTGGAACTGATACAAAAAGTAAGTGTTCCGCCAACGACTGGTGAATTCAATGTTTGGAACGTTAACAGGATCTGAAGACAAATGTCAGCAAGGCATCAGTTCCAAACCACACCTGGCTGCCCACTACATAACATTACTAAAAAGTAAACACATTATTTTTGTTTAACTAAACGAGAATATCTTCCTGTGACAGGTGAGAGAGCTTACAAAACTTATTTGGCCATGAGTTCCAAAGCGAAATAGAGCTTTTTTGCAAATTTCGAGTTAAAAACTGAACTTCAGTTACACAAATTTAAGACTTGATTTAGCTCAAAAGTTCTTTTTAAGGGCACTTTTAAAACTTGCAAACGAGCCAATGGATAATAAAGTTCTAAAATTGACTAAGGATTTTTTTTTCGACAAGGGATATGCAGGGCTAGTAATGAGGAGTTCCAGTTTAAAATAACTGGAAATCAACAACTGCTTTTACCGAATTAATTTTCATTGTCATGAATCAGCTTAAGAGAATAAATAAATAGATCAATTTTGAGATGATGTCTTGGTGTCAAATTTGGCAATATTTATTGGCAATCTTTACACATAGCGAAAGCTAATCTTCATTATAGAAAAACATAACTTGATACTTCTTTCTTACTTTTGCAATAAAGTGGGCAGCACTATTGACCGTTGGAAAATGGATAATTATAACTTAATACTCGTGTCTGGGTATCAAACATCATACTTATTAATTGTCATCACATACATCCAAAGTTAATGATGTCCTTTTACTCATCATCTTTAATAATCAATATTATTGTAATTAACTGATATAATTAAAATTCTCATTGGTAGAAAGGAGAAAAACTTTTTCAGGCTGTAAAAGTTAAGAAATCTAGCCGTCATCTGTTGCACAACCGAGCAACTAAGGGTATGGGTCTTTTTCTGATTTGACGTCACAAACCTCTTTGCATGCATGTCTACAAAGACTCGCTACGATGTAAATCCGTCTGTGAAGTCAAATCAGGAATAGACCCATGCCCCTTGCTCGGTCGTGCATCAGGTGATAGCTAGATTTCGTAACTT
>CM042758.1:20143786-20162663 GCA_022496165.2 Catalaphyllia jardinei | reverse complement strand
AAAGCTGGCCCAATATGGATCAATAATTTCCCAGCGTTTAGGCCATTGTTTTGTTATTATTCAAAACAAGATTCGCCATTTTTTCAAGCGCTATTGCAATGATTTAGATATCAAACTAGTTTTTTCTTCTGTTAAGATCGGTACCATATTTGGTATGAAAGACCCTAGATCCCTGGTGGGCTCCGTTCACGATGGTCAGTGGTTCACAAGTTTGCATGTACAGGCTGTAATGCCTGTTACGTCGGCGAAACGGTCCTGGATTTTCCATGCGTGTGATAGAGCATTTAGCCAGTGGTAGGGTCTCTCACATTTTCAATCATCTACAAAATTCTGAACATTGCCGCGCCTTGTGTTCAGCAGATTGTTTTCATGTTTAGGATCACGCCTCGACTAGTAGGCTATTCATATTCAGAGAGAACAACCCAACAATTACACCATGTTAATCTAAAATCATCTCTTTAATTCTTACACTTTGGCGCTTTGCTTCACTCTGTTGTTGCTATTAATTCATTAGCATTTTCTACTTATTCTAAATTTCAACTTCCATAGCTTTGTACTTGTATAACTGAAGATGACAGAAGTTTCTGTGAGTCTTCTGCTGAAACCTGTTTTATGTCGTTTTCTTAAAATTCTTCACTTGTATGCTGCTTTCAAGACCCTTTGGAAACTTAAAAACAGCACTGAAAATCGAACGTTTTGTTTTGATGGCTCATCGTTCTCAAAGCAAACTCAAGCTAACATTGAAAATCAAATGTCGTATTTTGATGGTCCATCGCTCTCATAGCTTTCAAAAACTCATTAATAATTCATGAGCCTAACAGCCAATCAAAACACTGAGTAAGCATCACATGCATGAGCTATATATCCGATAAAACACTCCTCATTAGTATTCTTTATATAAAGAACACTGATAAGGCATAGCTTGTTTTTCTTGTATACTAATATCTTCGCCTCACAATTTGGACCTTTGTTCGGGCTCCCAAGATACCTACTTTTTCAGGAATGTTTTTGAAGCCGTTCAAAAAACTCGCAGCACGTGATTTATCGGGTCTAAAAAAAACCGATAAAACACTCCTGCTCGTTTTTCAAACATTACATAAAATGTTGAAGCAAGCAACCGGAACAATGATCCTACAGGTATACGTTGGATCAGTAGTGATCTAATGGGCTTCACATATAAAATGAAGAATATAAAAAGCATTAACCGACACAATGTATGATTTTTAAAGCTGTTCTATATTTCGGCTGACCAAACGAGCCTTTGTCGACACTGAGGAGCAATGAGAATTTTACATTGGGACTTGTTTTTATTCATCGCTTGAGCTTAGATCATGGTTTTGTTGTTGTTTTCAAGTCTAACAGAAGGAGGAAAATAGATATCAAGCATGTTAAGGAATGGCTAAAGCCTAATTTGCATAAAATCCAAAAAGCAGTAATTACTCTCCCAGGATTTGGTCTAATCTTTGCTAGTCTCGCCTTGATATTGTAAGACCAATAAAATCTGATAACATACGTCACGTGACTATAATTAATTGTTTTCTTTCTTGGAAAAACAACTGAGAATGCAACCTTGTTCCCAGGGTCTCTCCGAGATGACATACAATCACTGTCAAATTTATTATTTTCATACTTGTGCTAATGGCCCCTGCAAGAATCTGTCCTCAATGGCCGACTAAAATATCCAGTTTAGAAGTTATTACGTAAAAAGGCCACGTGCCCTTCTGTATTTCCATATATACTCAAGTAAATTAAGGCAAGGGCCCCCAGTTATTCACCCGAAAAGTTAGGGCGTGGTCTATATTTTGAGGCTTCAGTTGTAACAGTATGAAACTTTGCCAGGTCAAAAGGATCTCAATTTTTGTCAATTTGGCATGTCAATATGCAAATAAGGTCACGTGACCTCTTAAAGCCAAAAAATCAATTTTGTCAAATAGGAACACTTTTCTTATTTCCTTTAACTTTGGTATTCGTTTCATAATTTTAAGGCCAGGAGATACATCTTTTCTGCGCTTGGAAAAAAAAGATAGTTAAAAAGAAACTTTTTAAAAGGCAATCACTTTTATCGGGGGACTGGGTACTAGTAAAAGAAACCGTTTATTTCCAAAGCTGATGAAATATTTAACAATTGCCAAGCATAGTTTCATTGCTGTTGTCATTAGGATTTGTCCTGTACCAATTCAGTTTAAACCTTGTTTTTGCAAACTTTTCCCACTTCTGCTTAAAGATTTTCCCCGGTTTTTTGGCCGCATCAAGTCACGTGACCATACGTGACGCATACGTTTGATAAGTCAGAAATAATAACTTTAGAAGAAGTATTTGTCTGCCAAAAGTTTATGTTGTTATGAACAAAGCCTCAAAAGATACACTACTCCCAACTTTTTTTTAGGAAAGTAACCGCTGACCCATGCCGGATTTTACTGAAGGCTGTTTCGACGTCGCTCAGTGGCCTTTGTGCCAATATCTTGTTCACGGTTCAAGCATCGCCAAATCCCTCCATTTAGAACATTCACCAATGTTTTTACGGTTTTGTGTAAATTTTTGGGTGATTTTTGGGCATTTTGTGAAAGAGATATTTTTTCTTAAAGGATAGATTAAATTGAGGAAAATATGAAATAAAAGTAAAATGGTCTATTGTATTGAAGTGTTATGTTCAATGTGTCAAATGAGGTGTATCCGGCTACAACAAAATTCAATACTTATTAATTGAAATAAAATCATCGTAATGATAAATACATCAGTCCAACGCTGAATGACAGCAATCCGATTCTGCAAGCAGGCAAAACGCAAACAGGCATAACGCAAATAGGATAACGCAAACAGGCATAACGCAAACAGGCATAACGCAAGTAGGATAACGCAATGACAGGCAATGATCACTGGGGCGGAGACAGGATTTTAGAGGAGGCGGTTCGAGATACGGACCGCTGGTCCCCTGAAGGAATATCCGGGGGAATCCTCGCCCGTAAAATTTCTAAAATTGAGGTCCTCAGAAATACGATTTCCGACAAAGTTAGCGTGTTATTATGTTTCAGTTTTTTGAACGAAGAGGATTCGACCGAACCCCACCCGTTCTACGATCATACAAATGGTTGACAGGCCTTTTAGCGTTATGGAAATTAGGAGTTACCGTAAAATTCCAAGCTAAACTAAAGCCCTGGGCTTATATAGCTTCATAAGGGGTTTTGAGTGGGCCTATAAACGGGAGGGGAGGGAGGGGTGCATAAAAGCAGAATAACAAATGTTTCGGAACGTGATAAAACTTGTTTGAGAATGGCCCAATTTATACTAGAGACGGATCATCCGTCCAGACAGATCATCCGTCCAGACGGATCATCCGTCTAGTATAAATACGGGACGAACTATATGATACGGCTATCGGTGATTTCTTAGAAAGCGGGACAAAAAGGCCTGGGTACTAGTAAGGCCAATCTTTCGCGGCAAATTTCAAAATGGCAGCAAATTGGGCCAAAACACAGTTCGTGAAGCTTTTATCGAATAAGAGAAAAGCTGCGGAAGAAGGACTTAATTCTTTGCTGAGGATGGATGTTGAAATTGCAAAAAAGCGTATCGCGGACGAATTGTTTTATGAAGAAGAAGTTGCTCAAGCAGCTGCTTTGTCTGCAGTCTTGTTAAGCAAGAAACCAAGGCAGGAAAGAAGTCATGATGAGCCCAGAAACAACAACTGGTGGTCTCAAGGTTATGACAACTGGGACGATGCAGCTTTTAAGAAGCGGTTAAGGGTTTCTCGGGATACATTTGAGTTCACTCGTCAGCTAGCACGAGTGCAAGGAATTTTAGTTCCGTTTCAGTCCAAACCCGTTCTTTTTTGGGCTTTCCCACCGAGTTGTCCGCCATGTTGAGTTTACTATTTTTCGCAAAATGACCGCTGGCGTTATGTGACGAGGTGTTGATTTCATCGATAGTCCGTCCTTCGCCCGCATTTATACTCACAGACGGATGATCCGTTCAGACGAATTATCCCCGGTAATTCGTCGATGAAGACGAATTATCCAGATACTTCGTCTGGACGGATGATCCGTCTGCTTGCCCGTATTTATACGCAGACGAATTATCAGACGAGCTATCGTTCTTTGCCCAAATTCGTCCCAGACGGATGATCCGTCTCTAGTATAAATCGGGCCAATCGAATTAATCGAACAGTTTGTTATCGGATAGTTCAATAATCCAATCACATTCAAAGTTGTAGTTTAAATCAACCAATCGCATTCAAAGTTAATTGTAGTTACTTGCGTGCGTGTTACCTGGCAGGAGGTTCAACTTTTCCCATATTTATACTCCAGGTAGGGTAACCCGCCTACTGGGGTTAACTTTTTAATTGTCTCCAGACCCTTTCAGTGTAACCGCCCATTAAAGTTGTCCCGGGTTGTAGCGTTACCCTTCCTGTGAAAGTTTGCTTGTAAACCCGGGCTATCTTTGGCCTTTCAGCTAGGGTTAACCGCTTGCTAGGGTAACCGTCCCTCCTTGAAAACAGCCCCTAACAGCCTGCCAACTTGACGTATCTTGCTTCAGTCAAACGTTTCTTTTTATAATTATCGAGGCTGATAGTTCCGAAATGTTTAGAGCATCTTTAGAATAAATCCAAAGCTAATTCTGAAGAAATCCGAGATGTTGAAAAGAATGTTAATTTTGTGATGAAAATTTGTAAACATGATACGGCGTTTTAAACTAAACCCTGTAAAATTCTTGCTTTCTCTGAACGGCAAAACTGGCCAAAAAGAGACATACATAAACAGCACTAGCTGCTTGTTCAAGGCTAATAACATTCCTGTAAGAAGGTATGCGAGTCATCATGTTTAAATGCCAACAGGCTGGCTCCAAAATTACTTCAACATCGTCCAGGTACAAAATGCATTCGAAAACAGAAATAATTATCATCTTCGACTGAAAAATTCTTATAAAAGAGATTGTAAAACAGTAATAATAATAATACATTGTTATCAAGGTCCACCACATCAACTATATGAAAAATTAACTTTATTTCACTAACATCTACTTGGTTAATGTCAAGACAAATAGATAGTACCTGTATTTACAACGTGAAATGCTCACTTCACCACAAATGAAATATTTTATTACAAGACTGAGATTCAATATGTACAAATAGTTACAAAAAAACACAACTACACCACCATAATACCATATGTTGGACAATGACATAACCTTTTAACTTCTATTCCTGCCTTGAAACTAGAATAATCAATCACATTAATATAATAATTATATTATTATTATTCTTAACAGTCAATGAAGACATCCAAAAACTCAACAATCATCAGAAAGCCAGCACTCATCCCAAAACAAAGGAATTGGAGGTATTATTTTTGACTTAATTTATATTAAGAACTTTGGAGCAATTTCATAGGGATGACAGTTGGGATAAAGTTAATGACATGGTTTGTTTGCAATCAAAATGTGCAGATTGCACAATATTGATCACATATACTCCAGGGCTCGAAATTAACTTTTCAGTCAACGTGCAAAGTTGGGCTAGTAAAATTTCTTCCACTAGCAAACTGGTGAGACCACTAGCAAATTCTTTCCAAATGTTTGGGAGACATGGATAATTCTAACATGTAAACGTTTGCTATTGGATATTTTTCTCATTCCCAGATTATCAAAATCACTCACATTTTGTGAGTTTGCCAGCATTAATTTCGAGCCCTGTACTCCTGACAGATGGAAAGTTCAAAATTTTGAGCAAGGTCGACACAATTTTTATTAAAATGTCAGATCTACACTATTTGCTTCCTTTCCATGGATATTTCGTGTATAGAACTCAAGCCCCCCACCCCTCCCCCTCACAAAAAAAATATTGCATCAAACTATGGCCAGACCAAAGCACCGACATGTAGCTTGACACTTACCAGTGATAAGACTGCATACAGTGTAATGTATTCTACATCTGTACGAACATTTCTAACTATCTATTTGCAAAAGGAGACAACTTGTAAACAAATTTCAAACTACAGCATTGAGCAAATGTTTGTGACTCAGTTTGAAAAATTAAAAATTGATGTAACAAAAAACAAACCATAGTTTCAGATTTGTGAATCTACTTTGCGGAAAAAAATTTAAGGTTTTAAGTTTTGGTATACACAATAATAAAAACACGCTTGAAAATTTACAATAACTGATAGCAAAAGAGCTGTCTACATATTAACACAAAAACAAAAGAGTTGAGACAAGCTTCCCTTCTGGTATAATTCATAAAGTTAAAATGATGATAGTCGTAACAAAACTGTTGGTGATCTGGCAGATTTTATTCTGGCCTATGCTTTCTTTTTACTCTAGACTATCACTTGTGATAAAGGCAATCACATGCAGCCCGATCGTTAAGTGAAATCCACTGCCAGCTAATGTTTCTGGCATTATCTTTTTAAGGGATTATATGTTACATATATACAAGACAAAAAAGGGACACAAATTTCCACGACAAACATTGAGGCATTACTGTACATACAATGTTTGAAATTAAGAAAAATATTGACTATCTTGTATTACTGACTAATCTTTTTCTCAGTAGTAACCTTCTACATGAAGCTACAAATTAAAATAAATATTTGATACCACATGCTGGTCTTACTTCTTGCAGGGAAAATGTGATTAATCATCTTCATTACTGCCGACACTTTCCAGTACTGATAAACTGTCCTTATCTACTGTACTTTCCTGGTGAGAGATAGTTGTAACAGATGTCCGATCTATAAAGTCCCCTTCTATGACCATGGCTTCAGCAATTGACGAGGATGTTGCTATACTGTCACAAGCATTGATGTTAAAATTATCAAAACTGCTTGCAATACTGACAGTACAGCTCCTTGGTCCTGGGATGAGTGATGCATGGCTGTCTCCATCTCCTGCACCTCTTGGACCAATAGTACTACTGTCTAAACTAGAACAGTCTTGACTCATACTGATGCTGGGCTGTTTGCCGCTTTCAGTATCTACAGAAAAAAATGATATAAAATGTAAGAAAAAACCACAAGATGATTGGCCAATTAAGGCGATGTCCATGATTAAATTATCTTCTAAGGTGTTTAGGGTGTTTATGATGACTATAAACTAAAAAAAAGAAAAAAAAAAATGACTGAGTCAAGCACCTTGGTTTGCCAGTCACTAGCTATGGCCTCATATATGATCTTATAGAGAACACCTCAGCCATATATTTAGATAATGCACAAACTGCCATTACTGGATAAACCCTTTTGTGCAGATGAGACAGATAAATATATAAATAAACAAATAAGCAATACATGTATATATTAAGCACGAAAGACTGTATTTAACGACATTTCTAGACAATGGGAAGACAGTTGTAAACAGGATGCATAGAGGAGTATTATTGACTACGTAGCTTTGAGGTGTTTGAAAATGTGGCCATACATGATCTTGAATGTTTGACATACATGTAGATGTGACCTATCAATTGAAACTTAACAGAGGAGAGATGGAAAAATACAATCATAAAAATCTATGCTGCACTGTATTACATGTACATGTATGTAATTAACATCAAATATCCAAACTCTGTAATTTACAGTCAGTCATAATTTCCTTTGTTAAAATTGATGAAATATAAATGAGTTTGAGAATACTAGATTAAGGTTTGTTTTCAGTAAAGGTATTTAATAAAATGTTAATTTTTGCAAGTCATTCAATATTTTCCATGTTCCAAATCATGGCTGGTTTTGGTTCAAATTTGCTTCTGGTTAGTTGAAAAAACAGAACATTCGGTTGGACTGAATTAAGCACATTGCACTTGAGGTTTGAACCAATAATTATTATAAAGCTCCACAAACACATGGAATTACCTGCTGCTCTATTGTTGACAGTAGCCACAACTGTCACTACCCCTGTTGTGGATCCTTTGTCGGCACCTCGCATGCTGCTCCTACTGCTGGACTGTGAAGTGCCGAATGTTCCTGCACCTCCTGCTGTAGCCGGTTCTCCCTCCTCATCAAACTCGAGATTCACCCCTTTACCATTTCGAATGTTTGTTACTGTGGCGCAGCCTCCACTGCGGCAAAGAGAAATTGGTACTACACCATAAATATACCCAAGAGCAATAGGCACACCAACACCAACTGTAAGTGCAGCCAGGATGGGTGATGCAAGGACAGACAGTGTTACTGCTCCAGTGATTGCCAAGTTACGTTTCCGCCTTGATTGATATGGTTTATCGTACTTGTCATGGACCTAAATGAAAATTGTCACACTCACTGTCACTTGTTAGATCTCAACTAAAGTAAAAAAAAAAATCAATGTAAAATGTAATGTTTCATGCATGTCAACAGAGGAAAATCAAAACATCTGAACATTGGAAAGTGGGAAGAAAACAAAAATAACAATTGAAAAAACAGAGGGCTCAACTTTTCTTGACTTTTTCAGTCAAAACAACTTTTCATCTATGATGGAAATAATAATAATAATAATAATAATAATAATAATAATATAATAATACACGTAATTGGCCACTGCCCGTCGGGGCTTTTCAGGACCAATGCGAACAAACAATGACAAATTAATATTCAAATAAACAGAACCAGGTTAAGAATCCCAACTGGCGGGAGGCAGACCAGTTGGCTATTTACAAGCGTAACCGAGAAGTTGAACTCGGGGCTTCCGAGAACATCAGCAAGCGGTAAGAACAGGATTTGAACCTGCGACCTACGGATTTCAAATCCACCACTCTAACAACTCGGCCACACTGCCTCCCCACAAATCTTAATGTCATCCCAAACATTGTAAGTGATATACAATTACATACATGTAAATAAGCCCTACTGCAAATTAGCGGCTTATGAAAAAAAAAGGATCTTTACTGAGGGAAATCTTGCTAAAAAGCCATTGGTATTTTAGTTACTGTAGGAATTTTACTTTCAGCTTTTCCTCTGGTAAGTCAGTCAGAACAGTCCAGGGCAGGAAAAAACCCTCCTAGGATTGCTTGGGGCACGTAAATTTTGCTCTTGGGTAGGCGAAAACTTAATGGAAGTATGGTGGGCAAATGAAATTACATGTAGCCTCTGCATTCTTGGTATTTGTAGTTGATAATGCATGAACGTTGCAGGCCTATTGGGTAAGTAATATTTTAGTGGGGGAAACTGAAAACAGAAATGCACTGACACACTTGGCAACTGGATTTCAAATTTTTTTCCTGCCCTGCAGTCTGTAACAGAACCTCACCTGTCTTCCAACATAAACAGGAATGCCAATCACCATAGCCGGAAGTACCACCCCTGCAGCAAGAGCAATTCCAAGGGGCGCACCAATTAGAGTTCCCATCTGCCAAAGGATTTTTTTCTTGCGACTCCAGGGCTTTTTACCCCAAAATGTACAGCCAGAAGGGCTAAAACAATAACAAAATACAAATCAGTCACCCTACAGTTGCATATGCTGGTAAATCTCCAGCAACTGATTAAATTATAAATCATCAGGCCCTTTGTCCTGTCTTGTGTCATTTGTTTTAGAGTGAGGAGAAATCCACTGCTGAACCAAACAAGTGCAAGTTTACAATTATACAGTACCAACAGTGTGATGCTGAAACCAATAATGAATAATTCACCTTTAGTTATTAAATTTATCATGTAGGTAAATGGTATAAAGCAACCACTGGAAATAAGAAATAACATGTTCTAATGAAACATGATAATATAATAATAATTATTCGATCTACCAGTAAAAGCACTGAATACTTTAGTCCATAGAGCTACTGTGCTGAATTGAAATGTAATGGCAATATTTCAAATTCCTCAATGTGGGAGACAAAACTTTTGACTATGAGCCAGATTTTCCAGCATGAATAGCAAGCTATCCCAAAAGTAGACAATACTCATACTTATGCCATAGATGTGCAAAAGCTTGGATTTTACTTTTTAAACAGCAGTTCAAGGCCTCAATAGGACAGTTTTATATGTATTTAATTATGATGCTGAAGGACAACATGAACAGATTATCACATCAAGTTGCAAACCAGTCCCCTAGTTGAAGAAGTGTCTACTTAAGTGTCAGAATAATTGTTCATTTCATACCACTTTAACCTATGACATTTCAATAATTAAGTTCTTATAAACATTTCACGCGTGCACAGATGTTTGATTCATTGTGAAGAATTTGGGTATCCTTGGTATTGAAAAATAAATTAAATGTCAAGTCTAAAACAAGAAACATTTAAACGTCATCAAAAGATAAAACACAAGTTGCAACATAAACAAAGATAGATGTATTTGTGGTACATTCACCCGGGAAAGAAGCAAATGCTAATGAAGTAATGAAGACCCATTTTGAAAAACATCCACAACCATATAGATAAGAATTTTCAAAATTGCTTTATTATTTCACCTTGCCAGGAACAAAGAACAAGAATGCATCTCTATGCAACCGTTTCTTAAAAAAGATATCACAAGGTATTGATCGGCGAAATTATGAACTTGTGCATAACATCCTGTCAGGAACAGCAAAAGAATACAACAGTGGACTATTTTTTTTCTTTTTCTCTCTGGAGAAGAATATTATTTGGGACCACAGTGTCCCTCATTGGAATTGATCCTTAATTCATAAGAAATTGTTTGAACTTTATCTCACTTGAGAAAACATGAGAAAACTGCTCTCTTCACTTGAAACAGGAATTTTCAAGTAAACCGAACAGAAAGATGGTGATTTTGAAGGAATGAAATCCTTCCTGTGTCTACACACAAATTTGACCCATGTTTGCTTCAAATTTTCATTAGAAGGAAAATAATGCATAGATACACCTTCTGTGTATGACATATCAGGGCTCGAAATTGCGAACAATGCGGTCACCAATGTGACTAGCTTTTTTTCCTTGACAACTAAAATTGTTGGCATCATTTAGATATACAATAAAGCATTCAAGTTAAAAAAAAAACATCTCATCTTGCTTTGTGGTGAATGGGCCAAATTGCATACAAAAAGCCACATTCCCTCCAAACTTTATGGACTTCTGGAACCACAGGAACCGCAGGTGCAGAATTTTGCAAAAAGTTCACTGAACAGAAGGGACTGATTTTCGCGTGGTTCTGCAAGAACACATGCGATGTTGTAAATCAGCATGGAGAATAAATTAGTAAGCGAGGAATATTTAAAAACTTTCCATACTTTTCTCTTGGGTAATGAAGTGGATGCCAAAGGGTTGCTCAACATCAAGCAGGAAGTTATTGCATTATCTACTGCGCCTCATAGTGGCAAGCGGTTGCACTTGAAAAGAGGAGATCGGGTAATGAGTGGTTATAGGCTGTGTTGATTCCTTCTTATAATCTTGTACACACAAAGGCGTTTGGCCCCCGTCAGCTACAAAGATAGCGGCTTGAAACTTTAATTTATAAACTTTTCAAGTTTTGGGCAAGACTGTTTTTGTATTTTTTGGTTTTCATATTTTTGTGTTTTCCCATTAACGTGTCCCATGCCATACTGGACGATATTGCACACTTTCAACAAGCAGAACCCAAACATTATTTTGATTATACAAACTAGCAACTTAAAATTTGTATCTGGCGACTATTTTCTCAAGTTGGTCGCCAAAAGGCGACGTAATGATTTTTTTTTTAATTTGGAGCCCTGCATATTGGTGCAGCCTGTTTTGATTGGGCCGTCGGCGATACAATATATATATATTGCCCACCTCTTTTCAGACCTCTCACATTCTCCATGATACTACATGTACTACACTACTGGAAACCTTTCCACATCACAGCCTTGTAATAACTAAAGATAGTTTTGACCATGCGGTAAAATTAACCACTTTTTAGTGGGATGAACAAAACTTTGGCGCTCAAAAAAGGCGACTTCGTAGCATTTTCAGTTATTTAAAATATCAAATTCAATGTTGAATAACCTAATATTCTTGATATATGAAAAAAATTCATTTCATAGGCACTTTAACTCCACATGCCCAATTCCAGTAGTAAAGCAGTGTCCAGGTTATGGGTTGGCTGGGTAATGTACTAATTATGTGTTGACAGGCAAAACATCCCCCTAAACATCTGTTCATCTGTACCCCTTGTCAAAGAAATGTAGCACATTTTGTTCACGTGTAGTGCAGGTTTGACAAAATTAACGACATTTTTTAGGGCTTTGGAAGCTTGGTGTCATTGCGATTTCAGAAAGATGGAGGCACCAAAAGTAAACAAATTTGAACGAACGTATCGCACTGAAACCCAGGCAGCTCAAGCTCGTTGTGAGGATTTTTTAAAAAAATCTTTATCCGAACGTACAGCTTGTGAAACGTGATATAGTTACCACCGTCATCTTCTGTTACATAACGACCGAGTTTCATTTCATGAAACATGACTCTCGCCTTTCAGCATATGGAGGTCAGTGTTGGAATTGAGGTCAGTTATTTTTGTTACAAAAATATCAAAATTTTGGCTAAAATGTCTATTAACATTTTTCCCCAAACATAACACCTCCAAATCCATACCCTGAGCCATGTTTCGCGTAATGAAACTCGGTCGTTATGTAATAGTAGATGACAGCCGTAACTACGTTCACACTTCACGGTTGAATGTAAATGGTAATACAAAAACACTGATGGATCCTGGCAAGTAATTCTGGAAACCTGCCAGAATAACTAGGTGAGGGGGTTACCTGAGAAAGAGTAAAGAACAGAAACTGTTGTCATCCACTCTTGATGACAACAAATGATATCTGAAACACAGAATGATGTATGTACATTTATGAACGTGCTGTAACACAATTTCAGGAGTCTAACACACCAAAATGTGATCTCGAGCAAATTTTGAGTGTGTCCCTAACAAGGATTTTGTTTCTTTTGGAGTGGTACTCCAGATAGTTTTATGACATACCTTAAGTAATGGAGATCAGAAATTTCTTTCATGCACAGCCAACAAAACTCTGCTCCACACACTGCACAAGTCATGTGATTACAAGATCCATCATCCATCTTTATAATAAAAGCTCCACAACGCGGGCATGGTTTCATGTCATCAGACCCATTTGAATTGCGTCCTTCAGATCCAGAAATAGATTTAATGTGAGTAGCACGTCGGAGTCTTGCAGCATCGCATGTCAGGTTAGGATGCCAGATTTGCTTGCAATGGTAGCAAAATTCTGTGTTGCAACCAGGTCTTTCACATTGCAATTTGGGGCAACTTGCACAACCCGACGCAATGACAGCAAACCCACAATCTGGAGCTGGGCACCAGCGGCAATCCGGGTCAGCAACTAAGGTTCTACGAAGAGTGAACTCGTCATATTTTGCCATTAGGATATCATCATTGAGAATTATCTTGATATCATTGGGATGAAATCTTTCTGAACACTCAGGGCACGTTAAGTTCACTCTTGACTCATTAATTTCGATTGTCATGTACTGCCTCAAGCACTCAAAACAAGATCTGTGTTCGCAAGTGGAAATTTCTGGAAACAGAGATTTCGATCTCATAGCGTAACAAACCGGGCAAATAGCTAACGAATCTGTGCTGTTTTTTCGCGTAAATTTGTCCGAGGAATTTTCCCCCTTGTACGTCTTGGAGCGTCCGAAAATCCTCCTGAGCGAGAAGCGTCGATCGTCATTACGATTCTGTCTAGGGGGAGCCTCTTCCAGAGCAGTGGCTTTAGTCCTTTCCACATCAGTTCCTCTGTCTTTTGCCATTTTGAAATTAAAGTCCTGCGAGGATTACACAACAAAAGAAGCAATCACTTCAGTTCGCTGGCAATTTGCTTCCAAAAAACACTCGAACAGCACTTATCTACGTGTATGTTATTGCTTAGGGCGAAACTTGATGGATATGCCCATTCTTGCAAGACAGAATCGATATAAATTAAGTTTATATAAGCTTAAGCCTAATTTTTCGTTCAAGGTTCATCCTTCGCTTCTACCTGTGCGATTATTTCTTCAAACTTACGCTTTCACATCTACCTAAGAAATGGAAACAAGAAGTTAAAATTGCTTCTAGTGGGAAAACCCATAGCATTTTCCTTTTTTCGGTTCAAAATTCTCATGAAACTTCCGTTAGCGACGGAGACCATCAGCAGTAATCAAAACAAGTTACGGTCTACGATGTGACATCGTGTCTCTTTCTGCGCGGAAAGATTGACACAGAGAGAACAAATGTGTCATACCTCAGTAAATAAAATTTTCAACGAATATAGCGACTTACCTTTTTGTCGATATATGATCTGTTGCTTCCAAGTTTTAAAAACTAAACGTCAAACATTCCACATTTACAACGCCTAACAAGTCTTCGAGCTCACGCAGAAAACTTTTGGCACAAATTCAGGTTCTTTTTCAGTGAACTAGGCTAACACAGGAGTAGTGGCAATGGACAGGCTCCTTTGAAGTGATCACAGCAATAGAGAGTCTTTACTTCGAATGCAATTAAACAGCCAAACTATGTTTAAAATTCTGTCCACCCTTCAAACTCCGGGCCAGTGCAGTCTGGTAGTTTCCAGACGACTGTAATCACGCATAAGCTTAGTTTTCAAGTGGTATCGAGCTTGGTATAGTTCCCACCGTTATTTCTCTTGGCGGAATACTACTGAGCAAACGAACTTGCCGAAAATGAAAAGATTTAACTGGACGTCGACAGAATCAACGGTCCTACTCTCCGAATCATTGCCAAAACAATTGTTTTGCTTCGTGGTCATGTGACCCAGCTGAAAAAGGTTGCGATGACGTCACGTAAAGACGTCACGTATCGTTTTGTACTGGTTCCCAGGACCTAGGAGACAAAAGAACAACATTTCAGATTCAGAACGTTTTGCAAGTGAATGCAGTCTGCTGAGCGAAATGTTATATTAACATTGAATTAAATGACGTTACCGAGAACACGGAAGTTTTACGTCTTGGTCAGTTTTGGCTTTGTGGTAATTCTGTTCTTCTTTTCACACTGGAAATCATACAAGATCCTCGTTCAAAATGCTCATGAAACTAGCAATCGGCTGGATGCTCAAGATTCAAAACAGCTTGATGAAAGAAGCAACGTGGAATCTGGAAGGAACGAATCGAAATGCAGATCGGAAGGCGGCTTACAAACGTCAACTCACTGCGTCAATAAAGGTGACTGCGAAAAATAACTTAAAATATTGTGGTTTCATTGTAGTTTGGTGACGCGTCTATTAATACGTATTAATGCAGTAAATGTATTTATTACGTTCAATATTCTATATCTGCCATCTAAAAATGAAGTTGTTTAGCGCTGATGACCTAGGAACGTCAGCAAAAGTAACAGTAGTATAATTTTCTGACTTTAAAAAGGTGTAAGCTTAATTTAATGAAAAGAGAAGACATGATTGTACATGTTGGCGGGATATTTGGGCCTTTTCCTCTCGTTTCCCTTCGATCCCGATTTCCTGCTGGTTGCTTGACTGGCCACTTGAATTGATTGTTTATTTGGGTTTGTCAATGACTGCTTTTAATTAATTAGTATATTAATCAATTCCAGCAGTGCTTATGCCCCCTCCCCCCAGCCAACTAACGGGCATTAACATTTTTGCTGTGTCTAAATGCGCGGCAGCCGGGGCAAGGTCTTAAATGGACTAAATGCCCAGCAGTCAGAAATTTTCACAGAATTTCCACTAAAATTCTCTTTCAAACTTCTTGATGGTATTTGATGTTTCTTTGGAAATGCAGAGGGATTCCAAAAATGATGTTAGTGTGCATGCAAGATGACGAAAATAACCAAGCTTGTGCATACTATAAAAGGAGTATAGAATGGTCTTTATATAATAACCCAAGTTATTCTCGCATTTTGATTGGTTCTCGCCTATGATCTATTAGAGGACAGATGCACAATTGACGTCATCATTACAAACTTTTTGCCTCTGCCATTTTAAAATGGCGGAAAGTTTTGAGAATTAGGATGATATTTTACGTGACTGGGCAAAAGGTAAGGTACAAAAAAGTCTTGCCGAGGAAGATAAAGCTGTGTCTTTTAAAAAAATGATACAGAAATAATTTTCTAGCAGCCTCAGTCGGCAGATGAGCGCGACTAAATTACGCACACACTTGGTCTTGATGAGCCGAGAACCACTCCGTTTTCTCAAATTTAACAAGCCCAATAAACAAAATGTTTCTGAGATTAATTTATTTAAAGAATTTAACTTTTCCCAGTGTCAAAACAACTGTTGACTCACTGATTGATGTCAGGAATGAAACATCAAAACATCTCTTAAGATTGGTAAAATAAAATACATAACCTTGCTTTCCGATGCAAATGTTCCTGTCCGTTTCAGGCCACAGCAGCGAGCTAAGTATAGCTAACCACAGCTCACGGTCAAGAGTATCGCAGCTAAAATGTGTCTCCGACACTATATCAAGCTGATTTGAGAATCACCAACCACAGAAGACAAAAATATCTACCGTCATTTACGCTCCTTTCGTTCAAAACTCGAATCAAATGGCCTCTAGGTTGACCGCAACCACAAGTTTTCCAAGACTATTTTTTCAGCTCCTGCAATTTTCAAGGCAACGTCCAACCTTTTCGGCTCACAATGACAAAAACTGCCTTGATTATTCCAGCATTTTCTTCAAGATTTGTGGATTTTGCAGTTCAATTCTGCTTTCGCTGTAAGTTTTCATTCCACGAGAAGTGATGCTCGAGTCAGGCTTGACACTGGCATGATTTTTCTCGACCAATCACAATTCTTTGCTGCGCATAGAAACCAATGAAACTGCTTTATTTTGAATGTATAGATCACGTCAAATGGCTTTTTTTTCGTGCAAAGGCGGGGCAAAAGGCCGGCTTTCGCGTTATGTTAAAATGTTTTGAAACAAAAAAGGCTTTTCGTTATTATATAAAACAAATAGATTCCATGTTGCCGTGCGTCTGATTCAGTAATAGATCACAGAAGACGTCAAAATGTGGTAAGAACATCAGTGACACACTCGGCTATGCCTCATGTGCCACTTTTTTGTTCTTACCACATTTTGACGTCATCTGTGATATATTACTGAACAGACGCACGTTAACATGGAATCTATTTGTTAAATAGAAAATGATGCGTCTCGGAAAATATCAGCCCAGTCTCGAAATCTCGGCATTCTAGACAAAAGTCTAAGAATCTCGAATTTACCGAGCTTATGTTTTAGTTTTTGACTGCCACGAATTTAGTCTGTTTGAGACCGTGACCTGTGACCGGCAGTCTGACAAATGGTCTAGTCGATAACTGAGCGATTTTACGGTATACACAAGCTCAGTAAATTGATCGAATGTAAAACCAAAATACTTTTTAGGATCGCTTGACATTTCGCATCCTCAGTAAATTCGTCGAATGTAAACCAGAATACTTTTTAAGATCTTTTGACATTTCTAATACCATCAAGAAGTTTGAAGAAGGAATCTTTCAGTTGAAATTCTGTGAAAATTTCTGACTGCCGGGCATTTGGTCTATCAGTGATACCGTGACCGGCAGTCTCACAAATGGTTGTACGAGTCGATACACAAGCTCAATAAATTGATCGAATGTAAAACCAAAATACAGTTTAGGATCGCAGACCTGCCAACTCTAACGGTTCTGCTGTGAGTCTCACGATTTTTTGTCATTTCTCACGGTCTCACGACAAAGCTCCCAATCTCACGGTTTTTTTGGGGGAAAAATCTTTCACAGGGTGGCTCTTCCCTGTTAAATTGATTTAATTTAACAGGGAAGAGCCACCCTGTGGATCTGTTAATAAATCATTATAATTATTATTATTATTATTATTATTAAGTTGTTGAATAAAAATGAAGTATTTATGAGGAATGCTAGTGCCATATAGTGATGATTTAATGAAGAAAAATACTGTACTTACTATTTTCTATCGAGCTGTGATTTTTGCTTGTGTTCAATAACTTGTCGTTTTTCTCCACGTCTGTCTGCAATTTTGAAAGGGGAGTAGGCTCTGGGAATGAGGTTGGTGTCTAGTTACCTCGATGGAAAAGGGTTTTAATCGGAGAAAAAATAGAATCTCACTATGTTTTGTAGAATCTCTAGATTTTTTTCATGGGTCTCTAGATTTTCCTTTACCAGGGGTTGGCAGGTCTGGGATCGCTTGACATTGCTAAAGAAACACCAAATACTTTCAATAGGTTTAATTGAGGATTTCACTCGGAATTCTGTGAATATTTCTGACTGCCGGGCATTTAGTCTATTTGAGACCATGACTGGCAGTTGGATACAAACCATTGTGATTTTATGGTACGTATGCACAAGCATGCAGAATTCGTCCACTACAATCCATAATAATTTTTAGAATTGCTTGGCTATTCCAAACAAACATCGCATCTTCTCATTAGGTTCAAAAATCCCTTTCTGGAGCAATTCGTTAAATATCTCAAACTGCCGATGTAAGCAAGAATTTTCTAAGTGTCAAGCACCTGCAGATTTTATAGTATGCACAAGCTCGGTTATTTCGTCATCTCACACACTAACATAATTTTTGGAATCGCTCTGCATTTCTAAAGAAACATCAAATACCATCAAGAAGTTTGAAAGAATGTTTTAGTGGAAATTCTGTGAAAATTTCTGACTGCCGGGCATTTAATCCATTTAAGACCTTGCCCAGCTGCTGGGCATTTATACACAGCGTAACATTTTCCCCCAAAAATGGCAACCTTGCAGTGACAGAAATACATGATTTCATGCAGAAAACAACAGAGACATTTGCTTCCGCTGGTTCAGCATCGGTACATCAAGGGATGCGACATGGTGACACGGCTATGTAACCTTCTTTGAAAGCCTCATTAATTATAATGGAGTCAACTTCAGTATTTTGATCTTACTTCTAAATTATGACTGTGATAAACAGGAAATGAAATAGACAAGAGACAAACAAACATTGTGTTTGCATTCTCTGCCACATTTTGAGACCAAACCACAAGGGTGCCAAATTTTCTGT
>CM042758.1:20134123-20143776 GCA_022496165.2 Catalaphyllia jardinei | reverse complement strand
TTAATTTATATCATTGCATTAGCTTTTAAACCCACCGTGTTTAAATAAAATAAGCCATGCACAAGTTTAATAGCACATTTGCCTTCAAAATTCATGCTGAACAGCTTATTTTCGCTGTTACTGGTAATTTTCAAGCATACAGGCTGATTTTTAAAAGTATAATTGTGTTACATATAGTATTCTAGGCTGGCAGCACAAATATCAACACTCGATCGTGTGCCAATTTATCTGTGGTTCATCGCAAACAAACACCGCGTGACTGACAACTGATTCAAATATTTCCGCTCATGAATAAAAATAGTCAGCATCTCCATATTTTGATGGACCCGGTCCATGGACCTGGTCCATGGAGGGGGTCCATGTTTTGTACTTTCCCTGCAATAATAAAATTGCAAATACACCACCCGCAGGATGAAGTGAGCAAATGCCTAACTGTTTGCCTGAGGGGATGGGTACTGCTGGAATTGAGTGATCTGCATAAAGAAAATATGAATAATTTCTCTGTTTCAGTGTTTGGTATAAATGGTAGTCCTTCACCAAAAGAGAAGAAAAATTATCTCCTAAATGAAGAAAAAACTTTTATTCTAAGGTATGTTAGGTGTTGCACCATCTGAGGTGGCAAATTATCGACCCAACCCAATGGGACTCTTCGCTTGCTTAGATGGAGAAATGAGAGTCGGCTGGGCTTCAGTGAATGATGATTTCTGTGACTGTAGTGATGGTAGTGATGAACCAGGAACTGGTGCATGTCCAAACACAAGGTAACATTTGAAGTCTCTTGCTCGGCTCCCTACACAATATTGTTAACACATCTCTGCTTCTGTAATTGTCCTTAGATTCTTCTGTGTTGGTGGAGGACATCATTTGCCGTCTTCTCGCATTAATGACGGGATATGCGACTGCTGTGATGGGTCAGATGAGTGGAAGAAACTGACTGTCAGAGCAGATGTGTTACAGAAGCACAACTTTAATATCAAATATGTGCCATGTGGAAACTCATGCTGACAACTGTTATCATGATACTACTTCTGAATGTTCATAGCCTGTTACAGGCTTTCAGCCAGTGGCCCAAACAGAGTTGTCTCCACTAACCAAGAGCCTTAAACAGGCTATGTTTGGGAGCTTAAAAATAAGGAAACAAACATTAAATTGTAATATATATTTGCTCAGCTCCTAAATAGCCTGCGTTGCAGACGGAGATTTACCCGTAATTTATTAACCAGCGGTAGTTAGCATCTGCAACGCAGGCTACTCCTGAAAGGACGCAATTAAGAGTATGAAACAGTGACAGAATTTCTGAAGATAGCTTAATAAAGGTTTTAATTTATTGAAGATTATAATATAGATAGGACCCTGTTCACACTCTGATTGGTCAAAAACTCATGTTTTATCAGAGTTTATAATATCGATAGGACCCTGCACAGACTCTAATTGGTCAAAAACCCATAGTTTATCCGAATGTAAAGCATAGAAAAAGCGTGTTTTATTGTTTTGCGCGTGAGATCTATACCATAAGGCAAATGAAGAAGCCTATGGCTCATGTTTTCTACATTTCCCTTGTGTTCTCAAACGTGCCCGTGCTGTGTTTTATCACAGTGTAATACATGGCTTAGGCTTCTTTATTTGTTAAATAAATTTATCAGATAAAAAATCTTAAAATTAGCAAGCTGTGGCCCTTGGGGTTGCAGTTGCACACTTCATTCAGAAATTTATAGCTAATATTATTATTAGTATTGAATGCAAGTTGTTATGTTCATCTTATATGGCAAAAATTCTTTGTACAAAGTTTAATTTTTAATTTTACAATATTTTCACTCTATCCACAAGCTACTGAGCTTTTTTAATTGTGCTTCAATAAAGGTTGTCTTTCTTCTGTCCATTTACACCCTTTTATAGCCGACATCTCTCGGAAAACTGTTCGCTTCTTGGAACAGATGTCATCAGACAAATATCCTAGCACATTTTCGCGCCAAACGGAGGCTATTGTTTAGTTCAGTTTAGGTGCCGATCACCACTGGAGCGAATATAGTGCCCTATTATGAAGAGGCTGTTATAACAAATTGTTACAAGAGACTACTCAGAGGCTATTGATAATATATATACCAAAAATACCATGGTTTCCCAACCCCCCCCCCCCCCCCTCACTGAGAAAGAAAAGTAAGTCCTGCTTTACTTTGATTGTGAAGCAATATTTCATACACTCCCATCAAATGTTTCATGCTTCATTGCACAACAGTTAATCAAGCTGAAATGCAAAACATCTCTTAAACTTGGCTGACATCAAGGGTGTTAATTTTAAGCATGACCGATACAGATGCATCATTAAGGGGCGGTCAAGTAGCTTAGTGTCTGCAGCTTATGATTATGTGCATGTGAAAACCAGCCTATATTGGTATCCTACAACTGTAATGTCTGTTTCATATGCAAATTTCTAAATGCATTGTTCTTGAAACTCTTCAAAGGCATGCTTTTTCTTGAAATGTTGTTTAAGTGTTTATTTTACCCCAAAACAAAAAGTTAAAGAATTTTGGACCTTTCGCCATGAAGTGAAGGGAAGTTTGAAAACATCTGCATGAACATAGGCGAGTGTTATCAGGTCTCGGGCTGCATTCTGTAAGCTTTTTTTAGCATTATTTTATTTACAGGTTAACGCACTCATTGCTCGTGAATTATCGGGATTTACCTGCACGAGTTCACTAACAATGAACGAGAAATGCTGAGTTCATTGTTAGTGCACTCGGGTAAATCCCGATAATTCACGAGCAATGAGTGTGTTAACACTTTTATTATTCAAATTGAATACACTGCAAACAAAAATCGTTAAACTTTGAGTCAGCCGAAGCCGTGGTGTAATGACAGTGTATTGAGTTTACACCACAGCTATTACACCACGATAATGACGTCAAGGAGGTTGCTGCGTCACGACCCATTGTCACATGGTACGTATCAACCAATCAGAAAATCGGAATTCGTACAGTGTATAAAAATTTGAATAATAATTCAAAGAACAAACTGCAAATTAAGTAGTTGCTAAAAAGGTATCTACAGGTTGTAACTGTTCATCAGTAGGATGCCAAAAATGTGTGCAATTCTAAAATTGGTTTCGGCTTCATTAAATCCTAACATCCCAAGGCATCAAAAGAAAAAATAATATGTCCAAGGTGGCTGTCAAAAGACTGGATTCAGTTGCAGAAGTCCACTGAATAGTTTCCACATTTTTTTTGGCTCAAGACAAAGTCAAAAAACCTTAGGCACAGCTGGACCTGTGCAAATAGTATGGTAAAATCTAGAAAAGTTGAAATAAAGCACCAATTCAGTCAGCAAAAGTCAGGCTGAATCAAATGGAAAGATAATTTCTCCATATGTTAACTTGAGAAGTTGTCACATTTTCGGGTAATGTGTTGTGCAGTTTACCACTGGAATTATCCAGAAATAATTGTAATGCTTGGTCAAATAGAGGGCACTACTTATTACCAGCTGAATGCAGTCAAGTTTACAATAGTAAACAGGAAGTTGAAAGAGTGTATTATACTGAGCAATTTGAATGAAGGAACTAGGTTTTTTTTCAATAAATTCACAAAGGTAAACTTCCTGTTACTTTATTTTTAGTAGGGACACTTGTTAAACAAAAACAAACAAAACAAATAGTACTTAATGGAGAGTGGTTACCATGTGAGCACTTGTTCAAATCAGTAAAATACCAAATGGCTGGAAAACACTGGACACAAGCAGTGAATGACTGGCTTTAATCCCAGTGATCAACAAAATTGTACAAACCAAACTTGGGACATATAGCACAACAAATTGCCCTTACAAAAGAAGTTTTATTCAAACAAATCGAAGCTTTATTTATATTTATTTTGCTGCCTCTTCTTCTTTTGCAATTTGCTGGATCATTTCCTTGCGTTTCTGTTCCAGACGTTCATCTCGTCTTTGTTTGGCTGCTCTGTTCTTCTGTCTGCGAGCCTCGGCTTGGTCACTAAAATAAACAAAGAAACAAGCTGCTTAGAGGTGTGCTAATTATTTACTATGTAATTACTCTTTCCACATTTCAACCAGTTTTCTTTTTATCCTAAAGTAAAGGAAGTTAATTAAAGAGCATAAAATTAGTTTAATATAATTTGCCTTTCCAGTTTTCTTTCACTGCACCTATTAATAATATTATTTTTTTACAGCACTGTGTTCAGTAAGAAAGTGGATAGAACTACAAAAATATTAAAGCACTCTGTATTAAAGTATTAAAGCACTCTATGTCTCCCTGGAGAGCTAGACATAAGAAAAATCAAGTGACACAGTCATTCAATGCAACCTTGCTTGTCTTGTTGATATCTCAAAAATCTGACACATGCGACAAGGTACCAAGTAAACAAATTACATGTGAGTTATTGCACCCTTGCCTAATGCTGCACAAATACATACAAACCAGCTCTTTGCTATCCATTGTATATCATGTTTGTCATAGGAGCCCAGGACCAGATTCAGTCACAGATAAAGCATATTACTGATCAGTCAGAAAAACTCCTGTATTGCTTTGTGCACACTTAGTCACCCATCCTTGATAAGAACAAGGCCAGGCCGGCTTAATAGTGTGCGATATAGTATCTTATCGATCAACTAAATATACTGGGTAAATAAAACATTGTACTGGAGATGACTAAATTATTAAATATTGGGGAGAAAATGCACCAACATTTAACACTAGAATTTCTAAATTATTTGGGTAACCAGCTTCAGTAATGATCAGCTACTTCTTTTTAGCCAATTTTGTGTAGGGTACCCAAACCAAAAAGCTGACCAGTTTTTTAACTATCAAACTTCTTAGCAGCTACATGTAATAACATGATTCTAGATTTCGTTGTGTCAACAAAGAAAAATATATAGCTTGAGAAGCCTTACATATCATGATTGCAAATCACAGAAGGCTTGGTGAGTACAGCACAAAGTGTAATACAGCTGGAGAGACTAACCTTAGGAGTTTGGCACGTTGCTTCTCAGCCTTCTTTCTGTGTATGTATTCCATCAAGACTCTCTTGTTCTTAAACACATTACCCTTGGCTTTCATGTACAGGTTATGGTACATGTGGTTGTCGATCTTCTTTGCCTCTCTGTATTTCCGAAGCAACCTTCTGAGCACTCGCATACGTCTCATCCAGATGACCTTCTCAGGCATACGAGCATTCGCAGTACCCTTCCTCTTACCATAGCCACTGTGCCTTCCCTTCTTTCTGGCTTCATCTGCCTTACGAACACGAGCACGGCTGTGGATAATCTGAGGCTTCTTGATTATCAAACCATCTTTGACAAGTTTACGAACATTCTGACCTACATATTTAAAAACAAATTGGCAAATGGTCGTTGCAGGTCCAAATTAGCTTGTTAACACTATAATAATAATTGATGACTTCTCCTTACTAACTGAACTGTTTTATTAATGTTTATATAATAGTGTTAAAACTCTGGTACTAAATAGCTCCAAGTTGATGAAAACAATGCACTGATATAGTACGAAGAAATTTGATGCTGATTGAGCAGATTAAATATAGTATTTATAAAACACACAGAAAGAACAATTTAACAAGTTTCACTAGTTTACAAGTACAAGTGGCCAGAACAAACAAAGTCAGTAACAAAAGCTACAGATGACTTTGTTCTAACCAATCAATTTGCAGCTGCAACTTACGTGAGTTGGCATTGGCAATTTCATTGGTCTCATTAGGATCCAGCCAAATCTTCTTTTTTCCACATTTAAGGACACTGGCTGCCAGCCGCTTCTGTAGTCGCAAAGTACTAAAAGGAAACATCAAAACATGCCAGTTAACGTGTACCCAGTTTTTACCCACAAGTATCACTCTAATGACACAGTAGAATTGAGATTCATGCTGTCTCTTCAATAATCTGGTTACTTATGCAATAAGCCTAAAACTGAACGCCACTCAGATCTCACTGGGACCAAGCACAAAACAACTTGCCTTTATTCTTTTACGAGCCAACAACTGAGTATCAGGAGGAGGAACATCTGGTTGCCAAGATTGATGCTCTGTCATTTTTCTTATGATTTTTAAAAACTGTTTGTTGGGTGTTTCATAAGACACCATAAAAAACAGCTGCAAGGCTTGTGCATAAGTTGAACATAGAGATGATGTTCATGGGAGAGCAGAGATTGTGATAAGATGAGACACCCATGAGCAATCTCCAACCATTACATGGCAAAGATACATTCTTAGGGCTGGAAACATTTTAAGTTTACAAATCTGCTCAAAAGGGTATCTTGGAAAGGTATCTTAGAGGTTGTAGGAATCACAAGACGTTTATATGCACTTAGAATGATACAGTTACAATTTCGTTTTCTGGAGGGGATTTTGTATGGCCAATTACAAAAAACTTGGATACAGTGTTCTGTGCTGTCAACAATTTTTACCTTTAGTAAAAATATAACACTAGATACAATCTTTCTCTACTAATGAAGCAAGATTAAAGTAAGAAAAATAGAGAAGATAATATCCCGAGTAAAATTAAAGTTGCTTACTGAACGGGCCCGGTACACAACCGTTGTAAGCTTGTATTATTATCACGTGCATTGCCTTCAAAATCAAATTTCTGGGCTTTTAAAACATTTGTGGTTCTTTGAACTAATCTAAGGCCAAAGCAAATTATTTAACTTCAGGTTGAAACTTTTTTTATATTCCTACAGTTATTTTAAGCCCGTAGTCTGTGCCATTTTCGTTCAGACTTAAGACTTTTCCTACCTCATAATGGCGGCAAGTGAAAGGGAAGAACGTGGTGGCGCAATTTCCTATAGGGGGGCCAATCTGGGGATACGAACATTGCACAGCCAAGCGACGAGGGACACGAACACTTGTTTATTTTGTACAGCGGATATCCCCATCGAAGTTCAGAAGGTGATTATTTTAGCCAATCAGCCGCTAAGCGGTTTCTCGGGAATTAAAGGAATGGGGTTCAGGTTTGTGGAGAGGGAGTGCTGTATGATGACCCTAAACACGCCCGAAAAGGAAATTTCTATTTCTCCTCTAATACTCTGGGAAATTCGACTGACAAAGGTAAAGGTAAGCGAAGTTTCATTTCGACTCTACTCAGACGTGAGTGTTGCAGCCTGACTGTTTGTCATCTACATAAAATAAATAAATAGTTAATACTTGTTACGCGCATTTTAAAATGACATGATGATCAAATGCGCCGAATACATGGATGGTCTTTTCACTGCAAACTGTATCCATCACTATTGGAGGGTTTTTGCTTCAGCCCCCGGCTGAGTTATTGTATCCAAAATAGCCGCCATTATTGGTGATTTTAACGACATGCCCACCGAAACTGAGAAGCAGGGAAGTTTCTTTCTTTCCATTCCACCGAACCCGTCGGGCGCGTCTGGGTGAATAAGATAAGAAAAACCTCTCGAGACTTTGCTTTGTGGTACATGCCAACTGAAGACGAAACAGATCATCTAAACTAATATTGGCGAAGATTGTATTGTCGTCAATTCTTATGACCGCGGTTTTGGCTCTGTATTTTCTTTATTATCTGGGTCGTAGCTGAATCGTTCAGGGAGTCTGCTAATCAAATAGGCTGCTGAAATTCAGACTGTCTTAGTGGAATATAACACGGTTTTTGATATTGCGCGACTTTGCTCTTTCGCAGAATCGACATAAATTAACTAGTATCGGATGGAGCTCGAGGGCTTATTTCATAGAATACTTAATTTCTTTGGAGATTTTTCGTAGCTATACGTATTTGCCGTTCAAACGCCTGCGCACGGCTGCGAGAACTCGATCTAACGGCGCTGAGTCGAGTAATATAAAGGAGACTAGCTTCCGTCTTCAGGAAACTAGAGAAACATGCCTGGCAACTGACTAATTTTCAGTTACGTTTTACTGAGGCTATGAGAAGTTTTCAAGTTCCATTCAGAATGAGTTAAGACATCGGAGACATCGGTTAAGACATGTAGTTCATGTCGTGTCAATGAAAAGGGGTTTCTGTTCTTGTAACTCATGTAATATGCACTAAAATTCCATTAAGACTGAAATAATAAAAAAGAAGTCAATTCATTATTTTCTTTTTAATTGCGTTTGTAGCAAGTGTAGCATAGTATAACTGGAATAACTTGTAAGCCAGACATTAAATTTTCAAACAGTCCTTTCCAGTATTTTTTCCCTGGCCTGTTGCTTTCGCCGTTTCCTACGTCGCTCGAAGATTTTCCCCTCGCTACGATCGAGGGAGATAAAAGCAAAGGTCAACTTGGGGCAAGTCGAACCAGAAATTGTTGTTGTTGTTCGCAATGCGGACCTCTGGTCTATCTGTGACAATGATTTAAGGGAGTAACTGCAGAATACCGGTACCGGTGCGCGGTACGCGGATAAAATTCAAGATGGCAGGGTTTCTTAAGCAGCTGGCTACGCGGTACGCAGTGAGTAATATATGTAAGAGAAAAAGTGAATCAATTACATGCATAGCGCGCTTGTTTCGTTGGCGGATTAAAGAACCAGGTATATTGATGTGCCTACTTTTCTCACTGCGTGCCGCGTAGCCAACGTGAAACATAAAGGACGCCATTTTGAATTCATTTGACTCTGAATAAATTTAATTCTTATTTCAATTAATTATTTTCTGAGTACTGCGTAGACTGCTACGTGGAATTTACTTCCAGTGGCGGGGTATTCTGCAGTTAAGTCGATCCCATTACCCGGAGCGTGCAACTTCTCTATTTTCGTGCAACGGCGTTTTCACAAGTAGGGTTGTTTTTGGATATGCCTTTCCCGCTAAAATTACTGTTTCCGGTTTTGTCCGCGTCGAAACCTGAGTAAAAAAAATGGCGGCCAAACTCCGTTGCTTTTTTTTACGGTATATCGTTTTCCACTTGTCGTTTTCCATCATTCCAATCCATCATTCCTTGAATTGGTCTTCCCGCAATACCATGCGTTTTATTTTCACTTTCCACATCTGCAAGTGAAGTTGCGGCATACCTTTGATACATTTCTCAGAGTGTAACTTCGCTCGATTGAATGCACGCTTTTTAAGTTTTTCTGGCGCCTTTGTAATGGTCAAAGCAGACTTTTAAGAGAATCCAAACGAAACGAAAAGATCTGATCGTGATGAAGAAGTATCTTAAACTACTATTGCAACGGAGAGAACGTTTACGAAACAGCAGTAGTCAAATGCCCTAGATGTTTCTGGCATGATGGTTATAGGATTTGTCCGATATGTGCACATCAAATTCCTGTTGATCGTAAACACTTGACAGATGGATTTATTTGGTGCGCTGACTGCCACGCGGTAAAACACATTGATTCAAAAACTTTACAAAAGACTTATTATCCTCCAAGCGAAGATGAAGACGATTGATTTCCTGATACTTTACTCATAAACAGTTTTGTTCAGTTGTAATTTTAGTGTGTTCATTTCTGTGTATTATTATTTTGTATTCGCTAATAAAAGTAATATTCAAGAACCGTGTTGTTCAAAAATTTTTATTGTCGCGTCTTGACAATTAATTAGCGCTCCGACTTCTATTGTTGTCATTTCAATGGTAGAGCTAGCCCCATGGGTTTCTCCCTTGGAGAGTTTGTATGCAAATTCGGGTTGAAAGTGGAGTTCAGTGCGTGACTAACGGAGCGGAAAACTCGAGCAGTTTAGCTCAGATT
>CM042758.1:20124123-20129123 GCA_022496165.2 Catalaphyllia jardinei | reverse complement strand
TGATCACAGCTACAACCTCGTCGGCGAAATCACGCGGCAATCTCTCAAAAGGAAGCTATATTTCTCTTGCCAAAAAAAAAAGATAACATTGTGCGCATGATGAAACAAAGCCACACAAAACATGTTTAATTATTGTTCTTTAATCCGTTGAAAGTGACTAGCGAACTTAAAATAGAAAGTTTAGGACGAGTTCATGTCAGCGAACTCGGTGGGGGCGAACTAGCCATGGGGCGAAACTGGTATCATTCCTTGGTGAGGTATCTTAGAAGGCGTAAGATCACAAGACGTTTATAAGCACTTGGAATGATACAGTTACAATTCCGCTTTACGAATGGGATTTTCTGGAGCCACTTACAAAAACCTTGGATACAAAGTGCACGATATATGTGTTCAAGTACTCGTACTGGGCAAAGGAAAAGTTAAGAAAACTGAATGTAAGCTTACATGGATGTACAACTGTCAATAATTTTTATCCTCAGTGAAAATATAAGACTAGAAACAGTTTTTCTGTCCTAATGAAGCACGATTAAAGTACGAGAAATAGAAAAGATAATATCTGCTGTAAAGTTACGGTTGCTTTTACTGAACTAGCCTGATTCTCAGACGAATGTTGTGCCGCGTAGCACTATGAACACAAATGATGTAACAGAGAATTAACTCTGAAGTGTAAATTTTAGCGCTAATTTAACCCATGAATAACCCACTGGGCGTTAGCCCTAGTAAAGGGAATCAGGGAACCACACGAGGTAAAGAAAAAATCTTTTGACCTCGGTGGGAATCGAACCCACGACCTCCGGAATAGATCTACCGTTACTCTGCCGACTAAGCTACGAGGTCGGACAGAGAAAGTCGGGGTCGATTTAGATGGTGAATCGCGGCGAAGAGAAAGTAAGGGTACATATGAATGTTGTGCCGCGTAGCACTATGAACACATAGCACGATTCCCACCGAGGTCAAAAGATTTTTTCTTTACCTCGTGTGGTTCCCTGATTCCCTTTACTAGGGCTAACGCCCAGTGGGTTATTCATGGGTTAAATTAGCACTAAAATTTACACTTCAGAGTTAATTCTCTATTACATCATTTGATTCTCAGACGGTCCAGGTCGTTCGCGGCTTTTGTCACGCACTCTCTCCCTTCCCCGTCTGATGGACTTGGTTCAAAGCCGTGTTCTTGACGTCATCGTGCTTTTGTGAATTTTATCCAATCAGAGCGAACGTTATACTCCTCAGAAGTGAGGAATGCGAGGAATGTGACTGTGCAAGCAAATACAAATCAAAGATGGCGGAAGATTTGGACGCCTGCGTATAATGACTTCAGAATACCCGGCCACGATTGCGTGACATTGAACGCTTGTTCCCGTAGTCCAGCAGTCGTGTTGTAACCATAGGAAAAAACTTATTTTATAAGTTAATGAACGTCAGGTCAGTAAAACTATTGCTCCCGCAGTCCTGCAGTCCCGAAGTTGAAGAATAATGAAAGTAAGACTAATGAAACTATTGCTCCCGCAGTCCCGCACTCCCGTAATGGGAAAAAGAAGAATATTAAATGCTCATAGAACTTGTGCTCCCGCAGTCCCGCACTCCCGTAGTGGAAAAAAAATTAATATTAAATGGTTTTAGAACTATTGCTTTCGCAGTCCCGCACTCCCGCAGTGGAACAAAGTGAATATTAAAACTCCAGGGTTCGGCTCATGGATTATAGTACGAGGTCTTTTCATGGGTCTTTTCATGTGTAGCGCGCTTGTTTCGGTTGATGGATTTTAGAACGAGGTATATTCATGTGTAGCTCGCTTGTTTCGTCTATACATAAAGTATTTCTACTTTGTTTCCATATGCAAATATTTATTGACTGCGGGACTACGGAAGCAGGCATTTAATGTGACCGGCAATTGTAGCCGGGCATTCTGAAGTTTAGCAAAATGATGTTTTGCTAAATCTGCCAACAGGGTTTAGAAAGTCATTAGTGTTCTAGATGGCTCCGCTCGTTCACGCGGGGCTTTCAACTTGTGGTCAGGTGATGATGGTTTTGCTACAAATACCATCGTCGTAGTGATTTCCCCATTAGTTGGCCTCATGGAAGATGAAACCAATTTTTTACTGGCTCAGAGAGGCTCGGCTGGGTCGATAGGAGAAGGCCAGGCATTGGTCGGTGGAGGAGTATGTTGTCTTCGGACATTCACAAGAAGAATCTAATCTGAATAGTTGTCTATGAAGCACGCTGTTTTAGCCATTGGTGAGTGTTCAGATTTTTGTTGTTGAGGAGGCGTTTTTGGTCTGCCTAAGCGACTTTTGTTTAATGTTTCATTCATTTCTTAACAATATTCTCGAACATACTGGTATTTAATGCTCAATTTTGTTTCAAGTCGTATATGCCCTCAGCCTCATCAGTCACCTCGAATTTTTGACAATTACTCTATTATTTTAAGTAATCTTGTATTTTCCCTGAAACTTCTATATCAGCTTCAGATTCATGTTATTGTACCGTGGTTAGTATGACAGACAGAGAAGACATTATAATTTCATATCTTGCCCTCGCACAATTACATACATTTATTGTAGCTCCATTTATAGGGCTTTCCATCCACAATATGTTAAATTAAAAGATAAGACAAAGGAATAAAATGAAATAATTTACATGCAAAAACAAAACTAATGAAATTAACTACTAGATTACATGTATTTACAAAAAAAGAGAAGTAGGCTAAGGAAAAAATACCAGCTTATATATTATTACAATATTAAGTTATTTTTTTCCTTTGTTTACAGGGGAACTTCTAAGAGTTAAGAGGCAGTGGCCTTCAGACACGCATTGAAAGTCAGACTTTTAATAAGTGTTTCTTCTCAACTTCAGAAATTCCGCGCCTCCAAGCATCTATAAGCTTGTGGGAGTAGACTTTTCATCGGTAATTTGAGAATTTATAAGCCCCCCTCTATTAATTCCCCTGCTCTTGAGGTAAAAAATCAAACCAGCCAACCCCTTGCCCCCTATTTGGGTAACACAGATTAGAGGGATATACATATAGATTGGCAAGTACAATATGGTAAAAAAGCTGTATTCTATTTTTGGCTCCCAAATGAGGATGATATCTACATTAACACAAGGATGTCATTGACAAAAACCCGAGTTCCATTTTGCCTGATCGTGACTGGAATGAGAGATGCTGTTGCATTCATGTGCATATTTCTAGACTTCAAAAGAGTAGAGCCAGCTACAACAGCAGCAGGTGTCCAGTCACAGCCTTTTTCCTTTACTGTTGCACATGTCATGAGGAAAGACAAAACAAGAGTCCCCTTTCCTTCCATTCTTTGCTCAGCTTTTGTAAAGAAAAGTTCTCCATATCGTCAGATCCACTTTTACGCATCAAGGATTGGTTCTTTTAAGAACACAAATCATTGCACTCCCTGCATAATGCTCACAAAGTTTTTTTAATTAAACAGTTTTTCAACGAAAGACAACGAAATACAGCCGGCATCAGCTATCTGCTTGTAAGTCCCCTTTCTTGCCAAGGCCTTGCCCAGGGTCTGAAGATCCTCACCCAAAGGAGCTTTATGTTCCTAATAGCAAAGTTAAATAGGTCAAGATAACCTTCGGTAGAGAAAAAGTACATGTATTATAACTTATTTATTGAGAATCTTAAAAATACTTTTTCGATCCGTGACCATGAGTTAAGAAACACTTAGCTAAATAAGATGTACTGCACTTGGCATAGTAAAAGAAATAGTTCACTGACCTGAACACTAGGGTTTTCAGGGGCATTGCCTTTAGGTTGAGTTTCCTTAGCTTGTGTGCTTGAATGTTCTATTCGTCCGAGTTGGCAACACAGGGATGTCTTTTCTCGAGCTCGTTCCGGCAGGAAAGAAATTATGATGCCATGTGTTTACAAAGTTAGGAAATGCGCGCACCACAACTGGAACAGAAGGTCTGTTTGATATACCCAATAATTCGAATGGCTGGAGGAAACCTTGTGGGATTTTCTTTTGCATTTGAAGGAAACAACGTTTTGTTTATCAATTTCATCGGAGATTTGACAGTACGGGCAGCTTCAAACAACGGCGCCAGGGAGACGTCAGTATTCACTCAATCCTCGTTTGATGCGGACTACGTTCTGCTGTGAAACCTCTTCTCTAAGCTTGTCTTGAAGAGTTTTAAGAGTAGACATCATCTTTTCAACCTTTATCGACCGTGGAAAACATTTCTTTTTGCAAACATACTGCGATCTTTTGCATTTCGGCTGCAACTCTAGTCCTAAAATCTAATTGTCCTTTTCTCTGATTGTTTTCGAGTGATTCAGCACCTATTTTTATTGAATCACACTAGCTTCAGATGAGATCGCTCTCTTTGGAGTAAAAGCTAACATAATAAAACGCTAGACCGACTTTTAGTTCACAGAGGAAAACCCGTGAAAAGATATTTCCCTTGTCAACATTTGTACATTTCGTACGAGCGTTATTATTGTCTACGCAGATACAAAAGGCGCGATGACGTCAAGAACACGACTTTGAGCCAAGTCCATCAGACGGGGAAGGGAGAGAGTGCGTGACAAAAGCCGCGAACGACCAGGACCGTCTGAGAATCAGGCTATTACTGAACGGGCCTGGCGCACAACTGTTGTGAGCTTGTATTATTATCACATGTATATTTGACTTCGAAATCATATTTCTGGGCTTTTAAAACATTTGGGGTTCTTTGAACTAATCTAAGGTGAAAAGAAATTATTTAACTTTAGGTTTAAACTTTTTCTATATCTGTATATTCCTACAGTTATTTTAAGGCCGTATTCTGCGCCATTTTTGTTCAGAAAGTGTTGCTGCAATTTCCTATAGGGGGCTGAAAGATCTCCATTTGGGAATACCAACATTGTACGGTGAAGCGACGAGGGACAAGATCATTTGTTTACTTTGTACAGCGGATATCCCAATTTAAGTTCACAAGGTGAATTTTTAGTCAATCAGAGGGTTTTCCGCAAACAAAGAAATGGGGTTCAAGTTTGTGGAGAGCT
>CM042758.1:20116623-20119123 GCA_022496165.2 Catalaphyllia jardinei | reverse complement strand
AAGTTGAATAAAGGAATGAGGCTTTCGTTAAAATTTGCGCTTTTATTCTGAACACATAAAAGATTTTCAACCAGGGTTCACTATTAACGGGCAAGCCCAGGCAACCTTATTGTTTTTATTGTACTAGAAAGTTGCTTATTAATAAACCTACACCGAATTAGTATGCAGGAAGTCAAAAATTATAGTAATAGGTCACCTCATGGACTCGACCGTTATGCATATTAATGTTTTTCCTCGACCTACCTCGACACTTACTCGACCATTACGCATATTAATGATTTTCCTCGACCTAACTCGACACTTACTCGACAGTAATCCGGCTTAAAAACAACATACATAACTACTTCTGTTTTCTTTCGATCAGTTTGACAGACGTTACTTTAGAGTTCGCAAGCAACAAAGGCCAGTAGTTTTAAGCAAGTGCATCAAATTTAATAGCACTGAAAAACAGTTGCTTTGACTCTGCAAAAACAGCACCTTTGTAGGCATAACATGGCGAAGGCTAACAATTGCCTGGTGAAAATTATTAATGGCCTGGATTCCAGCGATATGACGTATGTGGCAGATTGGTACCGGAATGGACGATTGGCGGAAGGCTTCTCTTGGAGAGAGACAATCAAGCCAGGCGAAAAAAGGGATGTTCTCAGCTATGAGCTAGACTGGTCAAGGGCCGGATGTTCAGGATACGTAATCTATAGGATGTTCGACACCAACATCACCATTGCCTTCTCCAATCCAATCATGGGAACCAACAAGTTAGGGGTCGGAACCGGCGGCAAGAAAGTGTTGGAGGAGATGAGTAACCATGATTACAACGAGTTTACCGTTAATGTAAATGCAAGCGGTGACAACAAAGCGAGGATGAAGTTCGATTGTATGTGCACTGGGGGAAGAACCAACATATGCTCTGTCAATATAAAAGCATATAAAAACTAATTGCACTGAGCAACTTTTTCTCCTTACGTCACTGTGTAGGCGCATATTTTGAGTGTGTTTCCATGTTTATTTTATTCGCTTTTCGCTCGAATATGAATTATTCACTTTATCGTGTTAGTGTTTTTTCTTTTTTTTTTCCTTTTTTTTTTTTGCTGTTTAATAGTAGTGAGTGCATGAGCCGGATGGACTAGCCAACACTTGCACTGTCCATGTAACGCCTTGAAGGCGTTTACAAGGTAGTTGTATTAGGCAATGTCCATGAAATTAAAAATTAAACACCAAAATAATGTGTACAATATGTCACGAGAAAAAAAAACACGTACCACATTGTTCTCGAAATTAGCAGCGGACTTATTTAGAGTTTAGAACAAACCAAATAGAAGATAATTTGAAGATCAATTCTTGGTGTCAAAATTGTTGCAACTTACGTTAGCACACAAAAAGTGATTTACTTAGATAGAATTAAAGCCCTGAGCCGGGTTGTTCGAAAACCGGTTAACGTTAACGCAGGGTTAAACTTACTGGCTGAAGCGTTATATTTTCTTATTTCAAAATGTTTTTCACCTCTAATGTTTGGTGTAGTTTGAGATTACTACAGCTCAAAACTGAAGGGCAAACAATATAAACAGATTACCTGACCAAAAAGTTACAAAACTGAAATCAAAATTCCCGCAAACCCTGGGTTATCTATCAGGCTTCGAACAACCCGGCCCAGGAATCAAAGTGATCTTTATCAGAACCTGGAAAGGTCAACCTCGTTCACAGAGCCTGGGAACGAGGTTGCTGGAAAGGTGTGAGTTTTGTTACTATCATGAAGATTGGGATTAGGCCAATTGGATGCTCTTTAGTTATCAAGCCTACACCTCTTTCAAACATTCAAACGTTCTGCCGCCGAGCAAGACATTTCTTTTTATCTTGACTTTGATATTTTAATTGTATTGTTTAGGTTTAAATGTGATTTTGCATTGTATTTTTAGGCTTTTTAATGTAGTTCTTAAATTCTGGTATTTGTATTTTATTTTTAATAGGCTTTTTAAATGTAATAGTTCACGAAAATTCTTTATGTGATTCATTTTTTTAAAGATACAGGGCCCCTATGGAGACCAGCCTTAAAGCTGAATGGGTTACCCTGTGTAAATTAAGTTTTACTTTACTTTTCGTTGTGTTAGCAAGCACCTGTGTTTATGTTTGATGGTACGGTGGCCCACACGTGGTTTAGCTGTAAAGTATCTATGCCTGAATTTTTGAAAACAGGGTTAGCAAAGATAAAGTCTCATTCTACTACTTGGCAATTAAAAACAATAAAATTCGGCCAAAATCCGATTAATATAGCCTATATCTGACGCCGGGCAGTAAGTTCAATGGTTCCTAGAAGCACTCCAACGAGTCGAAGTTTTAAATGACGCAAATTTTAGAACATTTGTTCAGTAACCTAACTTCCGGCGAAGTTTCAAAGCGGTGCCATTTTAGTCTAGAAATTTTTAAGTTTAGTTCGCTGGAGCGATAGAGTGCCTGGTTAAGGCTTACATAGCAACTTAAATAGTCAGCAAAACACTACTTTTTT
>CM042758.1:20105516-20116613 GCA_022496165.2 Catalaphyllia jardinei | reverse complement strand
CACAGCTATGAAATAGGTATGTGTATGTTAGAGCGCGCGCGTTACATGCCTTCGCATAAAAAGCAGCGTACACGTTTAAATAAAACTAAAATTAATGTTGAGGCCATTTGGCCTGAGTGTCCCGAGCTCGAAAATAAGCCTAATCTCCTGATTCTTTCGGCGAGTGTTGTTTTATAGTGTTTTGACAGAAAAACAGAACATTTCAAGGCCCTCGCCAAAAGTGACCATTCATCAGCCATTGCTGATCATGTGAAAACCACTGGTCACGACATTAAATGGGATCATTTTGACATTTTAGCGTCCGGAAAAACTGATTTTCACTGCAAAATTAAAGAGACTTTGTTCATTCAAGAGCTAAAGCCTTCCCTTAATGTCAATATTAGTAGTCAGAAGTTGTTGCTGTTTTAGCTGTTACTCCTCATTATGTTTATACACGTACTGCTGCAGATCATATTTCTCAGTCTAGGTTCCAGACCTCTTATGTTTACGATATATATATAGTTTTCAAAAATTGTAACCGTCACTTTTGAAAATGTATGTTGATTAGCATACGAAACGTTAAGTTCTATGTAAAAATGCGTTGGAATACAATGTTTATCACCGCTGTTTGTGTTATTTTCTTAATCAAGCTACGATGGCCTAAGAACAAGAGTTTATACGATTTTGTTAGGACTGTTTTCTAAAATTCGATATTGGACGATGCAGACTCTCCCAATCGTAATACCTGTCTCTTATATCGAGATTTACATGGTAATCTCCGGAAAACTTTTCTCAAGGTGACCAATATCTAAAAGTAAACTGCTAAATGGCACCGAAGCCACCTTTAGGCGCGCACTGACTTCAAATAACGTTAACTGTCACTTGTATTAAAAAGAGGATTATGGGTAGGGACAAACACCTAGGGGTGGGTTGTAACTATGTCCTCACCCAGTTCTACACAAATCCCTAACCAGAAAAAAACCCGACATCAGCCGTGAAAAACACAGTAAACAAGCTAATATTAGACAGGGCAAGTTGTGAAAAGTACAATTACATAAAAAGTCATGTATTCCGACCCGGGTTTTATAACTTCAGTGATGCTATTGTGTTCGATAATTAAGAAGTCTCTGTGTTTACTGCAATTTCCTCGCCTCTTGGGCCCATGAATGTAGACCCTGTACCTCTGACATCTTGTGACAAGTGCTGGCTGCCAAATGATCGATTTGTTCTGGCAGAGCTTTCCTCATTCCCGTTCAATGGCCCCATTAGAAAAATCCTGTTTGTCCGTCTTTCAGCCCTCCCGCTCTCAAGTGTGTGTCATGCGCCCTCAATTGAATGTCTCGCGCCTTCACTGTTCAAGCCGTCAAGCCAGAGTGCTGATATTTACGAAGCTTGCTAGCGCTGGTAAAACCACGCAACCGGCCTAAAACCTATCGCTAGAAATAACTTTTACTTTCATCCGTTGGCAAAAAAAGGATAATTAGGTCAACTTGAATGCTTTCGTTTTTAGTACTCTAATATAAATATATATCGACTAATTCCCACGCTTCTTCTGTTCCTTTTCGTCTTCGATTACAACAGCCATCAAGCCTCTAATCACAGTTATTAACTGCTCATCGTTTAATTAAAGGATTACGTCACAGTTCAGTGCGCACCTTCAAAAGTTTAGCCTAAATTTTTCAAGTTCGTCGTTTGAAATCCGTGTTTATTTTTTCTGTCATGCAATCTACACAAAAAAGAAACAATCTTAGTTCTACCCTATTAGGGGTACAAAAGAAAATTGTTACCAAACAGTTTAAGACCTGCATAAATAAATGCCATGGCTGCATTGATCTTAGGGTGATTTTCTAAAGCGCTTATCGTATCAGGTCCTCTTTTCCCTACAAAGATATGATCAACCGTTCCCAAATGCCAAAAGTAAATTCTAAGGCTAGTTGTTCGGACTGCCAGGATTTCTACATTGGAGAAACAAAACGTAGATTGCATAATAGAAAAAGTGAACATTTTAAAGGGATCACAAGTACCTGTCATGCATCTGCTATCGTAACCCACGTCACGTCAGCTGGTCACAACTTAAAATGAGACCACCTCGAGATATTAACAAAAGCTTGGTGTGATTAGTATTAGTGTTAGTGTTAGTGTTAGTGTTAGTGTTAGTGTTATTATAAGAAGTCAGGCCGTGTCTGACAAAATATTGGAAAAAATATAACAGTTAACCCCAACCGTAGGGTCAGATTTTCTGAGTTCAGTTTCTTCAAGCCTTTGCTTTTGTTGATCAGAACCTACCAGGTTCTGGTACTTTTGATTTGTCCGTTGGCCCCTTTTAGAGTTTAAAGATTACTATTATGCATTTCCGGAAAATTGACAGTGGCCAATCTAACAGCATTTCCCGGAAGTCCTGGAAAAGAGGCCAACTGACAACCTTGTAGCATGTACGAAAAGTCATCTTTTTTTCTCAAAAAAAAAACGACTGTTGTTATAATAAGTACAGCCATAAGTCAATATGGTAGTTAGCTCGTATAATTAGAATAACCCATGTCAATCATCCACTGGGAAAATTGACGGGTTTGCTCACAGAGCCTTTGATTTTGCCAATCAGCGGTTTTTCCGTAGCCAACAACATGCAGTTCAGATTGGGAGGAGAGATTGCTGTGTGATGAACACAAACACGTCTGAAAAGGAGATAACAACGCAAGCCATTTCTTCTCCGATTCTCTGTAAAAGTCGCCGTTGAAATTGCTACATACCAAAGGTAAGAGAAATTTCATTTCGATTCCACTCGGTTGTGATGGTACAGCCCGACTTCGTACATGGTCTTTTCGCTGGAAACCGGCTGCGTTCCTCACTGCTGAAGCCCTGAGTTAATGTATCCAAAACAACAGCCATCACTGATGATTTTACTGACATGCCCACCGAAACTGAGAGAAGGAGAGTAGTCTCTTTCGTTCCATTCCACGATAGTTAGTACTATTAACCATGATTCCACCAAACCCACGAAGACTGATGCCAAACGCTATGTTTTGTTTGCTCCTCATGCACCCGAACTTTTCCAGATCCTTGTATTTTTCCGATTGAAGACTGTCCATAAGGCTTTCTTTTCTTTAAAACTCTCAGGCTATATTGTTTTTCTATCGTCATATTCATTTCACGCAAATGGCTTTCCAGCAACTTTTCGTGTGTTATTCTTTTCACTTCCCGTTTCATTATGGCGGCGGCGTCAATAGAAAACAAACCTCTAGAGGCTTAGCTTTGTGATTCTGTTTCGAGGCCCAGCTTCGTGATGAGCTCTAGGGCTGAAGATCGGCATTTCTTGTGGCTGCAGTTCCGGCTCTGCATTTTCTTTATCATCTAAGTCGTAGCCTGAATTTCAGGGAGTGTACGAATCGAATAGAAGGCTAAAATTTAGGCTCTCTATAATATAAGTCGAATATCGGGCTTGTCACCTCTTAAGCTAAAGTTCGTCTAAAGTTTATGTTCCAAACTTGATTGCTTTTTGTTGTTATGTCTTTCCCCCGTTCGGAAGGGCAAATGGAAACTGAACTTGAAGGCGGCAAATGAAAATAAGCTTGGTGAAATTGACTCTGAGAAACTAGCTCACGGCCTCAGGCTTAGCCAGTAGCTCGAGGGAAGAAACATTTCACTTATTCCTGGATACTGGAAATCTAGGGCAACTGGAATTCGAATTCACTGTAATTTTTCTTCTCGGCGTAAATCGAAATTACACTTTCAAGGCACTATTTTTAAACGGACCTGCAATTATTTCATCAGCTAAGTAAACAATGAACTTTGCATGACGAGCTCCAGCAGCAAGGTAAAAATAGATTACAAGATGTACATTTCGCGTCTTAATTGTCTTAACGAAGGCTCTAGAAAGTCCGGTGAAGAAATATAAATGCAATGTTTTGCCACTTTGACCGTATGAGCCAAATTTATAAATTCCTGATAGTAATCTTACTAAAGATCATACGAGTATAGCTATATAGAAGTTTTATTTACTGAATATCATACCATACTCAGTAACAGTGAAATCACAGGTTATCAGTACTTTAATTTTATTAGACTATTACAGTATTCATGGTAGAATCACAAGCTATAGTAGATTTACCGAATTACGATTCAAAACAAGATAATTTTATTACCTGAATAAAGGATTTGCTTTGGCGAAATAATTTCTATCTTGGAAGCGCAAGAAAGAGGTTACGACCTATGTCTGACGCCTTTCAACTAGGCTTGTTAAGTTTCTTTCGTGGTGGCACTCTGATTGGCTAAGGAAACTTTTCCGGTTGACAGTGCATTCAACCAAGTTTCCGGAAATTGACAGTGGCTAATGGAATAGCATTTCCCTGAATAAGAGGAAAAGAGAACAACTGAAAACCTTGCGAGGTGTACGAAACTTTCCGGGAAATTCACGATCTTGACTAAAACACCACACGAGTACTTCGAGTAGCATACGCGGGATACACACAAGTAGCAGACAGACGCATACGAGTACACAAGGATGTGTATGAGTGAAATACAAACATACATACATATAACACACGAATACATAAAATAAACATACGAATACACAGGATTAAAATACTAATACATACAGATGCATACCCGTATATAACGTACAGGTTACATCTAGCAAGTGATGTGCCATACAATAACAAACTATTTTATTAAAAATATAAAACAAACAGCGGTGATAAACATATTTAAAACTTTCATTTTATAACCTTGACGTTTCGTATGCTAGGTTATAAAATGAAATTTTTAAATATGTCTATCACCGCTTTTTGTTTTATATTTTTAATCAAGCTACGATGGCCGAAGACCAAGAGCTTATATGAAACTATTTTATTACTTGTATTTTCTTTGTATTGCAGGTTCACACTAATAACTGAGGTGAACGTGCTGTCTTTGTAATTTTATCTGCAAATGTTTATATAATAACCCAAGTTATTCTCGCATTTTGATTGGTTCTTGCCTATGATCTATTAGAGGACAGATGAACGATTGACGTCATCATTACAAGTTTTGCCCTCTGCCGTTCTAAAATGGCGGAAGGTTTTGAGAATTAGGATAGTATTTTACGTGACTAGGCAAAAGATAAGGTCAAAAAAGTCCTGCTGAGGCATTAAACAGGTTCGAGAAGCCAGAAAACGAAAGATAAAGCCGTTTCTTTTGGAAAATGATACAGAAATAATTTTCTAGCAGCCTCAGCTCGGCAGTCGAGCGAGACTAAACCACGCACAAACTTGGTCTTGGCAAGCCGAGAACCATTGCTTTATCTCGAATTTAACAAACCCAATAAACAAAATGTTTCCGAGATTAATTTATTTAAAAAATTCAACTTTTCCCAGTGTCAAAACAACTGTTGACACACTGATTGATGTCAGGAATAAAACAACGATAAAATAAAATAAGCTTAGTACATAACCTTGCTTTCCGATGCGAATGCTCCTGTCCGTTTCAGAGCACAGCAGCGAGCCAAGTATAGCTAACCACAGCTCACGGTCAACAGTATCGCAGCTAAAATGTGTCTCCGACACTATATCAAGCTGATTTGACAATCATCGACCACAGAAGACAAAAATCTCTACCGTTATTTACGCTCCTTTCATTCAAAACTCGAATCAAATGGCGTCTAGGTTGACCGCAACCACAAGTTCTCCGAGGGTATCTTTTCAACTCCTGTAATTTTCAAGGCAACGTCCAAGCTTTTCGGCTCACAGGGCTGCTCCAATGACAAAAACTGCTTTCGCTGTAAGTTTTCATTCAACGAGGAGCGACGCTCGAGTCAGGTTTGACAGTAGTGGCGTGATTTTTCTCGACCAATCACAATTTGCTACGCAAGCAACCAATGTAATTGCTTCATTTTGCATAGATCATAGATCACGTCAAATGGCTTTTTTTCGTGCAAAGGCGGGGCAAAAGGCCGGCTTTCGCGTTATGTTGAAATGTTTTGAAACAAAAAAGGCTTTTCGTTATTATATAAAAGAAATAGATTCCATGTTGCCGTGCGTCTGATTCAGTAATAGATCACAGAAGACGTCAAAATGTAGTAAGAACATCAGTGACACACTCGGCTACGCCTCGTCTGCCACGTTTTTGTTCTTTCCACATTTTGACGTCATCTGTTATCTATTACTGAACAGATGCACGGCAACATGGAATGTATTTGTTAATTAAACGTTGAAGTCTTCTCAGATAAGAGCTATAAACCAAAGGCCACGTCTCCTGCATCTTCAGTGTTACCCCATGGTTAGCAGGGGATGTTAACCCACACACGTATCGAAAAGATTAGGGCACGTAGTTCCCGATGTTGTAGTCTGGCCTTGTCTTATGGGTTGGTGCTTCACATAGGGTAAACCTAATTGCACCTTTCCCCCTTGGACAGAACTGTCCAAGAAAAAAAATATGATATATACTATGAAAAATAAAACTAGGTCCCCACTGCGTACTTGTGTGAACATAGCGTCCTTTTTTGCTTTTTTGAAGTTCTTTGAATTATTTTACTGATTGAGGAAATTGAACTGGGCTGCTTATTAGGAAGAGGCTTTTTTATCGGGATAGGCTGCTGTTCCTTCCCTTCTTCCTCGCGTTTTTTGCCAACCGATCCCTACCTCTTCCTCGTTTACTATGTTTGATAGTGAAAAAAGACAATAGGCAGTGTCCGTCAGGGCCGCTATTGCGTCACTCTGTACCGTTGTCGCAGTGACGCGCCGGTTTTTTACGAGAAATATGTTCAGTTGTGAACGACCTCTAGAGGAAGGGAGCTTTCTTTGCATCAATGAAGGTGTTTAATTTATTATTAACTCATGGGATTAGTGGCTGCCTTAAGGCCGGTAGATTAACAGGCAAAGAAACGGGCAATCAAAAGCTTACATACATAGACAGATCAAATCAATAATATTCTCACTATCATAACTTCCCTCATCACGGCAACCGTACTGCGCGGAGAATTTCAAATGCTATTTGCGAATCAGTCCCAGAGATTTTGTTCGCGTACACACAAACCAACCTTAACATTTCATTCATATTTGCTGATATGGTTTAAGGATAAAACCTAATTTGGAGAAGGGTAATATCCTTTTTTATATACAGTATTCTACGTTGGAAGTACGAATACTAGCCAACAAATACAATGGAGTGATCTTAACATAACAAACTCCTTGCTACTGGAAAATACTGGCGACTAATTCAGATATTTCGGCTGATTCGGATAAAAAGTAGAGAGGATTTACTTTGCCGTTCCTCGGTTCATGTTTACTCTTGTAGATCTTAACTTCAGAGAACTTTTCATCGTTTCCAAACAGATGTTAGGAATTAGACCTTTAACCAGTATGAAATTAAACAAAGGCAGCTTTACATAACTTAGGGATGTACAAGTTCAGTTGCTGTCATATTTTATTACCCAAGTTACACGTTATTGATCCGTTTGCCCAAATGTTGCGGTCAAACCAATGTTCTTTTACAACTTTGTAGGTAAAAAATGGTGAAGCAGCACAATTGCCTTCTGAAAATTTACAATAGCTATAATTCCAGCGATATGACGTATTTGGAAGATTGGTACGATAGTGGCCGACTGGCAGACGGCTTCTCTTGGCCAAAGACAATTAAGGCGGGCCAAGAGACCCAGGTTCTTAACTATGAAAGAGACTGGGCATTGGCAGGATGTTCAGGATACGTCACATACAGGATGTTCGACACTGACATCACCATTGCCTTCTCTAATCCGTCTGTGGGGAACAACAAGCTAGGAGTGGGGACCGGCGGCAAGATAGTGTGGGACTACTTGAGTGATCATGGTTACGACAAGTTTACTATTAATATAGATACCACTAATGGGAAAGCGAGATTGCAGTTTGATTGTAAATGCACGGGGGGAACAACCAACACATGCACTGTCAATATAACAGCATATAAAAAGTAGTTGCAATGAGTAAACGCGCATGAAGTAAAAAACACGAAAATGACGTGCACAATATGGAGTTAGTAGCGTACTTAGTGAGAGTTTAGAACAAACCAAATAGTAGCCGGATACTTTGTAGATCCATTCTTGGTTTCAAAATTAAGAATCAACTTAGCGCAAAGCGAACTCGATCAGAACCTCTCTATATACCACATTTTTCCCCGGCGGCCAGTCCATACGTTTACTCTTATTTTAACCTCTCCACAACGGCAACTAAAACGCGTCTCAAACTACCAATGCAAAATAAGCTCTCGACAACGGCCAGTTGATCAACGACTGACCGCAAACCGGGTATATACAAACCCTTTTTTAATTTTAAAGATTACGAAATTTGATTCGTACCGCGCATCGTTAATCTCTGGGTTTTTTTTTTGTCTGTTTGATTGATGTACTTTGATTGTGTAAAATACATATATGCTGTCATAAGCATTTCTTAAGGACAAAAATGTTGCATCCCCGAAAAATCGCTGGTGGTATGATCACATCCCTCCCAAGGTGGTCTTTGTTGAGAGCTGAGGTTCGACTAGCTGTATTAAGTGTATCTATCAAGTTTGCACTTGCTTTCTTTGGTATTAACTTTTGTCTTGCTCTGTGTTAGGGAGCACTGTGTTTGCTTTAGGGGGCAGAACCGTGAATGACGAGAAGGCTGTAACCATAGGAACGTCAGTCACATTTTTAATGGAACATTAGTTCAAAGCCAATAGGAATCAAACTGATCTTTATCAGAACCTAGAAAGGGCGGTGCGTTTAGTTACTACCATGAAGATTGAGAATTAGCCAGCGGGAAGTTTGTTAGTTATCCAGCCTAAGCTTTTTTGTGTTAGCAAGCACCTTTGCTTACTTTTGATGATATAAAACAGGGTATAAAAATTACTTGAAAACTGATGTAAATCGATTACAAAGGACGGTTGTAAGCACGTGTATTATCTGTGAAGTATCTACAGCGTTTACTCAACATTAAAAAAAGTTGCCTTGTTCCATAGGAAGTCCCTGTGTTTGCTGCCGCTCCCTCGCCTCTCGGGACTATGAAATTAAAGTAGACACTGCTCGCATCTTGCAACGACTGCCGACCGCCAAGTGATTAGATATGGCAGAGCTTTCCCCATTCCTATTTGGTGTCTCCATTAGGAAAACCCTGCGTTTACCAGTCTTGCAGCTCTCCCACCCTCAAGTGTGTGTCATGCGCCCTCAAGAACACCTCCCGAGCAGCAGGCAGATATCTAGTTGATATGTTCTCTCCCAGCGGAGTTACAGGCTTCCTTTAGGAAATTGTTCATATTATTATACACTTTTCAGTCATTTTGTAAGGCCAGATCTTTTGGCTTTTTTAAAAATCTTCTTCTATTTCTGAAATAACTTAATTAATTCACTGGCAATCCACGGAGCACTGACGTGGGCAGTTTAAAAGGCAAGCGTAGAAGAGGACGGCCGAGAGAGACATGGCGTAGAACAGTAAACAAAGAGAGGGAACATCTCGGATTTAAGACCTGGAGACAGGCTGAGGTTGCAGCCAGAGACAAATTCGCTTAGCGGAGGAGGATAAATGGCCCCATTCTCCACGAAGAGAGAATGGATCGATGATGATAATGAATCCACAGAGCGTTTTACACGTACCGTGTTTTTATCTGCCGTTTTTGGATTGAAGTTCAGAAGGTGATGTTTTAGCCAATCAGCGGTTTTTCCGTAACCATAGGAATGGCTAAGACTTGTGAAAAGGGAGCGCACGCTCCGCAATCCATCAGAAAGAGGTCATCTCAAGACGTACCCAGGGTGCCAGAGGTTTTCTTGCACGGTTTCCGCTGTCGGTCATGTGACCCGCGCCGCTCGTGCTATGCGAAGTATTTTAGTCCGCCGCGCGCGAGATAAAAAGCTCTGGTACCCAGAATATACTCGAGACGACTTTCGGTGTCGCCTAAAGTCGCCATCGTATTGCAAGCCTGTAATCAGCATTTAAGACCTTCAAACTAGGACAGAACTGTTAAAAATCCACCTTCGTTTTAGCCTGCGTAGCAAGCGTTTCCGTGGGGTTTGGGAGCAAGGAAAGACTGAGGAACGGGATTTTCGGTATTTCGCCCTGTAATTCTTTGCTCCTGAACCGCACAGAAACGCTTGCTACGCAGGCTACCTTCGTTTAGGTCTCCGTTTTCGACACATCCGTTCAATCTTTAATGCAAATCTTCACTGCCAGGATTCTCTTTCTCAACAATTGCTTATTCAGTGATCAAGCAAAGACCTTTGTCGACGGAAACTTGTTGTTTCGGAAATCGAGTATTGTTATTATTTGTTGTTTTTGTTGTAATTAATATAATTTTAGTTTTGTTTTGATTGTTAAGGCCGCCTCACACCCGCCGATTTTCTGTCGGCCGACAAAAAATCTTCACTTGTCGGCATTCAGACAAGTCTGCGACAAGATCGGGGCTTGTTGGCCGAAATCTGACAGTGCTAGATCTTAAAACGTCTTGTCGGGAAATTTGTCGGGGCCCTCGCGTATCTCAACCAATGAGGAATTGTCATCAGAGTCACCTAAACAAACGTCTTATCCAACATGGCGGGGATCGAAGCTGAAATTAGCCGAGATACTGGACTCATTTTTGTGTTTTCCTTAGCTTTGCCATGGGACTATAGCGCGAGCATTTCTTAAAAATTTTCTTTAGTCGGAAGTACCACAGAAACACAGTTGGATTTTCATTCCCAAGCTCTTGAATTATAGGTTGTTATATACACCCTGTTCATTTCGTCTGCTTCTCCAGCTTTTAACCTATGTTGTTCTTGTGCTCCTCTTGCGACGCCTCTTTATCCATCCTAGAAAAGTCAAGGTTCAATTTTCGCCGATTAGGCGCCATCTTGATTTGACTTGACCCCAAGCCTAAACGCGGTTGGTCTCGCCAAAAATTGGGTAGTGTTCGGCAAGCTGATATCCCGAAAACTTTTACCCCGAGATATTAAAACGTAATAAAAATAGGGGGTCACCGTGCTTGTTTTCACGCCACAATGCTGACAAATACGGTTTTTAAGGTGACTTTTGGTGATCTCAGCTCCGTGCGCAACAAATAAGCAGGCCGTCGATAAAACATGGAACATGGAACATTCCGGAACATTCCGGAACATCCTGGAACATGCAATAATTATCATAATTATGAGAAAAATGTGTAAAATTA
>CM042758.1:20040898-20100516 GCA_022496165.2 Catalaphyllia jardinei | reverse complement strand
ATAATTATGATAATTATTGCATGTTCCGGGATGTTCCGGAATGTTCCATGTTCCATGTTTTATCGACGGCCACGTGAGCAAGCCCAAAAATAAATTTTACCAATTTTTTTTTTCACAATTATCATAATTATTCGAAGTTCCGGGATGTTCCGGAATGTTTCGGGATGTTCCATGTTCCAGATTTTATCGACGGCCCAAATAAGCGCCATTATTTTCCAATGCGGCGTGTTATATCACACAGAGTTTGACTTTCTTTGATTGTTTATTCATCCACGTCCCAGAAAAAAATAGCTTCAAATACCCTGCATTATTAATTAATATTTTTATCCTTCAAAGGAAACATAATTTGGACTTGCTCTGTTGGGCCCGTTACGTCTCTATCTGTAGCATTTATCTCATTTGCCAAAAAGTAGCCATAGATTTCTGCCAATTTTTTTCTCAGTTATTGAGGATATTGTTCTCATTCAATTTCTAAAATAAAAAGTTGGGGTCACCGTCCTAGTTTAAGAGAAAACGAGTATTTATCAGCATTTTTCTATCGAGCATTTATAGAGTAGAAGAATTCAGGATTTTGTGTGAGTGTGTTGGTGCTTTTATCTTGGAGGCAATTTCCAACAGAGCTTTTCAAACAATTAACAATTAGACCCGTAGCCCTTTCGGGCTACGGGTCAATAGCCCATTAGGCGAAGCCGAATGGGCTATTGACCCGTGGCCCTTGAGGGCGAAGGGTCTAATTGTTTTAGTATCACCCAACTAGTCGGACAGAAAAGGCAATAACAAAGTTAGCAAATGCAAGTTTAGGAAATATTTATTTGGGGGAAAACAAAAGAAAAACCGGCTAATTTCGCTACTCGATGACTATTACTTTTAGACCCCTAGTAGCCTAGGCAATCAAAATGCAGGATTTGCATTAGTCCACTAGTTGGGTGATACTAAATGATAATTAGTCAAGTAGTATGCCCTGTCGAGCAACCAGGCCACGCTTTTCTCGACGATTCCTTGATAAAAGACTCACCTGCCTGGCGCTAAGTGCTTTCGTAGGAGTAACTCACTCGGCTAAAATTTCCACGTATTAGTTTTGATCATCCTGTCATGTATGTCTGATCGTGTCATTCTTTTTTTTTGTTTTGTTTTTGTGCTTGATATAAACAACACAAGTTATGTACGACCTACTGAAAGATAAAAGCATTACAGTTTTATGATCTTGACTCCGTTTTATGATCTTGACCATGTATTATCGGGAGCTTCAGGAGCCACGAGAGACTGTAAATTAGCTGCATCGTGTGTCATTTTATTTTTCCTGCGATGCCGGTCCCATTTTACATTGGACTTCATAGCTCTGCTTTATTTCGATCAATTTGACAGACCTAACTTTTGCGATCGTAAGCAACAAAGGCCAGTAGTTCTAAGCATAAACTTGAAGGTGCACAAGAGCAAATGCAGGCAAACTTAATAGCACTGATCATGACTAGCAGTTGCTTTGACCAATAAATACTTACATGTTATTGATTGTTTTACCAAAATTTCAGGGTAAAACCAATAGTCGTTTGCAACTTTGTAGGCATAAGATGGTGAAGGATTGCAATTGCCTGGTGAAAATTGATAATGGACCGGATTCCAGCGATGTGATGTATGTGGCAGATTGGTACCAACATCATGGACGACTGGCGGAAGGCTTCTCTTGGAGAGAGACAATTAAGCCAGGCGAAAAAAGGGATGTTCTTAGCTTTGAGCTAGACTGGTCATGGACCGGATGTTCAGGATACGTAACCTATAGGGTGTTTGGCACCAACATCACCATTGCCTTCTCCAATCCAATCATGGGAACCAACAAGTTAGGAATCGGAACCGGCGGTGAGAAAGTGTTGGAGGAGATGAGTAACCATGATGAGTAACCATGATTTTAATGCAAGCGGTGACAACAAAGCGAGGATGAAGTTCGATTGTATGTGCACTGGGGGAAGAACCAACATATGCTCTGTCATTATAAAAGCGTATAATAACTAACTGCACTGAGCAGCTTTTTCTCCTTATGTCACTGTCTAGGCGCGTATTTTGAGCGTTTCTCTATATTTGTTTTATTCACACTGAACAGCTACGTTAGTACACAACGGGTTAGTTAGATAAATTGGGGTCACCGTCCTGCTTTGGGAAAGAACAAGCCTGCAAAAAAAAAACTAGGGCTTCAAAGGGGTTCGAACCCGCAGTTCAACTGATATGAATTATTTCACATATACTTCACATCATTTTACTCCTCACTGGAGATATGAACTCAATAAATTGACCTCGCTCCCAATGTGTGGCTTCTGAGCTCAGTTGGTAGAGCATCGCACCGGTATCGTGGAGGTCACAGGTTCAAATCCCGTTGAAGCCCTGATTTTTTCAGGCTCCTTCTTTCTTTCCAATTGCTTAAATTGGAAAATTAACTGCGATGATCATTCTTCGCTTTCATCTACAACCGTAATTCAACTGATATGAATTATTTTATATATACTTCACATCATATTGGTTGTTGCTGGCTCTGGTTTGAAAATGGTCAAATTTAAGCCAACGACACCCAACATATTAAAATGTAAAAGCGTTCTCTAGTTAAAAAAGGTTAAAAACAATAATAAGCTTTCGGCTATCGGTCTATAGCCTTTAACGAATGAAAAAATGTAAGCGCGCGGACGGAATATATACGAAAAGGGGTGCGAATTTTTTTTTTTGTAAAAGTGTAATACAAAAAGAGGTGTGAAAAAGGAGTGAAAATAATGTAAAAAAGAGTCTAGTTACAATAAAATGGAGTATTGCCTAGGCAACGGCTTAGAGTTTTTTTCCGCGTCGAAAGTTGTTGCTGTATGCCATGATTCTAGTGTTTTTTGAACGCGGTAATTGCCTTTGTCAATGGCACAAGCGTTATCGAAGTCAATGGAGTGGTTGTTTTGCCACGCATGGTTTGCAACGTTTGACCCCTTGGCATAGTTCTTCAAATTTCGTTGGTGTTCCATCTTCCGGTTTCTCCTATGTAGTTCCATGGACAGTCTTTGCATGGGATTTTATAAACAACATTGGATTGGAGATCTGATGGTTGTCTGAACTCTGGAGACGGGAATTCTTGTTGAAGGGTTTTAAATGGTTTGTTGACAACGCGGATTTCATTTTTACGGAGTAATCTCGTGAGAGGCTCAGTTAGGCCGCTGATGTAGGGGAGGCATGCAAAACCCTTGACAGTATCAGATGGATCAGCCCATTTGAAAAACATAGAAACCAATTCTTCTGGCGGGGGAACTGTAGATGGGTAGCCTTTAGCTTCTAACGCGGCTCTGACGTGGTTAGTTTCCCGTGTTTTTCCTTCATGGCTGCTCGGGAGGATTCCGTCCGCGCGCTTACATTTTTTCACTCATTAAAGGTTATTATTATACATTCAACTCTTTAACTCATTTCTGATTGGCCGAAAGCCTACAGTGAATTTTCGAAATCAGCGCCCGTAACGTCATAACTGCAGATTATACAATTATCATGTCAAGGACACTCAAGGTCATGGGTTATCATGTCATGTATGACCGCAAAGCATGATTTCTAAGGGTAATCATGTCAACTTCGCGCGATTCAGTGACGAAGCAGAAACATCACTTCCAAGTTTTTTCGTTCAATGTATAATAAAACAATTATTAGATTCGGTTTTTGTGATATTCAGAATAATCAAGGGTTCGGTAAGGGTTATCAGCCTTAGCCTTCGGCTTCGGTTGATAACCTTTACCTCGATCTTGATTATTCTGGATATCAATAATTGTTTATAGACTGATAGCCGAAAGCTTATGGTTGTTTTTAACCTTGTTTTTAGCCAGAGAACGCTTTTACATTTTAATATGTTTTATCCTGGTTACAGTTCTATTTTTAACACCCAACATGTTGCAACGGCCTGGCCCAACGAGGGCAACACAATGTTGTGACTATAGATTGCGTTGAAGTGTTGCGATAGTTTGACGGGGGATTTTACACTACAAGTAGTCCCTCTTTGACTTAGTCCATCGTGTGTCACGTGTCTGTTGTGTCTGTTCTAAACTCAGTCTAGGCTCGATTACCAGCCGCTGTTCGGGAAATGAGCCCGCGCTCATCCCCCGAACGCACGGCTGGACTCGTGAGGATTCTTTTGTTAGTTTTAACCAATCAGATAACCGCCCGCAGATTTTTGTCGGGCATAAATTATCTCGCCAGTTTGGATTGCGGCCCGTGATGGCAGATGATGTGGAATTGATAAATAGTATACGAGAGAACTTCAGAGACAAATTCACAACAAGAAACGCTAGAAAGGTCTGTAAATGGCCAAGATGCATTCATTTTTCAGCCAACAATATGTATGAATCTTTGGGTTCCAGAACGTCAGATAACAAACAGTCAGATCAAGCTAAACGTTGAGCTCAAGATACAAAACAGTCAGGCACATAAAAGTATTGCGTTTTATAAGGATAGCAACACCAGTCTCTGGCGAAGCTAAATCGTGGGTAAAGCAAACCGACTAGCAAAACGTACGTGACAAATTGTAGAGTATCAACTTAACCATGCAAACCAACATGTCACCTTTGACAGATCTTGATATGCATGACCAGTTTGCCAAACCACAGTCCAACGGCGCTGCTCTACTCAAAAAACGAACTCTTCCATAGCATACAGCATTTATGCATACAGCGCTCTTCCGCAGCAATAATGTGAAACAAAATAGGTTGGAAAAGCAAATTTAACAAAATAGAACGGCAAATGTACAAATGTTTAAGAGGCGTAGGTTGTAATCAGATAACATAGTTTGCCGCTCACGCGTCCAGCCGTTCTTCTCGGGGAGGGCAGACCAGACACGAGAGAATGGCGGAAATCGAGCCTAAACTCAGTCCCTCTAATGTTAGTTTGGAAGTGCTCAGTACCAACTACAAAAGGCTTTTTCTGGGGAAAGGTTGTGGAGAATACAGCTGATCTAGCCCATTGAACCACTATTAGTGATTTTTTCTCTGAAACTAACCTTGTAACGCAATTTCAATTGAGTTTCATAAGACCAAAAACCAAACTCAGTTACCGTAAATCCTCGAATTAGCACCCGGGGCAGTTATTTCAAATTTAAGAGAAGATAACGGGGGCGTTTATTCTAAGTGGGGGGGGGGGGGGGGGGTTAATCGAGGGGGTCACTTCCTAATTTTCTCAAATCGCAGTCTGACATGATTACTTTTGTAATATATCATCAGCGCGTAAACAACAAGATAAGCTGTTTGTCGACTTTAAAAAAAAACACAAACTAGAATAGAATAGAAACTAAATTTAACAAACCATGTAGCCTTGGTAAAACCCATTCTAATAAGAGGGCACATATTAAAATAAAATACAATGCAAAATTAAAAGAGACAATTAGCCTCAGACAATTTGCAATCTAATTCTGCATGGCAAAAACTATACATCCTTTGTTGTGTCATTACTCGGCCACAAAATGGGGGGGGGGGGGGGGGGGCGCTTAGTTTAAATTTTGGAGGGCTGAGCGCTTATTCGAAGGGGGTGCTTATCCGAGGGGTGCCGCTAATTCGAGGATTTACGGTACTTACCAATTTGACTACCCAGTCAGTTTCAAACTGTAGTAATACCAAATTCAAAGTAATTGCCTGATTGCTCTCGACATTCAATTGATAACCTTACTATTAGTCACACTGTACTGAAGCAACAATTAATCGTAATGGACTGACGAGGGACAGAGGCTGATTAACGTGTATTGTATAAAAAAAGCCGAAAATTTCAAATAAACGTGACATTTGGAAAATCGCAAAATTTGATTCCCAGCTCGAAAAGCTAGTTTTTCACAATCGCAGAAAATGATTTCCGCAAAATACAAAAACTCGCTGATTCGCCCCAAATTTTCGTGCCACATAGTAGAGAAAATAAATAGAGGATATTACACGGTGGCGCGAAGATATGAATTTTATTTTCGAGTGGAAAAACAAAATTTTACGAACGAGCGCAGCGAGTGAGTAAAATATTGTTTTTGCCACGAGAAAATAAAATCGATGTCTTCAAGCCGCCGTGTAATGTTCTTTTTATTATATAGACATGCTGATGATGGCGTTTTTGATGATTTTCCGAAGATTTCCGACCACCTTCCAAAGATTTCCGAAGATTTTCCAAAATTGTTCCGAAGGCCAGACGAACGTTTCCGAACATTTTACGAGAACGTCCGAAGATTTCCGAAGATCTCCAGGAAGACCCGAAGATGTTTCGATGATACACCTATGAATTGAAGTACAATTTGAGAGACAAACAAAAGCAAAAGGCGGGAATCGTGACGTCATTGAACGATACGACACTCACAAAGGAAAATACGGAAAATACGCCACTCGGGTTCCGGATGAAGTGGCGTATGGAATCTACGAGTGGTTTAGTTCCCAGTAAAACACTCCTGTCTATATAATAATATATTATATGGCGTGAATATATTATATGGCGTGAAGCTTAGTTGATATGATCCGAAGACTCACTCACTCTGGGTGCCAGAGGGTTATTTTTTTATAGCGAAGCAGCGATTGTGAGCGACAAAGCCACGATCAAGATCCTCGCTTCGCTACGAAAAAAAAAAAAAAAACCCTGGCACCCAGGGTAAGACTCACACGGACGGTCTCGGCACAAAATTTCCTACAGGGGGGAAGAAAGATTTCAAATTGGGGAAGTAAGAACATTGTCAGGAGACACGAACAAATGTTTATTTTGTACAGCGGTTATCACCATTAAAGGTTCAGGTTTTCACGTGGAGTGGAGAGTTGAGTGGAACTTCTATCACATTTTAGAAGATTTTACCCCTGGAAATGCCCAAATCCAAACGAAACAGAGCAGGTAACTATAGTTAAAACATATTTGAAGTGGAATTATTAGTATGATAAGTGAAATTAGCGCCAAAAGAAGCGATTATTCGTATGTCCGCCGACTGAAAAACAGCATGTTCTCAACAGAGAACTCGATCAAAATCATTGTATTTCTCAGAGGCAGTAAAGCTCATGCTGCTATAAACCTTTTATTGATATCAGTTCGAGGTTTACAGAGTTTTTCAAGAATCTCAAAACCCATATTTGTTGTTGCAGGTCATGATGATCACGTCATAATCTCGCAAGATATTAAACTTAGCTTTCTGTTTTGTAGTTTCACTAACAAAGGCAAAGAAAAAAGGCTTAGATTTAAAAACAGGACTGGTAAAAGAGGTAAACTGTCTCTTTGTGTTCTTATCGTCAATATCATGATCAAGGTTTTAATGGAAAATTAACAATGATGTCTTTTTTTGTGAGACAGATCCAAGAATGTGTTGATAATTATGCCTTCATCTATGTATTCTCGGTGGAAAACATGAGAAATAGTAAATTAAAGGAAGTCAGGAATGAGTGGAAGCACAGCAGGTGAAATAGTTGATGAGCAAAAAAGTAAATTATCCAAATAGCACTTCATAGTTAAATCATATACCTGCCAACTCTCACGCATTATGCGTGAGTCTCATGCCTGCAGATCTAAAATTGTGATCTCATGCATTCAAACCAATTTCTCACGTCTAATTGACAATAGCGAGGGTAATCGCTTAAAAACCTTTGAGAAGTCATCACAACATCTTCAGAACTCTTTAATAATGGTTGTTATTGGTTCAAAATCCTTTTGAAATTGTTGGCGCGCCTTGTTTTGAAGTCGTTGGAAGTCTTTCTACACCTTCGGTAATCTCCGAAAGTCGTCGGAAATCTTCGCCGATCTTGGAAGTCTTTTGGAAACATTGGCAATCCTCAGAAGCCGTCGGTAAATCTTACATTCAGGTTCTGTGGAGACGAAAACTCTCATGCATTTTACTGAAAAAAAGTTGGCAGGTATAAAATCATGAGTTACATGATTCAAACCTGTGGCTAACTTAATCAAAATTATGTTAAAATTATGGATTACTGTTGTTGCTTGTGATAGTATTTTGTATTATGCATCAAAGCAATGTAACTGCAACGAAGAACTCAACCACAGTCAACTCTCTCTAAGATGGACACCATCAGGACCGGCCTCAGCTGTCCCTCCTAGAGAGGTGTCCGGCTTATAGAGTGTTGACGTAACATGACCCCAGGAATTTTAAGATAATAAATTCTGAACATGTACACAGTGAATACGAAGTCTGTTTAAAGTTTGTTTTAAGTTATTTACTTGGACAAAACCTAGAAACTGGAACAAAAACATTTATAAAATTGAATCTCTTGTCGTATTACTATAGGTAGAGTCCAAACAGTGAACAGTACACACTGCAAACGGGAACATAACCATCTTATGACGTAGGACTGTCTTTTGCTGCACCAAGTCTAAAAAGATGTCGTTTTGTCTAAAAAACAACTAGTGAAAGCAAGTCAAGTTAAAAGCTTCTAATAGTCATGGCTTTGGTGGGCATGCACTTAAGAAGAGGTTGAAATCTGTGATTGTGGATTGTTTCAGGTGCAACAGTTTAAAATCCTCCAAGCATTGATACAATTCAGTTGTCACCTCCAAGATATTTTTTTAATGGGACAAAATGATGACTAATTCTGGTGTTAAAAAAGTTACATACTACTTAGTAATTAAAGAATTTGTCTTTCCTAAATCGTAATTTGCGGTCACATTCAGCACCTCACAAGTGCCTGTTGATCATTTCAAATTGTCGGTTGTCCGTCTTATGGAGGTATCCATCTTATCGAGAGTTTGGTTATGGTAAAATGACTGAGAAACGGCCAGGACCAGTACCAGGTGTCCGTCTTATAGAGGTGTCTGTTAAGAGAGAGTTGACTGTATATCTGAAATGGCCTATGAAAAGGGTTACTTTCAAGTTTGGTCAGTGTAAAATGCAGGCTACAGACTTCAGACTAGGCTGGGAGTAAAGTGCACACTGATGTTAAAATACAGACTACAGACCAGGGGTGAAATGCAGACTGCAGACTATAGCATACGTGTAACTATATTCAATTTGATTGTGTTACCATTTCTATCATTAAGAGCGAACTGTAAACAAGCTAACAACGTTCTATGTAGAGTAACCTGAGTGATATTCAGGTTAACCCAAGTGCTATTTCAGTCTAATCAGAGTGACATTCAGGCTAATGGTTATGGAAGTGATATTCAGTCTAACTGGAGTGATATAACTCAGTCTAACCTAAGTAATATTCGGGCTAACCTAAGTGACACTCAGTCTAATCAGGGTGATATTCAGGCTACCCTGAGTGCAAACTAAGAAGTCTGCAGTCTGTATTTCATCCCTGGTCTGCCGTCTGCAGTCTGCATATTTTACACTGATCACTTTCACGCTACATGCGTTTCTTCTCAGTGATTTTTCATGCATTTGTTAGTCATGCAAGCAAAGCAGTGAAGATTGCTGAACGGAAGTCGCTTTCCAAATAACAAACAACTATGAATGAAATTAATCTACTGTAAGTGTTTATTCTACTGTTCAGTCTACAAGTATTCAGCATCGGGATCATTTCTAATTTCTTATTTTCCATTCCAGGTTTTTCTTTGGTAAGAACAAAGTTATGATCATTGCACTTGGACGAGAAAAGGAAGCAGAATACAGAGAAAACCTACACAAGATAGCTAATGTGAGTGTTAACTTCATGTCTTACATGTATAATTACATGGCAGGAAAAATATAGGCATTGATGATCACTTAAGTCTTGTGTTGTAGATGGCTTTAAATCTGGAAAGGAAAAGTAGTGATCGCCCTTGTTATCACCAGTCCTCTTTCATGTCTTTCATGAGATTAAGTACATAAGGTATCAAGGAATGGCGATGCTTACACAATCTACATGTATCTACTGACTGAATAAAGGGGGTAAGTTTCCAAAGAAACTCTGGTGCTGCATTGGTGTGGAGTATTGCAAGATAATTTGGTTTTATCAACTGAGTTGATAATGTAAATTGGCCACAGTAAAGAGATTTTGAAAGTTGACATTTTGAGGGTTTGTCCTTCAGCGGAGTAAATTGATTCGCTCCGAGGGCTAAAACTTGAAACGTTATCAACTCATTTGATCAAACCAGAGTATCTTATTCTTATCTATTCACTGGATGTTACCACAGTTGTTGATGAATGCAGTGATTTACTTATTATTTTTTTTAGAAACTAAAAGGTCAATGTGGATTAATGTTTACAAATCAGGCTAAAGATGATGTTGTCAGGTAAAGAAATACTTGTAATTGTTTGTTTTTAGTTGTGTTAAGTTTTTGTATTTTACTTAGTCAGATGGTTTGCTGGCTGTTTGGTTATACGTTCTTCAACCATTTAATGAATACATGTACATGTAAGTTAGATGTTCAGTGGCTACTGACAGTAGTTTGTTTAGTCACTTAGTCAATGAGTCAGTCAGTCAGCCAGCCAGTCTGTCTCTTTGTCTGTCTGTCTTTCAGATGGTTAGATGTTTAATCAGTGTAGGTCAATCAGCCTGTCGTCAAGTAGCAATAGTCTCATGGTTAGTCTGCTGCTATTTGGATTGAGTGGTCAGTTCGAGCCCTGACCAGGGATCTTCTGTTGTGCTCTTGGGAAAGACACTTTACACTCACAGTGACTCTCTCCACCCAGGGCCTGGTTGTTCAAAACCCCGGTTAAACTAACCTCAGATTAGGCCTAATCGTCGATTAAAACCACTAGCACCGGGTTAGCTAATCGGAGGAATTGAGAACATTGTTCAAAGCCTGATTTGAGGGCAGATTAGTTAATTGCTGATTAACATTTAGTACATGTATGTGGTGTAAAAACCACTTATATTGTCTCGCTAAGTGCAATTTCCTGTGAGTATTTAGCACTGTGATTGTTTCTAATATGGCGTCCACGTTATGGACTGCCAGTGAAACGGTGGACTTGTCTACTTCATTTGTATCGCTGACAACTTGCAGTAAGCCACCACTCGTATAAAATTGTAGTGCTATCAGCACTTGGTCGATTGGCTTCAGAGCGTAATAACAATATTAGTTTTCCTCTGTAAATCCGTCTCTATGAGGTTCGTATTGTATACAATTGAGGCTCTGCCAAATCTGTACCGAGTGTGAAGCTTTTGATTGCTGTAAATTAGTATGCTATCATTATACCAATAAAGTTGTGCTCATCTTTGTCTCACACAAGGAAGGCCAAACAACAAGTCGGACATTTTATTTCATTATTAATCGGCCGATTAACGATTTAATCTTTCTTTGGAGGTGTATTAAATTTAACCGGCCAATATATAATAATAATAATAATAATAAAAAAAAAATAATAATAATAATAGTAGTAGTAATAATAATAATAATAATAATAATGATAATGATAATAATATAATAATAATAATAACTTTTTTTGAGTGTCATGTATTTAGCACTGTAGTGCTAATTGGTAACTGAATATTCCAAATATAACATAAACTATTAAGAATCCTAACTGGTAGGAGGCTGACCAGTTGGCTATTTACACAACGCGGCTGAGGAGTTGAACTTGGGACTACTGAGAACAAATCCAGATAGCAGCAGGGTGGAGGATTTCAACCAGGGACCTCCAGATTTCAAATCCAGTGCCCTAAACCACTCAGCAACACAATCTAATTGCAAGTTAAATTTTAATCGTGGATTAGCATATTTAATTGGGGATAGCACTAATCGGGGTTTTGAACAACTGGGCTCAGGTGTATTCATGTAAATGGGTAACCATGCAATAGATTAGCTCCCATCCATTTGGGAAGTGGACTGAAATACTCCTAGTCGTTTCATGCTACAGGAACTGGGATAAGCTCTGGGTTCATGGGCCACTTCACTAATATGCAGACTTAACCAATCAGTCTGTCAATTATTCATACTTTCCAGATGGTTTAAAGATTACAGTGAGCTGGACTATGCCAGATCAGGCAATGAAGCAACAAGTGATGTCACAATCGATGCAGGTGCTTGTTTTGAATTCTAGTCTTCACCGAATTGTGATATGCACGATGTACATGTATAATGTGCCAGTTTGAATAAAACTATTTAACTTGCAGGTCCTCTAGAACAGTTTCAACACTCAATGGAACCACAGCTCAGGCAGCTGGGCCTCAACACAACACTTAAGAAAGGTACGTGTACAAATGTACTTGTTTAAAGAATGCAGGTAACCACTGTAAGTTTATTTTTTCCATTTGCAAATGGCTAGTGTCTACTTTTAATTTGTTTGTTGCTTAAAGACAGTCCAAATCTGTTTGGTACTGATCAAGCATGGATGACAAGTTATTTTCCATTGAGTTTTGTGTGGTCTTCACATTGTGTGGACCTAATGGAAGTCAATTTAATTAATTTATAGGTGTCATAACTCTTGAAAGTGATTTTCAAATATGTAAAGAGGGTGATACGCTTACCCCTGAACAGGCAAGACTTCTGGTAAGAAATCTGTTGATTTTAAGGCTGCTTGAGTATGTACTGTGCCTGGTTGTATAAATTATTGTATTTATATGATGAGAACACATCCTGTAAGAAAGTGTGCATTCAAAGCTACATGTATGTTTCCAAAGCGTAATAAAAACAGAGCTAGCGTGAGCTTTTGACGTGATGATGGTGTGAGTAAAGAGATCTGGTGCTGAAATTGATGCACGAGATCGAGGCTAAGTGCTTAAAAATCCAACATGGATGTTCCTAGTCCTCGTGTAAAGAATGCTGCAGGCGAAGACTTCTCGAAATATAAGGGTGATGGTTTAAAAAAGTTCTTAAAAGAGCGTGGCATTCAATCAAGTGATGGAGGTAAAGGGAAAAGGAAGGCAGAGTTGGTCGATTTGTGCGAAAAAGCAGCAGAAACGAAACAAGAAGATACAGTTAAAGACTACAACAAACTGCTCGAAGAGAAATAACAGACAGAGGATGGTAAACTGTCAGACCCGAAGACCTTAACCGCCTGGACCAACACCTTTTCGGACATACCAGAGCTTACGTTCGGAGATCTGTACAGCTAGCTACAGACTGTATCTGGTGGGAAATATGAAGTACTTAGAGGAAAACCTTCGTTCATTTAAAAGTGTTACAGATTTGAAGTGTTGTCCACTAGAAAACAGAAAATCCTTTTTCTTTAGATTTAAAGTTAACCCAACCAAGAAAGCAAAAACAGAAGATGGACAGGTCACTTACAATGGGTTTATAATTTTGAAAGCTATTGGAGTGGTTCATTCTGCTTTTGCCACTGATTTAGTCATCTACACAAACAAAGGCATTTTAATTGTTCATGTGGAATTCAATGCACGATTTTGGCAACAGATTTTGGACAAGTTGCAGCTGTTTTTTGCTAAATTTATGGTTCCAGAGCTTCTTACTGGAAAAAATATCTGAAATTAGGGCATAATTTACTGTAACTGTACATGTACAGGTATATGCTTTGATGCATGCATTTATTTCTAGATATACTGTACATGAAATATTTTTTTAGTATACATACAGTACTAGCCCTTTCACTTGGAAGATTTGGAAGCTATCTCCTCTTACTAATTGGCATCCATTTTCTTGGGAATTTGGTGTTATGTCAAGACAATATGCCTTTAGTTGAGAATTCTCCTTATTCTGATGAGCTGTCTGCTTGACATTGTGTTAAAACTGTAAGGAGAATTTCTGCGAGTCAAAGGGGTAATGAAATTTGTTGCATAATTTTAAGAAAGTGCCCCTCATTTGGTGCCTTACATTCATGTTAAATGCTTTGATCCTAAGGTATTTCACAGTCACTTTCAGATAATTTTTTTGAAAGATGAAATTTCAACTAGTATCTATTCCGGTGTTTATCTAAAGGTTAGGCAAGTCTGTCTCGAGACAATTAACCGTGGTTGTGATGTTCTTACCGTCGTTCCCATTGGATTTATGGAAAGACGATCATATTTCAACTGTGGATCGACTTCGAGCAGGGCAGTTTTATTCCGAAGTAATAGTTATTAACTGTTGTTTCTCTTTTGAATGCATGCAATCAGGTTGATAAAAAAACATAAGAATGTCTCTAGACAAACATACAGCTTTCTCGAAGTAAAGCTATGGCAGTCTTTCTGGAAAAGCTGGACAAAGATAAATATGATATTCGTGATAAAGACGAAACATACTGTGCTTGTACCTGTACCCCTCAGAAACACGCGTGAAGCATGGAAAGGAGAGGCTGAAAATTAAAATAGAAATGCACAGTTGTCTAGAACCGTTGGAGTCTTGTAGGTGCATAACGTATATTGATTTATTATATAGGACACAATAAAAACTGCAGCATCTTTCTTTTTCTAGCCTCCTTTCAGCCGAATACAACTCCAGTTTGTCAGCAACAACGGCGAAAAGCAGACTGCGACGAGTCGGCATTCTATCATCCTTAAGCTTCATGCTCTGCATGCAAAGTTCAGTGCACCAACGGCGCAGTGACACTTCAGTAAATCTTGCTCCAATCACCATCTCGCTCCTTTCGAAGGGACTTCGGCTTTTAGTGATCAAGGCCCTGAATATTCACGGCTCGAAAGACCTCCATAACAGACGTGGTTTTGATTCATTCCGTAGTTAAGATGACTCAAAGATCTTTCATACACAGCCTTGGAGGCCGCATGCAATTATTCTTTTGCCTTCATGATGAGATTTTTACAATATGTAACATCCCTAACTGAACCAGAGCACACAACCTACAGCAACTTGGATTTCAACTATCAGATGAATGGATAAATTTTCCTTGGCATTGGCAAAATATCACCGCCATTCCTGGTTTATTTTGGTGACAACATATTCTGCATTCCTGTAGGCTGAGTATAGACAAAGTTCCTACTAGGGCACCCCTCCCTTCAACAATTTAATTGTAATCTCCTAGATTCTGGGAGACACGTGACCAGACCCAACCAGGGTCTCGCCTCGCTCACCCCAGGGGGTAAGATGAGAGACTCTGGGAATGAGGTTGGTTGGTTTTTAAAGGGGGTAAGTTTCTAAAGAAACTGTGGTGCTGTGTCGGTGGGAGTATTTCAAGATAATTTGGTTTTATCAACTGAGTTGATAATGTGAATTAGCCACCGTAAAGAGATTCAGAAGCTGACGTTTCAAGGAATTGTGGGTTGTGTGTGGTTTATATACAGAAATGTGGAGCTACGCTATTGGTTGGTGCCTGGCAACGTGAAAAACAGAATAAATTAGTTGGGCGCGATGATGGCCTGCTTCAACAACAGAGGCAGGATAGCCACGTTTGGTTGGTTTTTAGCTTTGTTTTGAATTCATGCCTGTTTGACAAAATAATCTTCACCTGATACCACTCAAAAGAGCAACTAATTTTATTTATAAAATGAATATACATGTACAGCTGTATACCTTCAGGAATATATTTCTACATACACGTAGATGCCTCTGTTTCATTTCCTATTTCCTCACAAAATCCAAAAAAACAAAGGCTATTCAACTTGTTATAAAACTATCTTTGACTTAAAGTAAATAAACAAAAAATTGTACATACATTTGTAATAACGGTGTTTATATTAATTGATTGTGCTTAATATATAAAGTTATCTTGATAATTTGATATCTTCGTACTGTAAATTGGTGTTTGTTGTACCATTTTAGCATACCTTTTTCTTTTCTTTTGCATTATAATTTCACATACTGTACTACTAGGTCTGAAGTGATTTACATGTCATTGAATACACACTGTTCTGTGTTCATTGCAAACAGGCTTACAAAATTGTGGGTTCTACAATAAGTACATCTATGCAGTGAACAGTTCAGACAAGGATTTTAGTGCAGCAATTAATAACAGCAGCTTCTCACATTCACAAAATTATGTTTTCTACGAAGTAATGTTCGCTCCGCTCTAAGTTTACAAAATGTAGTAAAGACATCAAATGTGTTGTTCAAATACAGTGGAACCCCATTGATCTGTCACTGATGGGCCACAAAATTCCAGCTGTATTATGGGATGGCTGGATGACAGAGGCTCTTTAAATTACAAAATTACTGACTGACCTTTTGTTTGGGGTAGAATAAAGTGGCTGTAACAAAGTGGTCTTACTTATGGCATATTTCCACTGCACATGTTACTAACTTAAAAGATATAACTTCACAGTCTCAACGTGTAGTTGTAAAAAGTCAATTTTAAAATCCTCTGTAACAAATGCATAACTTTGGAACAATTATATGGTGCTTTTTTAAGTTGCTCTGTTTTTTTAGTAATGTGTACATACAGCTTGTGAAACAGTTTGAGGTTATAATTGTTGTGAAAACTGAAAGAGAGATTTTTCCTTTATATGTATCAATAATCTATCTATTTTTGCTTCTATGAACAGAAACTCTTTGGAAACCCAATGGCTGAATTTCACATCTCTCTTTTGTGTATGTGGTCCAAGAATGGAACATTTGAAGAACTTACGTAGATTCTACTGAACAAACTAATGCTATCTGGAATATAAACATTTTAAAATTTGAATGTAATAAAAGACATGGAATTTTATGTCAATGCTTGATGTTTTAAAATCTCTTAATGTTGTCTTTGTCTTAAAAAAGAAACAAATGCCGAAATTTATATCATGCAATAAAAATTGTTGTTGATGATTAAACTTTCACTTGGCTTATAATGGGTCTTGTTCCTACACTGTTGATGAAGGAAACAATTGGCATTCATTATATGTTGCTATTTAAACCAAGATGTTTTATTTTATGTAAATGGTTTAAAATGGTGTCAATCTACTTTCTGAAAAGAAAATGTCCAGAACTACATAGGTCATTGCAAAAACGTGAGAGGACTGGGACGAGTTTCTTATATCGATTAGGTTGAAAATCTAAACATTTCAACTGAAACGTTATTGAATGAAAAACTACCCAGGGGCAGGGTTCAAACCGAAAAACAGTCTATGGAAAGAGAATGGATATGTTCTGGAATCACTCTGCCATATTGCCTTCCACTGATGCAGATGAGGGAACTGCCTGCAGGCTGCTTTAGAATTAGAGATAACTAATATCTCTGTACACTGCTTGCAGGTTATAAGAATTAAACTAATGATCACTAAAAGTGAAATTGTCTTGGTGCATAATCATTTCCCTTACTAGTAGTTGACAGAATGGACAGAATGAATGGTTTCCAGTATGGAAAATCTACAGGTAGATTGACTTTGGTGATTCAGGAGTATACACTGAATCTCCCTGACAAGCTACATTTGTACCTCCATGAAGAAGGTCCTAACCTGTCCACTTGAAGCAAAATTACTAAAAACAAATTATGAGTGAATGTCCTCTGAATGACTTTGGATGGTTTTGTGATTTTGTTTTGTGAGGCTCGACTGTTTTCTGTCTATTCCTAAATTATCTTTTCACTTGTTAAATGCAGCAATTAACTTTTTAAGCCGTCCTTTTCCCATTACTTCCTCTTGTTCACTCTCCTGGCACTGATCACTGCTGTTGTTGCTGTTGCCGCGCTTTTTCTCCTCAATGTGATATTGAGTAGAAGTGTTCCCAGAGTAACCGGGTTTTATTTTTGGTTCTTTATCAGGTTTTAATTTTGGTTCTTTTTCAGGTTTTTGTTTTCGTTCTTTTTCAGGTTTTTGTTTTCGTTCTTTTTCGTGTTTTTGTTTTATTCCCTTTTCGACTTTTTGGATAGTTTTTCCCCCATGTTTTTGTTTGGGTTCTTTTTCAGGGTTTTGTTTCAGTTCTTTCTGTGTTCTTTTAGTATTTTGTGGAATCTCGTGCTGGCTTTCCTTGCTTGCCTGTTCCAGCTCTCTTCGTATTTGGCTGGGTGACTTGTAGACCTCTTGTTCCTCCTCCAGTACAAGTCTTTCAGGAATTCCACCTTTCTGTTTCCTCGCTCTACCCTGAGTGGGATTTAAGTTCCTGTCGGATGGGGGTTTCACAATTTCATCATCCACCATAATCATAACGCTGTAAGGCTGCGCGTCTGGTTTAGCTTTCTCTTTTCCATCATTTTCACTCGTCTTTTTTTCGCTTTCTTGGGGCCATAAAGCCGGCTTCATTTTGTCTTGTATTTTTCTCGGCCGAGGGACCGGTTTGACTAGTTCTGATGGGTCAGTGACATCACTATCATCCCTATGTGTCTCGTGATCACTAGTTGCGGCATTTCGTGCCTTGCTCCTGTCATGGCCCAGATTAGACATCGTTTCTTTTTGGCTGTAAGGGACTGGTACGATTTGTTCCAGTGAGTCAACGACGTCACCTCTAGCCCCATCTGTAACGTGGTATTTACTAGTGATGCTTGTTGATAGTCTGTTACTGACGCCACCATCAGTATCATCTACGCCGTTGTGCGGGATATCAGTGATGACATTAGTAATTCCGTCATTACCGGCCTCAGTGATTGCGTCATCTGTGTCCTCAATGATGACGTCATCCAAATCAAACATGTCCGTGTTTTTGTTGTCATCTTGATTGGCTTGTTTCATTCTCATTAATTCTTCGAATGGATCAAGAAGTTCTTCGTTATTGTTGTTTTGATGACGCTGCGGTTGGTCCAAAGGATCAAAAGTGACGAGCAGTGAATGTTCAGAGAAGACAGTAGGAGATGGCGATCGAAATGTGAGATCCGTGACATTTGTGAGTGAGGAGTTATCTGATGGGAGCGTCTCGAAATGAAACAGATCGTCTGAAGGTGGCTCTATCAATAATGGCTGCTGGTAATCATTTGACTGCTGATAGGTACTCTGTTGATCCACAGCATCATCTGTTCTCACGTCAAACACATTTTTTGCCGTGTCTGTTGAGCTTGCTGTGTCAGGTGGAGATTCAGTGACAATTTGTGTGTGATAGTCGATCTGTAGATCAAGACCATCCTCTGTTTTTACATCAAATGGATCTTGGACCATATCTGTTGAAGTTTCTTCGACAGATGGCGACTCAGTGAAAAATAAGACTGGTAAATCTTTTGCCATATCGAACAGACCCTCTGTGGCAGTTGTTGGTCCTGGTGGCCCCTCAAAAACAACTGGCGTCTGATAGTCAATATGTAGCTCTGATGTAGCCTCTGGTTCCCAAAGACCTGGAGCATCATCTCTGGCTGGTGAAACGGATTGAAGATTAGAGGCTTCTTTTTCTCCATCGTTCAGCTTCATAGAAAATTCTCCCTCTACAGATGCTGATTGCATGTCCGTTTCAAGAAGATTAACAGTCTCGCTTGGAGTAACCTTTACCACAGGGATACCAGACAAGCCTTCGTTGTCTGAATCCACAGGGCTACGTTCTTTAGAATCAGCAGAAGGTGTATTGTTTGGATCTTGCTTTTCACTTCTGTCAGTAACAGCAATGCTTTCGTCGATGTAGTCGAACATGGATTGTGTTGATCTGAGTGAATCCACAGAGCTTTCGCGGCTTCTGTTAGGCCGATGACGAGTCCGAGCTCGGCTGAGTCGGCCATACTCCCCTAAACCGTCAGCGCTTCTTCTTCGCCAGTCGTGAGATGTAGGTTTTGTTCCATGTACTCTCATTTCATGTTTCTTTATGTCTCTGAGGAGTTCATTTTCAAGGTCGGTGACTTTATTCTGAGCTGTGTTTAGTTTGTCGGACCAGTCGCGAATCAACTTGTCAGCTTCAACTGGATTGGCTTGCAGCTCGGATACCCTGGCGACTGTGACTTCTAACTCGACAGGAATGTTCGCTTTTTCTTTGTACAACGCCTCTAACTTTGCCAGCTTTGCTTTGACATCAGTCAGCTCTTTTGTAAGCCTATCATTCTCGTTGCAAACTTTCTTGTAAGAAGCCTCGGTTTCTTTGTGTTTTCTCGCAGCCTTTTCAGACTCAACTTCCATGTCGTCAATCTGTTCTTTCTGCATTTTCAACTTGGCATCTTTCCTGGCGAGCTCCTTCTTCACAGACTGCAAGGCTCTTTCAGCGGCATCACGGTTGTAGTTTGAATTCAAGGCGCTCTCTTCTCGCTCAGCTAGATTATTTCGGAATTCATCACTAACCTCTTTTTGCTTTAGCAACCTTTTCTCCAGCTCTACATTCTCCTCCTTTGTATATTTCAACTTTCTTGTAAGTTCTTCCAGCTGGCTATGCAGGTCAGCGTTGTCTCTTGTTGAATCCTCGAGCTTTTGTTCCAGTGTTCCAATTTTTGCCCGCGTCTCTCTCAATAAATCTTCCATCTCGGTTATAGTTTCTTCTTGAGTCTCCCTAGTTGCTTCCAACTCGGACAGCGTTTTCTTACTGCGTGATAATTCGTCTCCCAGCTTTGTTTTTTCCTCCATATCTTTGTGCTGAATATCTTCGTTTTCTGCTTTACTTTTTTCCAGTTGCTGAACTTTTCTTTGAAGAACATCATTCTCCCTGTCTTTAGCCTCTAGCTTTTGCTTGAGAGCCAGTCGTCTTTCTCGTTCGTACTCCAATTCATGACAAATGTCATTGTTGATCTTCTCCAGCTCTTCTCTTTTGTCTTCAAGCGCTTCTTGGTTGGAAAGTAGATCTCCCAACTTTCTTTCCATCCTCGTAAGTTTTTCTTTCAATTCACTGTTTTCCGTCTCCGTTTTGTCAACTTTCTCTCGCGCATTTGCAAACCTTTGTTGCAACAGTTGTTCGTTTGATAGTCCGTTGTCTCTTGCCATTTCCAAGTCTGAAATAGTTTTTTCTGCTGCTCGCAGTTTCTTCACTAGACCTGCAATCTTTTCCTGACAGGAATCCAAAGATGTTTGAGCTTTTTCAAACTGCTTTTTTGCTTCGTGGCAATCTTTCTCTAACACGCGGCACTCTTTCTGCGACTGTTCTAGTTGTGTCTCAAGTTTCGTAATTCTTTCTTTGGCGTCGCGCAAGTTTTCTTGCATTTGCGTATTTTTGTCTTCACCTCTCTCAAACGCTGTCTCCAAATCTGTAATGCTCTCATGCGCTGCTGATAATTGTTGTTCCAGCGCTCTTGCTTCGTCCTGAGATTTCTCCATTAACTTCTCCATTTCTTGTTGGGTCTTTGATGCCTCTTCCAAACTCACCTTGAAATGGTCATTTTGTTTGCGTAATTTACTGTTCTCGTTTTCGAAGTCCTCAAGCTTGTCAACCAGCTCTTCCACTTTCTTTTCTTGCTCAGAAATGATCCTTTTGCCTTCGCTTTTCTCTAATTCCAAAGCCAATATCTTCTCTTCCTTTTCAGCGACAGTTTGCTCTAGATCTCTATGACTGTGTGTCAATCGTGTCTTTTCTTGTGATACTTTGTAAAATTGTTCCTTGGTCTCTATAAGTTCAGCCTGAAGATCTGAAATCTCAGTTTGGTTATTACTCGATAGGGACTTAATTTCAGCGTGGCGTTGTTCAGCGAGAGTCAACTCGTCTTGAAGCTGTTCGATGTGATTGTCTTTCTCTCGGATGTCTTCTTGTAGTTCCAAAACCTTGCGTCTGTTCTCTTGCAGTGAATTTTCTAAATTATTGTTCGCATCTTCAAGTTGTTGTCGTAACTCTTCATTTTCTGTCTGCAGGTCTGTCAAATTTTCAGATGCTTTCTCCAGTTTTTCCTCTTCCCGGGCAATTCTTTCCCTTAAATCTTTGATTTCGTGTTCCAATTCTGCAGACCCTTGTTGGACAAGACGTATTTGTTGTTGTAAACCTTTCTCTTCTTGTTGGATATTGAGATAATCTCGTTCTTTTTCACCCATCTGAACCTGCAAATTAGCATTGTTCTGTTCTGATTGGTTCAGATGTTCTTGCAAAGATTTCTCTCTTTCGTGTGAAATTCCCTGCTGTCGTTCTAAGTTTCGAATCACATCTTGAGCTTTTAGCAACTGCTCTTCGGCGTGGCAACTTTTTTCCAAACGCTCACAAGCCTCCTTCTGTTTTTCTTGTTCCTGTGCTACTTTTCCTCTGAGTTCTTGGACCTCGTGTTCCAGTTCTGCTGAACCTTGTTGCACATGTAGTATCTGCTGCCGCAGATCTTTCGCATCTTGCTCCGCATTACTACATTGCTGTTCTGCACTGCCTAACTGAACTTGCAAATTTGCATTGGTTTCTTCAGATTGACTCAAAAGCTCTCGTAAAGATGTTTCTGTGTTGCGTGAAAGTTCCTGTTGTTTTTCATAATCCAGAATTAAATTCTGAGCTTTAAGCAACTGATCCTCAGATTGAGAACTTGCCTCCTTGGAGCTGTTAACAAACGCTTTTAGATCTTCTTTTTCCTCGCATAACACCGACAACTCTTTCTGTAGCTTAGCAACCTCTTCATCCTTTGCAGACAATTCTTCTTGCATTATCTGTTGAAGTTCTTCTTTGTTTCCCTGAACTGTTTTACATTTGTTTTCGATCTCTTGGAGGCTTTCGTGAGCTTTTTCAAGCTCTGATAACAGCTGTTCTTTCTCTGCGACCATCTTTGCCAAACTCGTCTCATAATCGTGAAGTTTTCCTTCCAGTTCTTGAGTTCTGTTCTGAAGCTGATGGGTCTTCTCACGAAGAGTTTGAGAAGTTGGACCATCTAGCTCATCGTTCAAATCAATGAGACTCTCTTGTGGTTCGTTTTCCACTGATATTAAACTGTTTTCTGGACTTGCTTCCAGAATGGGCTCCAAAATTGATGTTTCTACCGGCTCATCAACAAAACGCGAAATCGCCTCTTCTAGCTGAGGTGCAATGAATTCTGTGACTTTATCTTGTGATGGAATATTTTGCTGTTCTTCCAAGGCCTGTGCGAGCATCTTTTCCCTTTCTTTTAACTCTTCGTTTTCTTCAATTACTGCACGCAGCTCCTTGTCCAATTGCAGTTGTAAACTCCTGGCTTCTTGTTCCCGACCTTTAAGGTCTTCGTTCTGAGCAATAACATCTGCTAACCTCTTCTCCGTTTCCTTAAGTCTGCGAGTTTGCAGGACAAGATCCACATTGGCTTTGTCTTCTTCGTTCAGTGGTGTATTTTCCTCGTGTAGCACGGACTGTTTAGGGTGAAATTTGCCCTGCGAGAGAATTTCTCTCCTAAGTCTGTCAATATCCTTTTCTCGTTCCATGTCAGAGAACCCGCTGTCTGGGCTTGCAGGGTCTGCTGTGTGATGAAGTGCAAACCCATCCTTTGTAACACCTTCTCTGTTAAGTGATCTAGCGGACAGTTTTCCAGACTTTAATAAGTCCAGTTCTTGGTCGAGTAGCATCTTTGCCATTCGTAAACCCTCTATCTCTCTGTTTTTCTTCAGAATTTCATCCGTCAAAGTGTTCATTTGATCGTGAAGTTCCAAGAGCTCATTTTGCAGTTCTTTTATTCTTTCATCTTTCCTTTTCATGAGCGTTTCATGAGCATCCAGCCTCATTCTTTGCAAAGAATTTTGCTCGCGAGCACTTTGTAGAGCTTCCTCCAATTCCTCAATCTCGGTTTTGCAGGTTTGGAAATCGTCCCTGAGTCTCGCATTTTCTTCGTTTAATTCTTGGTTATTTTTCATAACATCATTCATTTTATGTTCATCTTCACCTTTCAATTGTTTCGCTTGTAATTTTCTTTCCAAAGACGCAATTCTTGCTTTTGAATCGTCCACTTCTGCCTCTAATTCCCTCTTGTTCTCTTTAGTGGTGTCGTAAAACCCTCGAACTTGAGCGAGTTCTTTCTTGGCGAGGTACAACTGCTGCTCGATTCTCGTGTATTTCTCGAGGTTAGCAAGTACTTCCTGGTTCAACTCGGTTTCTCTGTCATCATGTTGTTTACGCTGTCTTTCCAGTTCATCGACCTTGCCCTGTAACTCTTGCAGTTGTTGTTTCATTTTGGAAATCTTGCCGCTGTGAACTTCACTTGTTGTTTCTGAGCTCAACCGATCAATCTCCCTGTCAGCATTTTCTTTCTGTAACCTTTCGTTCTCAACCTTTAGTGAGCGCTCCTCGCCTCTCTCGGCAGCAAGCTCCCTATTCATGGCTTCCACTGTTTTGATTAGACCTTCGTTCTCTTTAGTAACAGACGCCAGAAATCGTTCTTTGTCGTTCAATTTATCCCTGTAACTTTCGCATTTCCCACGCAAGGCCAAAATTTCTTTCTCCAATTCGAACAAGTTGTCGCCAGAAATATTTGCTTTGGAATTTGCATCGCTAATACACCTTTGTAAATATCTACTTTCCTCGGCAGAACTACTCAACTTTTCTCTGAGAGTGTTTATTTGCTCTTCGCTAAACTGAAGCTCTTGTTGAAGTCTTGTTTTATCCTGCTCTGCATTCAGTCGATTTGCATTCACTCTCAGCACTTCGTCTTGCAGATTTTTAACGTCTTCGTGCAAACCTCGGTTTTCAGCTTGCAAGCGCAGCAGCAATTTGTCTTTAGATGCCATGTCTTTGTTGTAAGACTCGCAAAGCTTTTCCTGTAGAGCAACTTTTCTCTCCAATCTAGCGTACTCAGTTGTCTCGAACTTGCGAAGCTTTTCTCTCAGACGTGAGTTCTCCTTCATTAGCGTTTCGCTCAGTTCGTCGGGTTCAACGTAACCTGGGGATATTCTATAACCACGTATTCCATTTTCACGTGTACGACTTGCTGACTTCAGTTGCAGATTTTCTCGTTTCAATGTTTCAACATCCATTTCTAAGGTTTGTTTAGCAGCTTTCAGTCGTTCCATGAAAGCGTCTCTTTCCGCTTCTTCTTTGCGATGTTGCTGACAAATTTCTTGATGTTTTAGGAGTTGTGCGTGCATTGTTTCGAAGCTGGAGATTAATTCCTCTTTCTGAGTTTCCATTTGTTCAAAGTACGCCAACAGAGACATTTTCAAATCATCCTCCAATCTCGACACCTGCAGACCTAGCACTCTAGCTAGACTATCACGCGCGGCGGCCGATTTATCACTTGAAAAATATGAAGTTTCATAAGCATTATGGTCGAAACTCGGCGAGTCCATCCCCAATCCAGAACTCCCTCCTTCATCGCTATCATGCTTGTCATCGCCATAGTTTTCCCATTCATGAACGCCGTTCATTGTCGAAAAATCGCCATTCTGTCCGTTGAAACTTTCTGTTTTCGTCGAATCAGTTAGCGTCCTTAATTTAACGAGCGTCTCTTTCGCTAGCGCAAGTTGTTTGTGGATATGTTCTTTGTCTCGTGTATAATTCGCCATGTTCAGTTGAGCAAGAAAATTCTGGTATCAATGATGCCGCTTTTTTGCCGTGTCAAGCAGTCCAACACGACTTCACGGAGACACAAATACAATCCATTCACTCTGATATAAGATTCATCGTATATTAATCACTTTCCTCTTTGACTTTTATCGTTTCCTCCAAGGCTTGTACTACCATTTCGACCTTGCTTAGAATACGGCTTTCGCAATCCTTTCCGCGCTTTGCATTCAACGTGACAAAAAGATATTTTTATTCGTGATGAAAAATACTCGGCACCGCAATAGTCTGATACTATAATTATTGCCCAGAGAAATATACAGACAGTCTTTTCCACCGTTGATACAAGACGAGTTTTCCATCCAAATGTTATCCACGGAAAATATCGACGTCACTCGCAAGTAGTTTTCATTCAAGTTCCCGAGTTGGCAAAACCGCAATCTAATAATGTATCGTTTGGTCGCTTGCTGTAAAAGACCATTTAATCTGCGAAAGAGCGACTGATATTTATTATGCAAAAAGCCAGTTGTTGTTTTTTCCGTTTTCATGCCTCTCTTTGTGATTCGCCAGTTCTCAAATTTACGACAGGTGTTCATGTCAGGTTCGGTAACTATGGAAACCGACTTTCTTTAGAGGCATGTGATTGGCTGGTTCTAACTTATGATAGCTGGATATTCGGAACTGCGTTTGTCATTTGGTCTACAAAAGCGAACTGAGCTAATTTCCTTTTTACAAACTAGTATTCGTTGTATTGAACACCGAAAGGCCGAAAATCACAGCGATATATTCTATGATTTTCTTTGTCAGTTTTAATATTGCTTTTGTACATCATACCTGTAATATTGATCTAATAATTTCTACACAAAATGATAATGTAGAAGGGGTTTGCGGAACTGTTTTCACTTAAACACTCCACACAGGATAAGAGGCTGTAAACTGGAACAATATCATATGCAAAAACACAACAGTCCGGATATTTATAGTCACATTTTGGCACTTTTTCGATAGGTTCTGTTGTATTCTAGTTTTATTCAGTTTCTACAATCGCAATTGTGTACGTTTTTTTAACAAATATACGGTAATTGAATCCGCCTTCAGAAATTAAAATGTATCATGGCTGTTTGTTTTGGCATTTCTGAGGGGACAGCTCTTGTCGCTCTCAGAATAAGACATTAACATAAATTAAACGCAGCGAAACACTAAAAATACGTCAGTTGCATTTTAAAACAATCATTTTGCTTTCATTTCTCATTGCTGTATCTACTCAGCTTTAAGTCCTTCGAGGCATTGTCCTAAACAAAATACCTCATTCGTCAGTATTCAATTCCATCGCACAACAAATCCAGGAAGGGGGGGGGGGGGGGGTTACTTAACAAAGTTTAATACGGGGAGGCTTCGCCCCGAGGTCCAACCCTTTACCCTTTTACATAGCATTTTGGCAGAAAGGTACCCCTTTTATATACCTTTTATTGAAAAAAGGTACCCCTTTCAGATACCTACTTTAGGAAGTCTTGTTCTCCTTTTCATGTAGTGCTTAATAAATATACTGACAAAGCCATAAGGGGCGTCTATTGGAAATATTATAATTAAAGGCCCTTGTAAATACCTAAATGACCGATTTTCCTACCCTTTTATATACCTCATCTTATGAAATCCCTACCCTTTTATACACCTGAAGCGTGAAAAAGGTACCCCTTTCGGGCGGAGCCTCCCCGTATAGGCCATTATAGGGAGTATCCCCCCGGGCAACAAAAAGTGTTTTCGTAATGCCGACGAGTTTCATTTTGCTCAAGGTTTGCTGAATAGACTTTTATTACACAGCGGCCATTTTGAGTCCCAGGAGAACAAAAAGCTTTGTTTTTGCCCGTCCAGCCTCGCACTGGATGAAAGGCGAGACGGGCAAAATCTCTTGTTTCAGCATTGCGTGATTAAGTTCTATAGGGGGCTTCGTGAGAAATATTTTTGGAGGCAGCGGGGGGGGGGCGCCAAGTCGACCTGCATAAAATATTGCAAGGACAAAATTACGCCCGTGTGACATAATCATGGAGCTATGTTTATCGGTTTCATGGTTTTTGCATGTTTTAAAATTGACTTAGAGGTACAATTCCAAATTAAGACTTTTTGCAGATCTATAAAAGTTAGGGGAAAAAAGAAATGTAAAATTAACAAAGAGTTCAAGGTTAATACATAAATAAGAGGAGCTTGGCGAAAACCTTCCTCCCTGTTAACCAACCCCGAATATTCATAGTTTTTTCTCTTTTACTTTTCAGCCGCTGTATTTCTTTGCGGTTGAATTGTAAAATGATTTCAGCTGATAAAACCACAACAGCAAAATGACGATGGAAGGGAAGTGCGTTTCCATGATCACTTAATACTCAGCGATACTTGCCACAAAGCGCTTCATTTATACTCCTTTCAGTTCAGATTGCTTTAACAAGGCCGTGCACCTTTCTTTGAAAAAAATATCTTATGTGCGTCTGGGCTTAGGGAAAGGACGTGGTGCTGAAAAACCCGATTCGTGTAACTGGTTTGTTATTCACATTTTCGTTTATTTTGCATTGCGACTTGTCCCAGTTCAATGTAAATTATGTTTAGTCTGAATTGTTGAAGAAAGTGGCTAAGAGAAATGCTGTTTTCCGCGACAAAATGGTCTGATCAAAATTAAGGGTACATATGAATGTTGTGCCGCCTAGCACTGTGAACACAAATGATGTAACAGAGAATTAACTCTGAAGTGTAAATTTTAGTGCTATTCCCACCGAGGTCAAAAGATTTTTTCTTTACCTCGTGTGGTTCCCTGATTCCCTTTACTAGGGCTAACGCCCAGTGGGTTATTCATGGGTTAAATTAGCACTAAAATTTACACTTCAGAGTTAAATCTCTGTTACATCATTTGATCAAAATTAATACTGCCCTCGAAAGGACTTGGCTCGTATGCAGGCGTTCCCGTGCTTTTACCATCGGTTTGCTCGTCTTAGTTGTAACAGAGATATGTAGCGAACCCAAAAAGGAAGAAAACTCCGACGTTACTAGAACTTAATCACTTGATGGAACACTGAATTCTTGAAAGAAGGCGACAAGACGTATTGCTAATCTCCCGGTTCGGCTGTTGGTCCATCGTAAGGTTAATTACCCCTCAGCAGTTTGGAAAAAAATGTTGAAGTCTGCGTCGGGCAAGGCGACTCATATGACAACGCCCGATCGTACCCCAGTTACCGAAACAATTGACTACAAGTATTTCTATTGCCCCCCCCCCCCCCTGGATGACTTGCAAGTTCATGGGGGTTACTCTTAGAATTAAATTCGCCGGTATCCATTTATACATCTGGGTGAAGAAAGGTACTGTGAGAGTAAAGTGTCTTGTCCAAGAACACAACACAATGTCCCGGCAGACAGGGCTCGAAGCCGACCCACTCGATCCGCAGCCCAGCGCACTAACCTCACCCACACAGGAATTTGTAAGGCTGTCGTATAAAGTGCCAGTAACCGTTTTTGTTGGGAATTTAAAAATTGTCTTGCCCAAGGACAAAGTGAGACAAGCCAGGCATGAAAAAAGTGAGAACTGATCGACGCATTAACCGTTAAACCATCGCGGTCTCGAAGAGTCGGGAATGGAGAAAAGGCGAAAAAGGTTGTGACGTTGTTTGGGATCATATAAAAAAAAAACGCCAAAATTTTATTGGTTGAGAAATCAATTTATTACAATGCTTTTCAAAGGAGAGCCGAACAATTTCAAAATGATTTATATATACTGTGACACATACATCACGGATAGTTAAATTTTCTTGCAAAGATAAGTCTTAAGTGATACAAAATATTGTAAAAATTTCGATTGAATTACAACAAATTTTCTATGAGATGCTACATGCGTCACTAACGCTTTAAATAAAGACTCAGTCTGTTTCATATTAATCCCTTTTTATAAGATATGGATATATTATAAATATATAAATAACAAAAATGTAATCTACTATTATGCAGTCTAGCCTAAAAATCTCTATTTATGAGCGAGTTACAATACCACTAAAAAGCTCGTAGTATAAATTAAAGCTTTGTGGTGTCTTTTGACAAAAATGTTTACTAAATTATAACTCAATGCCGATTTTAAGATTATTTATGCAACGATTTCAAGATTTTCCCGTAGAAAATATGCTCTTTTCAACTATATTTAACATATTATGAGTTTTGTCCAAAACGGACTATTGTGGAAAATGCAGTGAGAACTTCACTGGAAGAGGTTAGACGCAGAAAGCTGTGTCTTGATAATAAGTAATTGCATCATTCTCTTACCAAATTGATAAATATAATTTCATTTCTATCTATAGTACTCGCACTTTTGAATCAATACAATTAAAATAATTCCTACCAATGTAATTATAATATTTGCTTCAACCCTTTCTTTATTGATCAGAATCAATTCTATAGCTTCTGCTGAAGTTCAAAAAAGTTTAATCGTAAAACGTTTATTGTTTCAAGTCACTTATTACATACCCTGTCACTGTGCAAGCGGGATATTTGCAAGCACAAATGTGATTGGGACCATTCAGTTTTTGTTCTCCCTGAAGGCTTTTGAAACGAAAAGCGCTTAAAGAAAATTCACGTCTTTTATAAAGCAAGCTACGTGTTGTTTTAAAATGTAATTTGCAATGACCTCAAACATCCAAGTCTTTTCAGCCATGAGTCATTGCAAACACACATTGTGCAAATAGCGTATTCATTACATGTAGCGATTAGTGGTGGCATTCTAAATAGAAGCTAGATCAATGATATTCATTGCCAAGAGCATCTTAATACTTCCATCTTCTTCTCGAGCTTCTACTTTCAATCTGCGCTATCTCATATTCTCCATTTTCCTCTTCCTCAAGAGCAAACTGTACTGGACTATACTTCCGGTCTCTATACACCTGGAAGGATGACACATTTCCAGTTCCCCAAGACGCGACGGGAGGGCGCGGAGATTCTCTTTTGACATTAATTTCTAATTCTGTCGTTTCATGACGGTCCGGGACGTCAATATCTAGTGTGGTTGTTTGGGGAGTTACTTCGAATTCAGTTGTAGTTGTCTGTGGGGTGTAGCTGTAGTCGGTGGCTTGTGACCTCTGTGAAGTCAAATCGAATACTGTTGAAGTAGTCTGTGATGAAAAACTGTAGTCAAATGTCGTCGTCTGTGGTCTCACATCGATATCCAGTGTAGTTACTTGTGGTTTGACATCTATATCAAGTGTTGTTACCTGTTGAGGTCTTTCCATGACGTCTACACGAAGCGTCGACGTTTCTGTTTTGTCGTCCGAGTGATCTGACAGCTCTGTTTCTTCCAGTTGCTTCTTACACTGCTCATACGCTCTGTGACTGAGTATCAGATCATCTTGTAAACTCTGAATCTCGCTCTCCAGTTCTTCAATCCTGTTCTGCAAGTCACTAATCTGACTAGCCTTGCGCTCTCTATCCAGGTCATGTGACCTACACTCCCGTCTCTGATCTTCAAGTTCCCGCTCCAGTCTCTCGAGACGAGTCTGCTTCGCCGTGACGTCATTGTTCGCGTCATTTAGTTTCCTCAAAGCATTTTGCAGATCGGTTTCGACTTTCCTCAGTTCAATTCTGGTGCTGCTTATTTCCTGAGAGATTTTCTCTTTTTCTATTGCTCTGGAATCGAACTCGCGCTCAACAATCAAGAGTCGTTCCTTTGCTGTCCTTAATTCATACTCTAACCGCCGCTTCTCTTCCTCAGTGTGTCTGTTAGAATCCTCGATCCTTCGTAGGTTGCTTCTACAATCATCCAGGTCAAACTCCATATTCTGTTTCTCCTGAACCAATTTTTGTTTCTCGATCACGACGATCCTGTGTTCCTCTTCAATCCTGGTGTACTTCTCCTTTATTAATGTGTATTCGTAGTAAATCTCTTCTTTTTCCCTCCTTACCTTTCCTGCATCATCGGTCACTTCATCTTTTAAAGCAATTTCAGCCTTGAGCCTTTCATTTTCTCGTGTAAGTTCCTTGTTCTCTCCGGTAAGGTTGAGTTTTTCACTCCTGAAAGTCTTGATTTCTTCTTGTAAATTCAATCTCTCCCTTTCCCAAGACTCGCGTTCTCGCCCTCTTACTCCAGCCTCTCCTTGTAATTTCTCTAATTCTAATTTAACACGCCATAGTTCCTCTTGAAGTTCTGACTTGCTTAATTTTACTGCATTAATCTCTTCCTTAAGGGTGCTCTTTTCACTCTCAAATGCATCGTATTCATATTTACTCATGGACAACTCTCGCTTCAAACGCTCAATCTCGAGATTTGCCGCTCTCAGTTCTTCCTTGACTCTTCCGTTCTCTTCTTCGTAGTAATCTTTCTCCTTTTTCACAAGTGCTAATTTTTCGTTGGTATTTTCATAATCATCTTTGAGGAGACGAAGCTCTTCTTTAGCCCGTGATTTGTCCCTTCCTAAGTTAAAAAGTTCTTCTCTGTAATTCTCTCGTTCTTCGGTCCAGCTCTCCTTGTCATCACTGCTGTACGCTAACTCTCTTTTCAGAGTGGAGACCTCAAAGTTAAGAGACGTAATTTGACCGTTAAGTTCACTGATCAGGGACTCTTTCTCGAACACTATTCTTTCATGTTCGTCATCAGCGCGATCGTACTCAAAAGTTTTAGCTGATAATTCGGCTTCGCTTTTGTGCAGCCTCTCCAGGGTTTCCTCCAGTTCATCTCGCAGGCGATTCTTCTCTAACGTAGAGCTATTGCTACGGTCATCCAACTGCCCTTGTAAATAATCTACTTCCCTGGTTTTGTCATCCAGTAATATCTGCAGTCGAATGTTCTCGTCATTGTCATTTTTAAGCTGTGTAATTTCACGGCGAGCGCTGAGCCGTTCATCTTCAAGAGCTCGAGTCTTCTTCTGTGCTTCTTCCAGCTCTGAGTTCAGTCTGTTGTTGTCTTCTTGAGATTGTTCGTACATGGTTTCTGCTCTGCTCAGTTTCCTGTGCAAATCCAAGAGGTCTTCCTGGAGATCGTCTGCCTTGTCTTTGCTGTCATCCTGCCTGTCCTCCAGGTCCCTCAATCTTTGTTTCAGAGAAGCGATCTCGTCTTGCAGTGCGTTTTTCTCTTGGTGACAATACTGGTGCGCTATGACCATTTCTGAAGCCTTCTTATGTGTGTCCAACAGCTCCTTCTGAAGCCTCATTTTCTCGTCTTCGCTGTCTTTACAAAACCTTTCAAGCTCTTGATATTTTTCGGTATTGGTTTGAAGTTCATTCCTTAGAAGCCTAACCTCCTCTTGGGTGGATTCTCGATCCGGTCTACTGGAGAAACTACCATCTTGGAAACTGCGAAGATCCTGTTTCAAAATAACGCTTTTTTCCTTGTACGTTTGTAATTCCAGTTCTGTATCAGAAACTTTCTTTCTCAAGTACTCAAGCTCCTGTTCTAGCATTCCATTTTGAACTTCATTTGTTTGATTGTTATCTTGTAATGTGCAGACAAGATTATGAGTTGATATCATTTCATTTCGCATCTTTTCCTTCTCTTCTTCACATGTTTTTAATCTTCTCTTGTTTCCTTCCAGTTCATCTTCAAGCATCTCCTGTTCATAGTTGATTCTGTCTTTTTCTCTAGTAATTTCCTCCTGAGATCTCTCCTTCTCAAACAGTTCCCTCTTCAGAGCATCCACTTCATCCGTGAGAAGTGACTTTTGTTTCTGAATGTCGTCCAAAGCAGCAGCTTTATCTTCAGCTTTTTGGTTTGCTTCAGAAACCTTCCTTTCTGATTCCTTTAGTTGTTTCTTCAAGCTGTTGACATCATCACGATCAGAGAAACTCATGTTCCTCAAATCATCCATTTGGGAAAGCAATTCATCTTTTTCGCTCTTACTGCTAATGAGTTCTCGCTCCAAAGTTGTGATATTGTCCCTCAGGACCGCAAGTTCATTCTGCTGTTCCGACTTCTCAAGTTGTCCAAATTTGTGAAGCTCCTCTGCGTTCTTCATTCGCTGTTCAGCTGCCTTTGCTTCCTCTTCCCAGCTATTTGCCTTTTCCACCCAACTTTCACAAGTTACCTCCAACTCATTGATCTTCCCCTGAGTGTCAAGAATTTCCACTTGTAAGTCATCATTCTTTTCTTCCAAGTCTCGCACAGCGTTTTGTGCCTCGTTCAGAAGCTCTTTCTTTGCTTGAAGATCATATTCCAACTCTGTGACTCTCTTGTGAGATTCAAGAATTTCCCGTTCCAGATCTATCTCTCTTTCATGAATTCTGTTATATGAACACTCAAGCAGTGCAAGCTTTTTTTCCATATTTAACACTTCCCTGTCTGAATCATTTTTTTGACTTTCACACAGTTCGTACCTTGCCTCAAGGGAAACCAACTTCCTCTCCATATCACTGGCTTCTTCTCGTAGCCCTTCCTTTGTCAGTTTAACCTGTTCGTAAGACACCTCTAACTCGCTCAGCCTCTTTTTGAAACTTTCAAGCTCAAAGGTTTTTCTAGTATTATCGAGACGAACTGCTTGGTTCTCCGCTTGGAGCTCAGTAAGTTCTCTCGTCACCGCAGAGAGGTGTTCCTCTGCCTTAGCTTTCCCTGTGGTCATATCTTCGTGTGCAGATTTCAAGGCATCCAATTCTTTTTTGACTTTGGATAGCTGGCTTTCCAGCTCATCCTTTTCCTTCTTTATAGAGTCCTCTACAGGTCCAAAATCCATGTCAGGAGTTGCAGTCTCCAGAAGTTGAGAATTAAGGCTTTCTTTTTCTTTCCGCAGCATCTCACAGATCAACTTTGATTCTTGATACGATGTCTCAAGCTGCAATATTTCGCTCTTTAATCTGTCGCATTCGAGTGCGTTTAGCTCAGCAGCTGACTCTACATCTGCCAGGCGTTCTCGACTTTCTTCCAACCGATGCTTCAAGTCTTTGTTTTCGTGTCCAAGTTTCTCCGTGTTAAACTTCGCACTTGCAAGATCCCTTCTTAGATTTTCAACTTCGTTTTCGAGACTCTTCTTTGACGACTGAAGTGTCTCGATGACAACTGTTTTCCTTTCATTGTCCCTGAGTTTAGTGTCGCTTTGCTGTTGCTGTTCTGTTAGCTTCCTCTGATGTCTCGTCAACTCAGACTTGAGATTGTCGATCTTGAGCTTTGCTTCCTGTAGTTGGCCTTCCAGTTGTGTCCTTTCCTTGATCTCTTTTTGTAGTTTACGATCACTTGTTGTTAACTTATTCTTATACGTGTTAATGTCTTGTTGCAATTGGTTCTTCACAGACTGACTTGTTTGATAAGCGACCTCGAAGTCGGTTGCTTTCTTGTAAGCATCCAGGAGATCTTTCTGTTGCTGAGACTCCTTCTCAAGACTTGCACTCAAGGCTATTTCCAGTTGTGAGACTTTCTGTTCCGCTTTGAAAAGATCATCGTTGAGGATCTTTACCTTTCCCTCCGTGACGACACTGAAGGCTTCCAATCTTGTGATCTTGTTCTTAGCTACAATCAGCTCTTGATCTAGAGCTGTTATTTTCTTGTGGGAATCGATGAATTCTGTTTGAAGTTCCTTGTCTTTCTGTTCAAGATATGCCACCGTGTGCTCCAACTCATCCACCTTCCTCTGCAGGCCGTTGAGTTCTCCTTGTAAAGAGGCCTTTCTTTTGTCGCAGTCTCGATGTTCAAGCTCGGTTTTGGACAGTTTGTTATTAAGATCGATTATTTCCTTGTCCTTTTCTTCCCTTTGAGACAAAATCATCTTATAATCCACTTGTAAAGTGGCGAAAGAGTTGTTCACTGACGAAACTTCCTCAGTAGATTTGTCTTTCTCCCGAAGAATGTTAGTTATCCTGCTTTGCAAGTCTGTACTCTGCTGCTTCACAACTGTTAACTCGCCTTCAATTTTATTTTTCTCTCGCTGTACACCATCTAGGGTAATCTTCATCTCTGAGGTATCTCGTTTGAGTGCGATGCACTCCTCCTTCAGCTTATCTTTGTCTTCAGCAACACTACTGTACCTTGCTTCCACGTATATGAGTTTCTGCCGCAGTGTTGCAAGCTCAAGTTGTTGGTTCTCCTGCTCCCGTTGTACGGCCTGATATCTTTCTTTAATATCCGTCTCGATTTCTTTGGAAGAGAACACATCTTTCCTTAAATTCTCGTTTTCATTTCTGAGACGTTCTGCGGTTTCCTCAAAGTCTCTTACACTTGCATCTCGAATGTCTAACTCTGTTTGCAGTTTCCTGACTTCGTCTTGAGCATGGTGGTATTTTTCCTTCTCGTTGGACCGTTCCTCTGCCAAAGACTTCAATTCTTGGTCTAGTGTGTTTACTTCCAACTGTAAAGAGCTAAGTTTGTTGTCTTTATCCTCGCTGCTACTTCTGCACGTTTCAAAACTGGCTTCTTTCTCATTCAGCTGCCTTTGCAACTCAGCAACGTCTTCTTTGCCTTTTGTTGCTCGAGACTGTGTGTCTTCCAGCTCATGTCTTAGACTCGCCAAGTCCTTCAGTGCCCGATATAACTCCTCTTGAAGATTGGTAGCCTTCTCTTGCTTTTCTGCTAGTTCTTTGTTTAACTCTTCATTCTCTTCTTGAGCTGCAACAAGACGAAGCTCAAACTCCGAACCTTGCTTCAAAACATCGAACAATTCATTGTCAGCTGCATCTTTTCGTTGTTGAAGAATATCTATACTTGACTTGATCTTGACATTTTCCTCTTGCAGACTACTGACATCAGCTTTCAAAGACTTGTTCTCTGCTTTGAACATCTCAATCGTTTCGTCCTTGTTTGCAAAGTCTCTGCTGTGAGACTCCAGAAGCAGGTCCTGTTCCTGTACTTTACGTTGAAGACGAATAAGTTCACTGTTATTGTCGCTGCTTTTTGATGTAAATATGTTCACCTGTTGCTCCAAACTATCCTTGATCTTTTCAATTCGTTGAAGTTGTGTTTCCAGGGTGTAAACTTTATTCCTGCTTGTCTGAGCCTCTGATCTCAAATTTACGAGTTCTTCACGATCTTCCTCACGTGCTGTCCTCGTGTTTTCTAGCTCGGCCTGAAGGGCGTGGACTTCACGCTCAAGGTCACCGCGATCCTCTTGACTGGTCTGATAACCAGATTCCAGGCTTGCAATTTGCGACTTTAAAATTATGTTGTTTCGCTGAGCATCCTTTTCCCTCTGTTCCACATCCACCATCTTGTTTTCCATGTCACTGACTTTACTCCTCAGATAATCCGAGTCGCCTTCCAATCTTTTAACAGTTTCCTTGCTCACCTTCAAGGAGCCCTCTGCCTCGGCTAACTGCATTAACGCAGAGCTTAGGCTGGATTCCAGCTCCTTTCTCTTTGTCATCAACGAATCATTCTCTCTTTCTTTCTCTTTGAGAGCGTTTTGAAGATGTTCCATTTCGTTTTCGAATATTCGCTTGGCTTCTTTTAACTGCGTAATCGATCCTTCCCTTGCGTCGAGCGTCTCCTTGAACACGTCACACTGGCCGGTCAGCTCGGTTATCTGTCTTTGATATGTCACGAAACTGTTTTTGTAGTTCAGTGCGGCTTGCTTGTACTCCTCGAGCTGATGTTCAAGATCCTCTTTGGCTTCTTGCGACTCATCCAACTGGTTTTTCAGTGTAAAGAGATCATCTTTACAAGTACCTGCTTCGTCTCGAGCTCGGTCTTTCTCTGCTGCAGTTTTTCGAAGCTTTGACTCCAGTTCAGTTGTCTTTTTGTGCAGTTGAAAGTTTTCGCGTTGAAATCGACTGATCTCTTGCTGCAGACGTTCGACTTCTTCTTTTCCATACACAGCGTTCTGTTTCAAATTATCTCTTTGTCCCTCAAGAAACATTTTGCTGTTCTTCAGCTGTCGGATAACTTCTTCTTTGTCGCCCACTTCCTTGTTTGCCATGTCAAGAAGAATCTTCTGCTCTGCGACTTTCTGTTCTAAACAAAGAGCTTTGTCTAAAGCTGCAGAAACTTGATTATTGGCATCTTCTAGTTGAACACTGAGTGAGCTACGTTCATTGTACTCATAACCATACTTGTACTCCAGGTCTGCCAACTTGCTCTGTGTTAAAATCAATTCTTGCCTAGCTTCCTTCCTTTCTCTGTCACTCTTCTTACAAAGTTCATCAAGATCTTGCACTTTCTTTGCCAGAATATCGTTTTCACGTTTGATTTCATTGCTTTGTTGCTTTGACAATTTGCATTCCGATTCCAATGCGAATATCTTGTTGCTGGAACTTTGGAGCTCATGCCTTAAATCGCTTTCAGCCTGAGTAGATTTAACGAGCAAACTTTCGAAGTCTAAACATTTCGAATTAGATTGCTGCAAGTCTTTTTCTAAGGCGTATTTCCCTTTCTCTAAGCCATCAACCAAGTCCTGTAATCGCGAAATATCATCTTTGGACCGCCTAAGTTCATCATCTGAATCTTTGATATCTTTCGCCATTACATCGTTCTTTGACTTACTTTCCTCGTAGTCCGACCGAATGTCAGCCAGTTCGCTTTCTACCGCTGCTTTCATAGCTCGGAGTTCCTCAATTTGAGAATCCATCGCTCGGTTTTCCTTGGTAAGCTGCTCGATGATCCTCTGGTTTTCTTGCAGTTCTTTCTGCGCTCTCGACCCGTCTTCAGACTCTCTGGTTAGCTTTCTTACAGTCTCGTCCAAACTCGACCGAAGTCTGTCCTTTTCTCGCTGTAAACTCTTCATTCGATTCTCTTGCTCCAAATTCTTTTGCACGGCAATGTTCAATTCTCGCTCCATCTCATCCCTTGAATCACGCAGTTCTCTAAGGTCGTTGTGTGTCTTCTCCTCCTTGTTCTCGTATTCCATCAATTTGAAACTCAAGTCCTCTTGGGCACCTTGCAGACTCTCGCAGGAGACTTTTATCGTCATTCCTTCTTGTCGAAGTGTTTCTAACTCCGTTACCAATTCAGCAATCCTTTCGTTCAATTCCTCAATTGTTTTCTCTTTCTTCATAAGGGCCTTTTTCAACGACTCAGCAACTCCTTGTTGCTCTTTCAGCTGGCTGGCAATTTTCATATTTTCCTCTTTTAGATCAACATTCTTGTCTTTTGAATCACTAAGCTGCGCCTTCAGATTTGTCCTCTGTGTTTCAAGGGAGTTAATTGTCGACTCCATCTGTGTCTGTTTATTGCGCACAGTGAAAAGGTCCTCTTCTAAAGACTCCTTCTTTCCTCGAAGGCTTGTGATTTCTTCCTCGTGTTCTGCGGCGTTTTTCTCCAAGACTGTTATCTGTTGTTTGAGTTCCAGCTGCTCGCTTTGCGCGGAATCAAGCTGAATGGAATAGCTGGTGTTTTTCTCCTGCGCTCCTCGTAACTCCTCTCTTACGTCGTCCAGTTCTTTTCTTGCCTCTTCATAATGTAACTCCATTACGGAGACCTTCCGTCGTAAAGAATTCAGCTCGGTTTCGAGGTCTGATATCTTGTTCTTACACGTGTTAAGTTCCTTGTCAGTCTGCGTTGTTCGTTCTTCATTCTTCTTCAAAATAGATTCCAATGTTGCCACCTTCTTTCGATTTGCTTGCAGTTCTGTTTCGATCTGTTCCTTTTTGCGTTGCGCAGTCTCCCACAATGGTTTCATCCTTATTACCTCGTCGCTTGTTTCTCTCCACTTTTCCTGCAGCTTTCGTCTGTTGTTCTCCAAATGCCACAATTGTTCCTTCTTCTTTGTTACCTCTGAATTCAGATAATCATTTTCAGTCGTGAGTGTAGTTATTTTAATCTTGTACCCCTCGATAACCCTTTCTTTCTCAAACAACTCGCTTGAAAACTCACTGAATGACTTCTGATTCTCTTCCAAGCGCACTTTGACCACTGCCAATTCCTCAACAGCCTTCTTATTTGAAACGTTCAGATCTCCAGAGTGATACTCTAGGCTCGCTTTTTCCCTTTGTGTCTGTTCTAAAACGACCTCTAGTTTGTTCACTTTCTGTTCTAAAACCATCACCTGGCGCTGTGCGTCCATTTTGTCGTGTTCACACGTTTGATAGGAACCCTGCAGCTCTGCAAGTCTCTTGTAAAACGAGTGAATCTCTTCTTCGAGTCGTCGCTTCTCGTGTTCACAAAGCTTATACATGGCTTCAAGTTCCTGGAACTTTTCTTGGCTTTGCAAGAGCTCTTCCTGAACATCACGTTTACTTTGTTGAAGTAGATCATTCTCAGTCTGGTGCTTCCCGAGCGCTTCACCTGTTTGCTCTAAAGTCGACTCTAACGAAGAACACTTTCCTCGTAGCTCTGTAATGGTGCCGTCTTTGTTCGCTGTATCTTTCCTTAAGACGTCCAAGCTTCTTTGACAGTCATACAACTGACTTTGCACAGTTCCTAGCTCATCCTTGCACTTCAGCAGCTTTGCCTTGACATCTTCCAGCTGTTCTTTGTACTGCACCTTTTGTTTCTGCGCTTGACTTAACTGACTTTCAAGCTTTGTTGTCCGGTGTCGAGTGCTGTCCAGTTGTCTCTCCAAATCATCATTTTCTTCTTCGTTTCTCTGGATGGTTTGTCTAAGCTCGGACACTTTTCTTTCTGCGTGTGTCAGCTGTTGTTTAAGATCTTCTTTCTCGCGCTCGCTGCACTCGTACGCTGATTCTATCTCAGTTAAACTTCTGTGAGCTGCATCCAGCTTTTCCTCCAAATCGTCGATCTGTCCAAACTTAAACCCGTGATCTGCTTCAAGCTGGGACGCTTTGTTCTTGATTACGGACAGCTCTTCTTCCAGATCACCTATAACCTTACGAGCCGCTTTCAGCTGAATTTCCAGATCTTTCACTTTCTCCTGAGCCTTAGCGTACGAGTCCTCCACAGTGGTAAGCTTGTTTGTCACTTGGTACAGGTCCTTTTGAATCTCTTCTTTTTCTGACCGTAATGAGTTCATAGCATATTCAAGCTCAGTTATTTTATCACTAGCTGACTGCAAATCACCTTCTAACATATCCCTCCTCTGCTTCACAGCTTGACCCGTCATCTCATTGTGCCCGAGCTCCACTCTCATCTGTTCCATCTTCCTCTGTATGGCGTTTTTCTCATCTTCCAACTTGTCTATCTGATTACTTTTTGTCAAGAGCTCCTTTCTATAAGCATCACATCTCTGCTGGTGTTGAATGAATTCTTTCTGCAAATGGGTGTACTCGTCCTTAGTTTTTCTTAACTCGTCACGAACTTCTTCTAGCTGCTCTTTCAGCGAATCTCTCTGCTTGAGAACCACTTGCACCTGTGACTCGAACTTGCTGACCTTAAGATGATTTGTTCGGATTTCGTTCTGGTGATCCTTTTGAGTCTTATTAAACTCATTTTCCACTTCATTGACTATCCTTTGAGCCCTTCTCAGTTCCTTCTCTAGACTCTCGTGTTCTTGTTGCAGTATCTTGTAAGCATTCTCCCATTCTTTGACCTTGTCTTTTGCCAGCCGCATTTCCTGCATCAGTTCATACCTCTCCATGTCAAACGACTCCACATTGGAAGCAGTGTTCACCAACTGGACTTGAACACTCTCGAGTTCCTTCTGGATGGTTTCTTTTTCCTGGCGAATTTTTTTATTTAGTGCTTCCTTTGAGTGAATGTTTTTGTAATAACCTTCAAAGTCCCTCTGCAGTTCTTGAAGTTTTGTGTCTGTTTTATGAAGTTCGTCTTGGTACTTTCGTGCTGTATCCCTCGTCTCTTCCAGCAGTTGCTGCATTTGTTGTTTCTGCTTAGATAAGCTCTCCACTTGGCTTTCAAGCTTTGTAATCTTAACTCGATCCGCCTCGCTCCTAGACTCGCTATCTTTCTTCGTAACCTTGTACAAGTTTTCCAATTCTGCTAGCTTCTTTCTTGCGTCCATTATTTCTCTTGACATCTCGTCTCTTTTGTCTTCAGAACTCTCAAATTCGCTCTCAAGTTTGGTCTTGTTATCCTGATGGATGTAGAGCTCTTTTTCAAGCTGATTAATTGTGTTCTTACAACCTTCTAATTCATGGTGAAGTCTTCTTTCTTGCTCTTGCAGCCTTCCAAAAGCCCTTTCCAATTCGGAGTTCTTCGCCTCGAGTGAGACAACTTCCTTTTGAAGCTGCAGGTTCTTCTGTCGCCAAGATTCGCGGTCTTCATCAAGTTCTTTCATCTGCGAATTTGTGTCTGAAAGTTGATTTTGAAGTAATTCAATCTCAACTTCAATAGCTCTTGACTCGGCAACATAACTCGTGGAATATTCTCCGGAATCATTAAGGGCAGAGTCCAACTCCCTTTTCAGAGACATATTTTCTCTTTTCAGTTGCTGGAGAAAACTTTCCTTCATCTCGCTTTCTTTTGTGAATCGTTCAAGCTTTCTGGCGCCTTCGTCAAGCTCCCTTTCTAATTTACCTACGTCCGCTTTGCATTTCTCAAGCTCCAGCGTCTTAGATTTGAAGATCTCATCATTCCTCTTAAGTTCCTGAACTTCACTTTCAAGGGAACTTATCTTGGTCCTCAACACCATGGTGTCCTGCTGTGAGGACCGTTTGTCGCTCTCCTGATTCGACTCGTATCTGGAAATGTTCCTCTGGGCTGTCAGCAGTTCCTGTTGCAATCTTTCCTTGTCATGCTGGATCTTATCACACATTTCTTTCCACTGGGCGTTGTTGTCTTTCATTGAATTCAACTCGTGTTGAAGTTTTTCTCGTTCTTGTTTCAGACGCTCACAATCTTTTTCGACCTCGGAGTATGACTGTCGTCCATTGGCAAGTTCATTTTGCAGGCTCCCTTTCTCCCGTTGACATGCGGCGAGCTCTTTATTCAGTGTTTCAAAGTCTTGCTTAAATCGCTGAATTTCAGCCTCCAGGAGCTCTTTTTCGTCTCTAAGCTGATACATTGTCTTGTCTCTCTTGTGAATCTCTGAGATCAGTTCGTCAAACTTCTTCTGATGATCCTGCCACTCAAAGTCTCTTCGTTTCCCGTCATCTGACACATTCACCAAACGTCTGTTGGCTTCCTCTAACTTCTCTACCAGGCTTTGCTTCTCACTTGCAGTCCGTTGTAGCTGTTGCTCCACTTTGTTGAATCTGTTCTCTAACGCTTTCATGTCGCGTTGAGCATCTGCCTTTCCTTGTCTTTGCCGCTCGACTTTAGCTTCAAACTCACCCAGCCGCTTGTGCAACGAAAGAACTTCCTGTTGCAGTTGCGCCTTTTGCTGTTGGCAGCTTTCATAAACGTTTTTCAGCTGAGCAATTTTTGTGTTCGCTGGTATTAATTCTTGCTGCAGCTGTAGCTTCTCTTTTTGACAGCTGTCATAAGCGCTTTCTAGCTTAGACAACTTCTTTTGAGCAATCAGCAAATCATTTTCAAGACTGAGTTTCATTTGCTCAAGTGAACCTTCAACAACGTCGATTCTAGAATGCTTCTGTTTGTATTCTTGTAATTCACGATGCAGTCTTTCGTTCTTTTGTCGGTGGTCCTCGTAAGTGGCTTGTAATTCTGCAAATCTTCGTTCCGAGGCGAGCAGCTTCTCTTGCAAATTCTCTCTATCTCGGCCAACGTCCGTCTGCGTTACTTGTACAGCGGTGCGCATCGACTTCAACTTATCGAGTTCAACTTCGCTAGCCTCCAGTCTCTCTCGCAGCTGGTGGACAAGATTATCTTTGGCAGCAATCTCTCGTATGTGGTTCTCGTTCAACAGGTACTGTTCTCGAAACTGAATTTTTAGTTTGGAAAATTCTTCTCTCTCTGCGTGACTATGTAAATCAAATTCTTGAACTCTTTGCTTTTCCATTTCTCTTTGCCTTCTCTCGTTTTCCAATTCCGCTTCAAGTTTAGAGATTTTACTTCTTGACGATGTTAAGTCGTGCTGGAATTTTCTTTGCTCCTGTAAATATTTGTCTCTCTCCTCTCGGCTCGCTGCCAGATCGCTTTTAAGTGTTTCAACTTCAGTCTCCAGAGTTGCTTTTGCAGCTTTAAGTCTCTGTATCAGGGTTTCTTTTGAGGATATTTCGTTCTTCTGAATTTCGTGGTGCCTTTGATGTTGGAGAAGCTGGGTTTGCATGTTTTTGAATTCCTGAATTAATTGTTCTCTCTCTGCTTGTAGCTGATACTTCTGTGACACCACAGCTTTCTTCAAGCGTTCTTCAACCTCCGACATTTTACTTCCAAGCTCGATCACGTAATTCTCGTCAATGTTCGACATTTCGCCTTGTCTCGGGCTCGTTGCCGAATCAAGTCGATGCGATTCTCCTGCGCTGAGCCCGTCGTTTCGTTTCCCGCCTTCCAAACTTCGTATAATTTCTTCATAATGCGAAGCAGTGTTTATCAATTCCTGCAACGTTTGCTTGTCTTTAGAAACACTTTCCATAGTAAACAATAGCCCCCCTCTACCCTTGGCAGTTTCTGTTCGCTCACTGACCAAGCGTTCACTCGGGTAGCTTTCTTGCTGTTTTACCTGGCTTTCTAACCAGTTCTTGTCAACCCGCACCACGGAGAGCTCAGCTTGCACACCGCTGAGCCTATCAAGCGTTTGCAGTCGTTCATTTTGGGTTGCCTCCAGTATTTCTTGCAATCTGTCATTTTCTTGATGCAACCTGCTGATCGTGGCGTCCTTCGCTTCAAGCTCTCCTCTTGCGCGTGCGTACTGTTGATGCACCTGTTCTATGTTTTGATGCGCGCTGGTTAGCTCTTCCTTCAGTTGTTTAACAGCAATGTCTTTACTCTGTACCGCGTTGTGAAGTTCTTGAACTTCATTTTCACTATAAACGCGCTCGGTTGTCACAAATCTTGTTTCTTTTGACTCGCGCACTGTTTTTACTTCCTCGCGAAGGAGTTGAATAACACTTTCCTTCGACTCAACGGCCGCTTTCAATTCTAGGTTTTCAATTTCTAATCGTAAGTTATTTACTTTTTCTTTACGTCTGTTGTCCTCCATTATACACAGAGAGCTCAATTTGCATGAGATGGCCCTGAAAATATATACAATACAACTAGTCAACTATACAAAAAAGCTAAACGATTTTGCTTAACTTTTTAATGGTAGGGGGTAAAAAAAAATTATCAATGCGTATATTAACTTGCGGTTACGGAATCGAGAGGAAAGCCACTAATTATTCCGAAAATAAACCGCATGTTTTGAGTTTTCATAAAAACTCGAAAGCGTCTGGTATTTTCGATGCAGGGGTATTGTTTACACGCTGAAAATTCCTTGAATATAGTGAAGTATTACTTCCGATCGACTTTTTTTAAAGAAAAATCTTGAGCCTTTTTGTTTTATAGCACGCTTGCAGGTATTTTCCATGGTATTTAGGGCTGGTTCACACTTTGACATAAGCATAAGCATAAGCCGACATACGCAGACGCAGTACGAAGTTGATAATTAGCGCCTTTTGTTGGAAATTTCCCTAATAAAAGGTGCTAATTATCTGCATCTTACTGCTTCTGCGTATGTCGGCTTATGCTTATGCTTATGTCAAGGTGTGCATCAGCCCTTACCGTTTTCTCAAGCCTGTCTAGTTTGCAGTCTTGCTTATATCTGCTCTAAAAAAAATGCTCCAAGCTATTCACAGCTATTCAAAATTTAGGTTCAGTTCTTTAGATCTGCTAAATAAATCAATATTTGCGCCGCTGACGAGAATAATTATGTGATGTGTTAGGTTAGAGAAAATATAATAGAATTAATAGACCTGTTTTACAGATATTAAGGACATAACTTAAGTTAATTTAATATGTGAAATAAATAAAACAATGCAAATAATACTGAGTGTTATCTTCCTTCATTATAGATTTTACATTGAGTTGACATCTTTATACAGGCGAAAACGAAGAAATATTCCGTGTTATTACACGAACTCGACCGAGATAAATACTGGTATCAGTTTCAAGAAAGAAAGAGACGGCCGGTGCCCGCGCCCGGTCGAGGTATTTGCCCCAAGACTATATGATACGGGATTTTCTCTTCATTAACTCTGCCTATTTCTAGTTTCAGCTTCCATCAGACATCAAAACGAAGGGCAAAGTACACTGAGGTTTGCGATCAACAATGAACTATGAGATATGGGCTTTATAAGGCGGGTAACAAGCTCTTCCTTGCTGCTATATACCCTCAAAAAACGTATTTCATACACAACAACGAGAAACGACGACATAATACATGTATATCTAAGCTTCAAGTAGTTATTTAAAAATACAGATACAAATTATTTTCCGTCAAAGTTGGATGCATTTATTGATTTTAAAAACTGGTGCTAAAATTTTCCAGTTAAATTCAATTATCGATCAATTAAAAATAGAATTGCCGTCTCTGGACTTTGGACACGAAGATATTTGGGGCATAGATAAATGAATTAAAATAGCTTAATGGAATACGTATAGCATAGATCGCTATGATTAGGTCGTGTCAGGCAAACTAGAAGAACAATTACTTGAAGAAAATATGTTTTTCCCAACAGACTCTACTGTCGGTTGCAGCAAATAGTTTGACGCTAGAAAACCCAGGAAATTCGAAAAAGAATTGTGTAAAAGGACACCTTACCAAGCCTGTACCGTAGGAAAGCTTTTCCTGTGTCACATAGCAACATTAGCACAAAGACATCTTAAACGATGCTAACTTGTCGACTTCCCTTCGAACAGAAATTGAAGTGCGGAACTACTGGATTAAATAAATTTCAATATTTCCATCTTTGTCAGGTCTTATCGACCGCAAAGTAAATACAAACAGCGGAAAACCCCTCACCGAATCACAGCGCTTTTCCCTGGCGACTGGTGGATTTGCTAATGAAGCAGCTGACCAATCAGCGTGCAGGTATTTTCCCGCGTCATTTACAAACAGCTCTATTTAATAGGAAGACGCGAAGGGGAAACAAACTCAATTATAACAAAGCTGTATAATTAGTTTAACACAACATATACAGCCAGAAACTTTGATTCTAACTTTGTGTTTAGCTTCGTCTTAATCCTTCAGATCTCCATTATGAGACGAGTTATTTTTAAGCTCTCCATAAATTTCAAAGCTCTGCTGAAACTACTTAATTACAAGACAAGTAATGGTTTTATAAATTATTGTTTACACAAACGTTCTATTTGTCCAGCATCGGATCGGGTCTGAAATCATTTTGTGAACTCTGTTTAATGAACCACACTGAACTGAATGAAACTTTCACCTACTACACATGTTTAACTTGAAAAAAGCGAGCTTGTTCATAGATTGAACGGAGTGTTGAATGTATGTTTAGTGTTTAGTGTTTCCTATATACTAGGGGTTTATGCAACCTAGCAGTTTTGTGTCGCAAAATACTTAAATACCTGTCTCAATCTCGCAGATACTGCCAGAGCAACACAAGAAAGTATCTTGTCACGCAGATTTTCTTACAGGAAGTAAATAAGACTGGTATTGCCGGTTGACATATAGTCACGACACGGTCTTTGCAGGGAACGTTATTCGCCAATTAGACGGTCCGGAAATCTCGCGAAAACAAATTTGATTTATGAAAATTAAAATAAGTAGAAATGTTCAGATAGTTTTCCGTCTCAGAGCCGGTGAATAGCGGGATATTTAGTTTAGTACCTTTACCGGTTTGAATAATTTTAAATCGCTCCCTGATCTGTACTTGGGAAACTGCCGATATTATAAAAATTACTTCCAGCTGTAAAAACAATTTTTGACGCATGTCTAAAGCAGGAAAATTTAAATTTTGATTGGCCGCATTTTAAGAAAGATGTTTTTTCGTGATTGGGAAATAAAACGCTTTAACCATAAGCTATCAAACGCTTAGTTGAACATAGAACAGGCGAGTATCGACTGGATTACTGAAATTGGAATTTTCCTTGAAAGCACACCTTGGTACAGATTATTTCTGCCGATACAAATTATACTATGGCAATATACACATAAACAATCCACCCAATTTTTTTCCAAAGAAATAGTCAATGTTTAAGCTCAGGCATTATAAACGCAATTCTGGGAAAATGCAATTTTCAAGGTTGTGCTATATTTTGCTCTCAACACATGCATGACCTGGAGAATATTACATCCGATACAGTCTCCTGTAAACCCGACCAATAGATTTATCGAGGGAGGAAGACATAAGATTTTAAACACTGACCCTCTCCGAGAAAGCATAAACGCGGTTAACTTTTCGACAGTTTGCAATGGGCGCTTTATCGATATGCTTTAACAACTATAATTGTATACTGGATTATCCATTTCAACGGCAAAATCAAATTCTATAATGGCTTTGTTCGTTAGCAAATATTGCCTTTCATGTCAGAAGTTCTTCAATGTTACTGGCTTAGTTTGGAAAGCTGTTAAATAAAACACAGGCAAAAAAGATCCCTATTAATTTCGTATTCCAAATTACATGCCTACTAAAAGTTAAAGAAAAGCGGCTCTTTCGATGCTCGATTTTCAATTGACGAAGAAAATCTAAAGTTCGATATGATTCTTAAGGAAATTCTCGCCACACAATAAGCTCAAAAGAATTATTTCCCCATTGAGGAAATACTGAATAATTAAAACACGCGACATGATAAATCCAAATTATACACGCTACATGATGCGCATTTCACGAGATTAAAACAAAACGAGAAGTTAGAATTGCTGAGTCGTAAAATTCAGAATTGCAAGCGGAATATTTACCTGTTTTTGCTGCGTGCGAACATGAGCACCCGTGGGTAAAAGCCACAACTCTTCTTTTGTCATATCGAGTGTTTCCAAGCAGAAGTCAAAACAAAGATTTCCATGTATTTCTTTACAGCTTCATTTGAATAAATCGTTTCAACGAAAGCAAAGATCTGCGCATTCTCGGTGCATAAAAATAAACGACATGTCTGATTTTCTCTACGAAAGGCGATGCAAGCTGCTACAGCCTAACCCAACACTGTGGTAAGAAATGCTCACGTGATGCAGGAAATTTAAAGGTTGCCATGGCAATATCAATAGACGGATGTATTACAAGACAAGAGCTTGTACAATGTTTAACATGCTTGAAGGAGATACCATAGAAAAAAGAAACAGCACTGATGGCAAACATGCTGCTTGCAGTCAAACTAATTGCTGGTTGAGGCAATATTTATTATATCTCTAAGTTAGTACGCGCGCTGTGATTGGTCAACTCAGCGGGCCGTTCTCTCCTGCAAGGCCCGCTAAAATTTAAAGTTTTTTTGCTGTCAAACTGCTGCGTGACTTATCACCAAATTTTCTTAACTTATATAGCAAGTAAAAGTTTCAAACTTTCTTTTACTCTAAATTATGTACTAAAGCGTGCTAACGACTTAAAAACGATTTCAAATTGACTCGTTTTGCTTTCGACCTGCTTTAGAAATTTAAAGCCGTTCCTCATGGATGGAAATCGTTCCCGAGCCCGTCAGACACACAATAAAGATATAATAAATATCTTACTAACCTCGTCTTCTCGGTCCGTACTGTAAGTTACGAATCCTCGTTTTTTCCCCTACGATTTATGGCCCGTGCGCTTCTCGCATGGGCCATAACTTACTGTATGGACTTCGAAATCAGTTAGTAAGAGGTATATATACCATGATTTGTGTTTTTAATGACATTCACCTCTCACAAACCAAGCGCGACGGTCGTTACTGTACGGACCACGCTGCACCCAGTACGTGCTGCCACGTCCTCGAGCCAATTATTCCCCAGTACGGCTCGAGTAAGCTAGGTTAGTAAGCAGTTTATTGGAAAGCATTAGCATCAAGCTGTAAATTTAATTTTAAAATTTACTTTCGAAAAAAATACACGGTTTATTACCATTTTCATGGCAAAATCCCGACCAATAAGAACGTTGGGATCTACCTCAAGACCAAACCTTGCCATACAGTAATTACAGGTTAACGCACTCAGCAAGTGAATTATCGGGATTTACTTGCACGAGTTCACTAACAATGAACGAGAAATTTCAATACCGCACGAGGCCGAGACAAAAATCGTTTAACTTTGAGTCAGCCGAAGCCATGGTGTAATGACAGTGGTGTATCGAATTTACGCCACGGCAATTACACCACGATAATGACGTCAAGGAGATTGTTTCGTCGCAACCCATTGTCACGTGGAACGAATCAACCAATCAGAAAATCGGAATTCGTACAGTGTATGAAAGTTGAATAATAATGTAGTTAATTATAATAAACTATCTCGTCATACAATTCTGTGTCATAAGCTTTAAAAGGTTGATTTGGTTTTATCTCAAAACTGATTGTTTAATTTTCGAAATCTGCTTAGAAATTTGTTAAATTCAATACTTCATTTAATGTTAACAAATCGCACAACTCTCATACCAGTTTTGTGTTGAATCAGTCACTGAGTTTCGAGTTTCCGCTCATATAAGACAAGTATCGTTCAGAGCGAAATCCTTTGCTTTCTCGGCGACCCGGAAGCAGTTATTTGGCGCGGGACGAGGTAAACCCGAAAAATTAAAGCAATTTTTGCCCGGTGTACTTCTATCTGTCCCAACAAAAGTAACTGCCCTTTAGTCTCCGACGATGAATCCCTCGAAGATTGATCGTTTTCCAGTAGTTTAAATTCTTCAGTGACTATAGCGCTCTTTCGTGAATGGCTGCTTATAATAATTTCTTTTGTTTGTATTACAACTAAGTTGTTTGACTAGCCTCCTTTTAATAATTCAAAAGAAGTTTTACTCTCAAACGAGGTTAGTGAGGCTAATTTAAATGTATACAAAAGCATTTTAGATTGGAAGCCATTTATGATAAGGGTCTATGCGGCTCAGGGGAATAAAACAAGAAAATTGCAGATGTAGAAGTCCTGCTTTAAATCTCGTAGACGAATTATCTGCAGAACATTCGAGCAATCATGGCAAAAATGAAGTTACCAGAAAAACCTCACAGCATGTTAATATTTTGAATAAAGGTAAGAACATATCAAGATTTAAGTTCTCAAGCTGACCCTGCGAGAGAAAATTGAACTTGAAGTGATCCACATTTCAATTAAAACGGACGTTTCGCGTTAGATGAAAACACAGGAGGCAGCGTGGCCGAGTGGTTAGGGCCTCGGACTTGACGGAAATCCGGACGTCGCGGGTTCAAGTCCCGCTCTGACCACTTAGCTGGAGTTGTTTCTCGGTGGACCCTAGTTCAACTCCTCGGTCATGCTTGTAAATAGCCAACTGGTCTGCCTCCCGCCAGTTGGGATTTTTAAGCCTGTTATGTTCATTTGAAATATTTGTTTCCTTCAGTTTAAGTGGCATGCCTGTGAACTAGCTTGGTGTACCTAAGTGCATGACCACTAAAAACAAACATTTGACATTTGACATTTTTGACATTTGACACAGTGGCACACACATTAAGTATTCTTATGAGGTCTGACATTAACTTTTTCGAGAATGCTTGAGATTTTTTTCGCGGGGTCACTTAGAGAAATTAGTTAAAGTGAGATTTTTAAAAAATACTCAAAAAGTTACCGTGCTGTGAGTATGTTTTTAGTAAATCATATGTTCGAACTTTGACCGGAATCCGTCTTAATATACCAGATATGGCTTAGTAACTGTTTGAGCCCACGGTTAACGTACGTACTTGACTACAGAAGTTGCTTAGCAACTCACACTGCGAGCTACGAAAACTATCGGAAAGTGCTCGTGCTGTTTTGTCATGATTGTCGTGATTTTCTTCTTCTTCTCCGAATCATGACTGACGGCGATACACTTAACTGACAGCCTTTCCAGAGTTCTATCGCAGTTTCTGATTGGATAACAGGAATCGGAAACCCTTTGAGTCCTTCTGCGACAACTTTTCGCGGAATGCCCGGCTCACCAGAACCCTCGTTCTCTGGCCCCGCTCACTCCACACTGTGCCAAAGGAAATTTGAAAACGGAGGTTTTACCCCGGGGTTTCACCCTAACTGAAACCCCATCAAACTGTGTTTTCCTTCCACATCACGCCGGAGGAATTAGAAAACGTGACAATAATCGGTTATTCTGGATTTGTGGGTGAGGAAAACTCGGACAGGGAATCACAATAATATCGTGACGTCATCGTTTACGAAAAGCCTCGTTTTCAAAATATTTTCCGTTCACACTAAAACACAAAGCCGGCGTTTTAAAATTCCTCGGGTTTGAAGAAGTTTTTCGTAAAGCTCTGTTTTTGTGACGAATTAGTGTGGACGGTAGGCCTAACCGTAAAAATAAAGCTGCGTTTTCAAATTCCTCCATTCTTACAAAGTATCTGGATTTTTTTATCATAACAATCAAATTCGTACATCATCACATATACTGGTGGGGATTTGATCGCTAATATTTTGCCTGCGTAGCAAGCGTTCCCGTACGAGCCGAACGAAATATTTAGCAATGCGCTTTTTCAGGGATTAAAGGTAGCGCCATGCGAAAAAGATCCCTAATTACTAGGACACTTCACTGGCTGTGACATGGCGTGGTGGGTTACCACAAGTGACGCCTGATAAATTAATAAACAAGGCAAAAGGCTTTTAACTCTTCTTAATTTTGTTTTAAATGCCACGAATGCCAACAAAAGAATAGCAGAACGTGTAAAAAACCTTTGATAATTAAATTCTATATTTAATAGTAAAAAACACTTTGGGACGTTGCAAGCAGACTCCAGATAGCTCAAAAGAGAAGACGTCTGAATTTATTTATGTAGGAATTCTATTTAATGTTTCACATTAATAATGAAAGAGTCGTATTTTACGAGTATTTGAAATTCCACATATGAAAATATTTGACAAAAATAAGAAGTTTCTCTTTTGGAATTTATAAATGTTATTAGGAAATCCTTGATGAAACCACTGAAGGTAGACAAATGTTTCAACAGGGTCCCTTTTTAAAAGTTTATTAGCAACTTCCATTGGCTTTCAGACTGTCTTTCTCTTGGCATTATCGACAATATTCAACGCTTCTTTAAGCCAAGACACTTCTGTTTCTGATACAAGCAACTTTCTCCTAATTTCTGTGAATTTCCCACACTTTTTCTCTAAACTGTTCCTTAAATGTCGGTTTTCTTCAGTCAATGCCTGCATTGTATCGTGTAAATCGTTGTAATTTCGCTTAAACTCTTGCAGCGCAAGATTTTGACTCTGGCTTCGATTCCTGGCTTCTTCGAGTTCTTTCTGAGTGGCAGCAAGAACGAAAGACAGCTCAGAAAACTTTCCTTGGCTGCTGAGGTGTTCCCTGAAAATTTCGTTTAATTCATGACAAAGGACTAAAAGATGTTCGCTCTTTGTCGGATCCTCGTTTGAGTGATTCCTTTCATCATCTGCGGTTTTGTTACCGCATTCTGTAAGCTCTGCTCGAAGTTCATTCACAAGGCCTTTATAAGACGCAACTTCATTTTCCAATGTATGAATGCGGGTTTTTCTTTCGACGTCAAGCCTTTCCCAGTTTTCTAAAGCAATTTTCAATTCGAGAACTTCTCTCCAATACCCTTCCATGTCGGACTTGAGTTGTTTTTGAATTCTGTCTTTGTCTTGATCGCTTTTCTCGGTTTTCTTTGTCAACACCTCCATTTCATTGATAGCTTCAATCGCTTGATCGCTAGCATTATTTGCTTCCACCCTCAGCTTACACAACTCGCTCTGATATTTATCGACAACACTTCTCAAATTTTCTACCTCTTCCCAAGACTTTTCATTCTCTTCTTTATAACCCTCAATCATACTTTCCAGCTCTTCAATTCGTCTAGTTTTCTCGCATTGATTTTCTTCCAAAATTTTAATTTTCTCCTTTAAAATGCTTAATTCACTTTGGTGCGCTTCAGCCTCCGACTTAAGCTCTTCCTCCAGTTTAAATCTCTCAATAAATTCCTCTTCTAACCTGGATTTAAACATTGCCAATTGATTTTGCAAGGAAGCTAAATCTTTGCGAGTTATATAAAGCTCTGATTCAAACTCTTCACGTTCGGTGAGTCGCCCACAACTGTCACACTGCGCTTGTGAATTTTCTCGACAAATCAACCTCGTTTCTCCATTCATAATAGCCGTTGGGCTCACTTCGCTTTCACTTTCTGTGCTTACATGAGACGTAAATTGGTTTGATTGTTCTGTTTGCGTATCACCATTCGTGACAACATAAATAGCTTCGTTTTCTTCGACTTTTGAATGATATTCTTCAAAAAGTGGTAAACCCTGAGACTTTACATTTACCAATTGTACCGTCTTGTCTTCATTATAAGTATCAGCCATGTTAAATTTCTTTTCTTCGGTCTCGACTAAGACATTTCCATGAACAGCTTCGCAAAATGGTAGCAGCTTCTCTGGAGTCTTAATTCTAATGATTTCTCGGACATTTTTGCTCCCAGCTGGAGGCGAAGCCAACCTTATCGTGATGTGTGTCATGTTGGTTTACTCCTTCAATCGCTTGCCTCCTCAAACATATGAACAACACAGCACGCAGTACACAGCACAATTGCAATTCAACTGCTGGCCGTCCTTGGCTGAAATCCAACGGTTTCATCCTCTTTAATGCAAACAACGACTTTGAATTAAAAAATAACCTGCGAACAAAAAAAATTTCTGCATATAAATTTGATTTTTAAGTAGGTTTAGTGCAGGCGAACACAATCTGAATTAGCAAGTGGTTCTTACCAATCGAATCAGCTGTTTATCCACCTGTAGCAGTGATGAAGTTCTCTGCTTAATTAAATACCGCGCGAGCCTATCCTTTTTGATTACGTGCAAATTCTAATTGGAAGACGCGACCTAAAAATAAACAACATTTCTTCTGTATGACTCCTAAGTCAGGAGCTTCTAATTTTAAAACTAGCACAAGCCGAAATTTTGAACACGTTATTTTTGTCTTTTAGTTAGTATTAAATATCTCTTTCAACAACCAGAGACAAAATACTTTGCTTTAATTATTGGTTGCGCGCGAGATTTTTCGCCTCGAAAATTCTGACTGAAGTTGACTTATCGTCTTCAGATCTTTATCTGTTACATTTTCAGTTTCGAAGGACTCGTGCTCTTCGCGTGAAAGTCGGGTGCCCAGCATACGCTAACGGCCCTATACGCTAATAGCTCCTTTTCTGTTTATAAAAAGTTATATTTCGAGTGTGTTAAGGATTTTACTGGGAGAATACTATCGCTCTACTTGTCCCCTTTCAGCCTTCTATGATCCGTTTGTGACTTTGCTCTATCCTTTCTGTTCATAAGACCGAATGCCAGCAATGTCACCCTATGACCCTCAAATTTGGCTGATAAGATAGATATGCAATTTATTTACCTTTAATTAACAAGTAATATGTACCTGTCTTTGGTTTCTTATGATCATCACCAAGGGCCAATGGATATCATTCTGTTGAAGATCCATCAGATTGTGAAGAATATTCAATCTCCTGAACAACAATACTTTGATCAATGATTCTATAGACAACATTTGCCAATGAGGAGCCATCCCTTGTGTGAGACAGTAAAACTGACATCTCAAAGAGGTTGGTGCCCTTCTCTTGGGTTAGAAGAAAACACTGTACCCAGCGCTCGTAGAATGACTGTCTTGGAACAGACATGGTACCACTGGGAACTGTGAACGACATCACCAGCATACTGGATTGTCCTCTTGAACGATGATTACTTGAAAGAAAAAAGATCAAGTTCTACAGTGATGCAGTACTAGTCTACAAACTAAAATCTTGAGACCATTGGGCAAAATAGGAAGGTGAGGTACTGTAGGGTTGCACTCAGGCTTTTAGCCAGATTGGTGTCCAAGCATCATGTGGATGGCCACTTATTATAGAAAATAGTTCTGTTTTTGATATATTACCTTATTTGTGTTGTTCGGCTTGGCAATGGCTCCCAGCAGTGGGTGACAAGTTGCCTTATAAATAGTTTATTTGATCAGGCCCCACAGCACATTTTGGATGCCCACATTTATAACCTGGTAAAATGCCTGGTTGTGGTTTTTAGTTTAGTTTTTAGTTTAGTTTAGTTTATTATTTTTTGCACCATTTACAAATAATATTTCTACATGTAAGTACATTACAATAAAGAAACAAAAAAAAACTGAATTACACAGGTAGAGAAAAAGAAAATGTGCGCAGTGACCAAAGTAGCAAAGCTTTCGAGGAAAGGAAAGGTGCATATGGGTGTCATTGGTGTTATGTCACTGGGGACAATTAAAGCACCAAGAGATGAGCTGGTAGTGAAGTCACACATGATCAGAGTCAGTTCTTGTCGCTCCTACCTCAGTGCCAATAAGAGCCTACCTGCAGACTCCACAAGCCCTACATATCTTAATTGGACTGGTGAAATTTCAACTTAGATGAAGTTCTGCCTAAGTTAAAAAAGAAACTTGTTGATAAAATCTTGGTGTAGAAGTAACTGACTATGTGCTTTACACCTGCTATTCATGCTATTTATCAATTAAGTAACCTACTGGCTTATTTACTCACGTTTGCTTCGACGTATGAAAAAGAAAAGCATCCACTGTTAAAGCAAAAATCTTGGCCATTAACGGCAAATCTTCATTCCTGATTGTTGCGGGAAAGTACCCATTAATATCATCCACAATGATTGCATTGAAAACTCTAGACGTTGAGAAGTGTATTGAGGCCATATATTTTAAAAACTCATCTCTTGTTTCCAGATAAACCATCTGTATATATTTCAACGTACCACTATCAGGCTGAGCTCTTCCTGGAGCTCGCAAAGGAAGTTTAGAGACCTTTTGGGGACAAATATACAAGACGTGTTTTTCTTCGTCTGCAAAGCTCAGCGCAAGTTCAAAGAGAAGGGACGTTTTTCCGCTTTGTGGAGGCCCGCACAACATAATTTTATCAAACCCTGGCTTACTCTCTGAGCCAAAGAGTAAAGATGACGTTCTCTCTTGGTATTGTGCTCTTGATTCACCATCAGGAGGCTCACTAATGCCAAACAAACGCGCTAACATTTTTCCAGGGGGCAAGACGATTTTTACATTTTTCACCAGGCGCAAATTGTGTAACGCCAGAGAATACTGGGTACTAGTTTTTTTTTAGAGCTTTCAGAGGCGTTTTTGGAAGAAGAATTTAAGTATACAACAGTAAAAATATGGAAAATACAGTATAAAATTCCACAGCGATCTGTATAATAATTATTGGAGTGATTGGAAAATAAACAATTTTAGCTTATTTTCAGCACAGAGAAGAGTAGGGCCTGGTACAAAGCCTCCATATTATCACGTGTTGCCTTTCATTCTTCCTCTCTCTCTCTTTGTACGACACGTCTTCAAGATGGCTGCACGAGGTTAGTGAAACACAATTCAGTTAAAATCGACCTCAAAAAATATATAATCCAATGCTTGACTGTTTATTAAATATTACTTAAGCTGCGTTGAGATCTGGCGGCCTATTTTACCTGAATAGATGTATGTTTCATTCTAGCTACTCGCGTGTTTCAATAAATTTTGGAGTCTTGGATTATGCTGTTGTATTGTTTTGCCGATTTATTTCGAGAATTCTCTCTCAAGAAAAGCGTTTGTTATATGGTATAAATTATACAATTAAGGTGCAAGGTAGAGTTCTTAAATGAGGTAGAACTCTGTTTTAAATATGATGGAGATTTTTGTTATTGCTCTGCTTAATTTGTACACATGGAACTTAGAAATACTGGGTCGAGATTTGGTTTTGTCTATTATGCCTGAAACTGTCGACTGAAGGAAACGCTACACCACCTCGAAATTTCTAGTCAAACAACTCAGTCAACTTTTGAACTGAGTTTCTTTACAAGTTACCTTCAAAATACAGTATCCTTTTTTGCGGTGGAACATTTTATACTTAAATTGAATCGTGTTTTTTCTGAGCTGCGTTACACGTTTCCATTCAAGACTTCACTTGATATACAACTCTACAATGCCTCGAGCCTTTGCTTGATTGAGAATAGGTAGCAAATTTTTTTCCTAGGTTAATATGTATTTTGCATAATGTGTTGTGTTGTGTGATCATACAAAGCTGTAGCTTAAGTTTTTGTTGCTGTCGCTGTGCCAAGTTTCATATCTTGCTCTCTTCCATTCCCCCAAACCATGCTCCGTGGTTCAAAAGACCTGATGTACTCAAAGTTACATTCTTGTTTAAAAAATTTCCAAACTGAATGGTTCTGTGGTTCTCGATTCTGCAAAATATTATGGAGGGTTAATTCTCTAAGGAAGAATTCATGAGAGTTCAAAGCTCAATTTGTTTTGAATTGCTAGAGAATGTGGGGAGAACCCTCTGTGACAGTGGTATCAATGGATTTTTCTTGGACTATGCAACACATTTCACTCGGTTTTTATCCCGGAGGGGGGGGGGGCACTCCCATATATGGGCTATATAGGCATGTGCCGTGGAATAGGGTATGATTTTTGAGGTTCTTGATCCTTAAATAGGGTATCTTTTTTACCCTTTTGTTACTGTGTTCCTGGTGTGGTCCTTAGACAGGGTAGCTAAATTGTATTATATAAAACTGGAGTGTGAAAAACACCATCCTAAACGAATGTTTGTTCTAAAAATTGATGTATCCCTTCAAGTTTTAACAAAAAGATTGTGCAACAGTGGTTTAATAGCCTTGTATGGGGTGTCATTTTGTGGGTTTTACCCTTAAAAAGGTTATTAGTGTTCACATTCTTAGTCCTAAATTTAATAGGGTTAGGGTTCAAGAACCTTTGCGGCACACCCCTATCCAGAATTTGTGGGGTGCCCCCCCCCCCCTCTTGGGGTTTTTATAGTCAATAAAATTTCAAACTTATGAAGTAACCAGTGTAAATATGCGTGATGGGTATGTGCTGAACTGTTTGTTTGTTTTACTAGGTGCCTGTCTTCTTATGCTGGTCCTAGTTATCTATGCTGATGCTGTCTCTCTCTCTACTGTGCTAAGCATTGAGGACCAAGCTCGATTGAAACAAACCTTCTACAATGCCATGCCATTCAAAGACCTGGAGACAGCGGGATATTCTGTGTTCAGTTTAAAACTTATGAAAGCTGAAGTGCCTCCAACACAGGTATTAAATGGACAACTGGTTGAAAAGTTTATTAACATACTAATAATTTGAGGTGGGGATTACTGTATTTGCATTGTGAATTTGCATCAATTTGGTAAGGTTTGTTGTTAGATTGTGAGGTTTTACCTCAGTTGAGCTAATGACTTTGGAAAGATGCTACAGAGATCAATCTTATCTCCAGCGAGATTTCTCTCAGCTTTGTGAGATTTCTTGACTAAACATGAGATGACATGTGGAATTGAGTATCATCGTAATGACCAGTAATTGACCAGATAACAAGACATTGTTTTTTTATGGTATCACTATACCCCAAGTGACCATCATTCGTTGGTGCTGCTTTACAGTCAGATGTTTGACGCAAACCCCACTAAAGTATATATATACATGTATTTTCTGAAAGCTTACATCATAACCTGCGAATGCAGACATATTTCCGGCTGCGGTTTGTCTCTGCTGAAAAAACGTCTGTGAACTCAAGCCACAGGAATGGTTTCCATGACGTCAACTCTTATAAACCAATCACATTTCACCTTGCATATCTGAAGAGGTAACACGCAGAAGTCGTGCGTGGAGCTCTCACAAATGCATGTTAAAAAATGGGGAGGATGAGTTCAGGAAAGTCTGCAAAGTTTTCGGGTTTGATAGCCTCAATAAGCATCAAGAGGAAGCCTTGTGATTTTTTTTTGCTGACTCTAAGAGCGATATTTTTGTAAATCTTCGAACTGGATTTAGAAAGTCTGTTATATTCATTGTGTATCCTTGTGTGGATCCAACTCGTGAGAAGAACATTCTTCTCATTGTTTTGCTGCTGATTAACCTGATGAAGAACCAAGTCAGCGGCTTAAATTTAAATGGAATAAGCACAATATCACTCAGTGATGTCAGCTCTGAGATCAGAGCAGTTGAAAATGGTTAACATTCAGTGGACAGGCTTAACATGGCTCCCGCTGTTTTGTGATGTGACAAGAAAACAACCTGAAACATTTGCCTAACAAGATCATTACAGCATCCTAGAATTTAATTCAATTACGGTAACCTGACGGTTACAAAACACTAACGCCTGTTGGATGTGAGTAACACAACAAAATAATGGAGGTGCACTCTTCTAAGAAACTACAATAGCCGTGAAAGGACTCGGATTTGAGACTGTCCGTCCGTAATAAACATCATGAAAGACTATCCTGTAACGTCACAGATCACGGTAATAGAGAATGGAAGGCTACTGATCCAACCGATTCAATAGTTGCAACATAAATGAGCCAATAAAATATACAGAGAACTTTGATAGGCAAAAATTAATGCGATTTTTGTCATTGCCAACGAGCCGAGCTGAGATGCGAGGCTGGCGAGGCGGCAGCATTATAGAGCTGTGCAAAAGTACTGTGTAGGCGGTAAAAATCTGACGTGATCGAGAGGAATGTTTGTAAGGTAACATTCCTGTTGTAAGGTAAGATTCCTGAGATTCCAATGATGTAGTGGAAAAGATGTTGATTGGCTTACAATGGACCAATCATAGTGCGCAGAGATTGTAACATCAAGGCCACATAGCTCTGATCATCGATGCTCACCAGCTTTGGCATTCATCGAGCAGAGTTGAGATCAAGTTTGAGGACATTTGCAGAGTCACTATAATGTTCAAATTTAAGTCGTTTTTGCATTTCCATAAAACATTTTAGGTGATAAGATTGAGACAAGTTTAAATCATTCTCTCTTTAATTGTTTCCTGGGGTCTCAATTTTCATGACACCCAAACGCAGCAGACCCCTGGAAATAAATAAAGAGAAAATGCTTGAACTCGTCTCAATCTATCACCAAATCTAAAATGTTTTATGGTAACGCAATGTTCATATGCAATAGCCAGAAAGAACCGAGATATTTATCTTCTC
>CM042758.1:20004661-20025479 GCA_022496165.2 Catalaphyllia jardinei | reverse complement strand
ACATGAGGGCAATTTTAAACTGAACTTCCTTAATAGAAAAACTCTCATCTAGATTGTCGAATCAGGCAGGCAAAATCATCTTTACGATTTGCACAATGCCCAGCCCTCAATGAAAGCCCTTTGTATCATAATAATAATTGTTAGTGTGTCGTGCCTTGTATGCAAATATTCTATTTTTGGTTTGATGTTTTCCGTAGCAGTATTCTGCTATGTCACATATTCATTAGAATTACCTGAAACAAAGGAAATTAAAAACAGACTGGTTGGTTTTTTCTAACAATGCTTTTTTGAAAAAATAGTTCCTTGTCATTGGTGTCACTTCTCTGTCATCTGGAAAAAGGATTTCAAACATTTGATATCAGAATTTTTTTTTTTGTTGGAAGAACATCCATGTTCAATCAAGTTAGATCTGATACTGTAGTTTCTTTTCAAAAACTGTTAACCACTGCCTCGCAAAGTGGCGGTTGGGTGCCTGAGACATCCAGGAGCTTCCACTATTGGCAGCCAGCTCATAGATGGAGACCGCTCCCATGGCCTGCAAATCCAGGAAACCCAGCCATGAGACCCCACGCAGAAGGAGAAAAAACAGGCACCTGTCACACTGATAAAACAGTGGGGAAAAAAGGGGAGGGACAGGGGAGGGGAGACAGCCTCCAAGGAGTCCCCACGCTCAGGAGAAACGCTAATCCTCAGAAAACCGTTGACTAAAACGCCAACAAACCGCTACAAGCCCTAAGGAGCAAGGCCACGAGGAATCCTGGCACATGTGCATATCCAACGAAGCACTGACCACGCGGGTAAAACTTGTGCTCCTGGTTGTTAACTCCGTTAAATTGTTTTTCACTGCATTTAAATGTTTTTGGTCATCCCAGTCTGTTTTCTGTGGCAGGTCAAGGTCAAAGTTGTTACAAAGGTCAATGTTGAAGACATAGAGTTATCAGTTGTTGACAAAGAACAGAACATCAAATCCAAGACTCTCAGGTAAATTTTTATATACCTGTACAGATGAAAGCACCCCTTCTGTTCACCCCCTTCTCTTCGCGTGTACTGGTCTCTCGCGTTAATACCTTTGAGAAAGAAAAATTCATAAATCGATTAAAGTAATATGATATATTCATACATGTACTTGGAACGCTGAAATTATAAAAGTTCATTGTCTTTATACCTACCTTGAACTCTTTTAGGGATGTTATTGTTCTCATACTGTTTGAAAGTGAATTCAAAAATTTACTGCATTCACATTTAGTGGCATTTTTGGTGAAAGCTGCAACTCTTAGCAGCTTGATAACGCTTATAATGACTGCTGATAATATGACTGTGAGGTTGTGTTACATATTTCATTACCCTGCAGTTTGACCATCCAGAATCAATACTTCTTCCAAGAAGAATGTCATGGTATAAAACTGCAGTTGTATATATTGTATTTCTAAACATGTTCTTTTCTGCTACAGTGTCAAATATCCCACTGCTATAACCAGCGCGATTGAAGCTGACTACCATCAGAAAGTGGTGATGAAGTTTTCACTGAAGAGTGAATCGTCTGGAGAACTGTTCACCCCTCATCAGGCAAGAATCAATCTGTACCATTTACGATCTCTTTGTTTAAAGATCGCAGTTTTTAACCTTAAAAGTTTTTATTTTTACAGGCTTTTGTTAGACTCACCAATCAGAAAACAAAGCAAGAAATCTTCTTTGTTGCTGAGCCCGAGCCAAGCAAAGTGTTCAAGTTTGATTTGGTGAGTGTCAGTTTTTTCATTGTTTTATCTGTAATTTCTGATCACTTGAGAAAAACTGTCTTGACTGCAAAGTGAAATTCTCTTGAGGTGCAATATGGGTGTGTCTTTTTGGAAAACAGGAAAGATAATTTAGATCCTGAAGTAGGGAATTAAACTTGGGTGTAGTAGTGATGACTTCCAAATTGTTCTCTACAATTTTATAACTCACACGAGCAGCTGAGTTGGGAGTCTAGGTTGTGGCTTCTTGTCTGCTATTAATTATTAAGTTACCTGCATGTATTGCACACTTACAACAGGGTTCGTACAGGTCATGGAAAGTCATGGAATTCTAGTGAATTTCATGGAAAATCATGGAAAAGCAATATGCTTTCCAAAAATATAAGAAATAGGAAAAATAACAGACGAGTCGGAAGCATGCTTTTAATTTCAGTAGAAATGATGACAAGCGCGTATTTTATGTATTATAATGCTGGAAAATGTGTTGTTAAATGATTGTTTTGATACTACTGTCAAAACAAATGCTTAAACTTTGGTCATGGAAAACTCGGAAAGGTCATGAAAAAGGTCATGGAAAGTCGTGTAATTTTAATATCTTCTAAGAGTACGAGCCCTGTATAATGCATGCTGTATGCAAGGTTGTGATCCTCTAATGTAAGATTATTGCTGCAATCTGATGATATCTGCTGTTAAATGTGTTTAGGATGTTGGCGCCACTGCTAAAGACTCCTTTGGTTCGCTTTCTGGAAAATACAAAATGGTGAGATGTTTTTGTTCAAATTATTGCGTTTGTGTATTTTTTTTTTTTTGGTGGGGGAGGGGGGGGGGCGGGGTAGACTTCATGTTGAGCGTACACAACGTACAATGTAACTTTCTTTTGACAACATGTTTTAAACTCGAAATGGCGAAATGACTGAATGGCACTTAAACAGTGCGGGATATGGTTAACAATACAGTTGTTGACAGATAACTACCTTTAAGTCAGTGATATTTTGGCTACCCTGAGTGCTATTTAAGCTAACCATAGTCACATTTAATCATCATATTTCCATTTCGTGTTCTAAGCATGGCCTCTTTGTTGTTTGATAATATATTAACATTCTTTCTTTTTTTCAGGACCTTATTGTTGGAGATGCTGTCATTCAAAACCCTTTTGAGTGGAATGTCGTAAGTGTTATTCGTTTCTGAATTACATCCTGTTTATGTAACATAATCAAGGAAGATTGACCACAGAAAATACCACAAGTGTCATTGATTTATGAAGAGAGTCTTTGATTTTTTTATTCAGGGTGTTCTGTCATTAACATTTGGTGAAGACGCAGCCAAGCCAAGCAGGAACAAGGAAGCCATGTATAGTGCTAGACCTGAAATCGAGGTACTGCTTTTGTTGCTAAGACCGGCGCTTTCTCAGTTAACCCCAGAGTTCTCACGAACCTTGAAAGTCCTTGAGTGATCTTGAGTCTGAAAATCAAAATTTAGGGTCTTGGAAGTCACTGAAAAGTACATTGGCTCTATGAAAAAACTTGAAATTTGCAGTAGAAGGAGCAATTGCCGCTAGTGCTAACCATATGACCACAAAGGAACTGTCCAACACCGAGGACTGCAGAATCAACCAAACCCCCTCAGGCCACCACTCATTAGCCTCGCCCACCCAATTCCACAATCCACCAACGCCAAGCTTGACGAAAAAATAGTCCACATGGTGAAAGAACTAGACTTGAACTTGAACGATTCTAACTGGTATCTCTTAAACCTGAGCATCTGGTGTCACTTTCTAGTGATATTTTTGTAAGTGAATTAAGATAGTGAATTTTAAGCTCGGTAATGAAATGTGAAAAGTGAGCTGATGAACATGACACGAGCGTGAGACAACGAAAAAAGTCTGAGTCCCTGACAGGAATCGAACCCATGACCTCCCGAACACCGGGCGGGCACTTTATCCACTGAGCTGCAAGAACTCAGGGAGATCAAGGTCATTTAACTGAGTTCAAATTTTCTACTTGACGAAGTCCTTGAAAAGTTTGATTTTTTACCCTAGAATGTCTTAGAAAAGTCCTTGAATTTTTAGTCCAAAAGAGTACGGACTCTGTTTCTCTTTTCATTACAAATTGGTCAACGATACCGATTTTGCAGTTGTTAAGGCATAGTGCATGATATTTGATTAAAAAATTGTTTGAGGTAATGCAGTTGCATATTGTAACTAGTCTAAGCCACTCTATAGTCGCATGCTGTTACCCTTAAACAATCCGGTCTTAAAATTTCATGAAGCGGCCCATAAACCTTCTGTTAATTGTTTGTTACTGTTTTCTTCAGCACATGTTCCGCATTCCAGAGAAGCGTCCTCCCAAGGCTGTATCTACTGCCTTCACTGTCCTGATTTTCCTTCCACTCGTTATTATGCTTATTGTGGTGAGTATTGTACATCGAATTTAGTGTTCAGTTTGTCCTAATTAACACATTTTTCATATCTGTCCTAATGCATTCATCTCCACGAGTACATCCAGAACTGCATGTTCATTTACTACTACTTGGAAAACTTCGTTGTTTCCCCAAACTTGGTGTGAAAAGGATCTGTTTTCTGTATCTAAAAAGCTATAAAACACTATCACTTGTACAAGTCGATAGATTTGTTGTGTAAATATAATGTGAAATAACTTGCATCGATCCGTTCAGACTTGTTAGTTTGTCAGGTTTCACCTCAGTTGAGCTAACAACTTTGGAACGATGCTACAGAGATTAATCTTATCTCCACCGAGATTTCTCACTGCTCTATGAGATTTCTTGACTAAACATGAGATGACATTTGTCAAGTGGAGTTAACGTTGAGTCAGCTTCCAGGTGCCAATTGCAAAATTGGATTCGAAGTGACAGTCACAGATGTCAATCAAAACTTGTAAACCAATCAGAATTGAACTCGAAGCTAAAAGAACGAGTAAACATTGAAAAGCGCGGGAAAATGTTTTGGTTGCGCGATTGCTGATTGGCGGGAAAAACAAGCGCGTGCACACAACTTTGCGGTCATTGACTGCACACTGAGTCTGTAGTGCGCCTGAGGAATTTGAAAACGGAGCTTTATTTCTACGGTAAGGCCTACCGTCCACACTAAGGTCCACTAATCCACTAGTCACGCCCACACGAATCACCAAACGGATTTTTTTTTTTCGAAATCTCTCTTCAAATCGGAGGAATTTGAAAACGGCGGTTTTGCGTATGAGGACGTATGACGTCGAAAACGACGACGTCACGATAATAGTGTGATTTCCCTGACGGAGCTTTATTCAAACACAAATCCAAAATTGTTGCGTTTTCAAATTTCTCTTCCGTAGTGTTCAGTCAACCAATTATGAAACTCCAAAAATTGCGGATTTAATTAAACCAAGCGTTTTTAAGTTATTCAAATCGCACCCCACCAGGCACGTACCCTAACATTACTGCTCTTTCGCAACACGTTCTCAGGAGTTTCCTGTGATTTTCTTGCAGTGGATCAAGCTGGGAGCGAATCTGTCGAATTTCCAGTTTTCTCTTGGTTCAATTGTCTTCCACTTAGGACTGGGTGGTAAGTTAAAACTTTGTTCATGGCATGATGAGCAGTAACAGCGAAAGCTGATTACTGTTATACCTAACTTTAATTTAGGAAATAAAGATTCTATCGGTATAGCAACAACTGGGCTCCGCCGTGTAAAAAAGTGCGACTTTTTAATGTGAATTGTGAAATAGTAGGCTATATCCGAGTGGCCTTTTGGGCTCTTACTTCGTGTAGAAGACACAGCTGACGTACAACAATAGAAGACAAAAGGACAAAAGAACGAAGAAAACAATAGAGACAATAGGTTTGTTTAGCGTCGTTCTTTTGTTTGGTGTACTGTGTCTTCTACCCGAAGTAAGAACCGCCTTTTGCCTTTGTGCCAAAACAAGCCTTCTTCCTGTGAAACCATTCATATGGAAATGTTCCCCATTTTAAGACCAAGCTCACCTGATTTTCAGATGAAATGTTTTGCACGAGGACTCGGTTTGAAACCGAGGCACGACGTAACTTAGAAAACGCCTATTGTAAAGAGCTATTTCTGTAATACAGGTGTGGTTTTTAAACTTTCACAGAAGTGATTCGTTTTCACATCTATTTGCTAAAATAAACAAACTAAAATGTAAAAGGTTTCACACACTCGTAAGAGTGCTCGATGCAAATACATGCAGAGCGAAATACTAATTCAAGATCTAAATTGTCACACAGTTACTCTAGTTTCACGCACGAAGCGATCATCAGACTGTGCCGTAAATGGCGGTTGGAATAAAATTTAAACTGACTCAGGGAGGGTGTGTGAAGCGATCCCGCTTCTGATTGGCTGCATAGAACTTGTTTTCGTGCCTGCATTTAGTTATCAACTCGGATCTCTTGTTGAGAAGTGTTGATTTGTCAGCAGATAGAATGCAGAGCTTTTCCATCAGGCACAAATTGCAGCGTGACGGGTTTCCCCTGTAAGATCTTGCACGCCGTTTACGGCACAGTCTGATGATCGCTTCGTGCGTGAAACTCGAGTAACTGTGTTACAATTTCTATCTTGAATTAGTATTTGCTCAAAAAAATACTCACTTTACGTATTTGTTACGGGAAGGTGATTGTTGATTGATCAGAATGAATTTTTTTCTTTCAGGTATATTTGTGCTATACTACTGTTTCTTTGTCACCCTGGTATGTAACCCTACTTAATTGTGATTCATGGATTTGTTATGCTGCCATTTATTTCTTAAATTACTTTTAACGACAATCTCGTCTTAAATGCGAAATACTTTGACAGTAAGTAAACCTTTTGCTGAGAAATGAGTGAATTTTGAGTCGACAGGGTTAATATTGAAACCGCCTTACCTCAACCCTTGCTACAATTCTAATTGCTTTATACAAAATGGCACAAAAGATGATTACTGGCATAAGCTTGTAGATTTGTTGTTAGCTGTGGTGATCAAGGTGAAATGTGAAAAAACGTGCATCAATCCGTTTAGACTTGTTAGTTTGTGAGGTTTTACCTCAGTTGAGCTAATGACTTTGGAAAGATGCTATAGAGATCAATCTTATCTCCACCGAGATTTCTCTCAGCTTTGTGAGATTTCTTGACTAAACATGAGATGACATTTGATAAGATGGAAGGGAATTGATGCCAACTCTAGTAATCATAGTCCACTGATAGAGTTTGTGGGAAACCTTTGTGAGCGACTTTCGATTTCCCTCATGTATAGAGCCGAAATCCGGCTTAAAATTTTTTGTCCAATCACCGTTAAGTTTTCTACTTGTCAGTCATTCAGAAGCAAACGCGCTCTCGTTGCAACCATTCGGGGGTTGAGCATAAACCAATCGCGACAACACGGGCGGCTTTTTTCCCGCGCTTGGCACCTGCTTCATATTTTTTCTTGGCGTTCTGATTGGTTTAATGAGTTTGGTCTTCCTGACAAGATAAGATTTCTGAAGTATTTCTTGCGGTTGTACTGTTGTTACTTGAACTGTGTGTTTTTTTCCTCACAGAACATGTTCACCACTCTTAAAATCTTGGCTGTCATTGGTGGCCTTACGTTCCTTGGCGGCAACAGTCTATTGAGCAACATCGCAGCCCGCAGGTGAGCTGCGAGACTTAATTGCGAGACTTAATTCCTCCCCTCCCCTGTGTAAATAAGAAACAGACTCAGGAAGTCGAACTCTTCTGAATATTTAAAAGGAATGTGGCAATATGTAAAGTCGCAAAATGACCTTGCAGTTGAAGAAAATTACTAAATAACAACTCAATGACATTTAGCCAAAACACTTACATGTAACAAGAAACCGGAAAGAACCAAGGATGGATACGATTGGTGAAGATTGTGGACGATTACGAGCGAGGAACTTGGCCAATGTTCGCAAAGCGCCATTTGTAGTAGATTGGCTTCCTTGAAGAAGCCTTCCTAAGAAATAAATCGGTTCCCCGCGATATAATTTGTTGTACCCAAGTTCACTTAAGTTCATTGATTCGCATAGACGAGACATATATGCTTGCCTCACTCTCTCTCCCTCGACAATAAAAGTAACTACTTTTTCTTTCCATTTCTTTTCAGGGGAAAACGTCCTACGATGTAAAAATTAGGCTTGCTTTATATTGTTCATTTTTACGAAGTGCTCATTGTTCAATAAAGTAATTCTTTAAAATAATAATAATAATAATAGTGTCTCAGCCTTGTCAGTTATAGGGAAAGCAGTTTAAATCGCGCTTTGTGCAAGATCCAACTTCGTTTCTGTACAGCTTTGCTTGCTTTAAAATTTTCTTCATGTCCTAGTAACCTGGTCCCATCTTTAAAGACTATTCCAGTCCATCAAAACCACAATGTTTCCGAGTCTCACTGGATGGAATGCGAATCAAACAAACACATGCCTTATCTTTGAAGCATTTAAAAATCTTTTTCCAACAGTTTCTTGGACCTGTACAGCTATTATACGTTTTTTTCACCTGGTGACGCCTGACAGAACGAAGCATAAAATATCGCATTCATAATAGGCCATTTCCAAATAACCTTAAGCCTCGTTTTTAAACCGAGTCTAAGCGCTCATCCTTTCATGTGAAAATAAGATTTCATTCACATGCAAATTAAACTCATTTTCATATGAATGGTTGTGCACCAGGCCTCGCTTTGATAAAGAGGCTCAAGGCAACTCGGAAATGGGCTATGGAGGTTGACAGGAAACTTTGAATTTACCTCATGTAAGTGGTTGCGAAATGTTTCATTTTGTGACGTCTTACATGACCAAAAACGAAAACTTAAAACAAATTCTCGAGAGTGCCGGAAGCACCTCATTCTGATAGCGAGGTTGATTTCAGGGTTCTTTCCATTCGACCAAAAATTCCGGTATGAATTCCTGAAATTTCCTGAGTCGAATGGAACAGAATTTTCCGATTGACTGTCTCAGAGTGGAAAACGCTAGCCTTTTTCAGGCTCGTGGTGGTTAAGAACGAGCGAAAAAGAGGGCGTGCGAGAGAAAAAACGCCTTAGTCCTCCCTTGTTGTTTCTCTCGCTCGCTTTTTTTCGCCCGTCCTCAACTACCGAGGGACTGGAACAGGCTAAGAATTAAAAAACGCTGATAAACCTAGCCCTAAAATATACCCCTCCCCCCCCCCCCCCAAAAAAAAAGTACGCCTGATCGCAGGTTATGATAAACCGCACATTTGTTCGCTTGGAATTTTGCGATGACTTCAAGGGTTAAGAACGTTCGCGCCCAAAATTTCCCACGTGCAGATTTTCTTTAAAACTTTGACTGCAGGTAGAAAATGATAAGATTAGATAAGCGTAAAAAGAATCAGGGGTCACCGAACTCGTTTTGAAGATAAGCGTATCAGAGACCATAGCATTTGTAGGATTTCCAGTCACTCGAGGCGATTCTGGCCGGATTCATTACTATCGGCATATATTTAAGTTGAAGAATCATATCTAAGTTGTGTGTTTAACACGGCATACATAGGCCTATTTGCTACATATGTCATTAAATCGGGTAGAATTAGTCTTAAAAACGCAACTTCTAAGTCACGCACACTTGTATCCATGTACCAATGCGACCCTATTTACTGGTTGCCGTAGGCGAACCCAGTCAAAATGCGCACGGAGCTGTCTCCTACGTCGAAAAATGACTAAATTGCGCAATAGCTACCCAGAAGACATTGCAACTGTGCTTTGTTTTTCTCGCGTTTTTAGAGTGATAGAAGAACCTATTCTTGGTCGATCAAAAGACTGTTTGTGCTGCCCGTGTTTAGAGTGGAAACTTCAGGTCGATTTAACAGTGAAACAAGTGCATTCAGAGCGAACTTATTTCAGCTGTTATACAGTACTGTTGGTCGAATAGAAGAGTTTGTTGTGGAAACCTTTAGAGTAAAGCCTTCCGGCCGAGTGACTACATTTCGTGCTTTTTTAATCGGAGGCTTTTCAGCTACAAAGATGAATTCAACACACATGGAATCGGAGATGTACTGTGATTATTTCAATGCAATGCCTGGAAAAACTGAAACTAGACAACATGATAGGAACACTGGTAATTTGCAGCTTTGTGTTGTGTATCAGTTTATTGGTTGTATTTTGAACTTGTTCGAAGCCTAGTATAATCTGGGGCAGTGTTTACAGTCATAGTTGTGGATCTTAGCAAAGGAATTGACACTAAGGCGAAATATGACGGCCAACGTGCCCGTGAAATTTTTATTTGAAGTGAGTAACAAATTTATATTGTTAGTGGCGATGACAGTGCGAAGAAAGGTGTATAGTTGTCTCCTATTGAAGAAAGTTGCAAAGAATCAGAAAAACAATTGAGATTTTGATGTGATCAGTTTATTTCTTCTAAATATGTTGCCGTTAGCTGGCTAAAGTGCAAAATTGGACTAGCATTCCATTCCGGGGAAAACGGGAGTGGGAAAGGAAAGTAGCAATACCTCGACCTGGCTGCTCCATGCTACAGAAATAAACCAGATATAACGACAGTCCTGAAAGGCCACTTGACTTCTAGGCAGACTCTTTTATGTAAAATCGTTATATGCCTTAAAATTCATTCTACATTTACAATAGAGGCAGTCTGCCTAAACAACAAGTACATCAATGAGGAAAGTAAGTGCTTGAGTTTAGCACATCAACATTGAAAAAACCTTCAGCTTTTTCCTTGATTCTTTCATATTCTTCCATCTTCTATCTGTTGTGGTCTATAAAAAGTCACAATGTCGACTTATCAGTGTTTTGTATGCTTCTATATTTGTGATTTAAGGAAGTTCGCGCCCATTGCTACTGCGAATCTCTAGTGCGCACGCTATTCATTAGGCATGCCCGCGCCTCGTCATGTATTTCAAGGGAGTCGAAACTCAACAAAATATAAAGCTGATGACCATTGCGTTGGCTTGGTGTGCGAATGTTTTTGTTGGATGCTCGGTGACCCCTCACTTCCTTTTCTGATTCTTTCCATTATACTAAAATACAAAAAAAACTGCATGTGGGAAGTTTTAATTATTTCTCATATACTATTCAACAATACGCTTTAGGAAGCGTAACTGGGTTGCATTTATGAGAGTAAATATTTCAGAATTGGAAAAAGGAACTGGTGAATTGTATTTGTTTTATGGAAACCTAAATATTGCAATGGTATATCTTAGGTTCAGTCGAATAACGTTATACACAGTAAAATCTCTGCGAACTTCCTTAAATCACAAATATAGAAGCATACAAAACACTGATAAGTCGACATTGTGACTTTTTATAGACCACAACAGCCGGGACCTTATAGAAACCAGTCAAGCCACAACGGCAGCGAAAACGTCGTAAGACAAAGGGTTTAATGAGTTTACACTCGTTGCAGATCTTGGTACACTTCGTAGCCAACCTATGCATGCTTTTTTTATTGGAATAAGAGGCTTTCTTGACGAATTTAGCTGTAGCTAGTTTTTCTCGACAGACAAGCGGCATTGTTCTAAAATTTAAATATTGATCCATTTTCGAATACGTGTCGCCGTTATCCTTGCGTGGCATGCCCAACTCGCTGTAATCGTGGCCGAAAGAACAGCGCTGAATAGAAAATTGCGAATTTACATAATTTCCGAAAAAGAGGACAACCTTCTGACGTATACCCACATTTTCGAAAAATTTTTCCTGGAAATTTTCGTTCCATTTGATTTTCATCCCGGCTGAAAGTTCGGGGTTTTCCGGTTGAATGGTTCGCTTTTCGGAAATTCAACAATTCAACCATAATTTTGGCCCCTTTTCGAAAATTTCGGAATTTTTGTTCGAACAGTTTCAAGCGTGATTTCTTATCCTTAACACACGGCTGAGGCCGAAGAGGTGTATTCTAAATCTTAAACCTGATAACAGTTTCAAATCTATTCCCTCTTTCTTTCTATAAAATTTTGTTTTTCCTTCTGCTACTTCTTACCAACGGAAATAGAGTTATTCTGTTAACAAAACATTTATTTGAAAGACGATGGTGGTATTCAACGAAAAAAAAAAGCCGTGATCACAGATTTTGAAAAGGATGCAAATTGTGATAGCACGAGGTGAAATCTCACAGGCCAGACATTTTCATGTCGAAAATGTTTAGGGTATGCAAACATCACTGAAAATGAATTTGAGGACGTGTTATGGGGAGATGGTTTTGGAAATTACTAGTAGTGAAATCAGATTGTCGCACACACAATCGCTGTACCATCCGCGCTGTTTTCTTAAACCTTTAAAAGTGACTGAACTCACGGCGAAAAAAGTTTTGTTATTCATTATACAAGATTCCTCTCGTGTCATGCTTCGATTTACAGCGGTCACTGCAATCTTTTCATTATTTGTACGCTATTCACGGCGCCCTAATCAGAACGTTCTTTGAATGCACACAATTAGGGAAAAAAAACATAAACCAGACCAGCTGATAAATTTTCAGTAAAAAACTCATCGTGTGACTTGCCCTGTTCCCAAAGAGATTTTGGTATTGATATAGCGCTCTCAGTTTGTTTGTAGTGTATTCTGTGTGTTTATTATTACAGTGTAAGTGCAGTTAGCTTTTAAAAGCCAAGTGCGAATCGTTGAAATTTTTCGTTTCAGTGTTTCAAAAGAGCAAGCTAACCGAAGACGACAATCATCATTTCTTGCGATGCGAATAACCTGTAGCGAACTTCAGAATGAGGAATTCTTATGTTTATTTTATTTATGGTGTTGTTTACATTTGCGACTTGATCAAATTTCGATTCAGATATATTTATAATTCTCACAATTTTGACGAGCAGATGTATAGGCAAATAATATCAATGCTAATGCATCGATTTACGTTTTAATCCATTGACAATGGTGTTTTGCTATGGCGCTGAGCGTCTTTTAATCTGTAAAAAAAAAACAATCTGCGAAAAAAATCCTGGCGAATTCATGAGTTGACCAAATGAATTAAAGTATTTACCAAAAATCGAATCATGTTTTAGGCTGCTTAAATTTAAATGATTTTGTTGGAAATTTATGTAACTCTATATATGGTAGGAGTTCAACCTTTTACACTCCTTTGCAATTTTTTTGATTCTTTGTTCTTTCTTTCCAAAAATGTGATTCGCATTATGGAACAATGAGTTTAATTGTCACAATTGCTGTTAAATATTTCGAAACATTTTGCATCTCCCAAGAATCAAAACATATAGAAATAATAATCATGAATAATTATGTTTGACCTTTTGGTGAAAAATGGAAAGTTTATAAAAATGCAATGCATAGTGTTTATTCCCCTCCGGGGAAACTTGCCCCTATAAATAATAACACGAGTGTTTTTCAATTTTAAACACTTTATTTGCCGAAAAAAAATCAAATTACAGCGAAGACGCTATACTACAAATTTACGTGGAGTATAACTGTGCGTTTATAGTTGCGTACAAAATGATTTTTATACTTTAAATAAAAGACAATTAATCTATAGATATTGACATCAACATAAAACTAGGCCGTGTAAAGTTTTTCAGTTGACATGATGTCTTCTTGACCTATGATCTGGAAATTTTGGTCGACGAAGAGGTGTTATTTTCGCGATAGAGAGGAGCGGCTGTGAGGAGCCATCTGTAGTTATTGGCGTGGCATTCGAAGGAGATTTATTGGAATACGAGGAACGTTGTTGAGGGAAGGTATTTCCAGATGTGCCGCTGTTTGAAATGTCCCTGCTATTTGCAAAAATCGATGTTAAAACCGTCTTTCTCGGACTTTCTCTTGCAGTGAAATCTGTGCGCCCTGAACTGCTCGCTCCGTTGTCGCGTGTATCGACATTCATCTCGCTTTTACTATGCCTTGTTTTTCTCCTTTCAAGTTTCTTTTTGAACTCAATACTTGCTAAAGCTACTCCCCTGGTCGGCCACGAGGAAGACCTCGAAGGCGCCGCAACATATGAGCCGTTGTTTACGAACACACCAGCTTTGGAGAAGCTTCCTCGCTGTGACTCCGTGCGGTTGTTTATTCGAGGCAGCAAGGGAGACTTGGGCAAAACAGAGCCTCTTCTTGGAGAGGTCGTCATAGATTTTATCATGGCAATGGCTGTGATTGCTTCTTGAGAGGTTTCGTCGTAATCCATATTTCAGAGTTGTTTCGTGTTTTGAATTTGTTTCCGTCGATATCAGGCCTCGGCCGGTTCGCTTCGTTTCCGTGTGGTATCTGGTGAAGCCTGCAATTTGCCGATATTTACCTGCCGTTCACTTATCCTAAGATTCACACACTCGGCTTCAGTTGCCTTTCTTATCGCCGACGTGACGTAAATTGCATTTGTTTTCCGACAACTTGTGCTCCAGGCAAACTGTTGACAGGCTTGAAAACGTGCACTGATTATTTCTCCAGTTGATTCAGCGCATTCATAAAGCAATAATTTTTATCCTTAGCTCAATTGTCCCTTTTGCCGGCATTGTTACAGCAAAGAATATAAAAGTACTTTTCAGCAATACGCCGAGGAAATTGATTTGCCTCGCAGAATAATTATGAAAATTTATACCGGCTTAAATTTCATAAAGCCGACGCAATAAAACCCTTAGTGGTCAAATAAATTTGCAACTAGGTTGTGGACTGACATGTTGGACCAACGGTGAAATACACAGTTACCTGGCTGGCTTGTTATAAATGCTATTAAAAAAAAGTATCGGAAGTATTCCTCGCAGCTGCAGAGTTGTCAACCAGACTGTCAATCAAGACTCTCTCTTGAATGGTTTCCTTGTTAGCTGTTACTCGAGAAGTCTTTTTAAATCTGTGACTTTTTTAAAATAGAATATTATGAAAAATCATGTTTCATGTCAGGTAGAACGCTTTAAAGCTTGGAAATATAAATTCATTTTATTTTATTTCATTACATTTTATGGGTCTTGCATTGTGGGCCTTTCGTCTCGAACTGTGCAATGTTATGAAAAAAAACTACATTTGTTTCCATGTTATGTTCTAAAAAATTTTGCAGCTGGTTAAAAACTCACCGAGAGGCAGTAAATGAACACTACAATACACCTTTATGCCAACTCCTCAGAATTGTTTTCAGGCAGTAAACACGGAGACTGAACTAGCTTCTAAAGGGAAATTAATCTCCATTCAATCCAATTGTATCCTCGCTTAAGACGTTCCGTTTCCGATTGTCCTAACTGTCATTCTCCAGTCACAATAAGGCACGAGTGCCCTGTATGTTTGTTACGTCATGTTACAAGAGAACCATGCAATTGCTGTGAAATCGGAAGTGTCCGGCCAGCAGTGTTTGTCTTTCACCTGCGCTTATGTCAGAGAGGACCTGGAACTGAATTGACCAGGATAAGGAGCCATAAGGTTCCCATTAATGATGCCTGTGGGGGCGGGGTGGGGGACAATATATAATGGACGGGGTGCTTGTTGGAAATTTTGAAAAGAGTCTCTAAGAGGTACGAAGATCAGGAGCTCATCACTAGTCAATGATAGGCGCCTGCCAAGATCCTATTTTGTGAGTGGGGCTTGAATTTCTTTTTTTTTTTTTCACCCCTAAGATGTACCAATTTTAAAACAACCCATCAAATGTCACTTGAATGGTTTTGAATGGCATTAAAGACGCCCGCTTCGAATGCCTTGTACTCATAAAGTTGATCACCCTATGAAGTACCAAAACTAGTACGAGCACCCCGTCCTTTTTATATGGGAGTCCCCCTCCCCCGGGTAATGCGCCTTTCGGCATTCAGTTCGGGGGGATACTGCAACAGCTAGTCACAGGCGAAAGAATAGACCAGGGGCCGGTTCCTGAACGGAGGAATAACTCTATTCCAGGGATAAATGTGCCTTATTTCAGGGATAACTTTATCCCCGAAATAAATTCTGTTCCTGAAAGAAGGAATAGCGCTATTCAGGGATTAAATCTGGGATAAATTTATTACACCTTGCGAGGAAGTAATAAATCGCTATTCCAGGGAAAATCTGGGAAAACAAGATGGCTGTAAAAGCTCCTGCTGTGGACCTCGAGGCTGAACACCCTTGGAGGTCCCAAGAGAGGTTTTTTTAACCCCCAAAAGATATGACGAGCACCCCTGTCCTTTTTATCTGGAAGTCTCCTTAGGTTATTACTCACATTGTCGGTAAACGTGCTTTTGCAGGCTGCCTCCATTTGCCTCAACGTTTTCTGTAATTATTGTCAACTCTCGGGTAGTAAAATTTGATTTCCTCTTTCTTTTTTTCTGCACTGTTTCCGGTATGCTTTTCCGAGTTCATGGGCGCTTACTATTCGACCCAAATTTTCGAAACGGGGACAAATGGTAGGGAAATTTCCTGGGAGAAGTTCCAGAAAATCGGGAAATTGATGAATTTCCGAAAAACGAACCATTCAACCGAAAATCCCGGAAATTCCGGGATGAAATCAAATGGAACGGAAATTTTTAGGAAAAAGTTTGCGAAAATTTGGGTATACCTCACGAGGTTGTCCTCTTTTTCGGAATTTATGCAAATTCCCAATTTTCAGCAAGTTGGTCATCTCACGCAAGGATGACGGCGACGAGCATTCGATAAAAGAAACACTTTAGAACTTTTCTACTTATATGTCGATAAATACTAGCTACAGCTAAATTCGTGAAGAAAGCGTTTTATAAAAATAATGCCCCCGTGGTGTACTTGTTTGTTTTGCATAGTTTGTCTGGGAAATGTACAAAGATTTATAACGCGTGCAGAACCATTGTACGACTCATTAAACCCCTTGTTGCTGCCGTCGTGGTTTGTGTAAGATCCCTGCTGTTGTGTTCTATAAAAAGTCACGATGTCAACTTATCACTGTGTACTGTTTGCTTCTATATTTGAGGCTTAAGCCTAGAAGTCACTGAAAAATTCCAAGCGACCAATTATCGTCTTCCACACTGGAAAAAGAATGTACCAATTGCCTATGTAAATTTCCGGAAATTCGCCACGGAATTTTTGGTCGAATGGTAAGCGCCCCATGTTTACACAGATGCACAAAAATTTCGTCCTTCAGTTCGCAATGCTTTAACGCAAGGCAGCCCGCGCGCATTGCACTTAATTTCTCACCAAACCTGTTTGTCAGGTGGGAATCCCCTTTGCTGGAGGATTTATTCCTAGAGTAGCAAACTTATCCCTGGAATAGTAATTCCAAGGATAAATAGTGCTTCCGGAAACCGATTTTTATTCCTGGTATAGTTAATGCTAGCATAGCAGATTTATCCCTGAAATAACTGCTATACCTGGTATAATTTATTCCTCCTTTCAGGAACCGGCCCCAGGTTCTTTCTTTGTTTTTTTCTTTTGTTTTTTTTTTAAATCTCAACAATTGAACGATTTTTCTCGCCGATACTAGCTACTAAACAGTTCGAGCTAAAAGAGAGTCTCGTGTAGATATGTGTGTAACAGGAATACTCGGTAATGGACTGGAACTAACTTGCAACTGAGGCTAATGCGGGCAGTCTGAAACACAAAATGGTATTTCTAACGATTGAGCCAGCGAATTAGGTAGAAATAAATATTTTGTTGGCAGGTCATACGACAAGGCCTGGGCCTTATAGGCTCGAGCGTCATGGGTAATGACGCAGTGGTATATAAGAGGGGGTATATAGCACGTGGTATTCATCTAGGCCTTCGGAGCCAACCGTCGACCTCTGGCTTATGCCAAGTTTCTTTATAGTTAAATTATTTTGTTTGAATTGTATAGCATCGTAGGATGGGCTGCTAACTGCATAGAGTTTGGGCCATGGTTCCTACCCAGATTTCCTGTCGCATTTTTCCCCAAAAGGTATTTTTTGGCAGGTTTTTTTCTGGCCTCCGCATAACCGTAGTAGTATCCTTGTAAGCGGTTGCCCAGCTCTTTTTATCTCGTTCTGTTAGCGTTGAGATGTCAGTGCCCTATACCCTATATTGAGTGTGTAAGGTTTTGCTTTATACGAGGATTGTGTATGGATTGTATATGGTATTATGGGTTGTATATGTGTAAGCCTCGGGTTGGTTCCCTGCAGGCATCCCAAAATAAACTTATTTGATTTACACTACTGTGTTATTTGTTGTGAAGTGGAGACAAAAAATCTAATTTTTCTAAGGGACAGACCATTAGAAAAGTGATGGGAAGGGTGGGGAATTTTCAGCTGGCACGAATTTTTTTCGCTCCCTAATTGTGCAGGAAATTGTTTTTCAGGTGAAACCCTCTGAAATAATTTTTTTGAGACAAACATTGCTTTGTTTTGAACAGTAAAATAAGTTGATTCATTATCTCTGTTTTTGTGCTTTATAACTTATACTACACTCACAACAGATCAAAGGATATAGACCACTTTATAATGCAAAATCTTTTCGAAAATGTACACACAGTGAGAGTGGACGTGCATTTTTCAGTCCCTACCTCTGGAATTCCTCTTCCACAGCCCATCATGATGATGCCATACTTCATTCACCAAAACAGCCCCTCTGTAGAGCCCTGCACTCCAAAATGTCAGGTTTGGTTAGCTTAAATAATGCTGGAAAGCAAATACTGCTACTGTGGGTAATGTAAAACAGATTCAGGGTGTCCAGAAAAAGGCCTAAATGTCACAAAAACAGATCCCAAAACCTTCAGGAATCGGACTTCGAGAACAGTTAGCGCGCGGTTGCTACTAGCCGATCAGAATACTTCACTGGAAAACGTATTACGAAGAAACTTATCTGCTGCCTTTATCCTGTTCTTGAAGAGAAGGCTTATCAGCTGACTTGGCAGAAATTCCCAAACTTAGGAACCCGAGCCGTCCACTCAAACGAACACGATATAACTAGAGGACATAATTATTGTCGAGACAATTCCAAATTCATAGCAGAATTAGGAGTCAAAATTATCGCGCCAAACATTTGAATGAAAAGTATGCAGCTGAGAACTTCTCCGCTCAGTCACAGATTTGTTTATGTGGTCGGATGAATATGGCTCTATTAATTAAAGTAACAGGCTGAGGTTGTTCTTTATATGCGAAGACAGAGCAGGCTAGTTTCATTACGGCAAGGCAGCGAATTGGATCGATCGGATCTACGCCATGATATTTTTATGGTTTTCATTTTTCGGGTTGCTGGCTTTCTTGTGAGTGATATACCTGAATGTCGGGTTCAAAAAGCATTTTTTCTGCTATGGAAGTAAACGAGTGTATTCGTAAACAGCCTTCATACATGATAAGCCCATCATATTTTACCGCCCTCCTTCAAAGTCTGTATTATTATTATTATTATTATTATTATTATTATTATCGTTTTCGTTATCGTTGTCGTTATCGTCATTGTTATTGTTATTATTATTACTATTATTATTCCAAGCTACAATTTGTGGGTCTTCTCTAACATTTTGAGCTAGAGGAGCCATCAAATTGCGAAATTAATCGCTGAGTATCTCGCTGAAGAGTTCACGAGCATCGTTGTTCTCGTCGCTTTCAACCAATCCCATGGAATGGTTTGTTTGTCTGAGTCGCTCCGAAGGTTAAATTTCCGTGACGTCATTAGTGCGCGACGCTATTTATTGCACCTTGTATTTGTCATTTCATGCAGTGTGAGAAAAACACTTCAGTACACTGTTAGATATCTTTATATAGCAGGGCCTGGGGTAAGGCCCCAAGAATATTTTGAATAAGAATCATTTTTAATAGACACTGGCAAATTTCATATATGAAATAAAAATCACAATAACACTCTTTTTTTATTAAAAACCAGTAAAATTTAGCTAAGGCTCAATGTTCTTATTTTTTCGGCCATTTCAGCCTCATTAAAATGTTCTTATTTTGTTCTTAAAATTCTATGTTCTCTAATGGCTCCAAATATAGCCATTCCGTACTGTACAGTACTTCACTGACCCAGGGGTGCCTAAACCATAGATAAACATTAAACAGTTGGATTTAATAATTGTAAAAAGCTGCGGGGTCTGTACGAGAACAGGGGGTTTGTGGGAGAAATCCAGTTCTTCGATAGAAGCTTGGAGGAGTACTGTGTTGCGTTTCAGGACGGAAGCAGTGACTATGTCACAAATGATGACATTGACGGGACTGACCTAATTCTATTGTAATATGTACTTGTACAATACACTGTAGTGCAATTACCTTTCACATGCATCATATAGTGATGGACAAAGAACCTGTGCTTATCAGTACATGTATACAGTACATGTAGTGTTCATTATTTATACTCATACATAAGCTGTTACTGTTTACACACGAAAAGTGTGATAATGAAGTTTAAGAGTGATGTATATATCTGGAAGACTGTATATAGTAAAACCCTGAATTTTGGAAAGAAACGTTAGCTTTAGACGCGGTCTGGTGTTTGTTAAAAAAAATTCAGCCTCAGATTGTTTTTAAATTGTTCTTATTTTTCGAGCGATTTCAGCCTCAATGTTCTTATTAAGTTTTTTCTTATTAAAAAAAAGAGTGTAGACCTTCCTTCTGTATGAATTTTTTTCTTTATCTTCTTCTTTTCACTTATTTCTTTTCTTGGTATTTTCCCTTGCATGAAATTTTCTTTTGTTTTTTTCCCCATAACCCCCATAAGCGATCCCTAAGCTGTTATCCACTACACTATCTTCAGTGCTTTCATTCCTGAGTTTGAAGCCTGTTTGGCTCAAAATAATATGGCTCAAGAGCAGCCATAGCCCAGAATAGTATTTAAAATGTTTGTCAGAAGCCATTTGGACAAAATCTCTCGGACGGAATGACGCCACCAAAACGCGGCCTGGTTGCTGAGTACTGTTCAAAACGGCGGCAACGATGTTTGAATTTTGTGCTTCTTTGGAGATACTTTTCACAAGGAAAACCAGCACTTTAGAGGATGAGTAGCAAAACTTAGTGTAAGGTTTTTATTAGCGCTGGCAAAAAAAAAAAGAAATAAAGGGTGTGGTGCAAGGGTGTCGTCATTGTAAATCCCATCAAGCCTCGGTAAATAAATCAATTGATTAACTTATCCACGAAATATCCAATAAAGTCTTATGTAACAATGGTTGTTCAAATCTTAAGTTTTTGACTTCGTTCAATGACAATATCTCTATGAATGTTCTTTTAACACTTTATCAAAGGCGAAGACGTGACGATGACGACGATGATAACGGGGGCGATCACGAAGATGATGATGACGAATGACGACAACAATGATGCTGGTCACGACTATGATAACGATGA
>CM042758.1:19993099-20004561 GCA_022496165.2 Catalaphyllia jardinei | reverse complement strand
GATGATGATGATGATGGTGATGATGATGATGATGGTGATGATGATGCCGACAACGATGACGATGTTTGATGATAATATCAAACCTATCGATAACCCCAAACAGTAAACCAGCGTTGCTTAGCCCCAGATAGCATTACACTGCTATCGACAAAGGAACTTTTATTAAAAAATTCAAGGACAAACATATTTTTTGTTTGGTGAGGCGATTTCTCTTATAACCCAGCACGCACAGTGAGGCCGGCATCTCGGCTATAGCCGAGCCTCTCTTTTGCGATCGTTTCCTGACGGAACGCGCGACCTGGCTTTAACTCTCATACCCTACAAGCGTGAATGGAATAATTGTTTTGTTAGAGACACCCCCAACATAGAGAAACTAAAATAAAAAACAAAATAAACTGATAAAACGCCCCCAAAATTACGCTTTTATTTAGTATATTTCGAGAGAATCAGTGTAATTGTTCGTATATCATGATAGCTTAGCCAATGAAAACTCTTGAATCCCATTCTCCAGTGATCAAGCTTTAATTAAGTGGTATAATCACAACTAACCATACGGAATGCAAGCCAACAAAGCTATTTAATGATTTTCGTCTTTCAGTTCGTTAAGCCCTGGCCAAACAGACCGGCAAGTAGTCGTCGCAAGTAGACGCAATTTGAACTTGCGTAGAGACTTGTGTTGGGTGGCCAAACGGACTGGCAAGTTTCCTCACAAATACACGCGAGTCGTAAAAAAACATATAAAGGCAAACATACCCTGTATTTCATTGGCTAATAATTGCTTAATGGACGTCACTCAACTTGCGTTGACTTACGTTGGGTGGCCAAACGGTGAAAAACTTGCTTTGACTTGCGTGCAAATTTGATCTCGACCCACGTGAACGCAAGTCGTGTCAAGTCAACGCAAGAGCACGCAAGGCCTGGCCAAACGGAGTCGCAAGTAGATCCACTGCGACTCCGTTTGGCCAGGGTTTTAAATTGTGTTTTTGATGTTCAGCACTAAAAATTATACTTGACTGCCTTGTTAACGAATTGTTGTTTTTACAAGATTTTAAACCATCACTCTGAAAGTGCTATCTGACTCGATTCGCGGAAAGCTATAACCGGCTATTCTATTAGCATTCTTGCATAAAATCACACGGTCAGCGACTGAGCTTAACTGCCATCTAATTATTTTCAACTTATCCAAAACTTAACTCTTTTTAACATTTTGACATATAAGGAATTCTCTTCCTCGATAGTGGTAATGATGCTGGATGCGTTGAAACGTTACATAGCGTGACTCTTAATATATCTTGTTCCCGGGATCTTGTTAAATGTTTCAACAAGCAATTGACCATCCGATAATTATACTGCAGCAATTATTCGTGTCATGTGGCGGTGCAGTGGATATTGGTGACCATTTCTCGTGACGTAGTCTGGATAAATAATAATCAACATTAAGCAAGCCTTAGGCGAGAAATTGCAAAACACATCATCAATCAGAGTTCTTTTCATTGAAGGCTTGTCAATTCGGACCGAGATATACTCTGGACGGTGATAAATCCAGTTTTTAGCTTTTAGTTTTACTCATAAGCTTTACTTTGCTTTATTCAAAGCCGGCAATCCTGATAGCCTAACTAACAACAATACACTGCCATAACAAAGAGAAACCACATATGAACATATGGAATGACCATATGGTCTCGCACGACCCAATGAATTGCTTTGTTATTTGTGGGAAGTAAAGGGGCGGAGACGGGGGCGTGATCTTGTTTTCAGTTCACACTCGAATGAATCAAAACTCATGCGTTAAACAAACTTTAAGCTGTTTTTCACCAATGTGTGTTCATAAACTCACGTGTCATGTATGTCTTTAAGTTGCTTTTCACGGGACACACAAATTGTTTTGCACTCATCACGTGTCGCATATAACCTTTTCCAGCCTCTATTACTCATGAATTCTTTACCCGAAGCCTTAAATTTAATCTTGGCTCATTGTGCAGCTAAGTCACCCTGACTTGGGCACGGAGAATCCTGAGGTGTATTTTCATCAGTTGAACTTGTGTTAGCTCGACAATTGTCAGTCTAGGCCGACATTTGTACTTTTTTGAAGTCTTTGAAGAGAAAACAAAGCTGACTTTGTCGAAGAAGTTGTCAATTTACTATTTTACTCCACGAGCATCCCTCCGCTTATTTAAATACAGCTGAGTCATAGCGGATAGACAGAACAAAGATAACTAACGATTTTAATTATATCTTTTAAACACTCCGTCGATATTGAAATTGGGCGCTGCATGGCTGCAAATCCACCGACATTGCTTACAGTGCTGCAGTGCCAGTCGGTAAAGAAAGGGGGGTCTAGGGAAGAGCAAGTGAGGTCAAATAGTAAATTACTTCTTGCAGATTTTTGCTACAGTTTGTTTGCTTTCCGAAACTACGTTGAATTTTAATTGCGTGATATAAACGTGTTAGTGAGAGTAGAATCTCTCGCAGACAACACCAAAAATAGCACATCCAAGCAGTATTTCAATATTTACGGAAATGTTTTGAATTTATCTGACGTGAAGTGAAAGACTTTTTGATGTTGCTTAAGTAATCGCGTTTCGTTGCTGTTTTTTTTGTAATTTTATTATCATAGTTTTTGAATACTGGCGCAATTTTTAACATATCTATCTTGGCGTCATTGTTTGTCCTTCTTCCCTCTTGTGGTTTTCAGTTAAGTCACCTCATTAATTCACCTCTTCAGTTTTAGAGTTGTTTTGGACTGACCGCAAAACCAAAGAATTTTGTTTTTCATCTTCTGTCGACATAGCAAGCGCAACAGCAAATGGATAAGTTGAGTGGCCAAGCAAGAGGAAGAGGAAAAATGAGCAAAATCTGAGAGAAAAACGGATAGACTGGAGAGCCGGAAGAGGGCTAGGAGCAGTGAGGAACGCGGACCTGGAAGAGAGCCTTTTGCTTTGACTATTCTTTGGTGCCACTCATCCCGGGGGGGGGGGGGTACTTCCTTATAAGAGGCTAATGGGGATGTGCCGCTGGATGGGGTCGCATTTTGAAGACTGGACTGACTATAATGGGGTTACATTTTTAGTAGAGTTACTAGAATGGGGTCGCACATTTTCGAGATGTCTGGGATAAGAAAGTTCTGGCAAGCAGGGAAGATACGCGGTTAAAAAATGGTGCGTGCTGTTTTTTAATATTTAACAGTCGTCTCGCATTGAATTCCGTCGGTTCAGGAAATCACAACTTAAACATTAATGACTTGCACAATAGTGCGGAACCCCTGGGTCCAGGACAAAGTCCAACAAATCATCCGTGCTACGGTATTTATTTTGCGGCTATTCTATCCTCCACTGAAGTTAACACAACCCGGAACACAACTTGGATCTTCTTTTGAATTAGCAAGCGTTTGATCGTAGATGAAAAGTAAAGTGTTCTACATTCAATTTAACAAACGTGTCAATTCATTTTCTATTAGGTAGAGGCATCAACAGAAAGTGACTAAGTTGGGATCGGGAAAAATTATATTTGCCCAAAAGTGACTAAGATGGGGTCTATAATTAGCCACAGAATAGACTATAATGGGGTAGGGGTTCTGAGTGGCCAGCGGCACATACCCAGCAAAAATTGACCCAAGTACCCCCCCCCCGGGCCACTCATAAGCAATTTAATTGTAGCTCCAGCTAAAGGGGAATTATCACTCATTTTTGATAGATAAAGAAATATCAAGTTACAGATTAATCAGAACACTTTTAGAAGACGACATTCCTTAGAAAACATAATAAAGGAAATTCACTTTTGCTAAGAATCAGATATTTTAATTTCCGCGTCTGATCCGGCCGGCGGCGCTACATATATCAAAGGCACGCATGACGTGGAAAACCATACGGTTTAATTGATTTCGACTCATTCCTTGTCAGCCCTGTACTAAAATAAGGATCATTACATTTTTTATTTTGGACAGAATGATCTATCAGGATTTCAGCGTTTTCGTACTGAACTAAAGGAGGAAATAGGTCTATCATCTATTGAAACACACAGATGTCAACAATTTCACAAAGAGTTACCGACCCGTCAGCTCAAGCGCCCTAGAAACGTGCCGCTATTTTTCAACATTGGTAAATAAATATTAAGCCATACTTTGTTATGTAAACGTTCAGCGTAAAAATAGTTAGCTGTTTCCACCGACTCACATCTGAACCCAGAAACGTGTTGTTTAGAGACTATCAAAACATTCAGTTTGACTGCTTCCGTATATATTTGACGTAGAACTTGGCAACAGTCGGTGCCTAATATGAACTAAAAATGTGAAGTACTGTATATATGAAATAATAGAAATTTACTCCGACGATCACTCTTTACTTTCATGAACTAAAAAAATGAAGTCATTTAGATCATCTATCATGATTCGTTTAACTTAGAGCTGTGGTTTCATATCCAGTTCCCGCCGGCTCTTACACTAAGTGACGGAGCTATAATGAACGAGACCGGTTTCTATTCAAGGATGTAAACGGACGTCTAACTTCCTCAACGTCGTAAAAATATAAGGAAGCCATTTTCGTAGCGCTATTTATGATCATTTGTCAGACCGCTAACATTACAAACGTATCAGGCGATGGCTTGTGTTTTCTCGAGATGTGGTCCTAAATTAGCTTGTATTATATTTTTTTGAAGCCCTGTAAGAATGCGTCAAACTTTCGAAAAAATAAAACTATAAAAAGAAATTAAAACTCCGTTCGTCTGTTTCAACTTTATTTCGCTTCAATCATCGTAGTGCCCAGTGTCTCGAAGGACCGTCAGATTTTTCAAGGCATGGGAAAATAACTTTGTTATCTTTTTTATTCCTGCTGTGATTTTGAACTCTGTCATGGCTTATAATGTGAATCCAGCAGGAAGACTTACAATCTCAGTCAAAATCACTTATGCTCTGCAGGAAGTTTTCAGTTCACAAAATATGTTTTGTCTTAAGACACAGTGCGAGCAAACAGGAACAACATGGAAAACATGTGCATGATAACGGCGGGGGCAGCTCCACATGATTTAAACAGGTGTTCATTATGAGCAGGAACACGTTGTGAACACTCTTTGTCAGCTCACGCAGATTACCATGTCAAGATTTACGGCTGACGCAATTTGCCATTTCCTTATACGACATTTTTTAGCATGCCCTGTGTCTGTGATAAATTTAAGCTAATTTTCTAATTATCCCACCGTTGCCTTAGAAAATCAGATTTCCTTTATCCTAATTTCAATGAACTAGAAAATTTGTTCCCCGACTGATAAGGACGGATTTTTACGTCGTGCAGTTCTATTAAAATTCTTCTTTGCGTCATATTGTTCAAAGCCTATTTCGTGTATTTTTTACGGGCATAATTTCAGTTTTATTAAGATATTTTTGTAATTTTTCCGATTGTGCAATAGCGCTGTCCAATAAAAACATAAACTAGCTGGTAGACTACAAATAAAAACCAAAACAACGATATTCAAGGAACAAGATTGCCAGTATCGACCTATTCAGCAATATGAACCGTGTGCCTTACACTAAATACACTCCTTAACTAAGAAAATATAAACTCTATGCCAAAATCAGTTACTAGTTTCAAATTATGCAACATTGTTGCAATATTTGCATGGTGGGTGTGTAGTTATAGAGACGAAAGTAACAAGCGACAAGTTGACAGCTTCTTTACAGTTTCTAATTAAGCAGCTGAGAGGATTTGTTAAGAATTTAAGAGGGGATAGTCTCTCTTGAAATTAGTGCTGATAGAAATGTCACTGTTAAATGAAATATTTTATTGTTGTGGGGATCTCCGCTGTTCAATTGCGTCATCGGTCCTCGGGATTGGCGGGAAACACGCGCCAAAGTTGTTAGATGCTTCTAAAGATTCCAAATACGATTCTATACCTTTGTTTTAAATACTTGGTTTATTAAACATTTTGTTTTCTCAATAATCATTTTCGGAACGAGAGAAAAGAAACTTAAGCCTACGCTTTTTCCCGCCGAATCTTTAATCAGCCTGTGTGGGCGGTAGTAAATTATCGGGATGCGCCGTTGATCGGCCCCGACGCACTTCCGATCGTAAACTTCGTTTCGATCAGTTACAAGTTAAATGGCGTGTGAGTGTTTTACGTTCCTGGCCAAGGGTAAATGAATTTTCAGGAGCTATAGCATGAACAAGGTGAGGTTTGACTAGTACATATGAAGGATTTAGGACTTGTTTCTAAAACTACAAATACGTTTAGTTTAGTTCCTCGAGTTCAGTCTGACGTGTGCAACTGGCAATTAAAAATGTGTAACTCGCTAAGAAAGAAATATTCCTCTGTATTTCTCCATAATGAGTACCAAACAGAGCAAATTGATGTGTATTAAGTAGTACGTTATTATTTTACTCGTTTTAAGCTCGAACAAAGAAAAATCACGTTATAAAATACGTTGAATTTCGTGTAGTTTTGGCCGACTGGTTATTGTAGTAAATTGGCGTTATGTCTGTATACAAACACTAAGCGCCCACGAAATTCATGAATGAAATTCTTTTGAGGGGGCATAATTTGGTGCTAAATCACATCTAGACCTCAAAACGAATAAATTTAAACGATTTTTTCGCCTACGTACGCTCAGCTGGAGGTGAATTTTACATTTCGTACCTTTCTAAAACTTTCGGTGGGTCGAATTGAATAGTGAAATCTAAGGATGCACGTGCGTATGCACTGATGATTTTCGTGGTTCACGCGCTTCAGTCATCTTTAACCTAAAATATGTCGGCCTTTTATGGCTTTTTGTTCAAAATTCCTTAAAATCTTAGGCTGTCAAAGAGCGGACAAGCGGCGAATAGGTAATACTGTGTTTAGTTTTTCACCTGCTCTGTCCTGTCTGGGGTCTGTCGAATCCTTACCGGACGTATTAAACGAAATGTTTTCGTGACAGCCAAAATCAATTCGTTGCCATACGATTTAAGAAACTGGTTTCGGAATAAACCCGAGCAAAGTGCCTGATAGTTTTCTCCGTTAATTTCTACCTTCACTCTAAAATCGGTAAAAGTAGCAAGGCAAATTTGGATTTTGGATAATGAGCTAAACTCAGTACTTATGTGTTCTCGGACTAGCAAGTGTTAAAATTAGCACTATTCAGTGGCGTGAGAAAATCAAATGGCTCATTGAATACAACAACTAATTTTTTGCATGCCTGGCATTTTTATTGTTTCGTTGTTAAGCCTGACCTGTCAAAGGATCTGCAAACAATTTATGCCAATGGTTGATTTATTTCAAACGCGATACCCGTTATTGTATCTGAAGCGAAAAATTCTCGCGAACTATGTTTATGTTTTATTAATCAGTCATTACGTATTTTGTACTAGGCAGTCGTACCATTCACGACAGCTATTGAACTTTTTTAATTGAAACGATGCTAAATTGAATGGAAAAATTGAAATCCCGCCGGGAAACATTATGTTTTTGAATGAATTACAATACCGCAGAATTTCATGTTATTTTTTCTCTAGTACATCATTTAGCGGCAGCACAGTGTAACGCCTCTTTTACGGTAATGTTCTAAACGAATCAATAATTGCCGGCCGGATCCACGATGCCAGTAATACTTAGATGTGGTGTGATCACTTAGAGGCCAACTGATCGCAATTAAGGCAACTTTCCAAGTGATAATTATAAATTCGAATTTCGTTCAAACTCGTAAATTAGACGTTGCTGATGTCAAGAACAACTAACTTTATTTACTGTTTGACCGGAAGACATTTGTACGAATTACGCACGCATCAATAATATAACCACAGCTTCAAGGGCTTGAAAGAACTAGGAATTTCAAAACCTCGTTATGTCAAGGTGATATTGGTTAAAGTTTTGAAGAAATTAAAGATCTCGACGGCTGAAAATCATAAAACATGTAATTTACATCGGAGAGTGTGATTTGAATTTTCTCATTCAAGGAGACCTGGATTGACATGAACCGTGGGTGTGCTTTCGTGGGCCAATACTAAGAAAACGTGGACGCCTTGGTATACGTTATAACGTGATACAGCAGAAAAGCAAAACAAATCCTATTTCCTTAAATTATGTGATAGTAAATCCATATCAGCTATACTACGTACTAAGTAATCTCAACATTTTGAGTCAGGTTTATCTGCAATTCTATAACTGGGATCATAAACTTTTAAAAGCCTCTGATCTTATCAAAAGCAGTGAAATTCTTTCCCATTCGATACACAATAGACGAGGCCGCAGATGTAAATAAAAACGAATATATTTGTAAACATTGTCTGTCTTTGCATTCAGCACGCACACCTTGGCTGTTTTGTCACGCTATACCGCTGATCAAGATTCTAAATATGCTTGTAGGGTTAGCTTGGCATGTCCGCAGTTGTTTTTGTTGTCTGATTTGCAAAAAATTTCCTAAATGGACGGAACTTCTTGAAAAGTACTCGAGAAATCTAGCTGGAATATTCGTCTAAGAAATGTCAAAATGGGATGATTGGCGAAACTGTGCTAGAGAGATGCTTCTTTCGGAGAAACGCATCTGAAAAATTCGATCTAAAGTTTTTAGCAAGACCTGTAAATGTGATACGTTTTCGTGACTCTTCTGGAAAACATTTTTTCGCCAGGCGTTCTGCTATTTTAGATCCAAATGCGTGGCTACTCAGCTTGTTCCCAGGCACTCCGAGGAGTCATATATCAAGCCGCGGAGACGCGAACTTGCCGTATAAACGGCACACTTTAGCCAGTTCACGTCTTGCACAAGACGCGGATGACATAAGCCGCGGCTTGTGTAAGACGATAGTTTTAAGCTAGGTTTAAACAAGCGGCGGCTTATATAAGACTTAAAACTAGGGCTTTCCACGAGTTGCTCGGCAAAGTTTTGGCAACTTATTCATGGTATATCAAGCACTTTTTTGCATTCTGAGCAATTTCTGGTTTTCAATCAATTCCAAGAACTCGGAGCTTAAATTGGCCTTGCTTCCACATTTCATCGCAATGTTTTAATAGACAGTTTATTAATTTCCTGTGAAAACGAAGCCTGATCCCCTCCTCCAGGGGCAGATCATAGGTGCAAGATACATGCACCCAGGACGCTGGCTCAGTGTTTTTTTCAGTTCAAAATTGCGGATCGACTGACTAGAGTGTCTCAGGTAAGAAATTTTTACAAGATTAATATTAATATTGATGCATAATCTTTACTCGTACATTTTTTGGTTTTAATTGAGAACAAAAGTATTTAGCAAATCTGGTTACGCTGTAAATTGCCAAATTTTTCGTAACAAAAAGCAACTTTTAAGTAGCTCTTTGGGAAATCTTGAGCAACTTGTGGAAAGCCCCACTCGTAACGGCTGGTATAAATGGTATCGCGGCTTGTTTGTGGCTTGCGTGAGCCGCGAACACGCGCAAGTGCAAGGTTTTCCTGCGTTCGAGGGAGAGCTCGCGCAATTCCGCGATAGCCTTTTTTATGACAACCAAAACAAAAATGAACAATGATGCAAGGCTGATACTACGTAAAAGCTTAACGGGGCAACGACATGATAGAGTTCAAACTGAAAGCCAACAATCATGTTTCACAAAAATGAAGCATTAGTCACGAATAAGCATTGAAATTCTTGTCTTATATAAGCCGATAAATGGTCCAGTTCCCGTCTTATGTAAGCCACGGCTTGTGTAATCCGCGGCTCATTTTTCTGTTATAAATGGCCTTATTGTGGGGAAAGTGTTAATAAAAACAGCCCTTCGTTGGAATTAAGACTAGAATGCACTGCAATTAAAATCAACAAAAGAAACAGACATGTAAAGAAATTTAATGGCTGAAGGGCAGCTTGAGGAAAGACAAAAGAGCGAAGGGTCGGGCTACATACAACGAGCTTCTCTAAAGTTCCATATAGAGCCATGCCCCACCCCGTCTCCCTTAAAGTAGAGACCCTTGTAAAAGCATTGCTTCTTAAACACCTGAAGATGCCTTGATGTTCGCTCCGTGATTTTTGCGAAAGTGTTGTCTCGCTCAGTCGGTTTGAACTTCACACATACAGCTAATAGCAGGTGACGGTAACGTCAAGTTGAATTATTTTATCCTTCGTTAATCGTCTTAACTGGAAGACTAAAAGCGTAGTCATCGTTTCTCTCTCATCTTTTCCTTCCCTTGCGCGACGTTAACAAGAGAAAAATAAAAGTGTAGTCACATTCTCCAACAATCCAAGGCACAAACATTTTATTGAACTCCTCTGGGGTAACTCTTTGTCGTTATAAAAGAGGAAGGCTTTTGAACTAACTGCAGAAAACCACACTCTTCCAGACCCCCTTGGGTATTAGGGCATCATTATGATCTTCAACTGACCTTGGTAGTCGGTTATTTTGTTTATAAAGGTCGGTGTTGTTAGAGATACTCCACGTTTAGAACTTTTGAGAAGTTGGAATTCACACAAATGGATGGCTTTCTTCTAGTTTTATCGCTCTGAACGAATGAGTACGAAATGAAAACGACTCAGCAGACGTGTGCCTAAATGAAAGTAAGATGAGTACAATTTTACACAATACATGTGAAGTTTAAACCGATAGAGCGAGGCAACGCGTTCAAAAAATCGTGGAACGATTATCAAGGCACCTCAGTGACGAGTTTTGGCTGCAATCAATACAATCTGAATGCAAGAAGACCTATATACAACATAGAAAAGTATAAGTACGGACTAAACTGTTTTGCTTTTTCTAATTTCCAGCTTTTACTAACAAATGTGCTAAGCTTCATATTGCTGCTGTGTGTGGGCCACTCGACGTTCTATCCATCGGAAGCTCTGCCGGTCGAGAAGTCACCGAAGGGCACTCGGTGGTCGACGAGCGGTTCCGAGGATGACACTGAAAGGGAAGAAACATACATCACTCCCGAACATAAGGTGTACATGAGACTAAGCAATCCCGAGCCGCGTCTTGACAGAGACATTCATAAAAAATCTGCCACGTACATAAGGAGAGGAAAATTATTTAACAGGAATGGTTATCTTCTAAGAATAAACAGTGATGGCACGGTAGACGGAACAACTGACAAGAATTCTCTATTTGGTGAGTGCTCTAGCTAAATTTACAAGCTTTTGGAAATAAGGCTGTACAGAGCTGGCCCTGGCTGTTCAAAGGCTGGATAACGCTATCCACCGGATAAATCGCTATCCAGTGGATAAGTATTGACAAAACAAATCACGCTGTCCACTGGATAGTGATTTATCCGGTGGATAGCGTTATCCAGCCTTTGAACAACTGGGGCCTGGTCTGCAGTTTATTTTGTTTGTTCACTTCACTTGATGTTTAGATGAGTTAGGTCAGAGTTTTCTCACCTTGAATTGTTTCGCCAAAATTTCTTCAAGATCGTCGTTTTCAATCCATGTTAATCTTTTCCAACCTTAACCATCCTTGCCCCGTTATGGTTTATTATCTCTTTGGAGTTTTTCAATCTCAGTAAACTACTATTTTTAGGTTTCCTTTAATTTAAAGGTAATTTTGTA
>CM042758.1:19980599-19988099 GCA_022496165.2 Catalaphyllia jardinei | reverse complement strand
ATCAGCTAATTAAATGCAGGGCCGTTGCCAGAAAAGAGTGAATACTGAGGCAATGTCCTTGAAAGAATTTTGACTGAGGCAGTGTCCGTGGTTAAATTCTCTTCCTAGGTATTTAGGGTGTTTATGACGACTATAAACAATAAAAACGAAAAACAAATTACCGAGGCAAGTGCCTCGGTTTGCCTGCTACTAGCTACGCTGCTGGAATGAAAATTTGTTGCAGTGCAATATATTTTATAATTTACGCCGATATGCATCTGGTGATTTCATAACAAATCATTGATTACGTCGAGGAAACGGCTAAAATTTAGGCTTGTAAATGAGCCAACATTGCCGTAATATAACATCAGGAGCTACTGGCTCTTGGTTCCTCGACCACGTTTACCATTTAGAAACATTTGTATTTGACTGCACTTTTGACACTAACTGGCTTTATTTAATTACGGTTATACATAGACACACTCGTTTGTATCAGACCAGGGATTTTAAGGGATTTATCATTCGAAGTGGAATTAAAGAGTTTCCTTTGCGAGATAAACTGTAAGACCGCCAGCCTTCGCAGTTCTAATTTTTACTCTTTTATTGCACGACGATTCGTTCAGTACTGCACGTGTTTCTCCATAGTGCAGTCTTATAAGACCATTAAAATACTATTCAGTTAGGTTATGTGAGCTTATTTGGAATAATCTAAAAAAAATTAATGTCCATAAACTAATGATTGGTTTCTGGAAGGTGAATTTGTTACAAGGTACATGTTTACTGTGTCAGTAATTGATGTATTTTGGTATCCATTTGTGATATTCACTAAGTTATTCAAGGAATAAAACCCCGTCAGCACTACGCAGGAGAAATTTGAAAACGCAGCTTTGTTTCTACGGTTTGTCCTACCGTCCACACTAGTCCGACACGAAAACGGAACTTTTCGAAACCGCTCTTCAAAGTGGGGGCATTTGAAAACGCCAGTTTTGTGTTTTAGTGTGGACCAAACATTTTTGAAAAACAGCTTTTTGAAAACGACGAAGTCACAAAAATCATGTTATTTCTCTGCCCGAGGTTTGACAGGTGATTGTTTGCGAGTTCAAATCTTTCCGGCGGAGTGTGAACGGTGACCAAGGCAACGGTATTGCAGAACGGGTTTGTTCTAAGGTTATATTTGTGATACTTACTATGTAAGAAGTTGCCAAGTACTCACAGTGTGATTACGCCAACCTAGGCCATTCAAGAATTCATTATTTTTTTTTTCCTAATACATTAAACACCGAGCCACATTCCTAAACACCGAGAAAAAAGTTTAAAATACCACGCATAGAGCAGCATTTTTGACAAACTTCGAGGTGGAAAGGTTGTCAGACAGTGCCTTGAGTGTTTGATAAATCTTCTCAATCGAAACTAAAGGTAAGGAGAAAACGGAGAAACAATCGTAAAAATCTTAAAATTATCAAAATGGTGGTAAATTTCTTGTTTGACTTGTTTCTGTGCATTAGTTTGCTCAGAATTCTACAGTAAGGTTTTCAATCATTAATTTTGTACCTACTTTTGTCCGATGGCCTTTGGCTGGCAGGCGCTCTGCAATGAAACAGCAGACCAGTTAATATATCGGAAAATGATAAACCCTTAAAAACAAATTCTTTCGAGGAAAGCTATAGAAAATATCTGAATAACCGTGTTATCAGTCGTAAGTATAAATCTACAAGCGTTCTATAACTAATAGGCTCTGATTGGTCACGCTACTCACTATCTATCCTGCGATAGATAGCGAGTAGCATAATCGTGTGCGGTTGTAAAAATGGCGGCCGCTTGTTTGCGTTTTCAAAGTGTCTATGAAGAGGATTTACACAAAGCTCTGAGCAACTAGTAGATCTGTACTAAAACAATAAGGTTCGTTGCTGTCGATTTCTATGCGTGATAGTTGACTTGAGGCGCGCCCTCGCCAACTAACGTGCGAAAGAAACTCCGAGCTCGATGTCAAATCGTTAGTGTGTGTAGCCCTTTGACGTTTCACTTCATCAGTAGTTGGTGAAACTCTACGAATTTCTTATCAGTAATATTCTTTTGTTTTTCAATTCTTGCAGTGGCCAGTTACAGTGTTGTTACAGTAATATTCTACACTAGTCAAGCACTAGTCTTGTTCGAAGGGTATTCGTTTCGGGTTTGCTTAGCTCTCGTAAAAGCCGTACCTTAGTCAGTCAGACTGGGTTACCCTTGTTTTCCGGCGACTAGTACCAGTTGCTCATTTTCCCGCTCTCTGACCCGTTGCTTATTTTCCCGCGCTTGGCACCAGTTTACATGTTGTTGCCTCCAATTCTGATTGGAGCATTGGGGTATTTGCGTTCATGATTGATCAATAATTTATTCCGTTTTGGTTAGAAACCTGTCAATATTGAAAAACATGGTACAGAGAAGAAAAACTATATTCTTTAGTCAAATACTTACCATGTTTAACACAAGGAAAGATGACTAGAGAACAAAACTTTTCGCCGCTGTTCAGCTGAAATCCGGATTGACAACAAATTTAGTAATTTGAGTTTGGCTTGTTTCACAGAAATACCAAACAAATACAGATGTCTTTAGAGACAGAACTATCTGTACAGCTATTTCTGTATCTGTTATAAGAATTTTGTTAACGATTAGTTAGTAGGTTCGGTGATTTGTACATCTCGCGCGTTTTACCGTGATCACCAGGGGCGAGAATATGATTTTTTTCTTGATTACAAATTAATCAGTGAACTTTATTTTGTAAACCACATTGAAACAGAACACGATTTGCGTAGATAGGTTTTTGGAGTTAAGTCAGTTTTTGTTTTTTCAAAGATATAGAGCTATTTAAATTAAGAGGTAAAAAATTATTGTTTATTTAAGTGCCATGACAGTTTAGGGATGAAGCGCAAATTGACGTACATAACGTCGTGATACTATAAGATATAAAAAATATTTAACAGAGGATTTCTTTATTTTTAACAGTAAGGAATTCCATGATGTACATTTTCGTTCAAATAACTATGAAGTTGTAAATATCAAGAAATATGAATATGTTGGCCAAAAGAAAAGTGTTAATGTATTTTTAAAGCAGATTTGCAATAAAAGGAAGAGCAATCTAATAACTTTGTAGTTGCAACTCATTTACACCGAGATAACGTTTGCCTTCCCTGCTAGAAGAGGCTCTTTTCCTGTGTTCGCTGACGGGAGAAAAGAGACCTCTGCCATGGATCGAAAATGGCTTTGATAGAACCGCCGTCCACGATCTCGGACGGCTGTATTACAACGCATGCTCCTCGCGGTGTTTGCTGACCGTAACTGTTGCGACTCGCGCATTTCTTCACATTAATTCTGCTGTCAGAAAAGCCCACATTATAAACATAACGCGCTCGTTTGCTCGAAAGTTTTCGATCGTAAAGAGTTACAAAGTTTGCTTTTCTTTCGTTTTGGATTACTTCGACGATGGAAAGAAAAAAGAATGAGTGGAGAGCAGTTCAAGGCCCTGTTTCATTTTTTAAACCGGTGAGATACGTTTGCGTGCTTGGCGATGGGGATCCTTGTTGCACGAAAGGTGAAAATTCTGCCATCTAACCTACTTATTGTGGTTCTTTCACCGCTAAACGCACTCATATCTGACCAACGTGAGTCCTGTCAAAGGCTCGAGCTGAAAGCTGTTGAAATGGAGCGGGAGCGGTTCGACAACGACGATACACTGACGGAGCTCAAAAATGCCGAAGTGCTTTACTGCAGTCCGGAAACCTTGGAAAACATCCGATCCAACTAGTTTTTTTTAAGGATGGACGATCGGTTGATTTGAAATGTTGTGGAGAAATCACATTGCGTAGTGAGCTGGTAGGCCTAATCGCGCGGCCTAATCTTTTGTCTTTTTAAGTTTTGTCGATGTTTCCTGTTTGAGTGTCGTTCGAGTGAAAGGTTTTATTTTCGCCAGGTGTAACGAACATTACGTGTGCTGGCTCGGTCGCTAAGCCAGGGAGCATGCTCAATGTAGCCATTTTCGATCCATGGCAGAGGTCTCTTTTCTCTCGTCAGCGAACACCAGGAAAAGAGCCTCTGCTAGCAGGGAATGTCAAGCCGGCGGGGGTGGAAGGGGGAGGCTAGGCATAGGGCAGGGATTTGATCGATCCCTTTGGCACATGGGTAGGACATTTAAATTATCTTGCTATCCTGGGGGGTATATTTGAATTTTTTTCGTGCCCATGACTACAAATCAATTCCCGGAGCGGGGAATTTCAGTTATATTTACAGCAATTTTTTGGAAAATGGCAAATCCCCGCCCTATGGCCTGCCTGCCTAGAAAGGATATTGACACCCTCAGTTGTGCTGTAATGTCTAGACAGACCAATTTCCATAGATTAAAATTCAGCCTAAAACAATAGACCTCAGCATGAGGCTCCAGGGAATAACTACAGAGTTTATGGGGTTTATTCCCCAGAGCCTCATGCTGAAGTCTATTGTGGTAGGCTAAATTTTAATATATTGAAATTGGTCTATTAACCTGCTCTTTTTTCCAATCACCTTGCATGGCCTTTAAAAGATAGTACTGTCAGTTTGTCACTGGCACCTTTTCTTGTTTCCAGTGGTAACAATATCAACAGCTCTAGAGTGCCTACAATTTTGAGTGCTTTGCTGCTAATGATGTCAAAGGCCAACAAGTTTCCATTGGAAACAGAGCCAGTTGCCCATGACAACAACACTACTTTAGCATTAAAAATCATTAAAAACAGGCTTGGTTATAAGAAGTTTATAATTTTATTACCTGTTAAGCTGGCCGAAACGTTGGAATCTCTATTTGCAAGCCTCTCAAATTATGAACCGAGTTTTCCCCTGCATGCTTTGTGACCATTTTTGCTCAGAAAACTTTTATTGTTCATCATGTTGATTGATACTAACAATAGTCTTGCCCTTCTCCATGTTAGTCAACTTGACTTAAAATAATTCAGGAACTTTACGAGTTACTTGTCTTTTATGAATAGACAAGTTAAAAAATGTTAAAAATTAATTTCCTCTAAAAGAACCTCTCAGTTGCTACAACATTGTGCTGTTCCAGAAAATATTCATACTCGGCCCCTACAGAAGGGATTGCAAATTGCAATTTAAAGAAATGTATGAGACTTAATTTGATTTTTCAGAGATGTGAGGGGTATAAGAAAAAAAATCCCTTCTGTGTGGGAGATATGGATATTTTCTTCGAACTATGCATGTGCAAAATCTAATGTCTATATTGCTAATCATCTTCATCACTATCAGAATCTCTGATGTACGTCTGTCTCAGTGAACTTTCCATAACATCATGAATTTTATTTTTCTTTCGTGGATCTTCTGTTAGTTCTGTTTTTACTGCACCTGCTTCTGCCAACATCCATTCTAATTCTATGAACAAAAATAACAGATAATGACACTTCTAGGAAATGTGTTTCTGGAGGTGCAGTAGCCTTTTGGTTAGCGCACTAGACTCGACCAGATCATGGTGTTAAAGATCAAACCCTTGGCCAGTCATCGTGTGTGTCCTTGACCAAGACACTTTGCTTTCCCAGTGCCTCTCCCCCCCCAGGTTTACAAATTGGTAGAAATTTAATACTGGTGGTAACCCTGCAATGGACTAGCATCCCATCTGGAAGGATAGAAATACTCCTAGTTGTTTCAGATATTGGTATAAGCTTCAACAGTATCAGCCACTTGGCCTGACACAGACTCTACCTAAGTGTATGTATTGATCGTCATACGGGGTAGGTGGACTATGTGTCAAGTGGTGTGCCAGGGTTTGAACCTGGAAATGGGTCACTTTGACAACCACTTTTCAAAATATCTTGGTTAAAAGCCTAGTTGAACCATCAAGCATCCTACCCCTTGGAGTTTCTTTCTGATGAGTGGTAGCAAAAGCCAGAGTAACAACTACTCTAACACAAGACAATCTTTATTTGTCCAGGCAATGATAACCTACCCTCAATCTTAAGGTTCATTCCTCCAAACACAAGAGGTCCAACAAATTGCTTCTTCATGTCTTCTTCATGGTATATAAATATTGTCGGTAGATGTCTGTCTGGATAGTTTGGTATACATGTGGTTGACACACTCTTTAAGAATTTTGTAGCTGGAAATTCCTTTGCTAGACGAGTGAAGTATTGGTTTATTAATGTACACAAGGGTATACTACTTCAAGTCAAGGAAAAATCAAATTAGGGAACTAAGCTTTGTGAAAACTAATAAAAGTTAGTGATGTACGAAGAGTATGACTGTCAGCATAAAAGGGAAACACCAAGTCAACATTTTTATCCCAAATCCAGTTACATAAAGACACATTTTTTTAAAAAATTTACTGCGTTATTTAGGGTTATATCTTTTTTAGAAAACTGTCTTAAGAAAATATGCACACTCATTGGTTAAAAATTGTGTTTCTATAGCTCAGCGGAGAAACAGAACTAGCATGAACTATTGACGTAATGATGGCGTGAGCAAAGAGAATTTATATTTTTATAATTAAAGTTAACAAGCTGTTTTCCATTTTTTCACTGCAGTGTTTTCTAAATTAAGAATTAGAAAACGTATACTCTGTGTTTCTATCAAGTTTTAGTATAAATCTACTAGCGTTCTATCACGAATGATGTCCTCTGATTGGCTACGCTACTCACCTATCTATTCTGCGATAGATAGCAAGTAGTGTAACAGCGTGCGCTGGGGGCCACTTCGTGTTTTTGAAGTGTTTGTGAAGAGGATTTAGATGAAGGTTTGAACGACCAGTAGATTTATACTCTGAAACAATTAGATTATCCGCCCTCGATTTCTATGGGTGATAGTTGACTCGGGCTGTGCCCTCGTCAACTATCGCACGATAGAAATCTTGAGCTCAGAATTAAATAGAAACACTTGTGAAAGTTGGGAGAACTCAAAAAAGCTGTGGAAACACTTGCCTGCGGCTTGTATTCCCACAGCACTTCTCGCTCTCCAAAACTTCCACATGTTTTTTATTTCTTAAATAATACTTCAAAACAAATTTGTATGAAAAATGGTTCAGACTCTTAAGATGGATTCAGCTCAAAGTTTGAGCAATAAGAACAAAAATTTTGACAGCTGAATTGATCAACATGACATGAGTGAGGGACAAAGAGAAAAAATCTGAGTCCCTGACAGAAGTTGAACCCATGACCTCCCAAACACCAGCTGGGCGCTCTATCCACTGAGCTACAGAACTCATTATGTGACAGGTGTCCTGCGTACTGCCAGGATTAGAACTTCCGAAGTCATCATGAGTAGTGATAAGACAGGATGCCTGTTTCACTAGGAATTAAATACATGCAATCCCCTCCCCCTCCTTAAAAGTACTTTAAATATTAAATAAGCCTCTAGGGCTAAATAGAGGATTTATGGTATGACTCGGACTTGTGATTTTTAAGTTTCTATCTGATGCTAATAAGGTCATATTACATAAAGCTGCAAGTTTCATTATACATGTAAGCTCTGAAAGTGAAGAGTGATCATCGCAGTAAATTTTCCAATTTAAGCAAT
>CM042758.1:19967072-19975599 GCA_022496165.2 Catalaphyllia jardinei | reverse complement strand
GTCAACATTGAACGACAAACCGGATAGGGGGCGGAAAAATGTACCAATAAAAAGCGAGGCGCTTTTGTAGTCCAGCCTGAATGCTTTATAATCTACATTTGGCGTGAGCGTGGTTCCAAACAAACTATATGATAATCAGTTTGATGTACCTATAATTGATACTATACCTCTCTTTTCCAATGCGGCAAATGTTTCGCCGACATAACAGAGCGCCGCTTTAGCCGCACATGTCTGTAGGCCGCGACGAGCACCGGCACAGAGACACTTGTGTTTCTTGCTCGTTCAACTCTCAGTTTATGACTGTAAAAAGAAGTGCTTTTGCTTGGCTGGTGAAACAAACGTTTGCAAGTTAGACTCGACTCGTATAAAGAGTAGCATAAATGCAAAGAACTTGTTGATACACCTTGATCACTATTACCCCGAGAAATACTTCCACTGATATAAGATTAACTGCTCGGAAACTTTAATTAATATGAAAAGAGGAAATAGTAGGCGTATCCGTTCAAATTATCGCAAAGTAAAGGAAATAGTCGATAAAGTTGAAATCACGCAATAACTCATGGAAAATTCACACGATTCCTTTTACTGATGTGTATGTGTGTGTGTTTTTTTTTTTACAACATCTTTGTTACTGTCTTTAGCATGTATGTTTAGACCTACATACGTAGTCGCAAAAGTCTCGCTCTATGATCATGGAATGATCTAATTTTTTCAAACAGCCAGTCATCAAGTCTTCCTTGCTGATTTAAAACGTAAATGCATTGAAGGGAAATGTTTTGTTCCTTCCGGGTGATTGCACGCTGGTAGTTCGGTTCAGTGACTGATCTATGTGTCTCGTGTACGTTGAATATTCTTCTGCGAGAATTTTTGTCAGTTTTTCAAAGAGAAAAACTCAATTTGGTTTCACGGGTGCTCTGGAAATAGAATGAGGTTAATTCATTTTAGTGAACTCAATATTTCAACCAGTGGAACCCAACTAGCCCTGTTAATTTATTTAGGGAAGCTTATCTAAGTGTAGCTAGAAGACTCGTTCCCAGGGAGAACTGACGGTAAGTCGGCCATGTTACTTGTCCGTTCAATTCGGGCGTCTTTCTGTACCGAAGATGATTGAATTCTTCATAGTTTGAGTAAGTTTTGGTATGTCTTTCTCCTGTCTTTGAGATCGAAAGATCAGAAAACTGACAACGAGCATTCTTTTTGACGTTGTCGATGACATGCACATGCATTGTCGCCCTCTGCATGCCGCATGTCCCGGCCCTTTCGCGCCGGTCGCTTTCCACATAGGCCCCATCGAGTATAGTCAAAAGACGTCAATCTGTTCTCGTTCTGCGCGGAACTTCTGCGCCGGTTTAATTTAGACTCATTAGATAAAAAGTAAGTGGAACCATCTTATAACCCACTCAGTATAAGTTATGAATGGGAAATGACGGTAACTAGACTTTTATTTCGTGCAGTTTCTAAGCAGATTTTCAATTCGACTGTGTTTACATCTCTTACATATCTTTGACCTCCATGACTTCAACCCTGCTTTCATCCACGTATTCCATATCTCTCCAACAGTCTTCATTCAGTTGAATGTGAAGAACGTTTTGAAGACAAAAGAACCTCCAAAGAATCTAGTCTTAAAACGCCTTAATTTCCTTTACAGATTAAATACAGAGATCAGGGCATATCCTGTTTTAAATTGTTAACTTAATCGTTAAACTCATACTTGAAGATAAAGGTTCGAAAAAGTTCACTCATGATATCTGATCACTAAAGGACCCAGGAATTGTAAATATCCATCTGCAGACTTGGCTTTAAAATATGTTTTTATTTAAACTTTAGTTTTATCCGATCACTTAGTGACGTGGAATTAAGTCTAAAAAAATGAGAAAATGTCATTAGACATTACGTGACGAAGCCGAAAATGAGTGAAGGAACTTTGAAATTAAAACTAATAACCGGGCTATAATTCTTGAACATGCGTCATTTGAGGTTATATATTCAAAATACAGATTATCGCGATGTCAAGAGTTCAGTAATGTCGATCACGAAAGAATGCAATTAAACAAACGCAGTTTTAGCTGGATAATTTGAGGATTATTTAACTTTTTTGGACGAGGGAGATCGAGGGAGGCCAAGGTGGCGCTAGGTACTCTGAACAAGACCGAGTCTTATCAGTATTTCAACTACGTTTTTGGCTTGTTTGCCACCTTCAGGAGCTGCAGAAAAAAAAGAGATCGTTCCACTTTCAAGATCGCAAGGGTAGCAAATCTTATTCCTTTGATTGATTAGCAAGCTCTCTTGTCCCACACCCCTCCCCCAACCGACACTTTCCCAAACGGGTTTGGAAGAAATCACTTCCACACCTTCCGATAAAAAACTCTTTTGCATGAGTCGGCGCTTTTCAAAACTGTTGTTCTTTGGCCGAGCAAAACGATCAATTGTTAGTTCATTAACTCGTCTGATCACTTCGCTGGCTCACCTAACTGATTCAATTTAATTGTTTAAATATTATTTTGGTCTACGTGCGTTACATAGCGCCCAAGTTGACATGGACTGCCCCCCTCTTCTGCTTTCGTCTTTACACTCTTAATAAAAAGACTGAAAATCTTTGCGTGATTGTCAGTACTGGACGTGACTTTCAGTGAACAATACTGGCACAAATGTAGCCAGTAAAAATATTTTTCTTTACTCCGCTTCCTGAGCGCGCTATCGTGCAAACGACCTGATACAGCGCAGCTGTTGAGCTGTGAATCGATGGCGGGTGGATGGGCGCGTGGTCGGGTGCGTGGTCGGGTGCGTGTTATAGTGATACGCATGCGTCGCAGCCAACGTACTAGAACTTTGCTCCTTCAACACAACAGAAGTTTTACCGCATAAAAAAATCCGTCCTCCTTGTTTATTTTTTGGCTTGCCTCTTCAGTAGGCTTAGGAGATCGAGAACTGTAATTTTTTTTTGGAAATTGCAGGTTTTCCGGGACAGAGAGAGATAAATGTTTCGGTTCGACACCGAACTCAATATGCTTCAAGGGCCAGCGGGGAAAAGTTGGAATATTTTTAAATTTCCTTTTTTATTAAGGCCATTTCAGGTCCGTGAGCCTGGAATACTTAATCATTATGTACGTATCAATAAATCGGCTTTAATTTCAAGCCCTTCTAGAAACATTTTTCAATACAATATTCTCATACCGGCATCTAGTGAGTAGTGCCAACTTCTCTGCTTAATCACACGTTGTGTAAATACTTGTTTTGTTTTGAAATCTCTTTGTTTGTTTTGCGGCTTTTATAGTTAATCACAAAAAGTTAGAAATATGGGCCATAAGCTTTAATTGTGTGAATTATCGCACGGTGATCCCAGATGGTGATTATTTGTAATTCGATTACCATGGTCTCGTCTTTGTATGTAGACTGAATGATGCTTTATACCGGTGTGTGCAACGCTCCCAAATCGACACGCTTTTTTTCCATTTCTTCGACAACAAACGCTTGTTGAATGGTATTATGACATCGAAAATACAGGGTTTTCAATTGCAGAGACTAAATTCGGTAACTTGATTCCATCGGCCCACATGGTACTTCACTGTAAAACGTGCACAAATTCCATTTCACGTCTTTTGCTCTCGCTAGGTCACTTCACCCTTGCTCAAAAGGAATTAAGTCTTACATGTAACTCACGGGGGTTGCGGCTCCCCCTAAGAGAATAAAATTCTTGTGAAGTTTTTGAATCTTGCCTAATAATCTGTTTGGAGGAATTTGGGTTTCCTAACACTTCTTTCATCCCTGCGGCGCAATCAATTATCATATTTACAAATACAAATTGAACAAGTTTCTCGCGAGGTTTTTACCGGTTTATCAGTGACATTTCTTATCAGCACATGCTGATTAATGACCGCTAAATGGTGTTAAGTTCCGTTTGTAGACTCGATTGTGGTTATCGCTTTACAGGAAATTACGTCAGTCTTGTTACAACATGATCTGTATCTTGCTATAAAAGACGGTTTGGTTTAGAAGGGTACTTCAGTTTGTAAATATTTCTTGACCGATTGAGACCTCAATCCTTGCTCGACACTGACGCTGAAGAAAACTGTACATTCCAGAATGATGACGGAAGAACCAACCGTGGCTCACTCTTCGCCGTTAAATCACAGATCGCAAATCGAAGGATCTCGCATCACAAGGCTCTATTCTTTCCAAGAGGTGGTGTTGGAGTACAGTGCTGTCGTGATAGTGCTAGGCTGTTTTCTCCTCATTTCCATCTCTTCAAGACTACTCAAACAAAACAACTGCTACGAATGTCTACCAGAACTTTGCTAAGAAGCTCAAGAGGGCGGAGTGAACATCAGTGCTAGTGGAAAGACATTTCAATTTGAAGTGTGCGACATCACTGCTCACCGACAACATTTGCCCCAAAGGTGAAGAATTGAAGAATGCTGCGCCGTTTTCTCTGGACACCGGAAAAACTTAAGAAAAACCTGGCACTCGCAGCAAATTGAAGGTTAACAACAGATGACCATTTTTATTTATACATGAAGAGTTTGGATGTAAATTGTAAACCAGCTTTGGTTTAGCCGTAACGCCAACGGTGTGAACTTTGTTTAGAAAAAGAACTGTTCTCTTTCGTTGTAAATATTTTATTTGAAGACAAAACATCTCGTTGTATTTGTATTTTTAAAGAGATTATCGGCTCAAACACCCACGTTGTTTGTAATCATCAGCGAGGCACTGAGTTAGTTGCGGCAAAATGAAGTGTGCCGTTTACTTGTTGAGTTTTCCAAACTGGGCAGTTTTTATACCAATCAGCAAAGGGACATTTTTAATTGTAGTTTTATTTATTTTACAAATGTTTAATGTAAAAAGCATTCTATGTTAGTTGTATTTACCAGAAAGATACGAATTGTACAAAGAAAAAGAATTAAATTATTTCTTCAAAATTTCCATGCAGTGTTTTCCATTAGTCAGTTTAACATAGATCTGAATGTTCGTCAATGCCTTTTGTTGCCTCGTAAAAGTCCTATGATCTCACTCGCATATTTGTACAGAAACAAGCTTTAAAAGGAGTTTTGACAAAAGAAAAAAACGTGGCGGAAAAAATGTAACAATTAAGTTCCGTTCTACGCCCTAACACATCATTTCCGTCATAAAATAACTGTTACTTTCGTTGCCCTCGCAACCGAGACAAAAACAGTTATGCGTGGATGCTGTCGACTGCCGGGTTGATTGTTGAACCGATTTCAGCTTAAAACTGAAAACAGTGTCTCTCAGTGGATGCATATCCTTGAATAACGTTTGGTAAAACGAAGAACTTAGACCACGGAATTTTTTAAATAATCGATCGGATTACTGACACGAGCTGGTTGCAAGGATTTTCTAAGAGGAACTGGTTAAAATTGATCGGAAGCGTTTTATCCAATTACTTCCAAATTTGACAATCTCGTCCTTAAAAAATCTCGCTGTTAATGTAACTTCGCACTGATGCCCTGAGTAGTGTATCAGATCATAAAATGGGAGGGGCGGTTGCCAGCTAGTGTCAACTGGAATCCGTATCAACAGATCCCTGGGTTTTCCGTACACTGAAGGAAGTGGGCATTTGTTTCGCAACACTCTATCCTCGCACGGAGTATGCATATTTTCCCTTTTTATCATGAACCTGAACTAGCAGATTGTGTGGAAAAAGCATATCTGAAATAGGTGTTAACACAGAAACAATAGCTCCAATTGCATCACATTACAAAAGTCACAAAAGAAGCTTTCTAATTAATCAAGGATGTTCGATATGTCTTCAGGCTTCTTGGATCAATGCGTATTAAGTTTGAAGCTAAGGGGATTCTTAAAAGGCCAACAGCGCAATTCGCATAAAGCTCTTCGTTGGGCAATTATCTTCCTAGGTTGACCATAGTTAAAGGGCATTAAAAAATCATCGTTTGTATCAAGCCGGAAGATCGATTTATAAAAGCTTAAATGGAAGGGATACATTTATTTGGAGGTGATAAACCCTCGGGGAGTCGCTGTCAGCATCCAGAGATTGCGCAAAACGTTTTGTTCGTAGCATTCCATAAGAGCATATTGGTATTGCCCAAGGACGCTTGTAAAAAAAGCATGTATTGACCGCTTAAACTAAATAAAAGTTTTAAAGAAATAGATAACATAGCATTTTCCTATGTTGCCGCAATCAATTTCAGTAATTCTTTTAAATCGGTTCTTACATTTGGACTTTGCATGACCGCTAGCCACCGATGGCCTGAGAGAACACTGAGTGAATACTAGGTCACAAAAATATATTAACACAATAAGGCCGCGCTTTGCTAGTACACGACAACGCCATTATTAGACCCATAAATAACAGTGCACAAGGACAGAACGGTGATATGTGCTTCTTGGGACGGGATGTTCTTTTGGGAGGTAGGGACACTTATTTAAATCATTAACTGTCTCATCGATACTCGTAATAAACAGGAATAAAAATCATCAATTTGTCATGAGAATCAACTAAATTGATTTTTCAGCGGAATGTTTTCATAGCTCTCTCTTTGTGTAACTGTCGGTCTGCACTCTACCATCCTACTGCTTTCCGCCATGGCAGTCAGCGCAGTTTAATTGAAACGATCGTTACTTTGTAAGTGGTTAACGGCTCCAGGTTGTACTGACGTAGGTGAGTCAGCTGGTGAGTATCGTGTTAGAAGCGAAAAATTTGAGATTACTGAGATTGTGGTAATCTAGAGGAGAGGCCGTGACGGTTAAACCGAAATAGTATACTATACACTGCTGACTCACTGTCTGTTTAGTATCGTGATCGCGTGACTTCGTGATTACGTGTAACGCGTCAAAGACGCTTGCGTGGTTAGGTGGGAGGACATCTCTCTTACGACTTAGCAAACTCGCTTATCTTTTGTCTGTTCATCCAACGAGCATTTGAAAGTTCCAAAATGGTCTCACTTACGCTGGATGATCGTTTGCTTGCTGCATATATCTTCTATGGCAGCATTCTCACGCTGAAAACCTGGGGCATGTCATTTCTCACCGCGAGGCATCGTATCAAGAACAAGGTGAGTGAGTCTCTGAGACCTTAAACAAGTTGCATATAAGCAAACTACTTTTAGGGACACTGCACCGCGCGGAGATGCCAGATCCTAAAGTCATAAAAAGATTACAGGCCACTAAAAGTTATACTGAATCTGAATTAATTTAGGTGCACTGCAAATTCCTAATCAATTGACGCTGTACTGGAATGACAAATATTATCTTCCGCGCTAGTCTCCCTCGCTGCAGCCGTTTTTAGTCTTCCGGGAAGGAGCGTTGCGCGACGAGACTAACCCTGCTTTTTTGAGGTCAAAGCTCCTCGTGCGTTTTAGAATGATGTTATTACATTGCCTCTTGAAATCTTGAATCTTCTGAGACAGATTGAAATCTTCTGAGCTCGGTCTGGGCTCTCATGTTGTGAGGAACAGGCGAAATTAGATCGGATGCATATTCACCAGCTTTCAGTTTATTTTGTTCTCTGCCCATCAGCTCAGTGAAACAGCTTTGCTGAACTGGACTTAACAAGTGTTCCCGGACGAGTCTACAATATTGGCCAGAATAAATTAAGAAATAAAACCATTCTATCCCCGAATCAATGCTGAACTGACGCTAAACCCAAAACGCGCCATATTTTCCATTATTGGAATTGGGGGGGGGGGGGGGGAGCGGGGGGGGAGTTGTCTTAACTTTTTATATAATTTGACCAAAATTGTTGTTCTAAATTTTTTAACGTCAGTATTTTCTGGTCTGTTTATCTGAATGAAGGTACTTCCAAGTCCAGAGGATTACGAAGGAAAAAACAAAGATAAACCTTTGATATATCACCCTGATGTGGAGAGAGTTCGAAGGTATGTATCGGATGCGGACCAAACTTGTACCCAGATTTCCTGCGCGGAGGCGGAAGGCACAGAAAGCAACAAAAGCTTTCCAGGTCACAATTAGCCCAGGGTCGGCGGCAGAATTTCGCAATTTGAGAAGACTGTTTAATAAGCCACTTTTGATGTAATAAAAATCAAGTTGATAGTGAGGCCTAGAAGACACAAACAAAAGAAATGAATAAACATGGTCATTCAATTGCTGGTTTCCACATGACGTCACTTCTGGGCTAAAGTTCAAACTTCAGAACAGTTGATCCTCCTGCGATTTTACTTTCATGATGTATAAGAGCAGCTAAAAACTAATTTTCAAACAAATTTTCACTCCGAATGGGTTCTTGGTTTAGTGATGGACTACGCTTGAATTTCTAAGCTTTTGCGTGACGTGGCAATTACATGCCGGGGCGAGAGAGCTGTGATGTTGTTTAAAAGGTGGCTTATTTCGGGGAATTCGGCTATCTGAACAGTTCTTGCAGTTGTATTATAATAAAATATTATTGTTACATTTTTGAGTTCTTCGAGAGATAAATTCACACTTTTTTAGCAAACTCAGTGAAAGATTAATCTTGTTCCCAGATCTCTTGTGGACGAAGCCGAAGAGAGAAAACGAGAATAGTGAAAGATATTTCTGCTGGTTTCCGGCCGCCATG
>CM042758.1:19950619-19959572 GCA_022496165.2 Catalaphyllia jardinei | reverse complement strand
ACTCGATGACTATTAGGCCCCTGGTAGCGTAGCCAATCAAAATGCAGGATTTGAATTAGTCCACTAGTTGGGTGATACCAGGAGTCCTGGTGATACTAATTTCTGATAGCTGTCTGATTTATTTGGAAGTACTGATTGTCTCATGGCCCATTTGGAAAGGGTAGTGCTGCGTAAGTAATAAAACTAGGTTTCCTCAAGGCTACATTTTAACGAGTTTCGCTTTATCTAAAGTTCAATCCGTGGGAGCCCATGCAGTCCTATTTCGCGTGATTGCGTGACGCGTGACGAGTCAAAGACACCTAGTGCCTGCGTTGGTTGAGCGGACATGACTCAGCAAACTCGCTCGTCTTCTGTCGATTAATTATCTATATCTAACGAACATTTGAAAGTTTCAGAATGGGCACAATAACCCTGGACGATCGTTTGCTTGCTTCATATCTCTTCTATGGCAGCATTCTCTTATTGAAAACTTGGGTCATGTCACTTTGGACAACAAGACATCGTCTCGTGAACAAAGTGAGGCCTTGAACAAGTTGCACATTTAAATTTATAAAGAAACTGCGGTCGTTTGTACTTGTCCCACTGAATTTAGAAATATGACTCGAGGCGTTCATATCAGTTTTGGCTGGCCTGAGCTGGAGTGACAAACATCTGCAAATATTATAACTGCCAACTTTTTCTGAGATATAAGCGTGAGATTTTTATCCTGGGGGTGCCAGGATTTTTGAAGACGACACGATCATTTCCCTAGATTCCCGAAGTCCGAAGTCTTCCGAAGAAGTCCGAAGTCTTCCGAAGACGTCCAAAGTCTTTCGAAGTGTTAGGACGCGTATAAACGCGAGCTCGTTCCCAGTGCTTTTCACTTCAAAAATCAGAAATCGCGAGGAAGGTATTGTCATTTATTCATTTTTAGCTCATTCTTTGCACTGCGTCATATGGCGCAATGAATGAGTATCGTGGGTATGTGTCCCGGAAGTTGTCGACCGTAGACAGAAATGACAATTTTCGCCGCTTACCCTCCCTCTTAGTGAGTAGAAAACTAACTTTGATAAACCTGAAATACACATGTTCAAGAATTTAACTGTTTCTACAGACTAATGAATAAAAAAATAACTTCAAATCGCAATTGCGGCATTTCTAAAGTGTGCAACATTGATAAAGACGCTGAAATCTTCAAACCCAGGAGTACCCAGAACGATTTTTTGGCACGCTCAACTGCACGAGGCAGGCCATAAATGACGAAGATCGAGGCAGCCATATTGGAAGGGAGCTTGTTTGTTTTTTTTTTTCGTATTGGTAAGTAATCGTTACTTTACTATTGTACTTTTCCTTTGGAGCTTTTCAACTTACAACACACACATCAATAAAAGCGGCGGCCAAGATAGTCACACCAAAACCTTTTCCGAGCTCCACCAATTTCGATCCAGACTTGAGGCTCGCTCGTATCAACTGCTTTGCAATCTGCTTTTACAAATTACTAAAGTTACAATCTGCTTAAAAATATTTGCAATTCAAACCACGAAAGAATCTCTCTTTGGAAGTTGCTTGAGATAGCTACCAGTCACATGAGATCAATCACAAGCAGTGTTATCAAGTTTATCAAGACAAAGCTGCCCTAGCTTCTTAGCAAATAAGTTTCGCTTGCTCTTCTCCAACCCACAGGCAGCAACAGTACATGTGGATGAGTTGAGTGAATCACACAGTGAACACGAGAACATCGTGGAAATGAGAACTTCTTGTTCACTGAACATAAACTAGTGGTTTCCATTGGAAAGTGAAGTACTGCCAGTGAAGTTTATTGCAAGCTGTTGCAAATTCTCTGAATATCACTATCTATCATAGAGTCAAAAGCAAATTGGGAGGGGGGGGGGGGGGGCATGTAAAAAAAGGTTGGCCTTTAAAGCACGGGATATGGGCCAAAAAAAGGCTTTGAATGGGCAGTCACCTCCAAATAATTACTGTTAAGTGCAATATAACGGTATGAATAATATCAAGGTTTCCCATTGCCCCAAAATATCATTTCTGACTTTCTGAAAATTTCATTTTTTTTCCACAGAGCATGCCCCATTAACCTCCCTCCCACCTCTGCAGTTTGTTACTTGAATACAGTTAACTCACATAATCCTCATTCATAAAAAAATACCAGCGCCCCATTACAGTATTATCAAAATCATTCTTTTCTTACCCCTTTGGTTCAGATGACCAGCAATGACAGGCACAATGAAAATTGTCCATTACAAGAATGAGCTGGCTCTCAAGGCCCTTTGATTCACATGGTTTTCGTTCCTTACATGGGTCTGAGTTAACATATTTTTAGAAATTGTGTCAAGAAAGATGGCAACAACTCACATTCTTTAATCAGGCGTGAGAAATTGGCCCGCAATCGTGAGCCGGCGTGATATCCAAGTTTTCAACCCACAGGCGTGAGACTCACGCCTGAGGCGTGAGAGTTGGCAGGTATAAAATATCATCTTTCAATTTTTAGCCCCCTTTTGGTTATAGAAAGGAACGGAACGTCAAATCGAAAACTGCCTCGTTTAAAAATGTCTCAGTAAACTTTTAATGGGAACCAGCCGTGGGAAAAGAGCGCTGTGTTGGCCCCCAGCCGGGACGTTCAATCTTGCGTGACAAAGCGTGCACCGCCCTCTGAGAGACCCTGGTAACGAGGTTGAGGACGCCAGGAATAAAAGTTTCTGCAGAGTCATCACAGTGCTCGCCAGTTCCAAAATGGTAACACTAACGCTGGATGATCGTTTGCTTGCTGCGTATCTCTTCTATGGCAGCATTCTTATGCTGAAAACCTGGGCCATGTCATTTTTCACCGCAAGACACCGTATCAAGAATCAAGTATGTTCCGTTCTCCACAAGTTGCCAGTCATGTAAACTTAACTCGTGTCGTGTGATTCTGAGGGGATGGAATCTTGCTGACAAAGATTTTGGTATTTTATGTTATACCGTAATCCGATCATCATGGATTACAAAAACATTCGACGCTTCAATTTTGGTCGGATTTCTTTTCTTCCCTCTCCCCAACTAATTGCCTCTTGGTTTCCGTGACTCATCGCGGTAACATTGGCATGGGGTAACTGCTGAATACCCTGCCACTCTGTACCACTATTGTTTTCGTTGGTCGGCGTTCTTTGAAGAACGAAGCAGAACACAATAGATGCTATTCTTGGGGTAACTGCTGAATACCCTGCCACTCTGTACCACTATTGTTTTCGTTGGTCGACGTTCTTTGAAGAACGAAGCAGAACACAATAGATGCTATTCTTATTCAATAAACCCCAAATGAATTCCAAGTCCAATTAACTCCTTGGTAATTTTGCAATCGCAATGCAGTAGTACTCGTTTAAAAAGTTACTAAATTATTCTCTTCTAACACCTATTATGTTAAACACAGGCTCTTCCAAGCCCTGAGGATTATGGAAGGAAGAACAAAGATAAACCTGTTGTACAAAATGCCGACGTGGAAAGAGTTCGAAGGTATTGTCATGTGTTAATAATAATATATTGATCACATGTGTATTAGCAAGGCTCCATTAGGAGGAGGGGGTCTGAGTATCCCCATCCCGTCTATCAAATTACAAAGTAATAGCGATTTTTTTACTTGAAATCCCGTTTCACCCTCATAACTGAGGTCCTAATTTAGGGGAGAGGGCTGGGAGTCAGTGTAAACATGCGCCTGTTTTGGTTGGAAAAAGGATAGGGCCAAGATTATGGAGGGGTGACGGGGTTGGGGGGTTGTTCAGGTGGGTTAAGCCTTCAGGACTTTGAGCATTGCAAGTATTTTTCAGCATAGCTATGGTTCAAGTGCTCCTTTCCTAGAAGCCCTTGAGTGAGTCCACTTGACTTTTCTTGGAGCACTTCAGAAGGGTTTGCCTGCGGGCTTCCCATGCGCAAAGGTGGATCTAGGGGAGGAGGATCTGGATCTGCCACTGCTTCCATTATAGGTGCTACACGTGCCCCTGGACAAACATATCTAAAGACAAAGTTTAGTCTGATGCAAAACCGATAAAGACTTAACAGTTAGCTTCAGTACCATCGACAAATCATGAGCCAGGGACAAGCATTTCAATGATGTCATCTTGACTACAACTACAAAGAGTCTAATACCACTTAATTTTCATAAGGGCTTGAGAGGATTTACGATCAATCTTGCTTTTCTCAGAACTCAAATTGCTAGGACAATAACTTAATATTTAAGTTGTACAAAACTCAGGGAAGGACCAGAATTGGTGGACTTAATTAAATCATAAATTCATATATACTTCACATTAATTAAATCAATGGGACACTTTTTGTTGGAAAATCCACTTTAAGTCTTTAAACCTAATTTCCTCCTGTTATGATTTTCAGAGCTCATCTCAATGATCTGGAGAACATCCCAATCTTTATGATTGTCGCCTTGTTGTACATATTTTCTGGCGGACCTGTCATTTGGGGTATTTGGTGTCTTCGTATCTTCACAGCTGCCAGGATCATACACACCATTGCTTACCTGAATGCAATCTCCATGTTACGAGCCCTGGGGTTTGGAGTTGGTGCATTTTGTACTGCAGGTCTAGCTGGCAATGTGCTCTATGAATCAATTGTAAAAGCTGGTGTGTTTTAGTTTAAAACAAAGATTTCTACTTTGTGAAAGTGCCATAGGAACACTTTGCCCCCCCCCCCCTCCCCCCATTAACCTGAACTGGCTATTTTTTGTTGTCATTACCTATAGTTGTAACAGACCCAAATGAGCTCGATTTTATAGTTGAAACGAATAAACAAGTCTTTATTTGGTGCAAAAATATGCTAGGATTTGTCTGTGGACATTAGCTGTTCTGAGAAGCAAAGGAGTGTAGCTCAAGGAAAACTGTAAGTTTTGAGGAACAGATAATCTCGTAGGGGAAATATCCGAGCATAGTTTTGAAGTCAAATGTTATCCTTCAAATATTTTTCACATGCGCAGTTCTTGGCTAGTTCCCCAGTTTTAGTTGGGAATATTTGGTCATGTGATGCATTTGGACCAATTGCGAGTGAAAATATTTGATGGATTATAACTAGGGGTACTAAATGTTAGTCATTATTTGTACTGGTCATACAATATGCCTCCTTTTCCCATGGAGTGAGCATTACATGTGATTTCAGCTTTTCATAGGATTGTTTGTTGTTGGTGTCAGTGGTGTAAGAGTTCTTTGATTTACCTAATAAACAGGTTTGCTTGCAATTGTTGTCTCCTTTTTGATATCCAACTTGTTTGTGATGTGGAGGAGGGGTTATCTTTGAGAGGTGTGATACAAGTTTTGAAACCTCGCTCATATTTACTCCACTTGGGGCCTCCAAATTTTATTTTTTTTAAAAAGATTGAAATTTTTGTAGTCGTAGTCAAATGATGACAACATACAAATCTGCTAAATTGGTTTTCAGAGCTAGGCAAATGATTCTAACTGAACTTCTTTATGCAAAAAAGGTTTCTTTGATGGTCAAGTCAATAGAGCAATTTTGTCTTCAGTGATTTTCCAAGTGCCTGGCACTCATTTAAGCCTCTGTATGACCCACACAAGTATCATTGTGCAAATTGCAAATTGAAGACAATTTTAATGCCAAGTGTCAATTATACAAGGGGTCTCTGCTTACAAGAGCTGCCTCAGCATAAGCAAAAGAAAAATTGAGTTTTCATTTTTAGAAGTGTCCACGTTGGCTTACGAGAGAGTGTCCACTTACGGAAATGTGTAAATACAGATTTTGACTGGTAGGTAAATAGGGGAATTGAAAATAGTGTCTGTTAGCGGAGAGTTGACTGTATTCCTTAAATTTAATTTCACCTGAGTGAACTAAATGTACAATAAGAGCCTAAGTGAGTTGAACTGTGCTTCACAGTTGCTGCTATCATATGTCAAAGTTGCTTGTCAATGTGAAAATGGACATGATTCACAGCAATGTAAATCAAACCAGAAGCATATATGCACCTTAAAGAGGTAATCAAACCTAAGGAGGCATTGAGGAAATTAGTCTAAGGGGATTTGTTAAAAACAGTTATGAATGTGATGCAGTTGTAATGTACTTTTATTGTTGTTTGTACAAATTTCAGAGAGGAGTGGTCTTTTTACTTGGCCTTTTTGGCCTTGATTTTACGAACATAAAACTCAAGTTCTTTGCCTTCGAGAATGTAACCATCACAGCGTCCACTCTGACCAGGTCTTGACGCCACACAAGCTAAGAGGATGAACAAAATAAAATTGATATTAGTTTTGTAGCAAGTAAATACATCTTAGAATCAAACTGGGGATTAGCAAGAGCTTCTGATAGCTCCTCTGTTGAGCCACATCATATGTATGGAATTTTCCAGGTCAAATTTTGAACATCTCTTCCACATCAGCCTTAGCTGGTTTTCATGCAGGTCCTCTAACCTGGTAAAACTGGAAATTGCAGATGTGTTTTTTTTATTCAAGATGAAGGAACACTGGGGGAAAAAAAACAAAGTCAACCCACAAATGATGCAGCACTATAATATCCAACCCTGCTTCCCAACAATAACCAACTAGTTTCTTACCATACAATCTTCCAGTAGTGAACTGTTCCTCAAGATGAGGGTCTATCTTTGAAGGTCCTTTCCGTGCTTCCATCTTGCGCTGACAGTGGTTTGATCGCTTCTTGTTCAGCACATCAGATTCTTCACTTTCAACCTAAGAAGTTGAATTTCAACAGTTACCAAAACTCTTGACTGTTATTCATAATACCTATGCTTACAACTGTAGGAGAACAAGTACCGTATTTACCCGTGTATAAGTCAATCCCGTGTATAAGTTGACCCCCATTTTGGAGCTAAAAAATACGTCCTTTCTTATTTCTGGGTAAGAATTTTCTTGAAAAACTAATCTTCTATCTTAGAATTTTCTTTCATGTACGCAATAGTTACAAGAAAAAAAATCAAAGCAAGTTTGGACATAAAGTTTATTATTGCGCATACGCGAGCGTTGAAGCATGTTTTAGTGGCACAAGCATAAGCTGCATTTTCTTCATAATTTCTGAAATAAACTTACAAAATCACACATACTAATATCTCGAGAAATAACACGACACTTTTCAACTTTAAAAACATGTTTCGACAGAAACTTCTGTCGTCTTCAGGTTAAAGTACAAAGTACAGAGTTGAATATAAAGTGTGAACCAAAAATGGTAATTAACTAAAAAACAAAAAGAAACATGACAATGTAAAATATTACAAAGACAGTTTTAACTTAACATGATAAAGTTGATGATTAAGAGAAGGTTTTTCCCATTCATATTCAATGGGAAAAACCTTCTCTTAATGACCAACTTTATCACATTAATTTAAAAATTTCTTTAATATTTTACATTGTCATGTTTCCTTTTGTTTCTATAGTTAATTAGCATTTCTGGTTAAAAAAAAGTTTTGATTGGCCTGTCATAACAATGTGCAGTCAGCGGCCTGTACAAAAATCTCCCTATGGGACAATGGAGCGAAGTACATGGCCTGTCTTGAACTGTGCGCTCCCATCCCCTGGTCAGGGTCAATTTGTAAGCCCGGCATTCTGCTTGGGCTTCGAAAGTGTCCATGGTTGGCCCCTACAGCATGATCTCTCTGTCCTGATGGCTACCTTTCTTTGATTCAGAGCTTTGTAGCATGCCCTGTGGAGATGAACTTGGCTTGGAATTTAACTGAAAGGGAGCCCTTAACCCTGTACTATAATTCTGCAGAGGAATTGGGGGGACTGGCATGCTTTTAGTGTTTTTTTTTTTCGCCTCGAGTGGGAGTCAGTCCAGAATCGAGTGTGCAGCCTTTACTCTTTCTTAGGAGGGGAAACTCGAAAAGTGATAACTCACTTAAATGGCTTCGGATCGTGCTGAAAAGCAAGAGGACAATAGAAAAGAACTTTTGAAGTTAGAACTGTGGCTTTTGCCAAGTGGACTTGCCACTGTATTGGCAACAAATATTAGTTCTTTATTCCAGAAATGTGCCAGTGAGTATCTACAACATTCAGCTTTATTGCCAACGGGCCAGCCAAGCGAAGATGCTCGGCTGGCGAGGTGGCAGAGAATAGTGCCGCGCAAAGAATGGCTTATGCGAAAAACTCCTCGATCAGCCTTTGAAAGTGTAAGTGTAAGGTGTAAGATGTAACAATGGCTCAGTTTAAGCCAATTGTAAGGACGGAACTATTCGAGCCATTGTGGTTTTTAGCCAATCAGAAGGCGTGTTACATCTTGACTTGTCTCGTGGAAGGTCATTGTTTTCTTTGCTGTTGTGTTTATCCAACTGCGAACAATTTCATAGTCCCAAAACATATCGAACTAGCACGTTTCCTCTCTCACTTTATATAACTGAAACTTCAATCGGGGAGCGCGTGCCCTTTACAACACTCATCTTCTAATTCAAATATTGAGGAAAACTGTTAGACAAGAGCAAATCCAAGACACAAAATCGACACGAAACCGAACCAGCGTGTTCACCACAGAATTGAACGAGCGTGTTCATGGATTGAAACAGTGTATTCCTTATCTGTTTACCTATATCGAACTGAAAGTTCCATCAGGCAGAGTTTTTTTGAAAGAGTGTGTTCACCAGTCGAACCGCTAGAGCAAATCCAGAGTTCAAATCTAGCATATCGAACTGAAGGTTCACTTGGCAGTGTTTCCGAACAGAACTGAACGAGTGTGTTTGTCATGCGGACCTGTTTGCCACAGAATTAAACGAGCGTGTTCACTTTGACTTTGACTTTGCCCATCATATTGAACTGAAAGTTTCACTGAGCAGAAGGGATACATTGCAAAACTCTTGATACTCAGAGTACTCCACGAATTCTCAATATCCTACTGGACTGCGTGACTAACGTTACTGGCCGGTAAACGCATGATCATAATTTTCTGTCAGTAATGTTTGCAACAGAAGAGAACCAAAAATCCGTCATACTTTGTTAATAAACTCCTTATCGTACCACAAATTATT
>CM042758.1:19930619-19948119 GCA_022496165.2 Catalaphyllia jardinei | reverse complement strand
TTGATTTCCTCCACGTGTTCGAACAGTGTGGATACGCTTGCTTCCAATCTACAGACAGAAACAACAAGAATATGTAATTAAAAACCCCCAAAAAACTAGCTTCAGTTGCACATCTGAACGTCTGCTTTGACAAGATGCTCTTGAAGAGCACTCATTACTTCACCTCATAGGTACATTTAAGTCTTTGACTTTAACTTTAGTAATGGATAACATGCGAGTCGCCATCTGGCAACCAGTTCTGAAAATTCAGTTGACAGTACTCAATTTTTGGTCACATTGGCGACCAGAGTCACAATTTCGAGCCCTATAATGATTACTACAAAGTATCCTCTTTTCAGTATCTAATACGTACACTGATGGAGTGAGACAGTGTAACAAAAGGTGTCTGATTTACAACTTGTGCGCTTACAGTACCTTAGTGTTTGCTGGTGGTCGGCCAAGCTCATATTTCCTCTTTTTCCTGATTGCTTTTTTCTTACCACCAGTGTTGCGCCTCTTATGCCAAGAATCACGGGAAATTCCTGTAATTTAGATATGTGTCCATAAGTCAGATAACTAAATGAGACTCACCTAAATACATTCCACAATCAATTTGTCGTAAATCCTTGTGTAGTCACTCAAAGAGAATGGTACAGAGCTTTTTTTCTATCAAACTCAATCTGGGGATTAAGTTTGATTTAGTTTGGTAGTACAACGCAATCAAAGTCACAAAGTAGAGATAGGCAATTGAATGTTGGAATTCCAAAATGGTGATTGACGAAATAAAAACCTTTGTCTGCGTATCCAGTAATTAAGCCTTGCAAGCTGATTAGCCCCTAACTATTTAGCTGACCAACCAGATGTTGAAAACACTGCCTATTTCTTGTTCTTTAGGCGTGAATGGGGGCTTTTTGACCTCTAGTTAGGGGCTAACTGGCTAGGTGTTAATTGAGTTGGACCCACTTGATTGTATTTAACTTCCTAATGGAGATAAATTATATTTTGATTCACCAGCACCACATAAACATACACCTACAATGTATATAATTCCTTATAAAACTATGCGTTCAGAGCCAATCCAGTAATGGCGCAATAATTGTTAACCTCAACTGAAGGACAGATTGAAAGGCAACAATTTTAGTTTTTATTTTATTTTGAGCCGCCATTTTAGATATTCTAAATCGAACTATATATATCAACTGTGGTACTGCATCCCGCTTCTGCAGTTTTAGCTGGGTACCGAACGAAACGTTCTTTGTTATCCTCAAATCTTTATCCATTGAAATTGGCCATGGTCTTTTACAAGAAGCACGTGAATTCTTTTAGACTACAACGTTATTAATAACACACCATCACAACAAAAAGTACTTCACGAAATGTAGAGTTCACCGCTGAATGTTGCATTTTTCCAGCAAAAAGAAAACAATTACCAATATGATAGCTTATCAGTTTATTGACGTATCTTTTCATGGGAAAAAAAGGCGCTAAATTACAACCTTTCGCAAGAAGCTGGCTGAAATTATTGAAGCAGTGGTGTGATTGGCGAAGTGGAGAATCTCATGTAATGAATCGATCCTAAAACACGACCAGAGTTCACATTTATACCCAAAATAAATCATACTGCACTTGAAGATATTTTCATATTCTCAGTTCTAAGCTAAATACTAGATGTCAAAGATTTAGCCAAGATATAGACGGATTGTTATAAGATTTTCTTTCCATCACTCACCCATCTTGGACGGACAGGACAGAAGAGAACGAAGTGATGCAAAGCAGCCTGGGAAATAGAGTGGCCCAGCGAATCTAGGGGGGGGTAGGTGGGGGAAAGGACACTTATTAAAGAAAAATGAAATTTATTTTTGATTTTTCAGAAACGAAACTATTTCAACGATCTGTATTTATTCAATTAATTTAATTTTTGACAAGGATCACTCTTCTGGAAAGTCTTACTTTTAACCCAGCGAACTTGTCATTGTTTTATTACAACCCCCGTTTTACACCACGTAACTTCATAAGTTGGGGTAGGAGGGTTGTAAAAATGCTCAAGGCTCAGTCCGATATCAGTCCCAGGACTGTCACGTTTGACTGGAGGAGGCGCCATGTTTACTGCGTTTCGACGAAGAAACCTTGAAACTGGCAGCATTGCCCTGCCATTGTAACACTTGTCCTGAGAGATGCTGAAATAAACTTGGGAGACATTTATTCCGCGGGAGTGGAAGAAAAGATGGAAGAAAAGAAAAAGAAAACCGAGGCTTTGTTGCGTGCAGTGCTCATCAGCAGCCCTCGTGGAGTCCCACTCCGACGGCTGGACAAAGAGTATAGGACTGTCACATTTTCCTCGATACCCTTCCAGGAAATGGGCTATCACAGCTTGGAACATTATATCAAGAGCATTCCTAATGTAGCTATGCTCACGCGAGATGTGGACGGAGAATTTGTGGTGAAGGGAGTTGCAAGCGAGTCCGACCAACATGTCGCAAAACTGATCGCAAAGCAAAGGAAACCAAAAAAGAAAGCCAAAGCGAATTCACGAAGGCCGGTGTTTGCGAGAAGACCTACAGTTGTCAACAGACCGGCCATGACCAGACAGGTGTTAATGACAAGATTCCCGGTAGTCCAAGTAGCGAGACCTCTGTCGGCTGCACCTCGACCAACTGGGACAGGCGGCCGTTTTATTCCACCTCGCATGATGAGGCAAGGTATGTCTCAAGCCACTAACTCTATGGAATATAATTTAATACAGAGAGGGGTTTCCCGACAAGTACAGCAGCAGGCACAAACTCTTGCAGCTGCTTCAATGAACAGTACAAGGAAAGTTGAAGTGGTCTCGCAACCAGTTTCCAACAGAACTGTAGTTCAGCAACCATCAACTTCTTCTAGGAGTGTTACTGTGGCTCCTAATCAAGGTATATAAGGTTTAGCAAGGCCCTTGCAGGCAAGGAAATATTGTTTCTCTTACAGTTTTCCTGTTTGCTCACACGCCAAAGTTTTCAAAACATCCTCTGAGACCCAGGGTCAGTTAGGAGTGGGAGGAAGTAAATCACACAAAAATTGAAGTGTCAAAAGTCTACAAGTAATGTTGGAAAAGTTCCTTTCCTGCCTTACTTGTAACAGCATTTTCCATGTGTTTGGGAGTTGTTGGTATTAGCTTGTTTTTTTTCGCCCCATCCTGCCCTGTTGGTGTAATAAAAGAGGGTGGGATGGGGTGAGCGAGGAAAGAGCAAAGAGAATACCTCCCTGAATAGGTGTGCTTTACTGATCTCCTGGAAATAATCAACCAGCTAATCTAAATGAACTGAAAGCTAAAATTCACTTCCGATGAAAGCAGAAACACTTGGAGAGTCCACATGCTAAATGTCAGTGGGAATTTGACAAGTGAGGTTTTGAAATGTTGGCAAACAAAGCCATACATCATTAGAGAATATTTTTGAAGCCGTCAAAACGGCAGGACTGCTTTGCAGTCATGCTAGCCATAATTTGTGGTTAAGCTGGTTAATGCCTTTTTTGCAAGATTCTCTATAATTCTCTGATCGTGTCTGCAACCCACTGTGACTGGAAATTCTCACTGAACTTGCCAATATATCTTTGATAAGCACACTGATTTAAGCAGCAAACGTACCTCAAAAAGAAAGTTTCTTCAGCTAAATCAAGAAAGTCTCTTGTCTTTTCTGTAGAACATGCGGCTTAATCAGTGTTGCTTTGAAGGCATGATGAAATGCTAAATCAACTTAAAATATAATGTTGACAACTGCTGAAGGATGGTGTTAAAATGGTGAACATCGCTGCTCAAAAGTGGCACCAGGTTTCTAATGCAATTTCTATAGCCCCTGAAAATTTTTGCCTGATATAAGTCGTATCAAGGGAGTTTAAAGAGTACTTAAAATTGGGCAGTATGTTGGAAGTGTGAAATCCAGATGAGCTGGCCTGGTGGGCTGGCTGGCTTTTCAAACAAGGTATTTTTGGAAGAGGTGGGAATTTATTGCCCAATCTGGTTCACTGTAAATTAAGTGGTAGTGAAGATTGGTCCAGATATGAATCCCTTGCACTAGCAATAGCAACAATTGTTCGCGTAAGAAACACCAAAATTTCGGCAGTTCATTGCAGAATAATTTTTAAAATTGTGTCGCAGTGATGTTCATTCATGTTGACTTGATTTGTTTTAATCATTTGGGGGTCTGTCTGATTCTAATACATATCCATTAACAGTTAATTGGCAGGTATTAATCTATTACGATAGCTCTACACTGCACCAATGACAGTGATGGCTGGCAGGCATACTTTTCATTCCCCTCCCCTCCTAGTTACTGTACACATCTTTCAGCCTCATTCCTGTTTAGGTTTCAAAGTGAAACGCCATTTTTTTGAGAAGCTGCTCTACGTTTATTTGATTGACAGAATATATTTGATTGACATCGGAAGTAAGCGTAACCGGACGTATGTATATCTTGAAACAATTCCTACTTCCTAGGATGCTTTTTTTCTCTCTTCTCAAGCCTCTTCCGAGTTTGAATCCAAGATGGAGCTCGCCAGGTCAAAATGTGCTTTCACGCCAAGATATATGCTGCATTGCTGGTTACTCCCGCCCCAACTAACTGTACCTGGGTCTCTAAGTATGGAGTTTTTGTAGAAGGAGAAGTAAAACTTCAAAAAGCTTTTTCAAACCTTCTAGACTGCTTGCATGTGACATGAATACACTAATGTGAAGCAGAGAATGGCAAACAAGAGTGTAAAAGAGTGGGATGCAAAAAGAAGGGAAAAGAAAGAGACTACAGAGGAGTTTTTGATCTCTAAGATTTACTGCCAAATTTGATTGACAATTTTGCCTAGTTTACATAACAGTACAACTGAAGTAGCCAATTCAATGCACCAGATCAAACATTAATTTCCATTGATAATTTCTTTCTTTATTATTTTTATAAAAAAAGCCACATTTACGATCAATGTATAGCTTTGTTTGCTCATTTTGCATTATAGGGGAATCTGTTCCAAAGAAAAGCTGGAAGAAACCAAAAAGTTCAGGTAGATGACCTAGGGTATTGATGGTTGGAGGATTGATGGCACTATGTAGAAAAGTCACAATAGGTCCTTTGCACAATGCAGTCACATTGTATTACTTAGTAGAACTTCCAAAACAAAGGAAGTTGTACCAGTCGGGCCTGACTTTCCTTTGTTTTGCAAGTCCCATTGTGTAACTTACATCCCAGCATCATTAATTCTGTGCCATATGACCTGATCGTGGAAAGGGCCTTAGGCCATTTTGGAGTTCTCTTGTGCCTCTGTTTCAGAACGAGTCTAAGTGCGAAACCTTTCATATGAAAATGAGTTCTGCATGCAGTTTCATTTTCATGCAAATCAAAGTCATTTTCATAAGAATAGTTTCGCACTTAGACTCGCTTTGAAACAGAGGGACAAGGGAACTCTGAAATGGCCTCTTGAACCTCAAATATTTTGGAAAGAACCCCCAGGAGGTACATGTACCAACAGAAGATCTTGTTTTGTGGGCATGGTTTGAATAATTTTTTACCCCTAAGGGGTACCTATTCTAAAACAACACATCTTATTCTAAAGCATCCCTAAAAGGAACATCGAAAAAGATCCCGCTGTAGACCTTTTGGGGCTGAACACATGACTAAAACCGCTTTTTGACCCCTAAAAGGTATGACAAGCAGCCTTGTCCTGTTAATGGGGAGTTCTTGCAGGGTTATCCCAAACTCCCTGCTACTGTATGTTGAACTGAGATCATTTCCTTTGGATATACTTTTTCAGCCATTCAGCATTAATATTTGATATCTTAAACTGTACTTCATTTCCCTGGGAGTTTGAGATAGAAAGAATTAACTGCAGTATCCAGTGGAAGACATAAAGGCTGCTTGACTCTTCACCTCAAAGTGATGGTTCTGCTGGCCACTAGAGTTATATATTAAAGAGGCTTGCCCTTAGTGAACTCAAATCCTAGCTAAAATAGTTTAAAATGTTTAGTTCCACAAAATATCCATACTTTCAATATGGAAGGATTTTTTTCCAAGGCTCCCCACCTGTCTGGAAAGTCTAATTAAGCTTGATACATTTCTTAAAATGTTTAGGTCTTGGAGAACCTTCCCATTTCCTTCTGTCGGGGGGGAGGGGGGGGATTATGGATATTTTCTGGTTTAAATGTGAATGCTTTGGTTCGAATCATTTCAGCAAGTGGACTAAACTGGCAAGGAATGGAACTGTCTGATTTTGGCCATAAAGAGGAAACCAATGAGCGTGTAGTCTATCTTTCAAACTCTTCAGCATCTACAAACAAAATAGCACCCCAAAGTAATCCTCTAACAGAGGAAGGTAAGAAACATCATCACAAACCTCATTTTAGGGTCGTGGTTGTCATTAAGTCTGATTTACCTGTAACCCTTGATCTTCGCAGCCATAACAACTTGTTACTACCTTTCGAGTGAATTGTACTGACTACAGTACAGGCAAGTTCGCCTGCAACATCGAGAGCCCATCAAACATACTCAGTTGTGTTATGGGTTACTTCCCTTGTTGACGTCTCTGAGCATCCATTTGCCCACTGTGTGTTTAATATTCTGCCATTTTGTATATTCAGTCATTTGTCAATCATAGTTACTTACTACCTGAGAGCGAGGTCTTTATGGAAAAATCTCAAATTAAGACCATGCTGTACAGTGGAACCTCGATTTAACGAACCTTTAAAACAAAGTCCTCAATATAACGAACAATATCCTATGTCCCGGCCGAAGTTACAGTAAAATGTATGGAATAGAACCTCGATATAACGAACCTCCATATTACGAATTATTCGATATAACGAACATAATCCAGAAGCCCAAACGTAAAATCTACCTTGTTATAATGAATTACAATGTCAACATGCGACAGAAGATTAACGCTGCACAGATCAACAGTCAACAAATCCTTTAATCCTTATGGTAAAGAGACAGCAACCTTTCAGTCATCGGCTTATTATATGTCATAGACATTAAAACTATAGTATTTCCACAGAAGTCACCTGTTGTACAAATCAATGATTAACTATGACCTCGATGTAACGAACATTTTGGTCGTTTCCCCTGAAATTCGTAATATAGAGGTTTTTGATATAACAAACCCTCCAATTAACGAACAAATTTAGCTGGTCCCCAGCGACTTTGTTAAATCAAGGTTCCACTGTATTGACTGAGCTATATAGCAAGGTTGAGGTTTGAGATTTTCCCCTAAAGACTGACCAAGGTTAAAAAGTTGTTTATTATTATGGCATTTTGCGCTTTCTTTGCAAGCCGATTATCAGTCCATGGGCATTAGGTGGAAATTAATGCCATACAGTTAACTAATCGGACTGTGCATTAGATCAGCTCAAACACAGGCCTGCCTTATCATAAAACAAAATATTTGGTTTCGTCTGTTTCTAGCTTCCTCCTTATTGCCAAGAAAAATTACCACTCGTTTTTTATTGTCTTTCCCACACCACTGATTGTTGATGATTATATGTGCACCAAATAGACCTCTCAAAGGAAACAAACTCTGGTTGACTGAAAATCTGTTTCTTTTTTCATTTGTTAGCTAATATGAAATAACCAACTTTTGATTGAAAATTCAGAACATTGTTTTTACAATTGAAGGATTTTTTTTCAGACTTGAAAATATATTCCAGGATAAAGCAGGTACAAGTTCTTTGTTATTATAAATTATTTTAAATCTAATTTGTACAGTTACAATATATTTCAATTTTTTTGTTATAATATATGAAAACAGTAATGAATTAAATTATCTTGTACTACCATGAAACAGGCCTTCTGTTAAGGTGCAATGAAAAAGACAGAAATTATGCAGAATATTCTGGGCAGATTATGTGATAAGAACAGGCTATTATTAAATACCATGAATTGTGCAAATTGTGCATTTTTTCGTAGCTGTTTTAAGCATATTTTACTAGGTTTTAGAAGAAGAAAACCACTTTAGGGCTGTTGCAAAGACAAATCAAACATCAAAGGACAAAAAGTAAACATCTTTGCATAATATATTACAATTAAAAGACTCTAGGTTCTTGTCCATCACAGACTTCTGGAGCCCTGCGAAGATCATCAATCACAGTTTTACATCTTGAGACTATCGTCTACGTGGAAAGGGGTATTTTCTTGTTCTATCTTTCGCATTTAAGTCTAGTCTGGCGGTCTTTTCAGTCAAAGAAACAGTAGGCGTTGCCACTACAAACTTATCCTAGAGGGACGTTTATTTCGGATTCCACATCAAGCGTCGTTTGGATCACTGTGTTATGGATATTATACTGGTAATTCTGATTGGCCCAAGCAAAGAAAGGGATTGTTTGCATTTCACCAATAGGCAATTCTTTGAGAATGACTAGCACCCGTCCCCGGACATCCTAGAAACACCTTAAACTTTCAATTGATCATAGACAAAATTGGAGGTTGTAGAAGGTTTTCAAGGCTTTTTTCGAAGGGAATTCATCTTGGAGCGTTGTGTAGATGCCAGATTTTTCCAGATAAAGCATTAACTTATGGTTTATTTTGTGAAAATTGTGAAATTGTTCAAGCATTATGCAAGCTTCCATTACGTTTTTGATGGCAAGTGATTTGAGGCTGATTGTGTGAAATAATAGATATTTTGTCATAATTATTAACTATTTTAAGGGATATGTACCAAGGTTCCAAATAAATGTTTGTGGCAAGTTTTAAGCAAGGAGATCAAATGGGTCAATAAGCAAAACCTCCATTAGTTTAATTTACAGTACCACCTGAAAGTATTTACCCATTAGGAAATGGTAAAACCTTGTCTTTACCGAAGTGTTCTTCTGCGAATTCACTGTGGTGGGATGAATTCCACAACCTCATCCTGGACGGACACGACCAAATGCCGTGGCAAGCCAGATGTGGTGAACCACAGTGAAGAAACAACAGAAGCTAATTTCTTTTGTTAAAATTTGTCAGGTCAGGTGGCTGATCTTGGTCAGTTTTTTGAACTGAGATCCTGCTTTTTTCTGGAACTGTGCTATAGAACTGAGCAATTATCCTCTACATGTACTGGGAAATGTTCTCTTTCTGACATGTGTGACTGTCTAATTCTCAGACAGCACAGTGATTGAAAGTGCTTTGCTAACAGTAGCTACTATTTTATATCCCCAGCTGATAGCAGATAAACCCAAAGGTCTGTGGTTAAAAAGAATAGGAGCAGAATACAAGAAGGTTTATGGTGACGAACTCTCCAGTGAGAAACTGGAGAGATTGAAAACTCTCCCAGCTATAGCAAAATGTGAAGAGTGAGTACATGTAACTTGCTTTGCATGTAGTATGGTTTATACTCATTTATTTCCATGTTTTTTGTTTTCAATAGTAACCTTTTTTTTATTTACCCGTGTGACAATCAGTGTAAGACAAAGGGGAAGTTAAAATCGAACCAAGGGTTTGTAGTCCACCAATCCACAACATAAACATTCTCATATTGTTTTTTTTTGGTGATGGCCCAACGTGTTTGATGTTTAAAAGTCGGCATCCAAAAATGTTGCAAAATAAATGCGTGTACCTTCCTATTACTAACTTCTTACAATAAGGTGCGAGCAGTCTCTCTTTTCCTTAAAAATCCATGGGGAAGAGTGCAATACAAGTAATGGTGTCTTGCGAGCAGAGATGCCGTGAGCTGTATGTAGTGCTACTCTTTTTGCTCGTCTTCTACGCCCACAATACTTGCAGCTTGTGGCTTTGCATATCACACTTGCACTCTCACAACTACCCACTTGTGTTTTGTTCTTCTTTGATTTCTTCCTAACAGAATTTTGAACAAAAGAAAGACTGCTGGCAGCCTACCGACTTCCTGATGTTTAGGATAACTTTTCAGTTTAGTTTAATGTTGTTAATTTTGTCTCATCCTTAACTTTTCACTTAACAGATTTGTTGGAGGTAACACCATTGTTTATCCTCTAAAACCCACGGTATGTAACATTTTAGAATCGTACCATAATTTTGTACCATAATAGAAATTTCAGGAAATTAGCCCTTATACATGTCTCAAAAAGTCCCCCTCTTGAAAACAAGAGCTTCCTAAAGATAACTCCCTCTGCTGATGTCTTGTAGTAGAAGTGGTCTGGTGTGATTTGTATATTTCAATGAATATAGTAAATTTTGGTATTTTTATTTAATAAAATCTTTGTATCATCTTCCATCATCAGGAAGAGAAGCCGCTCACAAAGCCAACTCATCAAACAAATGGAGGTAAGAGTTAAACAATATTAATTAAGAATAAAGCAATTCTTACATGTATAAGTAATAAATGTTGAAATTTACGAGCCAGCGCTCCAAGTTCAGTTTTTCAAAAAGTCGCCTTTTGGCGACCTTTAATTGTAAAATGGTCGCCATAAAAAAAAATCAGTTGCCAAAAAAAAGATAAAACGTGAAAGGGAGGACACCTCATGACATATTACATGTTGCAAAAAAAACCTGAAGGGGAGGACACTTCATAACATATTACACGAGGGGCTAATGCGCCGAACGCCATGTTTTCAACACTTTACTTTGCTAGAGTAAAGTTTCCGCATCCATGCTATCGAGTTTCGGAACGACTAGAGGGGAAAAGAGAAAGACAGGTGATGTCGCCGCTTGTACTATTAATTAAATTCATCCTATTATTGACAAGTTTTCAAGTAAGTTCTCTTTTTATCTGTTGGTCGCCAATTGGTGACTATAAATAGAATTTTGGTCGCCAAATATTTTTTCCACTTGCCATGGCGACCAAAATGGTCGCAGCTTGGAGTGCTGCAAGCACAATAATACTCCCTGAATTGTACAGCACAAGGTTCAGGTAAGTCAACTTAATGTCAGTAGTTTAAAAAGTCTCTTGAGAACTTCCTTTGAGTGAAAAAGTCGATAACACTTTCAGTAAGTACAATACGAATGAAGCCATTAAAGCGCATTTAATTGATAATATGCAGATGGTACGTGTAATACAGGGCTGTCCTTAGGTTTTAATTCGCCTGTAGCCTTGATCTTCACACCCGTAACAAACCTGTTACTTTATGGGTGAGTTGTATTAACTATAGGCCAGTTCACCTGTAACATCAAGGGTCCTTCAAACATAACATCAGCCATAGCAGGGTTTACAGCCCTTCTTGACAGCCCAAGGCATAGGTATCCAGTCATGGGTATCCAACCATAAAAAGTTGTAATTGGATAACTGTAATTAAACATCTGGTGATGTCAGGCTGATTATACGAGAAAGAACTGCATGGTGAACCAGTTGCAATCAAGAATTTTGTTCTGGATATGATTATAGTGTAAATAACATGTTTTTTTCATCAAGAATATCAGTTATCATGATAAGAGTGCACAAACATACAAGATCAGAATACAGTTGTGTATTATTATTTGGGAAATGCGAAAACACTACAAAAACCGATCAACAACGCTGGAAAGAAAGAAAACACTGGGTGAAGAGCCACGCTGGAGAACGAGCAGTGAGATTCTCTGCACGAAAAAAATGCACGAAAGTTGGGACAGCCTGATGAAGCACATGGGCCACAGCGACTGCGAACTCGTTTGAAAGCGAAGTCAACGGGCCTGAAGCAACTGCTGAAATGGCCACTGAATCCCCAGAAATGGAGGAGCTGACATAGAAGGAGCTAGAAGCAGTTCTGTCGACCATTTGTTGAGCGTAGGAGGCATAGAAGGCATACCGAAAAACTTGAAAAGAAAAGAAACCACAGACGAACGGACCAACACACTTGAATCGGCAACAACGTAAGGCGACAGCAAAAAGCCTCCAATTCTTCCTTAAAAAACACTAAACAAGGCTCCAGGAAAAGCAAAAGAACTGAGGCAAATGGATCCACAGAAGAAAACACCGAAAAGAAATGCCAAAGAAAACATTAAAACACTCCAAAAACCGATCAAGATGCCCCAAACACTAAGCACAGTAAAACTCTGACCACATGCAATGGCACACGCATAAATTAGAACAATAATTGCTGACCCCAGGCTCCAGGGAAACTGCTCGGCCCCAGGCCTACAAAGGTAACGCCAAAAACCCTAACAGGAAAATGACACAGCAAGCTACCAAAGATGCTAATAAAGGCCAATGGTATGCTAACTACTACGCAACATTCTCCTAGTTGTTAACTAAGTTAAATAAGTATACATGTATTTAACCTCATTAAAATGTATGGACTAAAATTCTGGTAGGTTTAATGGTCTGTTGGGAGACAAATTATTAAACCTTTAGTTTTGTTTCCCTGTTTTATTGCCCGTAAAGGATATTAGCGAGTAATTTTTGTGATCAACAATGTTGGTTGTGTAGTAATGTCTTTCCATCACTCTTAATCAAACTTGTTCATATAATTGAATTGTTGTTTGTCCAGATTCTCGTAGGGCTGTGGAAGTTTATACACTTCGACCACAAGACATGCCCACAAAGGGGTAAGCATTTGGATCACATTAAACTACAGTTCTATATAATTTACTTGAAGTACAACCCTCATCTGTGTGGAGTGAAAATAAAAGTACTAATCAGCAATTGTCATTGTATTGTTTTAGAACTTCATCAGAAGTATCAGTAGCCCATGTCGATAATCCAGCTCACTTCTTTGTTCATCAAAAGCACAACTGGGACACAATTGATGCCTTAAGTACTAAGCTAAATGAGTTTTACCAGCAGGTGGGATATAATCAGTTGTAACCTCTTTCTTCGTCAATACACTTGACAGTGTAATGTGGAATACAGTTTTGAAGCATTTCAGTTTACCATATGGACATGTTGCGCGGAAAAATGATTTCGTTTTTAGTTTTTTTTGCTTATTACAATATTGCAGAGGTTGGATTAGCTAAGGGTGCATTTCTTTGGGGTGATCTGGATCAGGATCAGTGATCCAAGATATGTACGGATCATGTGCATCAAAGGAACCGATGAATCCATGGCCAGAGTGGATTCGTCGGTTCCTTTGATGCACCATAATCTAGAGAGATCTTGGATCACTGATCCTGATCCAGATCACCCCAAAGAAATACACCCTAAAATGTATAAGATTGTGTTTTGGGTCACTGTTATTTAATTTGTTTATGAAATTACATGTATTGATCTTGAAAATAATTGATTGGAAGCAAGAGTCTTTCCAAGTTTGCTTTGGTAAAGATAAGGTCGAAAGTAGTCACATGAAATGGCTATTGTGTGGAGGTATATTACCTGTGAATGCAGGTATATTACCTATCAATGCAGGTATATTACCTGTGAATGCAGACATAATTGAAGGGCTGAGTGCAAAACCATGCTAAGTGACAATCTCAAGTGTTTTTCTTTCTTCAAAAGACTTCACTTCAAATCCTGCAAAATATTGATCTTTTGCAACGTGCAACCTTAAAATAAATGTTGATTTCAGGTAAAAACTGTTTGATTTCACTTGAACATGCGACCGCAAAGACGTTAGTTACTCTCAAATTACAGCCAAATGCTAATTTTATGCGATGTGCAAGCTTAGACAGTGTTGATTTCTGGTCATTTACAGACAGTTAAAATTTTGATTTCACATCATCAGCGTTCAGGTTTAAAGTTATTGCTTAGGGTTGGCACTAGCGGTTATGGGTCGAGGTTAGAGTTAGCGTTCAGGGTTAGGGTTATTGCTTAGAGTTAGGGCTAGCTTTCAGGGTTAGGGTTATTGCTTAGGGTTAGCGCTTGCGTTAGCGGTTACGGGTCAAGGTTAGAGTTAACGTTCAGGGTTAGGGTTATTGCTTAGAGTTAGGGCTAGCGCTCGGGTTTAGGGTTATTGCTTAGGGTTAGCGCTAGCTCTAGCGGTTATGGGTCAAGGTTAGAGTTAGTGTTCAGGGTTACAGTTAACGTTCAGGGTTAGTGTCATTGCTTAGGGTTAGGGCTAAGGACTTTGATTTTACTTAGAGAACAGTTCATTTCGCGCAGCGCGAAAGCTAAAAAACGTCGACCTCAGGGCTAAATAGGTTAAAATGTTGATTTCACATTAAAGGCTGATGGCAAGGTTCCTGATTTCACTTAAAAACAAGCAAATCTTCATTTCACGCAGCGCGTAAGCTTAAAAATGTCGACTTTAAGGTCAAAATAGGTTAGAATGTTGATTTCACGTTAAGTCCTTACAGCAAGGCTCTTGATTTCACTTAAAAACAAGCAAGATCTTCATTTCACGCAGTGCGTAAGCTCAAAAGCTTTAACTTCAGGTCAAAATAGGTTGGAATGTTGATTTCATGTTAAGGCCTGACGGCAAGGCTGTTGATTTCATTTAAAATTGAGCAAAATCTTCATTCACGCAGTGCGTATGCTCAAAAACATCGATTTCAAGTCAAAATAGGTGAACGCGTGGGAGCAAGGATGTTGATTTTACTTAGAAAACAACAAAATGTTAACTTCCTGCGACGTATAAGTTCAAAAATGTAGGGCTGACAGATTAACAGATTAACGCTTCTGTTCATGGCCGCTGATCCCAGAAGTTTGACACTACAAATCATGCTAATTTCAAATAAAATCAACGCAACCTGGATCACAGATCTATGTTTCAATCGATCGTGTCTTGTTGGCCATTATTATGTTGAAATAAAAAAAGGAAAACCCAGCTCTGAAATTAGTTTAAGTGTGAGTTAATAAATTTTGCTGGTCTTGTCTTGTCTTGTCTTGTCTTGTCTTGTCTTGTCTTGTCTTGTGTCTTGTCTTATCCTGCAGAACGTGATCACAATGCATGCTGGTAAAGGTTCTTTTACACCTAGCGCACGCGTAAACGTGGCCTACGATACAAGACAAATTTTATAAGTCTAAAAGCAGTTCTCACTTTCCAAACTTTGATGCTAGCAACACTTGCCAAATGGGCCACAACTCACGACAAGGTTTTTTTCTTGGGCAAGAACTGCTCTTGGACTTTACTGCCTGGATCGACCTGACTTCAAACGCCGATGGGTGGCTTATCAGTTGCGTTGGAAGTTACAGAACACATTTTTCTTCTTTAAAATGTGTTGGTGACTTATGAGTTTATCAAGGCTTTATGTCGCCTCTCAACCACTAGTCAGGCTACAAGGTACTTCAAAACAATGCTTAAGATATTCATCTAAAGAGCTGTAATGCATCACTTCTCTTTGCTTTGATGTTCGATCGAAATTCTCGTCACAATAACTTCTTTAAAAACTTTCCCCAGATTCCAGCTTCATTCGGAATTGATTTTTGAAAGAAGTAAAGAAACAAAATGAAAAAAAAATTTAAGTGACCTCGTATCGAGCCGGTGTCATGGCTCAAATCTGGCCCGTCGAATCTGGCCCGTCTAGCCAGCGCCTTATCTACTTGCGCCAACGAAGCATCAGTAAGAGATTAAGGTATTATAGTGACTTCATCCTTTAGCGAAACAAAAGGTTTCTTTTGTTTTCCATTTAACAATAGATCTCCAAAAGAGGCCTCTTGGAAAACTGAGGGTTGTTTGCATACGTTATTTTTCCGAAAAGGAAGAGCAAACCAACAAAAAAAATACAGGTTGTTGTTTTTCTGTTCAATTGAAAACGGCATGCAAAATTTCAGGCGCTTTTGCAGGAAAAAAGAAAAACACTTAAGATCGTCACTTAGCATGGTTCTGCACTCAGCCCTTCAATTATTTCTGGCTGTCACTTTTCTCCTCCGAAAATGACGTGGAAATGGGCAACAGCATTGCATTAGAACATTCTATGTGAACATGATTTCCAAGACACCATGCCGTTTTTTTTTATCTTAATTTATCAGAATCAGTCCAACAAAACTGATCTCCTACTGGCAGTTGAGCCTGGAATGTTTTGTTGTGCTCAATTTTCCGAAGATGATAGCTGGTATCGGGCTAGAATCACCGAAAACTCCACCAAAGATGATACTTCCCAAGTTGAAGTTATTTATGTAGACTTTGGCAACCACGAGCCACTGCCTGTATCGCAGCTTCGCACACTGAGGAAGGAACATGCTGAGCTTCCCATGATGGCTGTACTCTGTGCACTGGATGGGGCCACGCCGTCTGGAGAGGTGAGAATGCAGCTCCTTATACTTCATACAGAACGTTTTTATAAGTACCTATACTCTTTTTTTTCATGTGCCTAAATCTACCCATCACTCAAAGAACAGTCGCCTTGAAACATAGTAGTCAGACACATTATTTTGAGGTAGACAAACATTACTTAAAATACAGTAATTGGTTTATTTATAGCACTTTTAAACTTGACTTTTACAGGATACATGGAGTGCTGCCTCAATAGACAGATTTAAGGAGCTCTGTTCTGCTACCGAGTTCTTACATATGACAGTTATCAGAGCTGAAGGTATGGTGCGTATTAGTGAGCAGAAATTCTTGTCTTGAAGAGAAATTCTAGTCCCTGAAAATGACTATTTTGAAGCCTATTTGAATTCTGAACCACAAAAAAAAAAAAATTTGACTACCTGGGTTTCTCATCTTCTCACATCTGTAGTTCAAGTTTTCATCTTATAACATTCAGTGAAATCCCAATTTCCTTAAACCATCAATAATAATAATGTAAGGTTTTTTCCTTTCCCTCAGTCAAACATATTAATTTCACCCTGATATTTTTTTTAACTCTCCAATATTTCATATGAATTTTCATTTACCTTGGAGGTTTGAAAAATCGGGATTCCTTGGTAGTTCAGATAGAGCATTTTCACACACGTGACCAGCACGCATATAAGCAACAGGAAGCGTTTACTTGGGAACAAAAGTTTAGCTCCCACAGGATTTATTTGGGACACCAACATGCAGGGTTGTAGAAAGAAGTGATCACCAGCTGGATTGTGGTGTGTACGTCACTCAGTAAAGGACAATGAATGGTTTTTAGATTATGCATGTACGTTCATTCAGTATCTTAACCATATTGAATTGTCTGTGTGTAAATAAAAAGTTTGGAGTACATCAAGTTCAAGTTTCAAGTTTATTAAGTCTTCCAAAAAATTACTTACAATTAACACCGCCTGCAAATAGCGAGCTAATCTAGGCAGGCGGTGTTAAGGACATACAGACATGTATTACTAATTGAAGGGGTTAAAAAAGTTGATTTTGAATACATTATTTGTCGAAAGAGGAAAATAATAAAAAAGTGATAAAAAGTGAAGAAAATATTATAAATTATGATTAAATTGCTACTATGGGACAAATTACTTTCATCTTTACTGTACTTAGGCCAAGTCTAAACAGCCCCATATAAAGGGCTAACCCATATATGACCGCTCTCATGTGGCTTTGATAGCTCAGTTGGGAGAGCAATGCACTGGCATAGCTGAGGTTGTGGGTTTGAATCCCGCTCAGAGCCTGAAATTTTTTTCAGGTCTCTGTTCAAGTAGTGTTACGGCCGCACTTGTATTAATGACCGTTACAAATAGTAATGCTTAACTTTTCTTTTTGAATAAGTGCTTGGGTAGTAGCTTTCAGGAATGTTGTTCCAAATTTTAGCCCCAACGATGGAAAAAGAGTTTGTATGATGGTTGAGCCTAGAATGATTAATATGCAAGTGAAGTATGATCCTCGCAGTAAATTTTCCAATTTAAGCAA